>CM064917.1:33767196-34367196 GCA_032727855.1 Quercus ilex subsp. ballota
GCTTGCAAGTCGCGAGTCAGCCACGAGTCCCTACTTCTTTGCATAATCTTGAGCATTTCTTCACACTCTCTCATACTCTACCCTTACATGAATCCCACCTAAATACAAGGTTACTAAGTGCTGAAATACAAGCACATTGGCACGGAATAAAGCCAACAAGATGGTTGATAAAATTCAACCTTACACTTGTCTATCACATGATTTCAATAATTTAGATATTACTTCATATGTAAACAAAATTTTGAATATTTAACCAAAAGGGATAGCATCATCTACTGCCAAATTAAACTATGGCATAAAGACATCCTCTATGGGACCAAGGGCAATTTTGCCTCCCACCCCTGGATTTAGATTGCCTTCATCTTTAAGTAGCTTAAAAAAATTTATCATTGTCAATCTAGTCATTCACCCACTTGCATCTCTCTCTCTCTCTCTCTCTCTCTCTCTCTCTCTCTCTCTCTCTCACAGTAGCCTAAAAAAAAATTATCATTGTCAATCTATTCATTCAAATATAAAGAAATGTTTTATATTTAACTTTCATAGTCCTTGACCTTAAGATAGGCTCCTGTCAATATTTGGTAATGCTTCCAAATTTCAACAACCAGAAGCGGCAACATCATCTGCTGCCAAATGACTATGGCATAAGGACATCCTCTATGGGTCTGAAGGCAATTCAGTCCCTGCCCATGGGTTTAGATTGTCTTGATCTTTGAGTAGCTTATAACAAATTATCATTGCCGATCTAGTCATTCACCCACTTGCATCTCTCTCTCTCTCTCTCTCTCATACTTTCATATCTTGCAAATGAATGTGTTAGGTATGATGGTCATGTATTAGATCTACTAGCCAGACTGCAGTTCACAACGGGAACATACTACATGCTAGCGTCCAATATTAAACAACTTGCTAAAGATCTATGTGGGGGTTGATGTGTGTTTTTCTTAGAAGGGGGATACAATCTCGATTCTCTTTCATACTCAGTGGCAGATTCGTTTCGTGCTTTTCTTGGGGAGAGGAGTTTGGCATCTGAGTTTGACAACCCTGCCATTTTGTATGATGAACCATCAACCAAGGTTAAGCAAGTGATTCAGAGGGTGAAGCACATACATTCCCTGTGAAGATGTCTAAAGCTGTAGTTGTATGTATCAGTAAGTTTTAAGTAGTTCACCTGATTCCACGTACATTTGGAAGTTTTCTATATGCCTAACTCCTATAGATATGTCGTATGTCCCGCTTCAACACTAACTTGGTTTTCCAATTAAAAAAAAAAAAGTATAGTATGGTTAAGAATTTATGAGTTAAAGTACTTTGTCCAAATATGTAGAACTTTCAAAGTCTCTTTTGTTAGGGTTTGTGCCCTAAAATCCAATTTATTGGCATGTCATGAATAATTAAGTTGCTTAATTATTTGAGACTATTTATGAACTAATGGGACATTATCTTAGTCCATGAGATGCATAGTATGTGATTTATGTGAAAAGTCACAGAAAGATATAAATCACAAGTTCTTTTAAACTTAGAATTTTAGTTCGTAGTCGGTGATGAAATTGGGCGTTTCATCTGCGAAGACTATAACATATCAACTAAGATGATTTTTCTTGATCATGGAAGTGGAGACTTCTAGTTGATATGTTGATATGTTTTAAGAGTTAAGACATATTGAACTGGACCGCTGTGAGATTTATTATTCTCCTAATGACTGTCAAATGAATAATAAATCTCACGACTTCTATTTACATCAACTCTAAATCCTGAGAGAATAATGGACCTGATCATGAGATGTAGGTTGCTTTGATATATCAGGAGTGAGATCTATAAGTTATGGTCAAAACCTCAGTATGTTGGGCAGCCGCATTTAGTGTTGATGGAACATATATTCTCAAGATGGAATTCATAGTCTCTTAACGGAGATATAAAATATTCCCTTGAGATAAGTTTAATGGGTTTGGTTATTCAGAGTGTTGGACCCAACCACTTTAGTAAAGAGTTACTAAAGTATATATATTTGTGAAATTGGATTTCATAAATATATATTGAATAACATAAAGGATTAAACTGGGTACTCAAGGATTAAGATGTAGTAATCTATAAAGTGGCAGTCAACATTTCATGACTTTGTATTACTACGAATATTTTAATGAAGGGGTTGAATGTACAATAAAGTCTTGGGAAATAATTTATTGATAAGGCCTAGAGTGCAACTATATTTATATAGTGGTATTAAATATAGTTAATGGTAACTTTGGACTTGTCAAGAGTTGACAGAAAAGCCCAAGGCCCATTGGAGCTAGTGTCTTATTGGTCCCTTTTGGTCCCACTCCAAGCCACAAACATAAGCCCAATTGGAAAGGCCCAAAAGGCCAGCCCAATTAGATAATTGGTTAGATACAAAAAGGGAAAAACGTTCAGAATATTGTAAGTGAGAAACATCATTGTGAAATGGTGTGGATGTGGTTTTTTGTCACTTTCTAATCACCCTTTTTGTTACCGATTGAGAGACCACACATCTTGGGTATCAAGTGGAATTGGAGTGAAGATTAAAAGTCTTCCCAAGAACGTTTGATCTTCGATTTTGAAATTCACCGCTTCAAGGTATGATCTCTTGTTCTCGAATTCTGAAATTTACTTAGTACGTGTTATCAATATCGAATGAAGTAGATCCGTCTAAAAATTATTTTCCGCTGCATTTATGTTTATATCCATCATCTTTCTTCCTCACATCTTTGACATCACTATGTGTTGCTTGTAAGCTAGAGTTTTATTGGGTCTTTTCGGCCTTTGGACCCTTCTTGAACTCTTGAAATTCACAAAATGATTTGTCCCAAAAATATTAAATAGTGGTAAAGCTTATCCTTCTCATCAAATTAATTTGTGTCATTTAGATGTTTAAAACCATAAGGGGTGTCCAACTAATTAGGAGGTGCATGAAAAACTGTAAAATTAGTTTAATATGACCCTAAAATAAAAATTACTTTCATTTTGAACTATTTTTGGTTTGTGTAAAATTTTCAGTAATCGATGGATGGTAAATATACGAAGAATAGGAAAGTAAAAAGATGGATGGTAAATATATGAAGAATAGAAAAGTAAAAGGAAAGAAAAGATAATCGCTTTACTTTTGTGCGTTTGGAAAAGGAATAGAAAAATTGGAAGAATATAGAAACTTAATAGGGTCAATTACAAAAACTTTTGTGGATTGTTTCTCCATCCCAAAAGTTCAAGAGAATGACACTTTCCCTTGAGATTTGGAGAAAATTAACACATTAACCATTTCATTAATAACAGAAACAAAATATTTCAAAATTTTGAAAAGTTGGTAAAGTATGTGTGA
Source organism: Quercus ilex subsp. ballota (assembly GCA_032727855.1). Lineage (NCBI taxonomy): Eukaryota > Viridiplantae > Streptophyta > Magnoliopsida > Fagales > Fagaceae > Quercus > Quercus ilex. Next base: position 33,770,528 of record CM064917.1, read on the forward strand.
TACTGTAAGAATTGTAAAGGGAAAGAGAGATTACTAGAGGTAGCTAGATCTATGAACTTGCATGGAGTTGCTGTTGGAGGTGCTTTTTCTTTTTTAGAAGTTTGATGAGAAAGAAAAATAATATTTAACCTAAAAAGTTTTTACTAATCATGGTTAGTCCTTCCTTCATCAGTGCTACTAGAGTTTGTAAGAAGCTACCTCATCATGGTCTTCATAAATGTAGTCCCTTTGTACTATGGTGAGGGTCCAACATATATGGGTCTGTTTGGTAATGTTGTTTTAGTAACATTGTTTGTATTTTTTTAGAAATATGTGTGGGTAAAAAAGTGTGTAAAAATACATGTAATGTTGTTTAAATACTGAAAAATATTGTTTAAGTGCATGTACCAAACATCCCCCATATATACTGAAAATTCGAATCAAATGTCCAAGTAAGTTTTCCAGCTTATGCCAAAGCTAATTCCAATAAGTCAAATTCAAATGGAAAAAAAGAAGAAGGAAAATTTGGCTCTAAATATGTTTGCAGCTTTGGGCTCCAACCACCAATAGGAACATGACATTAGTTCCTATTATGTGCACATGACTTACTTAATCTAAAAAAAGGAGATGCAATCAAGAGTTAAGATATAAATATTTTCTAGGTAATGACACTTTTTATTTTTATTTATTTATTTATTTATTTTTATGAAAGACAATGACACATTCATATAACTGGTTTAGTTTATTCTTGTTCAACTCTCTTTTTTGTGGGAAATGACGAGAGAAATTTCCCAAGAATACCAAAAATATTCCAAGTCAAATGGCCACATGCAAGATGTTACTACTCAACCACTCTCTCTATCATGGGGCACAAACTTCTTTTATACTTCAGGTGACCTGCTAGCAAGTCTTCTAAAGTATAAAAGAAGTTTGAAGTAAGACCACTCTACTAGCATTAAATGGACTCCAGGGCAAAGCTGGATTAGCCATATAGAAATTTTTTTTTTTTTTTTTTTTTGGGTAAGTAGAAAAAAATGCACTTGTACTTACACTAATACCCTTGAGTCACTGTCAATATATATATATATATATATATATATATCATTGAGTCATTTCTTCTTTTTCATTCTCTCAATTTGACCTTTTTTCATTGCCCCAATTTATTTATTTATTAAAAGCAATGAATAAAAATAACATCCATGTCTTTTAATTTTTTAAAATAAATAAATTTTCTTGAAAATTCGGAACTTGTTGAATAAAATTTGCAATGTCATCTTTCAATTGAAATGTAAGAGAGCTGCTTAATAAGAATCCTTCAAGAAAATTTCCAATCCCAGTTGTCAAGGTGATCAATCCTATGCTAATAAATTATTTCATCTTGTTTAGGCATTCTGTGAATAACTTCCTCCATCAGTATGTTTAGGGTGATAAGTTCTAAAATCTTCGCTCTTTTTCAATTATCTCTTTCTATCTAAACATAGGGTAAAAATGAAACAAACCATGAAGATTTAATAGGTCCAAACTTGAATAGAAAAACAAAATCGCATATAATTACATCTTTATTCTTTGTAGAATCTAAATCAAGCAGTAGACAGTTAATAATAATAATATATAATCTACTAACTTTCATACCATTATCTACTTTCTAGTCACCTACACCTCCACTCCAGTACAAGAAGGATCATGGTTTCTATACAAGATTTGAGGAGGATTAGATTATATTATTATCAACTCTATGTTGAACTCCCTTGAAAATAGAACTAATTCACTATTTTAGAGAGCATTGAAAAGAGTTGCATATTCTTTTAACTTTTTATTTATTATTATTTTTTTTAGAGAAATAAACTCACGCACACACAAGAAGAAGGATAGGAATTCTAACAAAAAGACATACCACAAAATCCATTCAAAAGTCATGCATATTCTCATAATCTAGTGATTTCATAAAATGACATTTATTTATTTTTCTGGTACAACTCTGAATTTTGAATTATGTACCATGCAATTGTGTACTTCCAAAATCCAAGAGTTAAGATATAAATATTTTCTAGGTAATGACACTTTTTTTTTTTTAAAATTTTATGAAAGACAATGACACATTCATATAGCTGGTTTAGTTTATTCTTGTTCAACTCTCTTTTTTGTGGGAAATGACGAGAGAAATTTCCCAAGAATACCAAAAATATTCCAAGTCAAATGGCCACATGCAAGATGTTACTACTCAACCACTCTCTCTATCATGGGGCACAAACTTCTTTTATACTTCAGATGACCTACTAGCAAGTCTTCTAAAGTATAAAAGAATTTTTCAGAAGACTTGTTAACAAGTCTTCTGAAGTATAAAAGAAGTTTGAAGTAAGACCACTCTACTAGCATTAAATGGACTCCAGGGCAAAGCTGGATTAGCCATATAGAAAATTTTTTTTTTTTTTTTTGGGTAAGTAGAAAAAAATGCACTTGTACTTACACTAATACCATTGAGTCATTGTCAATATATATATATATATATCATTGAGTCATTTCTTCTTTTTCATTCTCTCAATTTGACCTTTTTTCATTGCCCCAATTTATTTATTTATGAAAAGCAATGAATAAAAATAACATCCATGTCTTTTAATTTTTTAAAATAAATAAATTTTCTTGAAAATTCGGAACTTGTTGAATAAAATTTGCAATGTCATCTTTCAATTGAAATGTAAGAGAGCTGCTTAATAAGAATCCTTCAAGAAAATTTCCAATCCCAGTTGTCAAGGTGATCAATCCTATGCTAATAAATTATTTCATCTTGTTTAGGCATTCTGTGAATAACTTCCTCCATCAGTATGTTTAGGGTGATAAGTTCTAAAATCTTCGCTCTTTTTCAATTATCTCTTTCTATCTAAACATAGGGTAAAAATGAAACAAACCATGAAGATTTAATAGGTCCAAACTTGAATAGAAAAACAAAATCGCATATAATTACATCTTTATTCTTTGTAGAATCTAAATCAAGCAGTAGACAGTTAATAATAATAATATATAATCTACTAACTTTCATACCATTATCTACTTTCTAGTCACCTACACCTCCACTCCAGTACAAGAAGGATCATGGTTTCTATACAAGATTTGAGGAGGATTAGATTATATTATTATCAACTCTATGTTGAACTCCCTTGAAAATAGAACTAATTCACTATTTTAGAGAGCATTGAAAAGAGTTGCATATTCTTTTAACTTTTTATTTATTATTACTTTTTTTTAGAGAAATAAACTCACGCACACACAAGAAGAAGGATAGGAATTCTAACAAAAAGACATACCACAAAATCCATTCAAAAGTCATGCATATTCTCATAATCTAGTGATTTCATAAAATGACATTTATTTATTTTTCTGGTACAACTCTGAATTTTGAATTATGTACCATGCAATTGTGTACTTCCAAAATCCAAGAGTTAAGATATAAATATTTTCTAGGTAATGACACTTTTTTTTTTAATTTTATGAAAGACAATGACACATTCATATAGCTAGTTCAATTTATTCTTGTCCAACTCTCTTTTTTGTGGGAAATGACAAGAGAAATTTCCCAAGAATTCCAAAAATATTCCAAGTCAAATGGCCACATGCAAGATGTTACTACTCAACCACTCTCTCTATCATGGGGCACAAACTTCTTTTATACTTCAGAAGACCTGTTAACAAGTCTTCTAAAGTATAAAAGAAGTTTTCAGAAGACTTGTTAACAAGTCTTCTGAAGTATAAAAGAAGTTTAAAGCAAGACCATTCTACTAGCATTAAATTGACTCCATGGCAAAGCTGGATTAGCCATATAGAATTTTTTTTTTTTGGGTAAGTAGAAAAAAACCCGCTTGTACTTACACTAATACCATTGAGTCATTGTCAAATATATATATATATATATATATATATATATATATATCAATCATTGAGTCATTTCTTCCTTTTCATTCTCACAATCTGACCTTTTTTTCATTGCCCCAATTTATTTATCTATTAAAAGCAATGAATAAAAATAACATCCATGTCTTTTAATTTTTTAAAATAAATAATTTTTCTTGAAAATTCGGAACTTGTTGAATAAAATTTGCAATGTCATCTTTCAATTGAAATGTAAGAGAGCTGCTTAATAAGAATCCTTCAAGAAAATTTCAAATCCCGGTTGTCAAGGTGATCAATCCTATGCTAATAAATTGTTTCATCTTGTTTTGGCATTTTGTGAATAACTTCCTCCATCAGTATGTTTAGGGTGATAAGTTCTACAATCTTCGCTCCTTTTCAATTATCGCTTTCTATCTAAACATAGGGTAAAAATGAAACAAACCATGAAGCTTTAATAGGTCCAATCTTGAATAGAAAAACAAAATTGCATATAATTACATTTTTATTCTTTGTAGAATCTGAATCAAACAATAGACAGTTAATAATAATAATATATAATCTACTAACTTTCATACCATTATCTACTTTCTAGTCACCTACACCTCCACTCCAGTACAAGAAGGATCATGGTTTCTATACAAGATTTGAGGAGGATTAGATTATATTATTATCAACTCTATGTTGAACTCTCTTGAAAAAAGAACTAATTCACTATTGTAGAAAGTATTGAAAAGAGTTGCATATTCTTTTAACTTTTTATTTATTATTATTATTATTTTTTTTTTTGGGAGAAATAAACTCACGCACACACAAGAAGAAGGACATGAATTCTAACAAAAAGACATACCACAAAATCCATTCAAAAGTCATGCATATTCTCATAACCTAGTGATTTCAGAAAATGACATTATATATTGAACAATTACCTACTCATATGATTAGCTGATATACTATTACTTTGACACGGGCCAATTATTTATTTTTCTGGTGCAACTCTGAATTTTGAATTTTGTACCATGCAATTGTGTACTTCCAAATGTTTTGAATGCACAAACAATGAATTAGTTTTATTTCCATGGGAATCCTAGTGCACCCAATTCCTAATGAATTAATTAGTTAATTATCATCAATAAAACTGGTTACCTACTAAGATTGGAAGAAAATTTTAATAAAAATGGCGATTGCAGTTCAACCTCAACAGCTACCTTCAAGCCTTGAAGTTCAAGGTTGGTAATCAATGGCACATGGGTAACAAAGTTTGTCATCAACCAAATACCGCAAAAAGAAGTCTTGGTCTTTGTCTCATTAGGGGAAAAAATGTATAATTAATTTGTTACCCACAAAGAATAATTGCAGCCCTGCCGTATTGAATGGGATCTATGTGAGTGTTTCATTTTAATGTTTCAACGTTTCAGGAATCAAGAGAAGGGGAAAAAAAATTGCAAGTAAAAGAACTGATTTTATTAGTTCAAACAAGTTTCTTTGCTGATTTTTAGCTCGATCGTGGTGTAGATTATTTCAGTTTCATTTCAATTCTGATATGAAGATTTACTTTAGATTTCTTTCATAAGCCAACCTGTGGCCCTTCATTTGGAAGTGTAATGTTTAGCATGCCATTTACATGGTAGCGTTGGTTGATCTTTTATGAGAGGATCTATGCAGCTTTATTTATTTTTAGTTTTGTTTCCTTGAAGGACTTGGGATTATTATAAAGTATTTGATTGTCGTGTATCATGTTTCCTCTTTTGGGCACTCCCTCCCCGTTTTTGGGACTTTTACCTCCCATTTGTACTAAATTATGCAAAAATTGCATTGTTGATTCTTATATTTCAAAATATATATAAGGGTAAAGTAGATATCATCTTTATTCTATGATAATTGTCCTTGAAAATTTTTATTGGTGATGAATGAGTTTGATGTATATTCTTTATCTTTATAATTGATCGACAAACAATCGGGAGAGAAGAGACTAATAGTAGTTGTTCAATGCTCGCTAGCTCTAAAATGCTTTCCAGGTAGAGATGCTAATTGGGGATTTTCCTTTCTGAGCTCCATTTTTTCCTTTTGGATGTTTTCAGCTTTACGGGTAAAGAAGCTAATGGGGGCTTCAAAGTGGACATGGATTTTTAGAGTGACCGAATTGGACAGGGAGTGTGTATCAAATTAATTTGCATTGGTTTTGCAGTTGTAGATGTAATCGTGTAGTGATGTTTATTGGGTTTTTTCATGTAATGAAGGCTAATCGTGTAGTGTGCTACTTATAATATATTTGACAATAGCAAAGCAGAGGAGCCAAGTTTGACCACTACAAGCAGTTGCTTCCATCTACATGTTTTCCAACGTGAATGCTTGTTTAGTCTACATCGGAGAGATCTTGTGTGGAGACAAATCAACTTCCCATTACATCTTCCCTGGCTTGCAATCCTTGTCTGCCTCATGCTAAAACCCATCTCTCCTCCTCCTCTTTTTTGATCCTCTCACCCTTCTCCTCATAGACCATGATGGCTTTCCCAACCAATGAAGAAACCTCCTTTTCTTCTTTCACTCCCCAATGGAAATATGATGTCTTCTTAAGCTTTAGAGGTAAAGATACCCACTATGGTTTTACAGACCATTTATATCAAGCTTTATGGGACAAGGATTTTAATACCATCATCAATGATAACCTTCAAAGAGGAGAGGAAGTTTTAGTAGAGCTTCTCAAAGCCATTGAGTTGTCAATGATTTCAATTATTATATTCTCTAAAAACTACGCATCTTCTACTTGGTGCTTGGGTGAACTTGTTAGGATTCTTGAGTGTAGGAAAAATGGCCAGTCAATTTTACCAGTGTTTTACAAAGTGAGTCCATTAGAAGTATCTAAACAAGAGAGAAAGTTTGGGGTAGCATTGGCTAAGCATGAAGAAGATTTCAAAGATAACATGGGCAAAGTGCAGAGATGGAGGACAGCTCTATGTGAAGTTGGTAGTTTGTCTGGATGGCATTACAAGAATGGGTATGTATATCTCATCATTAGTCTCATTCTTCTCTCTTTCTAATTTTAAGATAAAATTGGAGAGGTTTATATAGATTTCACAAAATACAAACCAAGGATATTTACAATAAATGAGGTGCAGTTCCAACAAAGAAGGCTTAAATATTAGACCCAAAAAAATAAGAGTTGCCCCCCTCACACAAAATAAAAGAATAAAAAATTAAACAATTAATCAGGGAGCTAAAACCTATATATATATATATATATATATATATTAATGGCAAAATTTGCCAAATAGTATATTTCCCAAAAAAAATTAGGTGTGTGGCATGCGTTCAAAGTTATTTAGTAAGTTGGACTGTTTTTGAAAGTCGAGTTTGGCAAACTCGACTTTGGGCTGGTAAACGAACACTATAGTGGCGTTTTTTTTAGTGGCGTTTGTAAAAATGCCACTATAGGCACCTTATAGTGGCGTTTTCTATAAACGCTGCTATAAGAACTAAAAAAACGCCACTATAGTGTTCGTTTTCCAGCCCAAAGTCAAGTTTGCCAAACTCGACTTTCAAAAACAGTCTAACTTACTAAATAACTTTGAACGCATGCCACGCGCCTAGTTTTTTTTGGGAAATGTACTGTTTGGCAAATTTTGCCATATATTAATGGCTAAAGCTGATCGAAAATCCAACTAAATTCTAAATTGGAGTATAATTTTGTGCCACGTGTCTCATCAAATTTTTAAATGTATGTGTCAAGTGAATTATTAGGTGCAAAAAATCAAAGAGTTTAAATTCAATTAGATTCTAAATTGAATTTTAATTAGGTTTCAATTTTGTGCCATGTGTCTCATCTAATTTTTTAATTTTTGTGGCAAGTAAATTATTGGGTGCAAAAACTGAAGAGTCTAGATTCAATTTTATATATTTTAGAAATTCATGGTTTAAAAAATATGTAAGTTGTAATTCTTACACTATGTTTAATTTGAATTCACATATATATGTAATTGTTATTATTTTTAAATGTACCCATGCATATGCATGGAGTTACACATTAGTAGTTGATAATAACAAAAAACTGTTTATATTTTAACCCCTCCCCCCTCCAAAGAAAAAAAAAAAAACCCTACTAGAACAATGTTTCTCCTTCTTTTTTTTTCTTTTTTTCTTTTTCCTCTCCTATTTGGTGAGTTCTAGTTGTTGAGTTCAAATAAGGAGTATTTAATAAAAACAGTTTTCTCTTGCAGATTTTTAATATTTGGGACTAAATTTTTCGTTGTTATTGTTGTTAAGTTTGAAATTGTCTGTCAATGTTTGAATTAGACTCAAAATATATATATATATATATATATATATATATGTATGTATGTATATATATAAGAAAAAAGAAAAAAGAAAAAAGAACACAAATGAGATTTGATGTTAGGGAGTGATGGCACTAAAAAAAATTATAATAAAATTTTGGTGTTTTTTTTTTTTTTTTTTTGGGTACATATTGATTGCAAAGTAGACAATTTGTGTATATTAAAATTTATAAAAATAATAAGTTTCGAATCAAAATGATATATACACACACACACACACACATGTGTAAATGTATGTATGTATGTATGTATGTGGTTTGAATTTCTCTTATCTAATTTATCAACATGTGATTCGGCCCCCTAAACCAAAATTTCTAACTCTACCCCTGAGGGCCATAAGATTATCTACAACATAAGATCGACAAAATCCATCTACACGACTACTTATGTGGTTTGAATTTCTCTTAAATATGCGATTCGGCCCCCTAAACCAAAATTTCTAACTCCGCCCTTGAGTGCCACAAGATTATCTACAACATAAGATCAGCAAAATTCATCTACACGACTACTCCCCAACTCATACAATCAAACATAACTGCATGCTTAACAAAATACAGGCTCTGAGCGTATTCTTTTATTCTTTCCAGTTGGTCTTTCCTCTCTTAGCTAAAAGATCTGCAACCCGTTTAGCTTCATTGTAGATGTGTTGCAGCTTAACTTTCCATTGTCTCCCTAGAAGGTTCTTGCAATAAAAAGCAAACATAGACATACCAACAGTAGGATTGGATTGAGAAGTTAGTAGATGAATAACAAGAGTAGAATCTATTTCCAAACAAATAAATCTAAAACCCAACTCCCAAGCCATGTGAAGACCATGTCTAATAGCCCATAGTTTTGCAACATTATTAGAAGTGATACCTAGTTTATAGAAAAGCCATTCATCCATTTGCCTTCATGGTCATGAATAACTCCTCCAGTCCCCACTTTGCCCAAGTTGTCTTGAGCGCTTCCGTTCATATTTAAAGTGACAATGGGAAGATGAGGAGGATTCCATTTGATAAATTTTAAGGTAAATTATAACTTAGCCACCTGTGATTTGACCTAAATATAAGTTGCCTACCTATAGTTTGAAATCTGATAATTTATTTACCTAAGGTTAGCTTAGTTAGAGTTTGTTGACCCACTTATGTTAAAAACAAGGCTAAATATGTAATTTTGCTCCATTTTTATCTCTCTCCTCCAAAAAAAAATATAAAAATATAAGATCAAATAAGATTAAAAAGAATTTAATGGAACACTTGCATCATGGGATTTCAAACACAGATAGGCAACTTAAATTTTGATCAAACCATGGGTGGGTAAGTTGTAATTTACCCTTGATTTTATAACTCGAGGGAGGGGGGGGGGGGGGTTGTTTAGAATGTTTTAGCTGTGAGAAAATGGAACTCTCTAGCTAAATTAATTCTATAATAAATGCGTTCACTTAAAGAAGTTATAGCTTGAGAGAATATAAATCTGTATTTGTCTAATCATAGCTGCGACATCCTAAAAGAAAATAAAGTATTCCTGTGAAACCATTTTGGTCAAAGTATGGAATGTGCGTTTCTACAACATTTCTTTTATCACCTAAATCACTTGGAGCCTTTTTCCTTCCACACCTTGGAGGAACCTTTCCATTTAGCAAAACCTTGATCTGGCGGTGAGGGGGAAGAATTGAAACCGTTCAAGTTTGAAAGGAACATGAGGGCCTTAAGTAGATCTCCAAGAGGAGCAAAATAGGATGGAAATTGATTCTGGTTTCCCGATGAGATCATACTGTTGCTCTGTTGAGTGGCTAGCCACTTATAGCAATTAGGTCGAGTATCTCTGGTTGCTCCACAATGATGGCAAAGATGCTGCTTCTTCTATTTAGACTTTTGAGTATTATCCTTCTTGGCCCTAGGGTTTTTAGTTTCATTTGGCAAACGAATACTATTTCACACAATGTCAGCATCAGGTACCAATCCATAACAGTTATCCAGAGTGCAGACTTCGCTTATGAGTTTCTTTCCAGACTCATTCAAAACAAGACATTTCCCTTTTGAGAATAGCACCATGAAGTCTTGATCAGTCTTGATCACAGATCTAGCTTGTGCTCAACAAGTTCACTCTCAGACCTTCTACATACAATACATTTGTAATGCCTGGCAGTCCAGGTAGAGAGATGGTTCCCTTCCCTTTTATTTGTGATTTGCTCTCATCACTAAAAGTGACATTTCCACATTTCTTAGACTCGAAAACCTTAAAGAGAGAACGGTCTCCAGTCATGTGTCTCAAGCATCCACTATCAAGGTACCATAAACATGTGTCCATTACTTTAAACATTGACTTCATCATAAAGCACACTTCACGCTTGCTTGACAGATCAGTAGGAATGGTTTTCTCTCTCAGTTGCCATTTATGAGCAAAACCTTTAATTTTCACCCTTCTTAGATGAACTCCTTTGCACATTTTCATTTTGAGACAGTCTAGTTTCTTCTTTGCCACACTAAGACCTTTTTCAACAATCATCAAGATGGCTTTCAAATAACTGTTAGACTTACATTTTTTGAAACACTCAATCAAATAGAGATTAGAAAAGTAAGATGTATTTGAAATAAAAGATCTTTTTATGCCGTTTGTAACCATGACAACGGGGGTCAATGGATCACACAGCAAATATTAAAACCTAATTAGAGTATGCCCGCTCTGATACCACTTGTTGGGTTAAAATGAATTGACCCCTTGCAAATTAATTAATTACCCAAGTTAATTAATTAGATCAAGTTACATGCAATAGTGTGGTAACATAAACAAATCACCAATTATACTAAATGCAGCGAATATTAAGAGGCTGTTTGGATGAGTGATTTCCATAACTCACAACTCTGTTTCCATAACTCATAACTCAAAAATGGTGGGACCCATAGCTGAGAAGTCCGTTTGGCACCACATAACTCTGTTTCTAGTTTTTTGTTTCCATCACTTAGTTCTCTGATTTTTGAGTTATGAGTTATGGAAACTGAAAACATATTTGAGCTGTTTTCAGTTTTCATAACTCTGTTTTCAATGACATTTTTGTAATTAAACACACATGGAGGGACCCACTAGTCAGTTCAGTCGCACATTTTGACCTTTTTTTTTTTCCTTTCTTCTCCACTTTTCTTTCTTCTCCACTTTTCTTTCTTCTCTTGGGTTCAGTCAATTCGCTCTTCCTTTTTTTTTTCTTTTTTTTTTTTTTGGTTCTTCATCACCTCTAATTTTCGGTCTTCAGTTCTTTCTTTCTTTCTTTTTTCTCTTCTTCTTTCACTGGGTTCAGTTTTCTTGGTTTTTTTTTTTTTTTTGGTTCTTCATCACCTCTAATTTTCGGTCTTTAGTTCTTTCTTTCTTCTTTTTTTTTTTTTTTCCTTCTTCTTTCACTAGGTTCAGGTTTCTTGGTTTTTTTTTTTTTTTTTTTTCCTTCTTTTTCTTTCATTGGGTTCGGTGAGTTTGGGTTTCTTTTTTCTTTTTTTTTTATTGGGTTCGGTGTGTTTGGGTACTGGGGGAAAAAAAAAGCTGCACCGAGTGACAGGTATGGGGCCCACAAATAGTGTGAAAAATATTGAGTGATGGCAAGTGAGTGATGGTGCCAAACGGGTAGGGTATTTTAAAGTGATGAGTGATGAGTGACAGAAATTGAGTGATGAAAAAAAAGCATCCAAACAAGCCTTAAATTTGACATAGTTGGTTTGTTTACAAATGGGAAAAACTACTGAGGCAAAACCCCATCAGCTGAATTTAAGGTCACCACTCCTAAGAATCCACTATTATCAATCACAAGCGGTTACAAGTATAAGGAATCTTACCAAACCCTTTGGCCTATCCCGAAATACCAACCTACAGTTGAGCCCTTATCCCAATACCCAATTGGACTTGTATTGTAGCGGCAATCTTTCCGTTCAATGCACGAATCCCAGTACTTGACCAACCAATGATGCACGGATCCGAGTACGTGATTAACTCCAGTAACTTGAGGAGGTTGTTAGCTGCAAAGTTCTTTAGTTCATCAACAATGAAGATCAAGAAGCTCCTTGGTCACAAAACACTTGGCGTAAAGATGCAGTAGCTTCTACTGAGAGAGTAATGAACTAGGGCACTTTCTGCTTGTGCTTTCTTGTGCGACGACTTTTAAAATAAGCCTTATATATGTCTAGAGTTGTGAAAAAAGAAACCTTGTACAGAAATTTCGACATGGGCTAAAAATTAGATTTGGAAATTCTGATTTCGTAAGTCTCGACAGAAACAGCTTGTGTCGAGCTTGTGTCAAGCTTCAACATTAAATCTTGATAGAAAGGATTCTGTCAAGACTTCTGTCGAGCTTCAATGAATAGCTCTTCTTCACTTGTTTCTTGGTCAGATCTTCATGGCTTTAGCACTTGACTTGAACAAGATGTTTCTTGAAATCTTAAACTCATCCTGGATCTACCCAATTACAAGTAAAGTACATTTTGTCAAAGGATTAGCCAATTACATAAAATATGTCCCTAACAATGTTTATAGTTTTTCTTTACATAATTGCATTTTACACATTAAAATTGTTTGCGTTTAAATAATTGGAATGTGTTTTATTGATTTATTACATGATCATTTGCCTCCCATTTGTTTACTTTATTTTCTAAATGGCTTTGTAATTTTTAAATTAAATACCACATAAATTCTTGCTAATGTTCTTTTAATCTCATCTAAATCTATGCTAATTTCTAACTTCTTATTTCTTAGGATAACTTGGAAGAGGAAACAAAATATTATGATTGATAGGTATGGACCTTATGGTGTTCCTCTTTTTCTTTTTATTTGGGATTATAACTTAGCTTTATATGGTTATTATCTTAGCTTTATATGGTTATTCTCATATATTTTTCGACAAATTATGATGTAAATTACATTATTGTAAGTCAAACATACTAAAGTTTTATTTTATTTTATATATTCATATATTTTATTCTAATTCTTACCATTCATCTTCTCAAAAAAAAATTACAATTTAAAATTTTTAAGGAAATAACTTTTGGACGCTTACAATGTTTAACTATTGCATCCATTTTATGAATGTAGACATGCATGCAGTATTGATTTATGTTTTCCATGGTAATTCTAATGTTCATTACTTTGGAATTAAAAAATTCTCTTAATTGAAGCATATACCTTGGTGTGCTGTCATTCTTAAGAAATCCTACAACTCAATTTAATCATACTAACCAATACATATAAACAAATAGAATGATTTTTGTCCAATCCAACACAAATTAAATCATATTACCTTAGTTAGCTTAATTAAACTTATCTAATTCTCTTGAGGAAAAAAAAAAGGTTTAAACTTATTTCTTATATCTTATTCTAAGTTCAGTTTGGCTATGATATGTTGCACTTCAATTCATCATACTCCTTAATTATACATAAATATGATAGAAATAATATTTAGATAAATACAATAGGAAATCAACTAGGAATTTCTTCTGCACTTAAAAAAAAAAGTCTTAAATGCATACTACAAATTCCACTATTATAATAACTCTTAAATAATATTGTAAGGTTGAATTTAATCAACCATTCTGTTGGCTTTATTCAATGCCAATTTGCTTGTAATTCAACATTTAGAAACCCTGTATTTAGGTAGGAATCATGTAAGGGTAGTGTGTGAGAGAGTGTGAAAAAAAAAAGCTCAAGAGTGTGCACTCAGCAGGGCCTCGCGACTAGATCTCACGGCTAGTTCGCGGCTGGCAAGTCGCCAAAGGAGGCACACATGTGAAGTATGCAGAGGAGCTGAAGAGTCAAGCCAGTTGGAGCACTACAGGACAAAACTTCCAATCTAGCCATTCTGTTAGTTCGCGACTTAGACTCGTGACTCAGTCAAGTTGCCAGACCACTCTGTTTAGGAAAAACCTTTCCCATTCCAAACACACACCAGAATAAATACCCCTTATACCCACGTATTGTAGAGAGCTTCTAGATAGAATTTTGAGAGAGAAACCTTAGAGAAAAACAAGATTGACTCATCCACAATCTTCATCCTTGTTTCTCCAAATTCCTCTACTCTCACACTCTCCATTGTTACATCATTGAGAGGTACATTTAGCCAAATCCTTATCTCACCATACCCATATCAGTGAGAAGGTTATTTGGTGCTTGGAAAGCAGTTAGGAAGGGACCAATTGATATTGGTTGATGCTATGGGCTATAGCGGAATCTGGTAAGCTAGAGAAGACAAAGATTCAGCGCAACCTCGTTAGAGCAAAAAGCTTGGAGGGCTTAGGTACACTGGGTAAATTAAGCTTGAAGGGCCTTCTGATGTTCATGTATCCCAACTCAATTCTCTAGTGGATTATTGACCGCTTAGAGGGCGGCGGAGAGGTTTTACGCCGAGGACTTCGATTTACTCTTCAATAACACATCACTGTGTTGTCTTTGTGTTTGCAACTCTCTTCCCTTAATCTTTGCCATTTAATTTCTGCTGTGGTTGTGATTTTATTTGGTTTAGATTGTTCTATCAATTCTGTTTTAGCTTATTTTCATATTCCGCACATACATTGTTTAATAATAAGCTTGAATTGGTAATTTGTTATTTGGGGGTCTAAGCGTTCATAGGTGTTTTACACACATTTTGAACATTCAATTGGTATCAAAGCGGCTGCACTAGCTATGGTTTAATTACCTTAGCGCAATCCTTGTGAAGAATTTTCGAAAGTTCTTGATGTTCAAGAAAAATGGAAAGTTTGCTGAGAAGGGAAAATTCCAAAATTTCAGAAAGGAGAAAAAGGATTTCAAGAGAAAAGATGGAAAGGACTCTCAATCCTCTCAAGGAATCACGTGTTTCGAGTGCAATGGATATGGACATTTCAAGAAAGAGTGTCCCAATTATTTGAAAGCGAAGGGCAAGGCGTATGCCACCACTCTTAGTGATTCCGACTCCTTTGATTCAGATTCAGATGAAAGCTATGATGGAGAGGGAAACTTCTTTGCATTCATGACCATTACTCTAGTAGATTCTTCAGATGATTTGGGTGCGCTAGTGAAAGAGCTTGGTGAGCACTCTGAATTGGAGTCAATTAGGATAGTTGAGGAATCTGATAATGAGGAAGAAAAAGAAATAGTGGGACTGCAAGAGACCTACAATTCCCTCCTTAAGAAGACCGGTGAATATGCAAAAGTGGCTAACGCAGCCATAAAAAAGATGAAGAGGGCAGTGGAAGATTATAGAAGTCTTCTAGTGCGATACAAGGAGACAAAATGTGAAATGGAGACGCTGAACACAAATATATAGAAATAACAATTCTATATGATGCATGAACAATATCAACATATGATGCATGCTCTAATGCTGTCAGAATAAGTTCAGTTTTACTTAAAAAAATACAAAATTGGCTTGAGTATAGAGTTTATATCAAAACCCGCAAAATTGTGAAAACCCACTTTCAAAAAAAACCAACAAATTGACCAAATTGATCATCACACAGGATAGATAACACAAAATAATGATCAAATTAATCAATCTAACAAGCCAATTTTATCAATTTAAGCACAATTGAACAAAATCCCCAATTCGAGTAGTTACAAGCCCTAGAATTTCAAAATTTTTCCAAATCATCAAATTGATCAAATTAAACCATAAAGATCAGGTTTATAGTGTCCCACAACAAAAACCCATTGATCAATTTCCAAAGATTGAGGTTCATAGAAGTAGTTCATCTACGGGGATTGTCCTAACATCTACAATCCCAATAAATGAACTCACAGTAGAAACCTGTTTGTTTTTAGACCTCTTAAAACACAACCAGATTAACCTATTTAATTAGTCAAGTGATTACCTAATCGAATTAAACAAATCTAGGTTAACACAAATAAATCATATCATTGTAAAGTGTGGAAAATAAAGAACGCAAGGATATGATGACCTAGGAAAACTAAATCGGTAAAAAACCTGGGGAGAATTTAACCTAACTATCCTCAAGGTAAAACAAATCTACTATGAAAGAATTGAAGTTTACACAATAGCAACTTAGACCACTAACATCTTATTGCTACCTCGAGTAGGAAACTTACTACCACGATCACGTGACAGCTCCGAGTCCATGGACTACTTCTTTCTTGGATTCCCAGCAAGTACAAGTACTCCTACTTGTATATCTTTAAGCTCTTGAAACTACAACTGAAACAATCACCAAACTCTTGACATCAATCTTGAGATTGGAAACCCTAAGTGTATGTGAAGGCAAACACCTTTAGATCTCACAAGAGATTCACACACATAGCATAAAGAGCTACCATAAAACATGGTTAGGGTTTTCCCTTTTATACTTAAGATAAAACATAAAATCCTACACGTCAAACAGGCTTGGGCTGAGTTGGAAAATTCTGCAGAAAAACAATCTACACGAACTTTGATCGATCGAGCTAAGCAGACTTACACAGTAAATCCTGCAAAACACTCGATTCCAACTTTACATATAAATACACTTTGAGCAAGTCTAAATAAGACTAAAATGTTTTTATCATGGTTTGCCACATTACAAAATGAATCTAATACATTAGTTCCTAATTCCTTAGAACCTAACAAACTCTCCCTTTGGCAATCCGTGACAAAACACAAACTTAACAAAATGCTCAAAATTTACATAAAAATAGCCCATTACAAAAACATTGCCCAACATAACAAATTCAACCTAACTACTATCTATCAGTTGCAAGTGTAGACAGCAGCACGACTGAATCAACCTGTACATTTCCTGAAACACTCAACAAATGCATAAATGCATGTGTGGAAAATACAAGTAAAACAAAATAACTTCTTGATTTCACATAACACAAAATAAAGACATATATCATGAATAACCTCATAAATATAAATCAATAAGTAATGTGAAACAAGAAACATATACAATCAATGTATCTCTCCTATCATAACAAAATATATCATGAGCCAAAATGATAAATACAGAATGAAGCACCTAGATACAATCTAAAACTCCACAGCTCCAAAACAATAAAAATCTCCTCCTAACAACAAAATCTCCTCTACATATGTACTCCCCTTTTTTGTGATGAATTGCCAAAGGGAACTCACTCATCATCAAAAGGAGGTGGCGGAGGCGATCATCTAATACGCTCCAAATCCACTCGCAAAGCGCGAAGCTCAGCAAGCATGTCGACCAAAATCTGACCATGAGCCGCCTGAACGGTCATGACAGTCTCCAACATGCGACGAATGTCTAAATCATCCGAAGTAGATGATGGAGGAATAGCAGCAGCAACAGCAGTCGAATCTATAAGCAAAAGTATCACCTATAGAAGAAGGAGGAGGAGGTGCGACACCGGAAGGCTCAACCCTAGGACATTTAGAGCTTGCTCTCATCTGAGTAGCCCTCTGCCTAAGAAAGGTGGCACCTATGGGAGCAATGATATGAACAGGCTCAGATGCAGGAAACTGCTCTAATTCTAAAAAGAAAAGAGCATGAGCAGTAGAACTACTCCTATGAACCTCAATCAAAGAATGAATGAAAAGATGAGGAAAACTTATAGGAGCGTCTGTGACAAGGGCATACAAAAACGCACAACGCTCGATAAGGATGGTGTGCAAATGAGAGATAGGCCACAAAGAATGACAAGCAATCCGAAAGAAAAGATAATGAATCTCAGTCAACTCAGCAGACATGATCCGAGGATTAGAACCCCCACTGGATAGAAGTACCAATGATGTATGACAAGATATCATCAAGGGGTGGAGACTTATCGTATGAATAGACAAGATACTGGACATGTGGCACCCTAAGAGCATCAGTCACTATAGAAGGAGTAATGGTGTACTCATCACCCCGTATCCAACTCTTCACTTGATTGTTGGAATCATAGGAGTGGACAGAGAGGTTCAAGTAGAACTCTCTGATCAAGGCAGCCGGAGAAGGATGATTAACATCCAACAAAGGCAACTAGCCCCTACGGTCAAAGTTTCTCCTAATCTCACCATCTAAGTCATCCAACAAAACTTTTCTCTTAGCCCAGACATTCCTACAAATATTCAACTTCTCATAAGCTTCTTGGTTTTTCTCACTCATGAACCTCTCACTATCAAAGGTGGGGACAAAAGAAGATGAGGGGGTCCTATAAGCTCTAGTCTTCCTAACCATGATGCTAAGGTTCAGAAGGACAGACGCAAAAGAGACAAAGAGAGAAAAAAAAAAAAAAAAAAAAAGAGAGAGAAAAACCAAGGGCAGATTGCAAGTTAGCCCATAAATATATAGAAATAACAATTCTATATGATGCATGAACAATATCAACATATGATGCATGCTCTAATGCAGTGAGAATAAGTTCAATTTTACTTAAAAAAACATAAATATGGCTTGAGTAGAGTTTATACCAAAAATCCCAAAATTGTGAAAACCCACTTTCAAAAAAACCAACAAATTGACCAAATTGATCATCACATAGGATAGATAACACAAAATAATGATCAAATTAATCAATCTAATAAGCCAATTTTATCAATTTAAGCTAAATTGAACAAAACCCCCAATTCGGGTAGTTACAAGCCCTAGAATTTCAAAATTTTCCAAAATCATCAAATTGATCAAATTAAACCATAAAGATCAGGTTTATAGTGTCCCACAACAAAAACCCATTGATCAATTTCCAAAGATTGAGGTTCATAGGAGTAGTTCATCTACGGGGATTGTCCTAACATCTACAATCCATGTAGATGAATTTACAGTAGAAACCTGTTTGTTTTTAGACAACTTAAAACACAACCAGATTAACCTAGTTAATTAGCCAAGTGATTACTTAATCAAATTAAACAGATCTAGGCTAACACAAATAAATCATATCATTGTAAAGTGCGGAAAATAAAGTACACAAGGATATGATGACCCAGGAAAACCAAACCGGTAAAAAACTTGGGGTGAATTTAACCTAGCTATCCTCAAGGTAAAACAAATCCACTATGAAAGAATTGAAGTTTACACATAGTGACTTAGACCACTAACATCCTATTGCTACCTCGAGTAGGAAACTTACTACCACGACCACGTGACAGCTCTAAGTCCACAGACTACTTCTTTCATAGATTCCCAGCAAGCACAAGCACTTCTACTTGTATATCTTTAAGCTCTTGAAACTGCAACTGAAACAATCACCAAACTCTTGACATCAATCTTGAGATTGGAAAAAGTGTATGTGAAGGCAAACACCTCTAAATCTCACAAGAGATTCACACACACAGCATAAAGAGCTACCATAAAATGTGGCTAGGGTTTTCCCTTTTATACTTAAGACAAAACATAAAACCCTACACGTCAAACGTGCTTAGGCTGAGTTGGAAAATTCTGCAGAAAAAAAATCTGCATGAACTTCGATCAATCGAGCCTAATTTTCGATCGATCGAGCCTGTCAAATTAACAAAGTAAATCCTGCAAAACACTCAATTCCAACTTTACATATAAATACACTTTGAGCAAGTCTAAACAAGACTAAAATGTTTTGATCATGGTTTGCCAACATTACAAAATGAAATTCTAGTAAATTGTTATAACTTTGTTTAATAGTTCTTATGTGATAAAATGGAAACAAAGTTTGAATAAATTGCTCATTAACTTTTCAAAAAATGCAAAATAATGATAGCTTTCATATGAAACCTTCAAGATTCATTTTTATGTTCTAATAAAAATTATACATTTTCCATTTTTTAATTGTTTTGTGTTTTGATGCATATCTCACTGTATTATAACGTATTACAAATATTGTCATATATAATAATTGAAAGTAAAATGCAACATGTATCCTTGCCAAAAAAAAATATATTTATACAAAAAAAAAAAAAAAAAAAGTCAAGATATAGACTTTTTTGCTTGCATAAAATATATTTTATATATTACAATGTAATCACATTGTTGTGTGATGAGTTTGGGACTATTACTTATAATCCTCAATTATTATTTTCATTCTTTACTTGGCAAAAAATAATATGACATCAAATTTTTTCGTGCATTGCGCGGGTCTGCGACTAGTTTGAGATAAAAGCTGAAAAAATAGCTGCACACTAGCTGATTGTGATACACGCAGTAGAGAGCATAAACCTAACCAAAGCTACACGCTAACTGATTGTGGCGCCACACCTGCAACTTCAATTTTTTAGATAGTTTCAATTGTTCAAGTCTTTTTCTACTTCTACTTCTACTAACTATATAAAAAGAGCCAATGACTCTAACTACAGGACCCTTGGTTTATTCAACTCTTGCTTTTTTGGTAACAAGCCAAAAAGGTGAGTTTAGGTGACAAAGAAAAACTTTTAAAATTAAAAAAATGTTATGTCCACAAAATTTTCACAATAAATCTCTTATCTTAAGTAGCAAGTTATTATTAACTATTATTGGTGAGAAAAAAACAATTTTAGTGGTGATTTCAAATTAGAATCATTAACAACTTACCGCTAAAAAAATGTTGAAAAAGTACTATAGAAATAATGTAGACGGAACACTTAGTATTTAATACTATTACCTAAAAGCCTTAAAATAAGTAGAATTCGTGAGCTCTTCTTCTTTTCTTTTTCTTTTTTTCCTTCAAGTATGCAAGTTTGGTTTGAGCTTGTTTTCATTTTTTTTCTTTTCTTTTTAATGATTTTTATATGATTACTTTATACTTTTATAATGTAAGCTTATAGTGTAAAATTTAGACACACAAAAAGTAACAAATATTAAACATATTTGTAAAACAATGGTCAGTATTGTACAAATTTTGCAAATGTGTACAACATTAGCAATTTTTGTTTGCCTACAATATAAATTTACAATGCAAGTACAATGTAAACATGGAGATATTGTGAAAATGTATTGACACATGTGTCAATTCCTTTTGGGTCAAACTAAAATAAAATAAAATAAAATAATAAAATATCAAACCGAGAACTAGCATAACTAAAAATAAAGGTATTGTATTGTGAAAATGTCATGACATTTTGTTGTTATCACAATATTTTCATAATTATTGAGGTGTAAGTTCCTTATATGTCAAAATAAGATAATAAAATATTAGATTGAGGTCCACCATAGTTGAAAATAGAGGTATTGTGAAACTGTCGTCATATTTTGTTGTGTTCCTAGACCTTTTTTTTTTTTTTTTTTTTTCATTTTAGTCAAATTGATAAGCCAAAATTCACATTTTCAAGCACAAATTTTCTTGGATTGATTTTTTTTACACACCGTTTAAAATTTAAAGTAAAAAAATAAAATAAAAAGACAGTTTTACACCAAAAGTAAAAAATAAAATCGGTCCCTTTAAGTTTGGGGTAATTTTATTCCTCCCTAAACTTTAAAACCAAGGAGATACCCCTAACTGTTACTCTCTTAGTTAAACCATTTTGAAATCTTATGATTCTTAGAATATTCTATTGTAGGATGTCTAAAATAACCTTACTGAATTTTAATATCCCAAAACATTTTCTATGTATTTTGAGTTTTATGTGGTAGTCATACTTGGAAAGTTGGAATGGTGATGTATGACGTTCTATTTGTTACCTAAAGAATATTGATTTTCCTTGGTTTAAATATTCTAGACTTAAAATTTTATCTAATTGAAACTTCAATGACACATGTCTTTGTTATCCTCTTCTTTTTTTATTTCTCTTCTTACTTAAAAGGGTGTTCATTAAAAACTAAGTAAGCTAAATATCATGGTTAGACTTATAAGATGTAATATAACAAAAAAATGAAACATGAATAACAAAATCTTTATTGCGGATAATTGCAAGTATTTGATAAAGACCTTCAATTGTAATATATGATCACATCATTCATTGCAAAAGTTTATATTGTGATAATGTCTTAACAAAACACAATTGCTTATTATCTAAAGAAGATGATATTAATTATTGCTCTTAGAAGTTTTTAGTGAATGGATATTACCCTTAGAAGTTTTTAATGAATGGATATTGCCTTTAGCAAATAGTTTCTAAGAAATTAACATGGCAAATAAATACTCATATATTAAAATAGTTACTCTAAATTTAAATACATGATTTCATTTTGCTTCAAATAAAAATTTTATTTTAATTTTTTCACTCAGAGGGCAACACGTGCCTCAAAGCATTCACAATAAAGAAGCTATAAAATATAGCTTTTAGCAACTTAAAAAAGCAACAGGATGTTGAGGAGCTGCAATCTCTCTGGACCTATCCCATCATACATTTCACAAATGACTAGCCTTCAAACTTTGTACTTTTTCTATTCTTTCCATCTTCCTTTTAGGATTTATTTCTTTTGCTAAAAAAAAAACTAGTTAACTGCAAAAACCTAGATAGTTGGATTAGACCATGTTAATTATCTCTATTGAGAACATTATACCTGCATATATACATGTGTATAAGGTTTACTTTATTTCATTTTAATTTTTTAATAAACCTTTTTTTATATCATCATAACACCTCTTTGTTTCCTTACAGAGATCTCAGCTTCAACAAATTGGAAGATAATGTTCCAGATTTGAGTGGTATATATTACTTGCAATATATGTAAGTTAGAGTCAAACTCTAAATCTAGTTTCATTTCAGAGAAGTTCAAATTAGAAATTAATATAAGTCATGTGTCATGATTTGGTTTTTGTCCTATGTCCACAGTCAAAGATGCTAGGAATTTCTCTACAATCAAGGAGATTGTAGTGCTTATGTCTCACACAAATCTTTAATGAACCATCTTATGACTAGCGTTGCCATAGCTTCTTTTTTTTTTTTTTTCCCAGCTTATTCAGCTTTTTGGGCTTATGTACAACTTCTTAGAACTTTATGTTTTCTATGTGCAGCTATACTTTTTCCCAGCATAATTTTGAAGTCCAATAAATCAATAGAAATAAGCTCTGCCAAACAAGGACGCCACAGTGTAGGGTGGGTTGGGTTGGCTGGGGGCTTTGCCTCTTGACTCCCCTGTGCGATACTTTGAGGAAGGCCCATAACATGTGTAATGCAAATCTAGGGGTTGAGTGGCAACAAGACTAAAATAAACATGTAGATTCATGAGAAGACTAGAATACAAGTATGATGAATAGGGGCCTTTCCTGTGATCCTATAGACAATGTCACTATATGTATTACGGAATTTTCTAGATTGTTGAACCATGTAAGTATTTTGTCTGAGTATCCTTTTTATGTTAATCCGGAGGCCTACTTACTGAAACTTAGTGGATACAAGTCAAACACTCACCATCTCCCACAAGAATGTCCATTCACCAATGGATGGGCTTAACTTTCCTATGGCTGTGGCCATCAGCCTATTATGTCGCATCATAGCTCCAAGTATTTATCATTGTAAGGATAAAGGGCTCAGAAATGGATACTGGGCCGTGGGCCGTGTCTGAGGACAGGTAAACACTAGTGGGGGCATACGATATTCCGTGGAAGAAGTCTAGTGATGAGGGGTTGGGATTATAGTCAAAGGAGAAATACCTCCTCGGCTAAGCAGAGCAGAGGACAAAGGTCCGACCTTTCATCAAGAACAACACATCAAACGATCATACTGATAAGGATAAGCACTAAAAGGGAATAAGACAAAGGAAGCTGAGAAATATCTAGGAGAAAGCTGCTACCACCGCATTGAATGCTCTGCAGCTAACTTTCTAGCCGCATTAATGTGGAGGTGATACTTGAGCAGTAACATTCAGTCTTATAGCTACCCCACAAAGATTTCAAGAAAGGGCTAATGGGACAAGAATTAACACCAGCAATTTGATCTACACGTGGAGGGCTAAGATGAAGTAAAGGACGGAAATATAAAGAAGAAAAATCCCATTACAAGGGGAGGATCGGAGAATCTAGAGAAAAAACACTATACACTCAAGAACTGTAATTGTGCTAAAGTTCAAGAGAAATACATAAGAACCGCCTTCCTCGAACTTTGCCAAGAAGGATTTTCTTTGCATAAAACTGTTTATTCTTATTCACCTGTATCATTTAACCTACTGTGCTTGTTGTTCAACTCATAGAAGTCCAGTTTCTAGCCCACTCTCTACAAATTCATTGTTTTTGGGCTCTTTAGGCCTTTGTCCTTTTCATTTTTGGGCTTGGGAAGCAAACGTGCCCTTACAATTGGCGCCGTTTGTGGCAAACTTGAATATTCTTGAGTTCATCCGCCAACCATGGTAGATTCTGGGCCAAACTGTGAAGAATCTATAGGATCCCAACGTCTTCTCAATCTTGAACGAAGGAGAGATCGTGAAGTTAGCATACACACCACTCACACCAGCAGAAGTTAGTCTAGAAGTGGGAGCCACGGGTCTCATGGAGAGAACACCAGGAACATGCATCTGTGGCACCAAAGGATGGGACATGCTAGCTACAAACATCTGTCAATTGTATCTAAGCATGAATCAGTGTTGGGAATACCAAAGCTCAACAGGGTTAGCAAATGTTGTGTGTGGACCGTGTTAGCTTGGGAAATAGACGAAAGCAAAGCATCCAAGCACTCAGATATTAGCTACATCTAGACTTTTGGAGCTACTACATCTAGATCTCATCGGTCTAACTAGAACCGAATCTCTTGGAGGAAAGAGATATATCATGGTTGTAGTAGATGATTTCACTAGATACGTCTGGGTCATTCTTCTAAAATCCAAGTCAGATGCTCCTGAGCACATTAAAGCTTTGTGTACAAGACTGCAAAATGAGAAGAACATGAAGATTGATCAAATTCGCAGTGATCATGGTAAAGAATTCGAGAACTCATACATGGAATCTTTTTGCACTAGATCTGGTATATCTCAAGAATTCTCTACTCCTATTACTTCTCAACAAAATGGTGTAGTAGAAAGAAAGAATAGAGTGATTCAGGAGATGGTTAGAGCTATGTTACACAATAAAAATGTGGCCAGAAATTTATGGGGAGAAGTAATCAACACCGCATGTCATACGGTTAACAGGGTATATTTCAGACCTGGTACAAAGAAGACTCCCTATGAATTGTGGAAGGGAAGAAAGCCGAATGTAAAGTATTTTAGAATCTTTGGAAGTACTTGTTTCATCCTTAAGGATAGAGAAAATGTGGGAAAGTTTGACTCCCGAAGCGATGAAGGAATATTTCTGGGATACTCCACAAGCAAAGCTTATCAGGTGTACAACATAAGAACCAAGAAGGTGATGGAAACTGTCAATGTTGTTATTGATGAAGTTTTAGATTCTAATTTTGAGAAAAGTAGTGA
Organism: Quercus ilex subsp. ballota; assembly: GCA_032727855.1. Classification (NCBI taxonomy): domain Eukaryota; kingdom Viridiplantae; phylum Streptophyta; class Magnoliopsida; order Fagales; family Fagaceae; genus Quercus; species Quercus ilex. Next base: position 33,795,891 of record CM064917.1, read on the forward strand.
GGAAATACCTAAGGCTATTCTTCCTTCAAAGCCTAAGGTTGTTCAACAAGAAGTTGATCAAAAGCCCATTTCTCTAAGTACTCCAAGTACTCCAAGTGTTGTAAAAGTCTCAGTAGATATTGCTACATCACTTAGCCTGATCTCATTAAGAGAAAAGACCTTCCTCAAGAACCAAGCTGAATCACCCTCTTAAAGTTATTGTAGGAAATATGAACGAACTTACACTAAGGAAGCGTACAGTTGATAAATATGTTGCTAACTTTGTGTCTATTTCTTGCTATTTGTCGCAGGTTGAACCCACCAAGGTTGAGGATGCCCTCTAGGATGAAAGCTAGGTTGAGTCCATGCATGATGAATTGCTCCATTTTCAAAGGAATGATGTTTGTACCCTGGTACCTAGACCAGAAGGAGAGCACATCATTGGTACAAAGTGGATATTTCGCAATAAAACTTATAAGGAGGGAAATGTGATCCGCAACAAGGCTCGTCTAGTGGCCCAAGGATACTCTCAAGTGGAAGGAGTGGAGTTTGATGAATCATTTGTACCTGTGGCTCGCATGGAATCCATTAGAGTTCTCCTAACCCTGGCTTATCACCTGAAGTTTAAGCTTTACCAAATGGATGTGAAGACTACATTCTTGAACGGGTTTCTTAAAGAAGATGTCTATGTTGCACAGCCTAAAGGATTCATTAATCCACACTTTTCGGATCATGTGTTGTACCTTAAGAAGGCTCTATATGGACTAAAACAAGCACCCAGAGCTTGGTATGACCAGCTTACAGAATACCTGGTCTCACATGGCTTCACAAGAGGATAAGCTTATCAAACTCTTTTTATCAAAAAGGAGAATGGCGAATTGATAGTAGCTCAAGCCTACGTTGATGATATCATCTTCGGTTCTACAAAGGATGAACTTGCTCATAACTTCTCAAAGCTTATGCAGGCCGAGTTCGAGATAAGCATGATTGGAGAGTTGAATCACTTCCTTAGATTGTAGATTCGTCAGCAAGAGTCAAGTATATTCATATCTCAATCTAAATATGCCAAAAATCTTGTGAAAAAGTTTGGTTTGGAATCTGCTAGTCCTATTAGAACCCCCATGAGTCCCAATGTTAAACTCACTATTGACTTGTTAGGCAAAAGTGTTGATTCTTCCTTATATAGAAGCATGATAGGTAGTCTCCTTTACCTTACTGCTAGTAGACCTGACATTAATTACAGTGTAGGAGTGTGTGCTAGATATCAGGCAAACCCCAAAAAGTCTCATATGATAGCTTTAAAAAGAATTATAAAATATGTCAAAGCCACTGCCGATTTTGGAGTGTGATATAACAAGGACACAAACAATGTCTTAATTAGGTATTTTGATACGGACTGGGCTGAGAATGTTGATGATAGAAAAAGTACATTAGGGGGTTGCATTTATGTGGGTAATAACCTTTTCTCCTAAGTAAGAAACAGAATTTCATCTCCTTATCCACTGCTGAGGATGAATACATCGTTGCCTGTAGTTGTTGCACCCGACTTCTGTGGATGCAAAAACTTCTTGATTATGGTATTTGTGAAGAACATCTTACCATTTATTGCGACAATACCAGTGCCATTAACATTTCTAAAAATCCTGTTCAACATTCTCAAACAAAACATATAGAGATACAACACCATTTCATTTGGGAATTTGTTGAAGATGGCACACTCACTCTTGAGTTCATCCACACTGATGATCAGAAGGCTGATTTGTTCACTAAGCTTCTTGATAGCAAACATTTTGAATTCTTACGCCAAAACATTGGTGTAATCTTCATGGAGCGATCTCTCCTCTTTCTCATGCATTTGCATCTAGTTTTATGCTTTGTATGTTTACATATTTTTGTTTGTTTGTTTTCAGTTTTGTTTTACTTTGTTTTACATAAAAATTTTAAAAAAAATGAAAAATCAGAAAAATACAAAAACAGTGTGTGTTTGTGTATATTGGTACTTGTGTACCCTAAATGGACATTGAAACAAAGTTTTCTAAACTTTGTATCTCTTGTAGTTTAGATGAGCATTTTAATGCATAACTAAGTAAGTGAGCTTTGTGGCTCGTGTTGGTGATGAGTACGATTAAGTAATCTTTTATTCTTAATAATCATATCACTCTTTTTGACGGGAAGGACTAGAAAATCCTAAGAGAAATGCATAAATAACCATCTCACCACTAAAGCCCGCCAATCATGTATAACATCTGTGTGCTTCGGCATAGCAAAATTGTGATGTTTTGGTTTACATAACTAGGTATTTCTCTTCTCTCTTCTATGCCCATGCATGATATGTTCAAAAAGAAAATATGCAAAGAATATAAAAGCAAAAAAAAAAAAAAATCAAAACGCTTTTAATATGGTTGTATGCGTATTTCTAGTAGGTGTAAGAGTTATATGATGTACCTCGAAGGTGATAGTCCCCATTAAACAGTTAGGATTGTGTGTGAGTGTATTAGATTTTCTTATATCTCAAATCGTCATAATATGAGAAACTTGTGCACACTTGTTATGTTTTCACACACAAAACGCAAAATTCTTCGCTACTTTTGATACATGTGCAGGGACAATGTGATTTGACCATCACAGGAGATACATGTGTTGATATATGCTCACTAAACTATCTTAGCTTATTTTTAAAATATAAAATTGGTTAGACTTGCTGTGTGTGTGTGTGTGTGTGTTTTTGGATCTACGGATGCTATGCTTATATGTTGAGAGATTTCTTGAGAGCTTAACATATTGCTTGGATCTTTTGTTTGAGTAGCTTGCTTGTTGCATTCATCTTTATGTATTTCTCTTCCCTTGGAAAACTCATTTTCTCAACAGATCCTCAACAGATTTCATTTCTATCGAGCTTTCTTTCTTCAGCCTCGATAGAATCTTGACAGATCTTCGATCCATCGAGATTTCTAGGTTTCTTCTCAATAGAATCTCAATAGCTTCTCAATCCATCGAGACAAATTTCTGTGCATTCTGTCTGACCGATAAATTCTCGACAGTTTCTCGATCCATTAAGGTGATTTTTGCCGTCGACAAATCCTTGACAGCACCTCGACAAATTCACTTCTGTCGAGATTTAGTGCTTGATAGATTCTCGATAACTATCTCAATCCATCGAGCTGCATTTTCTATATATAGCTAAGGCGCGATTCAAATTTCATTTTCTCACTTCTCTCTTGATAAAAACCTCTCTCTCTCTCTCTCAACCCAAACCTCTTTTTCTCTCTCAAATCTCCTCACCCACGTGTTCTTCGGCCTAGATCAAGCTCCAAACACTTGGTAAGTGTTCTCAATCACTTATTTTTCATGCATTCATGCATTTTTAGACCTAGGTTTTGGGTTTTTGAAAATATTTTTGGGGTTTTTGAGTTTTTTGTGAAATTTTTAGGTTAGGTTGTGTTGATTTGTTGTTATATGCTCATGCATTGCATCCTTATTGCATTATAACAATGTTTCATGCATATTAGATGTGTGTGATTGATTATTGTTGTGAGTGCTAATAGGTTTGGAATGGGTTTTACCCATGATGCTCTTAAATTCTCATGTCACATGTTCATGCATTTTTCATGCATACGTTTTTCTTTTCTTTCCTTTTTCTGAAATTATGTTTTCTTCTGTTCTTTCTCTCTCTCTCTCTCTCTCTCTCTCTCTCTCTCTCTCTCTGATAGACTGCGTTATGGCACTTAAGCCTCACAAATCTACTCCAGCTCGAAACCATCATCAAGGTTCCAGGTCATCTTCTTCTTCTTATCCTCCCGTACCTTTTCATATTCAATTCCATAATGAGAAGGCCCGGACGGACTTCTTTGAGAACTTCCAGAAATGTGCTGTTCATCCGCAACCCCAGGTTATTCTGTTGGATTTTGTCGACACTTCGCTACCCGGTGTCATTCAAACTCGAGGATGGGAATCTCTCTGTGAGAAACCCTCGCAGTGTTCTGTCATGTTTATTTAAAAGTTTTACTCCAACATACACAGCATCAATACCTTTGTGCCTCAGTTTGTTACCACATTCTGAGGTACATATATCATAGTTACTCCAGATCTTATATCCGAGGTACTACATGTTCCTAGGGTAGCGCATCTTAACTACCCTGGCTATGATCGTCTATGGACTGTGTCTAGAGACAAGCTTCTCTCTTACTTTTGTGAGACTCCTTCCATATGGGGTGGTAAGCTAAAAACTCCATGCTCGGGTTTTGCTAAAGGCTCGAGATTCCTCAACATGGTGATGACATTCACTCTCACACCATTGTCTCACTTTAACTCCATCACTGAGCCTCGTGCTTGTTTTCTTCTTGCTTTGATGGAGGATCTTTCTATAGACTTTCCCTCTCACTTCATTACATTTATTCTTAGTGTGTATTTGGATTCTACTACCTGTGATAAGCTTATCTTTCCTTCAGCTATCACGCGGATCCTTCAGCACTTTCACTTTGCTATTCCTTTCTCTCCTCATTTCACTACCATGAGTGCCATCAGTGCTGGTTCTATCCTGCGAAGCGAGGCCCAACTTTGACCAAAGCAGCCATGAGTAGAGACGACCGATCTTGCAGCTTCTGCTATTCCGCCATCTTCCTTGGCTCCTTTTACCTCTGCAACTGGTGGAGTGACCCTCGAGGCCATCATGGCGCAGCTTCAACATATAGAGGCTGACTTTGGTGGTCGTCTTGACTATCTCATGGATGAGATGTGTTAGATAAACACCCGAGTTGGTCGCATTGCCCGCAGACAGGCTCGTATGGCTGGCTTTGCTCCTTCTCCCTCTCCTTCTCTAGAGGCCTCACCTGATGATGATGATGAGGATGATGAGGATGATGCTAGTTCTTCCGGTGATGACGAGATGATGACCTCTTAGTGACTTGCCCTTTGTCATTCGTAACAAAAAGGGGAAGTAGTTTTGGGTTTGAGAGTAGTCTTATACTTAGGGGGAGAGTTAGTATAGGACTTTTTTTTTATTAGGGGGAGTGTGTATAAGGGATGTTGTGAGGTTTTTATGTACTTTTCTTTCCTTTTAGTTACATTAGCCTCTTGTACACCGGTCTTGTGACCATTTTATTATGACATACATTATACTTTGTTTTTTCTTATATATGATGATGATATATGTTCATTTTATTCACCTACCTCTACATATGTTGTTTCTTTTCTCTCTTTATACACATGTTTCTTTATGTATTCAATCTTTATTTCTGTTTCACACATGATGCCTTGATGAGTTTTGTTTAAGTGATTTAGAAAGACAGGTTGTGAAAGTCCATCTTGTCATGAACTCTCTTCTTGCAAAATTTTTCAAGAATTTTTAGTAGGGATAGATTTATTGTGTAATACAACAAGTGGTTATGAGTTGAGTGACTTAAGACTTCTCTCATGATTATTTGTTTTGTTGTGGTTTTGTCACAGATTGCCAAAGGGAGAGATTGTTAGGGACATATTTTATGTAATTGGATAATCCTTTGACAAAATACACTTTACCTGTAATTGAGTAGATCTAAGATGGGTTTAAGACTTCAAGAAACATGTTGTTCAAGTCAAGTGTTAAAGTCATGAAGATCTGACCAAGAAACAAGTGAAGAAGAGTTGTTCATTAAAACTCGACAAAAGTTTCGATAGAATCCTTTCTATTGAGATTAAATGTTGAAGCTCGACACAAGCTGTTTCTGTCAAGACTTATGAAATCAAAATTTCTAAATCTGATTTTTGGCTTATGCTAAAATATTTGTACAGAGTTTCTTTTCTCACAACCTTAGACATATATAAGGCTTATTTTAAAGGCCGTCGCACAAGAGAGTGCAAGCAGAAAGTGCCCTAGTTCATTATTCTCTCTATATATAGAAACTACTGCGTCTTTACGCCAAGGGTTTTGTGACCAAGGAACTTCTTAATCTTCATTGTTGATGAATTGAAGAACTTTATTGCCAACAACCTCTTCAAGTTATTGGAGTTAGTCACGTACTAGGATCTGTGCTTCATTGTTTAGTCATGTACTGGGATTCATGCATTGAATGAAAAGATTGTCGTTACAATACAAATCCAATTGGATATTGGGATAAGGGTTTAACTATAAATTGGTATTTCGGGATAGGCTAAAGGGTTTGGTAAGATTCCTTATACGTGTAACCACTTGTGATTGATAATAGTGGATTCTTAGTAATGGTAACCTTAAATTCATTCGGTGGGGTTTTGCCTCGGTGGTTTTCCTTATTCGTAAACAAATCACCTTTGTCAAATCTAATTTCCACTGCATTTAGTATAATTGGTGATTTGTTTGTGCTACCATGCTATTGTATGTAATTTGATCTAATTAATTAACTTGGGTAATTAATTAATTTGCAATGGGTCAATTCATTTTAACCCAACAAACATGAATACAAAAAAATAGACTATCAATTGAAAATTAAAAAAAAAAAAAACATGGTATTTACAACCCTGGAAAAGAAAATCCAATACAAACCTTTACATTGTTACTTTTCAAAAAAAATAATGAAAACAACCATATAAAGCTGAGTTGTAATCCCAAATACAAAGAAAAAGAGGATCATACGGTCTGTTAGGACATATGTGATTCACATGTTAGGAACATATGTCACTATTTTATGTAGTTGGCTAATCCTTTGACAAAACGCACCTTACTTGTATTTGGGTAGATTTATGATGTGTTTAATACTTCAAGAAACCTTGTTTCAAGGTCAAGTGTTGAAGTCATCAAGTCTGTCGAAGAAAAAACAAGCTGAAGTGCAAAATCATTAAATCTCGACACCTGCTTGATAGCTACCTCGACACCTGGCTATCTGTCGAGATCTTCAGCTGATGCTTATTGCAATCTCGATAGCTAGTCGATCGATCGAGAAAGTTTTTGTCCCCTCGACACCTTCTCGACACCTCCTCGATAGCTACTATCTGTCGAAATTACGGAAATTCAGATTTCTATTTTTGGGCCAGGCTTATGTATTTGAGTAGGGTTTCTTTTCTCACAACCCTAGACCTATATAAGGCTTATTTTACAGGCTGTCACATAAGAGAATACAAGGAGAACATATGCAAAAGGTGACCGGTGTCTTATTCTCTCTGAAAGAAGCTACTGCGTCTTTTGCGCCTTAGGGTTTTGTAACCAAGTGCTTCTTGATCTTCATTATTGATGAAGTGAAGAACTTTGCAGCCAACAATCTTCTTCTAGTTGGTGATTGAAGTCGCGTACTGGGATCCGCGCAATTGGTTAGTCACGTACTGGGATTCATGCAACAAAAAGGGTAGCGTTCATATATTGAAGAGTTTAGAGGTTCTAAAGCGGTAGAAGGTTTCTGCTGTGAGTTCATCTACGGGGATTGTAGAGTCTAGGGACAAAGGTTTTGTACTAAATCTGAAACTTCTCTTTACTATAGTGAATTGCTTTTCGGGAAGGTTTCCCACCAAGTTTTTTACTATGAAACTGGTTGGTTTCATTGGTTTTCCTGGGTCATCATATCTTGTCTTATTTATTTTTTCTGCTGCATGATTTTGACATGATATTGATGTTTGTTTGTGACTTTCAAAATCTATATATAAAAAATAAAATTGGTGGATTTTAAATCCAAAGGGAGGCAATTGAATGTTTTTATGGGGGAGAAAAACCGTTTTTTTGATAAGGAGATGATAAGCCAGATAGAGAGAGAGAAAGATTGAGTGCTGAATTGAAAGTAATTTGGATTCAGTGGGAAAGTCATTAATAGTATAAACATTAGCCGTTTGTTTGATGGGAAGATGATGAGTTGAGAGAGCGAAAATGAGATTGATTAAAGAGAATGTGAAGTGGAAACCCAAAAAAAAAAAAAAAAAAAAAAAAAAAAAAAAAAAAAAAAAACTTTGTGACGTGGTGATGATGTGGCTCAACTGGAGCGTAACAATAATAAATGCTACGCTTTAGTTTTTAGATATATATATAGATTAGGAATAAATATCCATTTTGACATATATATATATATATATATATATATATATATATATATTTGAAGGGATATTTTGATACTGATTGATTATAGATTCCAAGAGTTACTGAATGCTGAATTTAAACGCGTCAAAAATGGTCATATACTACTATTTAGCAAAATATTTAACAATATACTACTATTTGCAAAATATTTAGCAATTTATTACTATTTTGAAACTCGAGTTTGCCGTGTAACTTGAATTCCAGAAACTCGAATTCTTTGAAAAAATAGTCTTCAAGTTTGCCGTGCTATTTTTTATGAAACTTGAGTTATAAGAAAATTGGTGGTTATTTTCCATGGAACTCGAGTTTATGAAACTCGATTTTGTGAAACTCGAGTTACACAACAAACTCAAGTTAAAAAAAAAATGATAAATCCCTAATTATCTAGCAAACAATAGTAGATCTATATATATTTTGCCAAATAGTGGTATTTTGGCCTTTAAACGCACATCCAAATCTTCAAACCTTTGAGTAAAATTTCCGGCACCAGTAGACTTTAAAGTTATTATATACTCTAGTAAACTGACACTTTGTCACTGCAATGTTTTTTTTCTCACAGTGGATACCAATGCAGTGAAGAAGCACTCGCGTTTCTGTTAATTGACTTACCTTGAAAATTATAATGTTTTTCTAAGATTGCGTACCTTTAATTGTTTCTTGTGTTCACAACTATGAGAAAAATTTATTATCAAATATTTCATTTATGCATCACCCAAATCAAAAGTCAACAAATGATCATGCCACAACTCTGAGAACAATTTAGTCGATTTATTATTCATCAGAAAACAAGAACAACAATGTTTCAACAAAATAATTATGTTAGAACATAGTGGGTTTTCTTTCGTGAAGTTTCGAAGTTTCAAAGTCACATACTCCCTTTGGAAAAGTATTTATCTTGGTGGATAGTAAACTTATAACATAAGAAACTTGAAATTTCAATGCAAATATTGCAGCTTCTGTATATAAAGTCAAAAACTTTAAAAATAATGCCAAATTTCATTGATAATAAATATACAGCATACCAATCATGGGTTATGCCTTGCTTGATAAGTTTCAGAAAGCCAATCAATTATATTACTTGAAATATATGCAAGATATTTAACAAGACAATTATAGAACATACTTGGCCAAAGGTCTTTAGGCTTTAAAAGTGAAAGAATGGCAAAATGAAAAAAGTACTTTTGAAATAAATTTTATGTTTACACAGTTACACCTCATAAAGTATGGATTTTGAAATGTAATTTTCCGTTTGTAAACCAAAACAAATTCCATGCCCAAACCATGAGGAGGTTACTGCTTAGGTTGCCTGTGCTGGTTCAGTCATGAGATGCATGTTTTAGTGGAGGAAAGGTGGCTTACCAAGTTCTATTCAAGTTTTCTGCAGTCATGCATAATTTCTTTAATCCTCCATTTTTCCTTTAAATCAAATTGTTTGTTTTCATGCATATTATATATCCAACAACATTGAAAAAAACCATATGATTCAATGACAAATCCCTTACGCTTTATCTAACAATCACAATAGCAAAATTTCCAAAGAGTAGGAAGCACATCACAACACAAGTAACATCAGAGAAAAAATGAATATTTGGTTATCAAAGAAGAAAAATTGCAGTTCACGCCACAAAAATCAACTTCACAATTAATATCAATAGCGCAATGATAATACTATCTTGTACGTGGTCACAAAGTTAGCCATGAACCGAATACCCACAAAAGAAGTCTAATTGGTTACCCACAGAATAATTACAGTTCAGCCTCAAAAATTAACTTCAAGATCAATATCAATGGCACAAGGACGAAACTACCGTGTATGTTGTCACAACTCACAAGTAAGGCATCAATCATACCCACAAAAAAAAAGTCTGGACCTGAAGTAACGCCTATTTTGTCATCATAAAGATCCTGTGTACCCATATTTCCACTATATAGACGCCCTATTTTGTTATTAAGCGAACCTAAATTTTGCACATTGGAAATGAAAAAGCAAGGAAGAGGATTTTCACTTGCAGCAATGAGTCTCAGACTACTGTGTCCAATTCACTTCCAAGCCATCCTTCTCTTGTTCATTGCACTGCTGCATGTAAAAATTCCTACTATTTTTGCTGGTAGAAGTACTTCCACCTTTAGTTATTTTGGTGGGAATGAGACGGATCATCAGGCTTTGTTAGCCTTCAAAAAGCAAATAACACATGACCCTGAAAACATTTTGAGCTCGTGGAATGATTCCCTCCATTTCTGCGAGTGGGAAGGTGTTACGTGCGGCCACAAGCATAGAAGAGTCACTGTATTAGATCTGAGTTCCAGAGGTTTGGTGGGTTCCTTGTCTCCATTCATAGGCAACCTCAGCTTCATTAGGGTAATCAAGCTCTCCAACAACACCATTGGAGGCCAAATCGTAGATGAAGTTGGTCATCTCCTCAGGTTGCAATTATTGGGCCTGTCTATTAACTCCTTCCAAGGGAAAATTCCTGCAAACCTTTCCCAATGCTCCAAACTCAAACATCTTGCAATTGCTAAAAATAACCTTTCAGGGTCAATCCCAAAGGAGCTTGCTTCTTTGTCAGAGTTGGAGTTTCTAGCTGTTCGCAACAACAATCTCACAGGAGGAATCCCACCTTTCATTGGAAACTTAAGCTCTCTCCAAGTTTTTTCTGCAACCTATAATGTCTTTGGAGGACACATTCCAGATGCCTTGGGTCAATTAGAAAGCTTAAATATACTAACACTGGGTGACAATAAACTCTCTGGTTTGATCCCTCCATCTTTATATAATCGTTCGTCTATTACTTTTTTTACAATGTTCGAAAATGAGCTTAGTGGAAGTCTTCCTACAAACTTATTCATCACCCTTCCGCATCTCCAATTCTTTCAAATCTATTCAAACCAATTTACAGGATCTCTACCGGTCTCATTATCTAATGCTTCAGGGCTACAATCTTTTGCAATTGCCGAGAATAATTTTACGGGAAAAATTTCAGTCAATTTAGGAGGCTTACACCGTTTGAACGATTTTATAATTAACAATAATTATTTCAGAAGTGGAGATGATGATGAAATGAATTTCTTGCAATCTCTACTCAATTGTAGCAGTTTACTGAGAGTAAGTCTTGAGGTGAATCAATTCGAAGGTAAGTTGCCTAATGTTTTTGGTAATCTTTCAACCCAGCTTACTTATTTTGCGATTGGCCACAATCTTATTTTTGGAGAGATCCCTTTAGGGATGGGTAATTTGGTTAACTTGACAATCTTATTGATGAATGATAACAAATTTACTGGGACAATCCCAGATGATATTAGCTGTCTTAAAAAGTTACAACGATTACATTTATCTAACAACAAACTCTCAGGAAGGTTACCAATTACGCTTGGAAACCTATCATTGTTAACTGAATTGTTCTTGGATAATAACATATTGCAAGGAAGTATCCCACCAAGTATAGAAAATTGCCAAAATTTGCTGTTGCTAGATCTTTCTCAAAACAATCTCACTAGCACCATTCCAAAGCAACTCTTTTCAATTTCCATGCTGTCAATTAGACTCAGTTTAGCACAAAACTTTTTCGTAGGATCACTACCATCAGAAGTCGGCAACTTAGTCCATTTAGCAATGTTGAACTTATCTGAGAACAAGTTGTCTGGTAAAATTCCAAGCAGCCTAGGCTCTTGCACAAGCCTTGAGTACCTTTATGTGGAGGGTAATTTATTTCAAGGAGAAATTCCAACATCCCTGAGTTCTTTGAGTGGTATTCAAGTCATGGATCTTTCTCGGAATAACTTCTCTAGTCAAATTCCAAATTTCTTGGAAAAACTCTCCCTCAAAAATTTGAATTTATCCTTCAATGATTTTCAGGGAGAGGTTCCAACAAAAGGAGTGTTTGCAAATGCTAGCTCAATATCAGTTGTCGGAAATATCAGGCTTTGTGGGGGCACATCAGAACTCATGTTGCCTAGTTGCTTAACTAAAAAAGAGAAGAAAATGAAGTGGTCTCTCACGCTCACAATTGTAATCTCAGTGGCATGTGTGCTCCTTGTAGTTGCCACAATGTCTTTTTTCTTATTTTATTGGCACAAAAATATAAGAAAAGATGAGTCTTCAGGATCTACCTTGAGAAATTCACTTTTGAAAGTGTCTTACCAAATGCTTCTCAAAGCAACAGATGGGTTCTCATTAACAAATTTGATTGGTGTGGGTAGTTTTGGTTCAGTGTATGAAGGCATCCTTGGTGAAGATGGGCCAATTGTTGCAATCAAGGTACTAAATCTTCAACGTCAAGGAGCTTTTAGGAGCTTCATCTCTGAGTGTGATGCCTTGAAAAATATTCGTCACCGGAATCTTGTGAAGATAATAACTTCCTGCTCAAGTGTGGATTTTCAGGGAAATGATTTTAAGGCTCTAGTTTATGAGTTCATGCCAAATGGAAGTCTAGAAAAATGGTTACATATGGATTTGGAAACAGATACTGAGCAAGCAGAGATACAAAATTTGAACCTTCTTCAAAGAACAAACATTGCCATTGATGTTGCATGTGCACTCGATTACCTACACCACCATTGCCCAATGCCAGTTGTTCATTGTGATCTAAAGCCAAGTAACATTCTTTTCGATTATGATATGACAGCTCATGTTGGAGATTTTGGGCTTGCAAAATTTCTTTCAGAATTTACAATTCCAAAACAAAGCAGCTCAATTGGAATAAGGGGAACAATCGGGTATACTCCTCCAGGTAACAAAAATTTACTGGTCTTTTAATTGTTAATATATGCTTTCCCCCATTAACCATGATTACATTAATTTTTAGATCCCTAATTGTCATGTGAATGTATTATTTATGTTAAATATCCTGAATTACAGAGTACGGTCTAGGAAGTGAGGTGTCAACCAAAGGAGATGTCTACAGCTATGGAATCCTATTGTTAGAGATGATAACAGGAAAGAGGCCCACAGATCACATGTTTGAGGGAGGCTTTAACCTTCACCATTATGCTAGCATGGCCTTGCCTAATTGTGTAATGGAGATTGTTGACTCAAAGCTTTTAAATAATGTTGATGAAGAGATTGATAATCATAATTTTAGCCCTACAAATAGAAAAGAGGAGTGTTTGATATCCATGGTCAAGGTCGGAGTGGCGTGCTCCTTGGAGTTACCACAAGAACGATGGGACATTAGCAAGGCCATTTCTGAGCTGCATTTGGTCAGGGACATTCTTCTTGGCTCTAGGAGTTAATGCAACATGTTTGACTACATGGAAGGTCAAAAATCAAACTTTTCACCCTCTTGATGTTGGTATTAATTAAATAATTTACTTACTTTGCTATTTTCCTCTTTATGTTATATCGCAGGCCCATAAAGTCTACGATCCTTCAAAGTTTTACAATGGATGGAGAGATTCTTCTGGCATACTAGATAAGCATGGTCATGGTTTATTGCATAAGGAGTGTTCTGCATGTTTCTTATACCTTGTCTTATATTTGTGTTTTATACGTTTATGAGTAACTCAAAATAATTTCCCTCAAACTTGTATGTTGTATCTATGTTTAATTCTATTGATATTATGCTTTGAAAATTAACTATTTAATTTAATTTGTGGTTGTAATATATTCAAGCAAATAATAAGATGTATTTTCCACTTGCTACCAATTCCTCGTCAATACATTTTTCTTCAAAGGTCGAGGTTCAATAATAGAAGGATGGATGATTTGTTTATATTAATGCAAATCACATATATCCATGCTATGGTTACCCAATTTTCAAGAACAAAAGTAATCACGTGATAACAATGCCTGCCAAGATAGAATAAGGAGTAATAGGTTCCATTCATGTTCTTCCAAGATCATGTTGGCTAGTCAAATCTGTTAAGGAGTTAATTCTATTCTGCTAGTGATAAGACGAAATTGCAATATTTGCAGTGACCTAATCATGGTTGAGAACCATTAAATTAAAGATAGTCTATTTTATACACGACTTTTCTAAGAAGCTCTATAAGGTCCAAGTTTCTGCATGTCGAGTAAGATGAGTTTGTATATGATCTTGTAAACAGGTATGCCAAACAATGTATTAGAATAAGGACAAATTTGGCTATAAACTTGGTTAGAGCTTTAGACTACAAACCATTCTCAGAAGTTGGTATGTGTACTTTTCAAGCGCAATGCACACAACTCACTTAGAGCATCTCCAACAAGCTCTTTAAACCCAAAATTTGGAGAGTAAACCCACAAAAGATTACTCCAACAGTCTCTCTAAATCACTGTTCATGAGCAACAAATTGTTTGCTAATTAACAATGGCTCTCTTGGTTTGATTACATACTGTTCATTAGCAAAACAATTTATGAGAATAAAATATTCAACCAATCAATTAAAATATTCAGTTTTTGCTTAATATTTACAACTGCTACAAACTCATCCCAAATTTTTTTCTCTCTCAGTCGTCTCCGAACTCAAGAGGGAGACACAATCAAAATAAAGAGAAAATACAATCTTTCATATAAAATAAAAAATAAAATAAAAAACATGTAGAACGCCGATCTGATCCATATGCCGATTAAGCTGCATGTTCCTATAATGGGGAGGAGGAGGAGCGGTCTGCATGAACGTGGATTTAAAAGGCTAACTCTTTCTAGTCTTTGTTCTCTACTGGTGATCTATGTGTGTATGAGAGAGAGAGAGAGAGAGAGAGAGAGAGAGAGAGAGAGAGAAAATTTGTTTGTGTGAGATAGAGGGAGAGAGATTTATGTGTGTGTAAGAGAGAGAGAGAGAGAGAAAGAGAAAGAGGGAGAGCTGGAGATATGTTCTGGAGTTGAGTTTTATCAACCATCTTGTTGGTTTTATTCCGTGCCAATTTGCTTGTAATTTAGCACTTAGTAACCCTGTATTTAGGTGGGATTCATGTAAGGGTAGTGTGTGAAGAGAGTGTGAAAAATTGCTCAACAATGTGCAAGGAAGCAGGGATTTGCGGCTAGGACTTGCGACTGATTCGCGGCTTGCAAGCTGCCAAATGTTGCACACGTGAGAAGCATGCAAGGCGGTAAAGGGTCACGCCAGCTGTCGCACTACAGGACAAAAGTCCATGGCTGGCCAGGCCATTATCTCGCTACTTGAACTCGCGACTTGGACAAGTCGCGAGGCCAAGCCGCCAACCAGCCCTGTTTGGGAAAAACTGACTCTTCGTATTCCAAACACACACCACTGCATATAGACCCTTATACCCACGAAATGTAGAGAGCTTCCAGAGAGAATTTTGTGAGAGAAACCCTAAAGAAAAACAAGATTGCCTCATCCCCAATCTTCACTAAGAGACTCTTCAAATTCCTCTACTTTCTTCCTCTCCATTGATACATCCTTAAGAGGTCATTGACCAAATCATTTTCTCATCACACCCACATCTGTGAGAAAGTTCATTTGGTACTAAGGGAAGCAGTTTGGAAGGAACCAATATTCATTGGTTGATGCTATGGTTTAGTAGCGGAATCCGGTAAGTTAGTAAAGAAAAAGGTTCGGCGCAATCTCGTTGGAGCAAGAAACTTGGAAGGCTTAGGTACCTGGGTAGATTAGGCTTGAAGGGTCTATCGCTGTTCATGTATCCCAACTAAATTTTCTAGTGGATTATTGACCGCTTGGAGGGCGGCGGAGAGGTTTTACGCCGAGAGCTTCGGTTTCCTCTTCGATAACACATCACGTGTTGTCCTTGTGTTTGCATCTCTCTTCCCTTTATCTTTACCATTTAATTACTGCTGTGATTGTAATTATTTATGGTTTAGATTGTTTATCAATTTTGTTATAAGCTTGTTATCATTTTCTGCATATACATTGTTTGATATAAAGCTTGAATTGGTAATTTTGTAATTGGGGGTCTAAACGTTCATAGTATTTTCAACGCTATTTGAACATTCATGGCGATCAAGAACTTGAAAAACAAAAAGTAAAACAAAAGTGAAGATAGAGATAGGGGTAGGTGTACGTGTGTGGAGGAGAAAAAACAAGAGAAAAAAAGAAGAAGAAAAAAAAAAAAGGAAAAATAATACAAAGAATAAAAAATCAAAATTGAGAAATGTTACACTATATTTTCACAATACTTTCACAATAAATTTTAAGTGACAAATTGTTATTAGTTGATATTAGTGTGTAAAAAAATAATTTAAGTGATGATTTCAAATTAGAGCTGGTAACAACTTACCACATAAGATTTTGTTGTGAACATATCGCAAAAAAATGTTATAGACGCAACACTTCTCATTAAAAAAACATATATAATGGTTAATGTTGTTTGGAATTTGTAAAATATATATGAAGGGGAATAATTTGGGCTAGAGATGGGCCTGACGGTCATTTACTGTGGGCCGATAGTGGACAGGCCCAATGTGAAATATCAGCAGGTCCGAAGGCCATAAAGATCCTTGGTATAAGATGCTTGCGGTCCACGTTTGATGTAAGAGTCCTATAAGGAAAGGATTCCGCAATCTACGTTCAAAAGGATTCCTATATGGAAAAGACTTCTACTCCAAGAAAGAGAAGTCCACCCTCTACTACTATAAAAGCCCCGCTACCCTCACAAATTAAGGTACGCATAATTTACCCTCTCTAGCACTCTAGAGTTGTGAGCATATTTTCTGACTTAACCTTCGGAGGGTATTCGGCCGGCACCACACCGGTGCTCTCTGTAAGGTTTCCCCTTCTTTGTGTTGTGCAGATTGATATTCAAGCGCATAGGTACCGTGTGGCTCATTGGTGAAATTCTTGACTTCATCAATATACATTAGGAATGAATGAAGAAATGTTAAAAAAAGAATAAAGAAATAATATTTTAATGGGATAGAGAAAAAGATAGAGGATCTGTTGGAAAGTGTATTTGAAAAGGTAAGTAGGTAAAAGAAAAAATTCACTATTCATTCTCCAAACAAGATAGAAATTTAGAGAGATTGCTAAAGATGCTCTTAACCATGCTTAGCCAACCAACAAGTGAGTCATGTGCAAAGTACACATTTCAGCTTCTTAAAGTAGTTTGAAGCCTAATGCTACAATCAAGTTTGTAGCCAAAGTTTTTTCGTAGATTAAAATAGATTGTTATTCACATAAACTTTACCTAACGTGTTGATGAGAATGTGCCATGTTCCTCTAAAACCGATTCTCCCAAAACATAGTAGTAGGAAATTAAAATGCCGATAGAAATACCTATTCTCAGTGGACACATGAACGTACTCCATCTTCAATGGCATACTAGATAAGCATGCTATTGGTTTATTGAACAAGGAGTGTTCTATTTGTTTCTTATACCTTGTCTTATATCCGGATTCTATGAACCTGAGTATTATGCTTGGAAAGTTAACTATGTAATTTCATTTGCAGTTTTAGTATTTCAGCCAATAATAAGTAGTATTTTCCACTTGCTTCCTATTCTTATTAATATATTTTTCTTCAAAGTTATAGCTCAAACAATAGATGGATTTTTTTTTTTTTTTTGGATAGGGATGGATGTTTGATTTGGTTATATCAACGCAAATCACATCTGCAAGAAGTAGGTACCATACATGTAATTTCAAAATCATATTAACTTAGTCAAGAGTTCAATTATATTTTGCAAGTTGGCCTATGATTGTAAAGATTAAATTATAAAATTTGGAGTTAATTTGATCTGACTCGTATGTTTATATACGATAAAAAAGATAATCTTTATTGGTTTTTGATGGGTCGATTAGTTCTATATGACCCATATATTTTTTTCACATTAAAAATAATTTAAAAAAATCTTTAACCCTTTTTTTTTTCATATTTTCTTTTTGTACAAAAATTTCCTAAGCTCTTTTTATATATATATATATTTTTAAAAATTACAAAAACTTTCCCCTCCTAGAAAAGTTTCCTTCCCTTCCCTCAAATTCTATATAGAAGCTCCTAGATAGAGATCTCTTAGAGAAAAACTTATTCACAATATTATTCATAAATTTGTGATGGGTTAAAAGTAATTTGTGCACAAGCTCGAACTTAAAAAAATTTAACAAAAAAATAAATGAAGTCTTTTTTGTTTGATAATGAGCTCGAGCTCTACTAGTGTTTAAAATTAAATGAATAAACAAGGCTGTCTTTTAATACCCAGGCTCGATTATAGACCCAACGGCGGCTCCATGTTTAACTTAGGGAGGTCACTGGACCACCTTGACTAACAAAAAATATTTATATATACTTGCAAAATAAAATTATAATAAACTAACATATTTTGACTGCCCTAATAAATATGTTGAATACCTTGACTTGAAAATCACAAGAATTTGGCTCTACAAAAGTAAGAGTAATATTACGTCTACAACATTTTCACAATATTTTGTAATAAATCTTATGTGGTAAGTTGTTACTGATTCTAATTTGAATCCAATACTGACATTATTTTTTTACTCACCAATAACACCTTATTGCATAAGATTTTTTGTGAATGTAGCATTACTCCGAACATTGTTTTGGCCCTCCAAATATACTTCTTAATAAAAATTAGCTCAAATAACAACAAAAATATCCTAAACAAAAACAAGACCAAACAACAACAAATGAACAAATTATTCAACAAAAAGCCTATTCAAAAACAAAAAATAAAAATAAAAATCCCTAATCATTCAAATTTGCAACTCGTTCAGCCAATTACATAAAAATAGTTTCAAATTTCATTTTTCCTTAAAAAACAATTCAAGAAAAATACTGTGGCCGTATGTTCTCCTTGGAAATGCTTGTAATTATGCTCTCTTTGGGTTTGCAGTCGTAACAATTTTACTCTTCTTAGTTTGGCTCGCAGTTGTAGTAAATATCATCTCTCTCTCTCTCTCTCTCTCTCCATTTTTCTCTTTTCTATTATCATTCAAACTCTCTTTGATTTTATAATTCTTCTCTCAACATTTTCAGTTTTCACTTTTTCTTTTATTATTCTATTTTTTTCTTTTTCTTTTTATTGGTACAAAAAAATTATAATAATTCATGTATTTTTGTGTGTGCATGTGTTTTTTTTTTTTTTTTTGGTTAACATTAATATATTCAAGTTATCTCTTTGTTAAATTTTGTATAATTTAAATTTGTTAGTAACTTTTCTTTAAAAAAATTCCTAAAACCACCAAATACATTCCTAAGTACGTTAACACTAGGGAGAAAATCTATTTAGACTACCACCTTATTTGGATTCAATATTCGTAGATTGGTAGATGAGGGCTGAATTAACACTCCTCCTAAGACATTAGCACCTTAACACTATCGCCTTCCAAATAACAGTCTCCTCCGTCATTTGCCAAAATCGAAGGGTACTTAAACATAATCCTACGGGTCCCCAATAAATAACAGAAAATAAAGTAATAAACACGGTTGGATGATGGATAAACGGGTCGGGTCGGGTCGGGTCGGGTCGGGCTTAAACTCAATGATCTCGATTCATTATCCTCAATTGTTTACAAAAACATTTCCCCCCAACTTGGAAAGCCTTTTATTTTCCTTCCCTCTCATTCATTCTTTCTATGGAAGCTCTGTGAGGAAAACTTTTTCACAACATTATTCTTTTTTTTTTCCTCTCAAACCCATTTCTCCCAACACAAATTAGTAGCAGGAAAATGCCAATAGAAATGCCCAAAGGGCTGCCATTCTCAGTGGACACATGGACTTCTTCTTCAAAGAGAAAGAGGCACCATTTTTTAACTCATGCCCACAAAGGCCACTCCTTTGGCATCTCTTCCCAATGCTCTTTCCCTATCTACTCAACCCTTCTCACCAAGACTCTGGTCCTTCAACACTACCCCCAAGTTTGTCTCTGTTTTCAGGGGTTTTTTTTTTTTTTTTTTTTAAATTGGGTTGAGCTTTATTTTGTGGGTTTTGTGCAGCTTGATGATTCATTGTTTGTGGAAATTGAAATTGGGCAAGCGGTGGTTGTGGACGATCCTGATGGGGCTTTCACTGTCACGGCTTTTATTGCCAATCACTGCCCTGGTAATTTACTGTTCTTTTTTTTTTTTTTAAGTTTTTGATTGGCTCAGTATTGTATTTTGTTGTTTAATTGGTTTGCTCATGTGGGTTTTGTGGAAATCGTATAATTTTGTTCTTATTGTTGGATATTTCATATTATATATGCATATTTCAGTGATAGGATTTGTTTAAATTTGATCTTATAATGATATGTTGTATTTTTTAATGGTTACGATTGAATAGAGATTGGAGTGGATGTTACCCTTAGAATTAGAGAGGGACGAGTTAGCAGGCAAAGCAGATATGTAGTTTCAAGTTATTTTGGAGAGAAATTTAAGTGAATGGCATGAAGCCAAGTTTAATAAAAAGTCTGTAACTTCAACAAAAATAAGTACTGGGGAGGGGAGGATGTTGCTCTATTTTATGAGTTCAGGATGTTGCTCTATTTTATGGTCCGTTTCAATTGACGGGGAGGGAGGGGGAGTAGAGTAGAGTTGATTGGAAATTAACATAATTTTTAGCCAACTCTATTCTACTCCTTCCCCACCCCCCCCCCCCCCTCCCTCCCCCCTCAATCCAAACAGGCCTTTAAGGAATAAACAGCCCTGTTGTTCTTAAATAGGTGTCATCCCTTTGCCCTTTAAGTGTCAGTGGCTTTTAACATGGTTACTACTTCAACCATCGCTGGTCTTTTGTTGGGGCTTTTAACATGGTTCATAAATTCCCAAGTGCCTGCATCATATTGACATAATTAGGCTAGGAATGTCTTGGATTTAGGAATTATGGGAGAAAATCAACTAAAGGAAAACAACAATGCTAGTTAAAAACTTGTTCAGAAAGTTCTTAAAAATAATAAAAAATTCTTGTATCATTTAATTTGCAGAATGTATAGGCAATTATTTCTAATTCGCATCAGCTCTTAGCAAATAAAATGGTGAAACTTAGTAGTATATTATGTGCTCCAATTAAATTTAAAAGCCTGATTGCATTGACCATTAAAACACAATTAAATTCAATGCAACTAGGTCTAGTTGTTTGAATTCAATTGGGGAACCTAATGTAATAGACCTAAAGTACTGTATCTAAGTTTTACTGACAAAAGAAAATGGTTTCTAATGCATCACCTAAGTCAAATTCCTACTTGGGAGCTTGTGTGTCAGTAGAGACTATTCTACAAAAGCGAAGAAGCACAATCAACTTAGTAGATATCTCAGGAGCCATGTTGCCAAGGGAAAATCATTAAAATTTGTGAAAGATAAAATGTCAGCAGACTCATACAGTTCAATACTCCTTTGATAAATTACTTGTCAAATAGATCCCGCATTTGATTATGCATTTATCTCTTTCTTTCATTTGTGTTCAAAACCTAAAATGATTTTGAGAAGCTCTATTGACAGATTGTCCCTTTTCTGGCATGGGTTGTGTAAACCTCAGGAGCTGTAATGTTCTTGTTTGAAGGAAATTTTGGTAATATCTTGCACACAGGAGATTGCAGACTCATGGCTAAGTGTGTACAAAGTTTACCAAGGAAGTTTGTTGGCAAGAAAGGAAAAGTACCAAGGTGTCAACTTGATTATGTTTTCCTAGACTGCACATTTGGGAGATTTCGTCAGAACCTTCCCAGCAAGCACTCAGCAATCCAACAGGTACCCATGGTCTTCATTCTATTCATGTTTCTTTTATAATGTATGAAGTGATCAGTGGTCTCAAACATGCTGCGATGTGTATATTATGACCTTATTGTAAGCCCTACATACTTTTTTTTTTTTTTTTGGTTTTTTTTTTTTTTCTTTGCTCATGTTAGATTGAAATGTGCAGAACATGCAAATATAATACAACTGTCTTTATATACTTGTATTTGGTTTAATCAAAATCTAATTTCATGGCTATTACCATTGATAGTATCTATCTTGCTTGCTCCTTTGTAGTTTTAGTTTGCTTTACATTAAGGTAATCTTTTGAAAATTTGTGGAAACAATATTCTGCATCTGTAATTTATGGATCATGAAAATTTTTCTGTAGATAGCATATCCTTAGAAACCTGATTTCGAACCTCATAAATGGTTAATTCATTTAGCAGGCATTCATATTTGATGTGTAATTATAAATGAGCCCTTATGTTGGCCTAATTTTAAACTAGGATACTTTATTTTCCTCTACACATTTTTTTTATTGCTGCATGAAACCTCAAGGTCAATATGAGCTCTGGTTTAGGTATATATCATAAATGGATTCTGTTAATTCACAGTTCATTCTCATTATGCGTATCATTATCTTAGTGTCCATAAGTAAGGCACTTAAGCAGGCCTTGGGAATTCTTACTAACATTATTGTATATCAGTAATAGTAATCAATAAGGGCATCCAATTGTGAAAGAAATATATTCCCATTAAATTATTACAAAATAGATGACCTTTTATGCTCCTTGTTATAATCTTGACGATTGTTAGCATAATAAAAAAGTTTCATGTTTATGTTTTATTATTATATTTCTTAGCAGTTTATGACTCTCTCTCTCTCTCTCTCTCGTTGGAGTGAGTGCATGTGTAGGCATGTGATTGTTTTTCTCTACAGTTCTATCTTAAATGTTAAGCACATTTCTTATATCACAATATCAATATAACCTCAATCTGCTTCTTACATTTCAAACTACGTTTCCATGAAATAGGTTATTAATTGTACATGGAAGCATCCTGATGCCCCTGTGGTGTATCTGATTTGTGACGTTCTTGGCCAGGATGAAATTCTGGCAAATGTGTCCCAAACATTTGGGTCCAAGATCTATGTTGATAAAGCCTCTAAACCAGAGTGTTTCCAAGCTCTAACCCTAACATTTCCTGACATTATCTCTGAAGATTCCTTGTCCCGCTTCCAGGTATTAGATGGATTTCCTAAACTGTATGAAAGAGCAAAAGCAAAGCTTTTGGAGGCCCAAGCTCACTGCCAGCCTGCCCCTCTCATAATCCGCCCATCAGCACAGTGGTATGCATGTGAGGAAGAGTTCTCGGAGAATGAAAGTCAAAGAAAACTGAGAATGAATGAAGCAGTAAGGGACCAATTTGGTGTTTGGCATGTTTGTTACTCAATTCACTCATCCAAGGAAGAATTAGAATGGGCCCTGCAACTTCTTGTGCCTAAATGGGTTGTTTCAACAACCCCCAGTTGTAGGGCCATGGAGCTAGATTTTGTTAAGAAACACTGCTTTGGCAATCAAGTAGATCCAAATGACCCTATATGGAAGCTTCTTGATATTGCCACAGAAGGTTCTCCAGATGTGGAGGTATCTATCAAAGGTGTTAGTGGTTCTCCTATGGTTGAAGAGCACACCCAAACTTATGCTCAACATCAATTTGAACCAGTAAAATATCTACTGGCCTAAAAGGACTTATAAAATTGTCCCCTCCAAGCAAAAAAGTGACATTATTTGGAAGAGCGAGACTTGGTCTCCAAGATTTTAGTTTTTCATATGAAGGTCCAATAGTTGCATCTATCAACAATAACCCTCTACAAATATCTGCCAACAAAGTAGAAGAATTCTTATTCCAGGAGGAAGCTGAAGTGAAATGCCATAAGTCAGAAAGCAAGAAAGGTATAGCAGATATTAAAGTGCAATGTCTGAAGTCAGTGGATAAAGAGACTGAAGTTCTTAACAATGCTTCTTTAACAATTGGATCATCAAAGAACTATAGTGAAAGATTGAGGAAGTTTTATAGGACAATGAATGTTCCTGTGCCTCAACCTCTTCCCTCCTTAGTGGGGCTTATGAAAGCCAACAAGCGTGCCAAGAGGAAATTTGAGTTATAGTCTTGCCTTTTCCGGCGAGGAGGCAACGGGAAAGTATACATGTAGCATTAGGATTGGTGCTTTGGCCATACAACACATCATTGTATTTATATTTCCCTTCATAGGGTGATTTTTTTTTTAAGTTTTTCCCATTTTGTAGCAATAGTTGATCCCTCTATGAATAAAGCATGCATTGGATGTTTCAATAATTACAACTTGAGTGTACATTCAAATACTGAGGTGCTTGTGTGTGTGTTACTTAAAAATGGAATGATCAATTCTTTGAAGATCACTTGCGATATCTCCTTATCCTTTAAATTTCATGACTTTTGTCCATACATCCTTAAAATTGGATTTGCCCCTGCATTTGCTGTGGTGAGGAAATTCTTGTGTAAAAGAGTTCACTCTTGGTTTTTGTTCTGTGAATGTTGCAGCCTTGGCCGTGGAGTATTGTGTGGAGTCATTTGATGAGTCTTTCTTTCAGTGATTGCTCTTCTGAGTTTAAGGGTACATGGATTTCTTCAAAGGATAATGGCTCACTCCTTATTCTTTTTGCAGAACTAAAGGCATGGTACTAATATGGCAACTCTTCCAGTATTTTGTGCAGCAATTTCTCATTGTTTATAGTTAGTCCTACTGTTGCTAGCCTGTAGCAAGCTCCTTTAGTAAGCTTCACAGAAACAAGATTGGAGATCTTGGATAGAAAAAAATTGGAGCTTGAGGATGTGAGGGTCACTTTTTGGACGGTGTCCAGGCCCAAGCTTAAGTAAGGACCCCGAGCTCTCTTGTTGTAGTTTGAAAGGACTGGGCTTGGTTCACTGTAGCTAAATAGGCTGTTTACGAATCAAGTGGTGCACAGAGTAAAGATCCTACAACACGTATATACTAGTAAGCAAGAATATATGTATTGAACAGCAAGAAACACAGCAAAAGGAAAAACAATGTAATAAGGAAAATCACACAATGACTAGTAGGGATCCTCAAATCAATATGAAATATTTGATTATTTTCTTAATTATGGATTACAATGTACTCACTAAGATGTGTTACAAGGTCCAAATGAACTCAAAAATCACAAACTCAGATAGCTATTCAAGCCTCCAAGACTTGCAAAGTTTGAATCTCTTTGAATCCAAGTATGCTCTATAGTGGCTGTGTTGGGATATCGGGGAGTATTTCTCTTTCTTTTACTACTCTCTCTAAGTTTTCAGACTTTGCTCATGAGTTGTTGCTTTCCAAGCCCTCTGGTTCTATACTACATCACTGAGCGCTTGAGAAGGAAATATATGTCCTTCGTTTCTTGTGCTTTTTGATTCCCCTTTTTGAGTTGTCTCAATCCCACTTTGGTTGTGCTACGCATCCTAGGGATCCCAAGCCCTTGGTAGTCTCTGGGATCCCGGCCCAGTTCTTTCTACTGGACTCTCTTTGGTCCTCTCATCTTGGCAGGTTGGGCCTTTTTCTTTCTTCCCTTTGTTTCATGGACTCTAAAACCTACCCCTTCATGGATCTTGGGCTTCAAATCTTTTGGGCCTACCATCCTTTTCTTTTGTGAGTTCAACCCCTTTTCAATTTTACTTTCCATGGGGTATACCCAATGTGCTATTTTTTTGGGCCTTGTGTTATGATTTTTTGAACCTCAACAGAGGACAACTAAGTAAAGCATTCGAGGCTGTGGAATCGGTTGAGCAGGACGCTATGATCATATGGCTTTCAAACTATGTAAAATTTGCAGTATATGCATTAAAACAATCAAGAGAAATATGAGTTAAGTGAAAAGAAGAAAATAGAGAGAATGAGCTAAGAAACTGAGAGAGAAAGAAATTGCATTTGATCCGAGTACATTACACACGCGCACACCCACATGATCATATATACTAATCATAATCGTTTTTATTCCCTTAAAAAAAAAAAAAAAAATACTAACTACCATGTAACATACTTGATCAACGCACGTACTCAGTTCCCTTAACAAACTTGATTTAATCTGCACACATGTTCAGTAAACTTTAACAATTTGTATACATTTTAAACTTAACGGTTTGGTCCATGTTAAGGTCAAATGTATCTAGTGTTGGCAACCGTATTTCCAAAAAATGTAATTTAATGTTTTTAGGTTGAGTTTTAGTGTCCAAGAATGTGTTTGAAGTTGTACATTGAAAACACAAGAATACAGGTCAAGAAATTGCTCAAGAAGAAGAGTGTGAAAGTGCATTTTTTCTTCAACACAGTGGCCCAAGGATCCTGGGCCAAATAATTGTTGTTGGTGGATTGGGCTTGGTTCACGCAGCTAAAGGGCTGTTTAAGAACCAAGTGGTGCACAGGGCAGGTTTCCTACAACACAAATAAACTAACAAGCGAGAATATTTGTATTGAATAACATATCAAACAGCAAAGAAATGCGTAGTAATAAAAAAATACAGTAAAACAGGGGTTAGGGATCCTCGGATTAATGATAGGCATTTTATTAATTTTCTTTGATTATGATTACAGTGTTCTCACTAAGACATGATACAATGTTCAAATTAACTCAAAAATTGCAGACTTTGATGGCTATTCAAGCCTCTAAGACTTGCAAAGTTGGAATCCTTTCGAATCCAAGTATGTGCTATAGTGGCTGTTTCTAGGATACCGGGAGACGGTCCTCTGTTTTTCCTTGAATTTTACAGAGTTCTTTCTATGGTTCTATTATGATATTTTTTCTCCAATCAAAATGATGATGAATCAATGAATGAATCATGAATGCCCTTCAGCATGGGTTTTCTCTTCCTTTTATAGTGTGATTCTAGGGCTCCGGGGTACCAATGATTTCTCTTTTTTGCCCCTTAGGGCTTGTGCTGTGTCAGTTACCGAGGGGCTTGTCCTTTCCTTTTTTCTCATAATTTCTTCCTTTTGATCCGACCAAGCTAAAAGCCCCTAGCTAACTTTCTATTCCAAGATCCACTCAGATTGCTAATCTTAGCTATTTGGCACTCTTCGCCTTTTCAGCTTTTGTCTGCCCTCCATCCTTGTCATTTTTCCCAAATAGTCGGGATTTTTTACTACTGGGTTGAAAGCTCCCTCCAGCCACTTCTACTTATGGTTTTCTCATGCTTGATTCCTTGGGGTACAACTCCTTTGTTCATGAATGTTTGTTTTATACTTTCTGATCCCTTACTTCATGGCTGGGCGTCTGAGACCCGTTTGTCCTTCATGCTTTATGCTTTTCTCCTTTGAGCCATTTCAGTCTTACTTAGAGTGTGTTGTGCGTCACAGGGATCCCCGAGCTCTAGTAATCTCTGGGATCCCGGCCCACTTCTTCCTATTGGGCTTCTTTTGGCTTACTGATCTTGGCCGGCTGGGCCTTTCTTTTGCTTCATGGATTTTAAAGCCTGTTCCTTCATGGGTCTTCAAATCCCAATTCTTGGACTTTTCACCCTTTTCTTCTTTCTTTTCCTCTTTTCCTCATTACGTGAGCCCAGCCCTTTTATTTTTCTAGCTTTATTTCTAATGAAGTTAACCCAATGTGTTATTTCTTTGGGTCTTGGGCTGTGATTAATTTTGAACCTCAACATTTAGCCCCCCGAGCTCGTGGGTTGCTTGCAGCCCATGCGTGAGTAGTTGAGTTTCTGTAGGATCCTTCCATCTTGATCCTTCTTTTTTTTTCGGGATCTTGATCTTTTATTTTCAGTCTTCGGTATCCTGGCCCCCTCTTCTTCTTTTTTTGCTTCTTTCTCTTGTAACTTCTCCCTTTTATATGAGACGTCGCAGTTGAGTTATCGAGTAAAAAACTTCCACCACCTACTTTTACGTTTCCCATAACTTCCATTAATAATTGCTGATAACTCCTCCCTCTTTAAATTAAATTTTTTGGCAACTGACGCGTCTTTCCACATATTGTCTTTTTCCAACTGCTCTTTGTGTCTTTATTGTAGGCGCTTCTCATTATCCCTTTATTTCCCTGAATCTTCCATTCCTAGTCTCTTTTCTCTTTCTTTCGACCAGTTTGTTACTCTCTGTTCTTCTCTTTTTTTTTAAACTCCCTTTACTTTCAACATACCCATTGTTTTGATGGCTTCCTCTTCTTCTCAAAAAAGAAGGGAGCATACTCCCAACTCCTTTGAAGGTGAAGGCTCTTCTAGTTCTACACAAGATGAGTCTCATGAGGTCACTGTGCGCCCCTCTTTTCCTTTATGAGACCCCTGGTACACCCCTAGTCTATTCTTCCTTCAGGTGTCCCATGGTGAGGCCCCTCCATCCACTCACGCCTGGGTATTCTTTAGTCAAGCAGGTTTCGCTGGTTCCGCTCAAGTCCCAGACCCTAGAGAGATTTTTGATCTCCAGATCAAGCGGGGACTTCGAGAGGCGATTCCCATCTTTTTTGATTTCGTCACTGGGAAGATCCAAGGCTGGCCCATTTGGGTGGATAAGGAACTTTCTGACGAGGAGTTCATGGGTCGTCTAGAGCTCGCCAGTATCCTAAAGGCAATTACGATCTCCAGGAATCTTGAGGGTTTCAAAGACGCCAAAGGTCTTAGGCATTTGGTACACCATTGGTTTCCCACTCTGCATACCTTTTCCTTTTCTGTTGGCGAACTGACTGTCACCCTGGAGGATATGGTCAACAATTTCCTCCTTCTAGTACTTGGGGATGAAAATCCCTTTGATATTAATCTCTTTGATGAGGATCTCAAGGTAGAAGAAAAGTTATTTACTCATTTTGGTGGGCGTACTGCTTCTCCTGGTAGGAAACCGGCCAGGATGGGTAGGTGGGTTATGAACCTTTCGCGCGAGAAAGACAAGGAAGTTAGGCGAGCTGGGTTCCTCGCATTCTAGCTTAGCAAGTTTCTATTCAGTGAGTTCCCTGGGTATGGGATCAAGTCTACTCTCTTTCCATTGCCGATTAGGTTGGCCCGGGGTGCCCAATACCCTCTAGCCCCCATGTTCTTGGGCCATGTCTACTCTCAACCGGATCAGCTTCATGGAGATGAAACCGAGGGTGACTCTTGTTATGCAATCACTTCTTCTCTTCATTACGCCATCCTCCAGGTATTTATGTGGGATCATTCTTCAGTCACTTTAGCAAGGTGTAGAAATTTGAAATTTGTAAAAGACAAGTTCCAAGGATCCCCTGATGTTGTTAAAGGTCTTTGTGGCAGTTCAACCAACAGACAACCTATCATTTTCCGTTGGCTCAGCTTGAAAGGTGGCAATCTTAACTTGTTTGAGTTGTTTGATTAGGTAGGTCATTTGCATTGGTGTTCTCCCCAGGAGTTTGGCCCCGATTTTGTTTGTGACTCTATATTATCTCCCTTTCTAACTTCTACAGGAAACACTTTTGATTTGTGCCATGGTGATAAGGGTAGTTTAGCCTACCTAGCTTGTATTAGTCCCTCCTGGCTCCTTGTGCCTTCTTCAAGCGGCCCCAGGTATACTCATTACTCGGCACAGCGAGTACTTCAGCAATTTGGTTTTGATCAGGATATTCCCCCGGTGTTCAATGACATAGTACCATCTTTTCCTTCTTTGGATCCTTTTCTGAGACTCCAAGCCTTCTCCTATTGGTCACGGAGGAGTCCTTAGTTCGTAGTGCCCAATTTTCAGAGAGGAGTTTTTGCCTCCAGTGGTTATGCTGGCTATTGGAGAAGAGTGCAAAAATCCTTTGTTGACTATGCTGGTTCTGACATAATTGGGAGAGTCCCTAACCCTGGCAATTCTTCTGCTCCGACATCCTACAAGCGCCTGTCTCTACCTACTGCTGGCATTGTATCTACTATTGTGAGTAGCAAAACAGGTTTCGCAGAGTGGCATGCTTCTAGGGGAGGTTGGGTGACTTATGCGCAGGATTTTCCAGAAACTTGGTCAGGATGTGACCTTATTGTTGGTGCTTCTGCTGGGGTACCAATTAAGAAGGGGGTAGTAAAGACCATAAGTGCTGGTACTCCCGTTGGTATGAGCAAAGGAAGAGCATTTAAGCAGGAAAAATTGAAAGAGGCTGAAGTTGAAGAAAGCACAGAGGGTACTAGCCCTGAGACAAAAAAGAGGAAGACTGAGAAATCATCGAAACAGTTGGAGCTTTCTGAGGAAAAGGAAGTTGAGCAACCTTTGGCTATAAGGAGCCAGGTGAAGACTAAGGTAGAGTCTTCTTTCTCCCAAGTTCCTGTGAGTTCTTCAGTCCATGGTTCTTTGGGACCCTCTGGACGTACCCGTAGTAAACAAAAGAGACTTGGAGATTCTGTAGAGAGAGAGAGAGAGAGAGAGAAGGGCAAGGCCTCTTTCCTTCTTCTCTCTTTTATATTATAGTTTGTTGTTATTTTCTTGAACTGATGAGTGATTATTTTTCCTTACAGTCCAAGCGTAAGTCAGACCCCAAGAAAGGTAGAAGTCAATCATCTAGTGAAAATGTGGTATGGTTTTTCTTCATTCATGCCTTCTGTCGTTTACTTTCATACACTTCTCTAGTGCTGTATATTTGTGATGCCCTGTTACTTATGCTTTTTGTTGTTTGTGTTGCTATTTTTTTTAGGTGGAAGTTCCTCTTCCCACGGTTAGTCGGACTTTGGAAAAGGAAATGGTTGTAGCTGCCTCTCATTGTATGGAAGAGGAGGCCCCTAGTGGTGGCATTACTCGGGAGGCCGAGCAGCCAATGCAAGGTGTCCAGGCTACCCAGGATCCTGAAGCTTCCCAACTTCTTGCGTCCCAAGGTCCCCAATCCAAGCAGACTCCCAGTCCTATCAGAACAGTATTACCTCAGACAGTTAAGTACAAAAACTTTGGGAGGCACATTTCCATCCAAACAAATGAGTGAGCCTTATTCTTTATAATAATGTTTAATTCTATTTCTTTTGTATCTCCCTTTTTCTCACTCCCCTTCTGAGTTCTCTCTTTTCCTTTTTCTTTTCAGGCCAAGCCATTGTGAGATCTGCCCGTGGTGCTACTTCTTCTTTAGAATTAGAGGATTCTGAAGGTGGGTGTTGATCACTCTTACTGCATTCCCTTTTCTTTCTTCCTTTTGTGCCCTTCTCCTTCTTCTTTTTTTATTATGGCGAAGCCTCCGTATCCTTACCCTTCTTTAGCCGTTTTGTTGAGGCTTCCTCAACTTTTCTTCAACTTGCTATGCGCTCTTTCTCAGAGTCCTTCAAGAACTCAAAGGAACAAGAGGAGGAGGCTCCGCCCCGAGAGGCCGATACTGGTTTCCCTCTTTCCCCTTCTACTTTCTTCTTTCTCCTTCTTTTTTTTAACTAAGTCTGTTTCCCCTCCCCCCCCCCCCTTTTTTTTGCAGGAGTTGATATGGGTGTTAGAGATTCTGGGCTTGTGATTCCTGAGTGGGCTGTGGGATCTGTTCAAGTTGCTGATCTTCAAACTGCCCAGAGGGTTGAAGGTTCCTCAGCCCCTTCAAGTGGTGATACAACAATGGGGGAGGCTCCAGGAGTGGCTGCTTTAGATCCTGTTTCAAGGCTCCCCACCTTTCTGGCTCGCTTTGATCTTCTGGAGTTCAACAACCTCCCTGCTAGCCACTTTTATCACTTTGGGCCCTCCTATGGCAACTTCTTAGGCTTCTCTGTGCTTGTGGAAGGCTTGCCGTTGCTAGAAGGGTTGTTCAAGAGTCATGGGGATTTTACCAGTGGTTTTAGAGGAGGTGTATTCTTGGGAAACATTCTAATGGAGCTGCTGTGTGCCGTGTTAATTTCCTTGAGAGATTCTTCACTAGACTCCCTATCTGAGGAAAGGCTCTTAGAGTGGAGGGGAGTGGTGCAGGACCTTTTAGAAGCCAAGTTCAACTTGTCCTTCTTGCTGGAGTACTTGCGTTCATTGAACCACGCACTATTCCAGAGGCAGGCTTCTAGGAGCATTGATGTTGAGATTACTGCTACTGAAGAAGCTCTAGCTCGTGCTCACAAGACTTTGCAAGATTTGAAGATTAAAAGGCAGAGGGTTCTTTCTTCCTTAGCTGTCCCTACCCTTTCCCCAGATGGTTCTTTGTTGGCTGGCCTTATTTCCTAGCATTTTCCCTTCTTAGCTAGTTTAGATGTGTATAAACAATTCGGGGTTGTATTAAGTTTCTATTTTTTTTGTTTGAACACTACTTCTGGGGTTTTTTTTTTTTTTTTACATAGATCTGTATTTGTGTTTCAAGACTGCTTCTAAGTGTTTAGGTTTCAGGATTGCTTCTAATTTTTCTTAATGGCATATGGATCTATTGTTCTTTTTACATTGTCTTTTTTTTTTCTTTGGTACTGAGTCTTAGGCCATGGTCCCTACAAGTTTTGCTGTAGGTTCTGGACCAAGTACCCTTGTGGTTGTTTTGCTGCGCAAGTACTAAACTGGGTACACCGGGCGATTTCCTTTTTCCTTTTTTTTTGGTCCCTGTTCATGAACTTGGCAAGTCTTTTTTTTTTGTCAAGTACTGGGCTAGGTATCCTGAGCATTTGCCTGGGATCCTAGATCATGCATTTGAAACTAGCTATTTGAAACTAACTGTGGGGTGGGTCCTGGGACATGTATCAAACTTTTTTATTTGCCCAGGTATCCTCCCCTGATTCCGCTCGTGCTTGGACTTTGTAATACTTAGGATTTAATAGTTGAGGAGAAATAAAGAGAGATTTTATTGAATCAAAACATAATCACCATTTAAGGAACACAACATAGTCAACAAAAATAGTAAGCATCACAGAGTGTCCTTCTACCATGGGTTCCTAAACAAAATTACTTAAGTGCTAATTCATAATAAAAACAAGGAGAATATCGAGAAACAATTAGCAGGCTGGAGAGTTGGCAAAAAGGATCCCAGTGTACTGAGACCTCTCCCCTCTTATGCGTAGTACTGTTTTAGCCACTTCCCATTTATGGGCTCTATCAGGACTGTCCCATCTTCCTTTGTAAGGTAGTAATACCCACTATCATGAGCCTCTCTGATGATGTACGGTCCCTCCCACTTTAGGGCAAATTTGGAGGGTCCTAGTAGGTTCCTCCTTACATGCTCTACTGTCCTTAATACCAGCTACCTTTTAGTGAAAGTTCTTGGGCAAACTACTTGTGCATATGCTCTAGTCATTCTTTGTTGATACCTCTAGCTTCTTCTCCTGGCTAGTTCTCTTTCTTCCTCTACCCCTTCAAGGTCTGCTAATCTCCTTTCATTGTTTATGTCCTCGATATCCTCCTGGCTTTCTTCGAGCACTACTCTTGGTGTAGGAACAACTAATTCCACTAGACTGATAGCTTCTGTTCCATAGACTAGGGAGAATGGTGAGAATCTCGTGGCTGTCTTCACAGAGCTCCTGCATGCCCAAAATACATCTGTCAAGTGGTCACTCCACTTCCCTCCATACTCTTACTTCATCTTCTTAAGGATTTTCAACATCACCCTATTAGTGGCCTCTGCCTGGCCATTTTCTTGTGGGTAGTACGGCGTAGATCTTCCATGCTTGATGTAATATGCCTCAGTTAACCCCTTCATGTCTTTGTTTATGAATGGGGTCCCGTTGTCACTGATCAACCTACTGGGGAACCCAAACCTTGTAATTATATGCTCTCAAATGAAGTTTGCTACGGCTGCTCCAGTGGCCTTTTTCAAAAGGATAGCCTCTACCCATTTTGTAAAGTACTCGGTAGCTGCCAAGATCCATATGTAACCATTGGATAGGGGGTTTATAGGCCCTATGAGATCAAGTCCCTAAGTGTGGAAAGGTCATGGCGTTGTCATATCCTACAACATATTTAGGTGAGTATGGACTGCATCTCCAAGGACTTGACAAGCATGGCAGGTTTTGACTAGCTCCTCGGAGTCCCTTTTCATTGTTGGCCAGTAATACCCTAACAGTAGTAACTGTTTATAGAGCTTCCTTTTTCCTGGGTGACTTCCATAATCACCGGAATGGACTTCCCTGACTACTTCTCTGGCTTCTCTTGGCCCCAGGCATCTTAGGGGATCCCTTCTGTATCCCTTTTTTAATAGGATCCCGTTTTGCAAGAAGTACCTGACCGCAAATTTCTTGAGCTGATGGGCTAGCGTCCTATCAATTGGTAGGACCCCTTGAGCCAAGTATTCCATGAAGGGAGTCCTCCAATCTTCTATAACAAATACAGCGTAGCTCTCTTCCTTGTCCACCGAGAATTGACATTCTTGACATTTTTCTTGTATAATTGCTGCCTCTTTGTTCATATTAGGCCAGTAGTATCCCATGCGTTGCATTCTTCTATATAGGCTGATCTTTTCTGAGGTCCCGCAGACTTGGGTATGTAGCTCTTATAATCTTAGTTTTCCTTCCTTCTCGTTGATACATCTGGATAGGATCCCTCCAAGCAACCTCTTGTATAATTCCCCTTCTATCAAAGCGTAGTCCCTCAATTCTTTAATACTCCTTCAGAATCCTGTCTCTTTCATTTTTTCTTTGACTTCGCTCCTCCAATACCACTGTTTGGACTCTCTAGGGGATATCTTTTGGAGGATTCTTATGATAGAATGTTCCTGCCTTCCTATTCTGATCAGCGTGTCCCTTCCTTTGAATAGTGCTTGGGATCCCAGGGTGGCAAGCGCATCAGCAAACCTAGTCTCACTCCTCTGAGTGTATTCTATGCTAAAGGTCTATAATTCCTGCTCCAGCCTTTGTGCCCAAGTCCTGTAAGCTGCAAAACTTTGTTCTCTTAGTGCAAAGTCGCCTTTCACCTAAGAAACCACAAGGTTGGAGTCCCCCAATACTCTCATATGCTTTACTCCTATACTGAGTGCTACAGTTAATCCGGTCAAATATGCCTCATACTCGGCTGCATTATTCAAACAGGAGAAACCGAGCTTGAAAGATAAAGGTATGGTGTTCCCATCCTCACAGCTTAGTACGACTCCCACTCAGTTTGAGGTCGTTGTAGCTGACCCATCGAATCTCATTGTCCATTTCTTCCCTGGGATCTCTGCGACTACTACCTCACTTGGGATCTCTTCACTCAGTGAACTTTCTTCCTTTCCTGGGAACTGTGCTAGTAGATCTGCTATGGCTTGGCTTTTGACAGCGTTGGGGGTCCTGAGGCCTATATCGTACTAAAAGAGCAAGACCAGCCACTGTGCTATTCTTCCTGTTATGAGGGACTGATGTAGGAGTGCTTTTATGGGGTGTGACTTAGTCACCAAAAGTATCTGGTGAGCTGAGAAATACCTCTTCAGCCTTTGGG
The DNA here is from genome assembly GCA_032727855.1 of Quercus ilex subsp. ballota. Classification (NCBI taxonomy): domain Eukaryota; kingdom Viridiplantae; phylum Streptophyta; class Magnoliopsida; order Fagales; family Fagaceae; genus Quercus; species Quercus ilex. Next base: position 33,830,734 of record CM064917.1, read on the forward strand.
ATGGGTAGATAACCACTAGGCAGGCTTTTTCTATCCTGGGGTACCTGGTCTCAGTATCCTTGAGTGTCCTGCTTACATAGTAGACAGGCTGCTCATTCCCATCATCATCCTCCTGTGCCAGCAGGGCTCCTATTACTTGTAAATTCGATGCTAAATACAGCAACAGGGGTCACCCACGTACTGGTGCTTGGAAAGTGGGCAAATGATTCATGATCTGCTGAATCCTTTGGAAAGCTTCCTGTTGCTCCGTTCCCCAGATGAACTTAGTTCCTTTCTTTAATAGTTTGGATAAGCCACTTATGACTGAAGCCAGCCCTGGCACAAATCTCCTGATGTAGATGACCCTCTCTAGGAAGCTTTTAAGCTCCCTTACTGTTGTCGGTCTTTTCATTGTGGCAATGGTTGTGGCTTTGGCTAGATCTACACTTATGCTTCTGTGATGTACCAGGAACCTAAGGAACTTTCTCGCAGACACTCCGAAGGCACATTTCATGGGGTTCATGCATAGTTTGTATTCTCTACACCTTTTGAAAACTTGTTTAAGTACTTGAAGGTGTCCTGTCCTAGTTTTTGATTTAACCACAATATCATCCACATAGTCTTCCATCTCTTTATGCATCATGTCGTGGAAGATGGCTGTCATGGTTCGCTGGTACGTGGCCCCTGCATTTTTGAGGCCAAAGGGCATCACAGTGTAATAAAAATTTTCAATTGGGGTCCTTAATGCTGTCTTCTCAGCATCTTTGGTAGCCATGCGAATCTGGTTGTACCCACTATACCCGTCCATAAATGAAAACATAGAACTTCCCACAGCTGAATCCACAAGGAGTTCAATATTAGGTAGAGGGAACTCATCTTTTAGACACGCCTTGTTCAGGTTATGGAAATCCACATAGCAACGGATCTGGCCGTTCTTTTTCTTCACATGTACTATGTTGGAAAGCCATTTGGGATGTTGAATGGGCTTGATTCTTGACCTCTTGAGTTATCTGAGCTTCTACATCAATGTGAAAGACCCTGGCTAGTTGGATTACTAACTTGACCCCTAGGTCCACGTTGAAAGTAAGGACCACCAGCCTAGGATCCAGACCAAGCATCTCATCATAGGTTCATGTGAACACATTTATGTATTCTTTGAACAAGGCCACCAATGGCTCCTTTTCTTGTGTTGTCAATTGACTATTAATGAAAACAGGCTTCAGGGATCCCAGCTCAGCCCCTAAGTTTATTTCCTCTAATTCTTCCTTAGGCTGGATTTGTGTCTCTTTAACTAGTTCTTCTGGGACTTCCTCTTGAGCCACCATACATTTTGGTGGTTTGGGACCCTCCTACATGATGCACTCAGGCCCCGCGCACCTTCATAAGCGGTAAATCAATCTTTCTCCGAGTTCTCGTACTACTACACATTCCCGGGATCTTGAGGTGCAAGGCTCTCTTTTTGCCTTTTTCTCTTCAGGAGGTCTCTTAAGTTGCAAGTACCTCCTCCTTCTTCTTCTTCCAAGGTAGGTGCTATTGGGGTCCCCGGCATGGGACTCTCATTGTTTGGTTCTAATTCGTCATATAACATTATTTTTACAAAATTTACTTCTCCTTGGCTAAAAGGGTTATGGTTGGCAGGGATCCTTACGGGCCTCCCATTCAACCTTCCTTTAACATATTGATGGTACGTGGATGGTATAAAGCGGTGCTTATAAAGCCATGGTCGTCCCAACAGTACATGGTAGGACACCTCTGAGTTGATTACATGAAATCTGGTCAAAGCTACTATTGGCCCCACTCTTAGGGCCAGTTGTACATATCCCTCGGTTGAATCTACTGATCCTCCAAATCCGGTTATCTCCATGGGAGCCCCCAAGATCCTCCTCCAACTAGGCCCAGGGTACTCAGGGCTATGAAGTTGAGCGATGCCCCTGTGTCTACTAATGCTCTTCTGATTTGGACACCATTTATAGTGGCCATTAGATAAAGGGGTTTACAGTGGTCTGGATGCTCAACCTCCATGTCCTCATCAGTGAAGGTTATGGCATTGGTTGTTTCCAAGAAAGCTCGACTAGCATGTAATTCTGCTGTGAAACATTCCATTCTCGAATCTGCTGCTATACTCATGAGAGACTCTGTGGCCACCCTTCTTGCTTCTGGTCCAAATCCCAGCTGGTTGAATAATGATCTGAACTTGGAATTCTTCTGTAGGGTCTTGACTGAGCTCGGGTGGAAGGATCCTTCTGATTCTTCTGCTTCTGCTGGATTCCCATGGATTGCTACAGCCACCACCCCTTTCCCTTTGTGGTTGGGCAAAGGGTTCCTTTGTACTTCTAGCTCCTTCTGAGTGAGCTCTAGGGTTCCTTCTCTTAGCTTCTTATGAAAGAGCCTGCGGAAGGTCCAGCAATCCTTGGTGGAATGCTTGACATAATAATGAATCCTGCAAAATAAGGGATTTTTCCTTTCTTCCTCCGTTGGTGGCCTGGACACGGTGAATGGCCTAACCACTCCATCCCCGATCTATTTGTCCAGGACGTGGTTTAACTCTTCTGCGTTACATGAGATCACCGGTGGTTCCTTAAACACCTTTCCGTTAGGCCTCTTCCTTTTCTCTCCCACTGATGCTGTCATGGCTTGGGATGCTGGCATCCTTTTTGTCCTCATAGTTTGTGCTGTCCTTCTAGTTCTCTATAACAAGTCAGCGAACTATGTGATGCATAAATTTTTGAGGTTGAGTCTATAATCGAAAAGCATGTTGGATATGCATGTTTCTACGAGTTCTTTTTCTTCATGGTCCCCATAACAATCTAGAGACACATCTTCAAACCTTTTGATGAACTGGACGGGATCCTCTCCAGGCCTCTGCCTTACCATCTGAAGGCTTTGGAAAGTGACCTTGTCCTCACCAGGGTAATATTTTGCACAGAACCTCTCCATCATCTCGTCCCAAGTTTTAATGGACCCAGGTCTCAGCGTGATGTACCAAGTGTATGCTCTATCCACTAATGATTTAGCAAACTCTCTTAGATACAGCTCCCGGTCTCCTACGTAGGGGCCCATAGTGTGAACGAACCTACTTACGTGTTCCACGGCACTCCCATTTCTTCCATCAAAAGGATGGAACTTTGGGGGTTCATATCCTTTAAGGTATGGCTTGCCAAGGAGTTCTGGTGGGAATGGGGGATTTCGAGAAAATTGCTTAGGGATCCCTAAAAGTTTTTCCCTTTCTTGGTCCAAGAGGGCACTGACATTTGCTAGTGTTAGGTACTGGGGGTTGGTTCCTCCTCCCACCGCTGACCCTCCCTTTGGCTAGGTCCTATCTTAGTTGCCCACAGGGGGGGCATTGTCCCTGACTTCTTGCGTCTTGCCTTCTTTGAAAAGGCGAACATCTTGCTGCAAATCCTTCAGCATTGCAGTCATTTGAGCCATGGGGTTTGGCTCCTGCCTTGCATTCCTTTGCTCTGACACAACCTCCTACTCTGTCAGGGGCACCTCACCTCTTTGTCTGGAGGCCACTTCATTTTCTCCCACAGGCTCAGAGGCCGCGAGTGGCGTATTTGCACCTTTGCTGTTCCTTGGGCTTGGAGGCATGCTCTGGGAAGGGATTGTTTCTTCCCTTTTCTTTACCCAGTCCCCAGCAGAGTCGCCAAAATGTGAAAGTTCTTTTTTTCTTCAGCACAGTGGCCCAAGGATCCTGGGCCAAATAATTGTTGTTGGTAGACTAGGATTGGTTCACCGTAGCTAAAGGGCTGTTTAAGAACCAAGTGGTGCACAGGGCAGGTTTCCTACAACACAAATAAACTAACAAGCAAGAATATCTGTATTGAATAACAACTCAAACAACAAAGAAATGTGTAGTAATAAAAAATACAGTAAAACAGGAGTTAGGGATCCTCGGATTAATGAGAGGCATTTTATTAATTTTCTTTGATTATGATTACAATGTGCTCACTAAGACATGATATAAGGTTCAAATTAACTCAAAAATTGCAGACTTTGATGGCTATTCAAACCTTTAAGACTTGCAAGCTTAAATCGACATTTATGCTCACATCTTTCAGATTTTGGGAAGAGCTGCGGGGCGATCAACTGCAAGGACATGTCTACCTTTCTACAGCTTAATCATGAAGATCATGACTCTCAAAGGCATCCATCCTTTTAAAGATGTAATGATCTTACCTCATCAAGGTCCGATTTTATTGTATTCTCACTAGAGCAGCAAGGTTCACTCCTCTATTGAAAGGGCAAAGAAGAGCCTCGAAAAATGGGTCCTCCTCTCATGCCTTTCCCACTGGGGAAAGCTCAATTGCTCCTAGGGTCTCCAAACTTCCAGAGACATCTCCTCCACACACTTCGAAGCCTCAGCCTTCCAGCACTCACTCTTAGCCTAGATCATCTACTTCTCACATGGATAGGATGATGACTTTGATGGAAGGTCTACATGAACGCATTACTGGACTTGCAAATATCATGTATTCTCACAATAATCAAGTTTAGCTTCACTTGACCACCATTAAGACACAGTTGGATGAGATTCAGCGTAAGCTTGAGGCAGACCTTTAGCTATTCATGCCAAAAAGGGGGGAGAAAGCTTATTGTGAATATTGTGAATATACCATAGAGCAAGGGGGAAAGCATCACAGAGCAAGGGGGAGCGCATATAGAAAGGGGGTGCACAGTGGGTTCAAAAGAAGGAAGCTAACCTACAGCCACACAACTTAGAAGTTCTAACATATGTTTTGCCTAATATGTTTCTATTTATAGTGCTTTACTTTAAAGTTTTCAGTACTCTAGTTTACTTTAGTTTAAAACTCAGTTTACTTTAGTACTATGTGTACCTTTGTTTTTATAGCTGTTTCTTGATGCTTTTAGTTATCTATTGCTTCTTACCTTAGTTTATTTAATGCATCATTTGCTTGTTGGACATGCAATTAATTCTTGCACTGCTTTGAATTGCTTGCGTGTCCGAATGATTATTTACTTGTTAAATGTTCATTATGGTCATTTCTTAATGACTGTTCATGTTTGATCAAGTTATGCTATATGTTCTTATATCTTTTGTTTACTTGATCGTATTTTACTTGTTACATTATACTTGTCCTTTTATTACTTGCTTTACCTTAAGGGTTTAATGTGTTTCGTGCAAGTGTTTCAGGTTACAGGTATTGTGTTCCAAGTTAATCACAAGTTTTAGATTTAGGTATGAGTGAGTTTTGCCATTATTCCCAAACTCGCTTTTAAGTTTTTTGTCACAAAATAGCCAAAGGGGGAGATTATTAAGCTATGGTTTTTCACATAACATTTATGTTGGATTTATTCCATGACAAAAAGTGTTGTAATTGCATTAGTTTATTTCCTTGTAATTTGTCGGATTTATTTTAATGGGTTTAGTATTAAATTGGTGAAGATTGCTCAAGTAATTGATCTTGTGACTTGTCTCGAGTGGTGCAACCCGCGAAAGTCACATGAGAAGCACATGTTAGAAGTTGAAGAGTCAAGTGTCAGGCTATATTTTGCAAGTCACTTCGCAACTCAGCCAAGTTGCGAGTGACTCGCGAAACTCTCTGCCTGGAGGATTTTAAGTGTGACTATTATATACCCTTCACCCATATTATATATACCCTCATTACCCACAAAAGTGTAAAGAGACTATTAAGAGAAAAACCCTATAGAGGTTTCTACAACACACCCATCTTTTAGAGAGAGAGAGAGAGCTACTCACCCTTTAGTGAAAATCATTGTAGTCTCTTCTCCTTCCATCTCTCATTGTTATACCTTGAGAGGAGATTTGTATCTAAATACAACTTACACCTATTCAGAGTGTAGAGAATGTTTTGGAACTTGGGATGCATTTGGGATTTGCCAAAAAAAGCCGATGAGGTTTGGCAGATGCAATCGGGCGGTATTGCGGGATCTAGATAACTAGTGAAAACAAGACTCCAAGAAATCCATTGGTAGCTGGAGCTTGAAGCGCTTAAGTGCATTGGATAGATTAGGCTTGGAGGGTCTTTTTAATATTAATGTACTTCAACTTATTCACTAATGGATTGATTTCAACTTGGAGGGTCGCGGAGAGGTTTTTCGCCATTTTCTTCAGCTTCCTCTTCAATAACACGTCTTGATGTTATCTTGTGTTTGCATCTCTCTTCCCTTACTCTTTAAGCTTTATATTTATTGTTGCTTGCTTGTGATTATAGCTTAGAGAGTAGTTCCTGTTATTGCGCATTATTTACTCTTGTTCCACACTTAGATAGGTTAGAGTAAAAGCAATCAAGCTGTAATTTAAAATTGGGAGTCTAAACAAGCATTAGTGTTTTCTCACTAATTGAGCTTTCAAAAACCCTAGCCAATCACTTGAGGGTTAGATATTGTTTACCCACAATCCTCTACATCATTTCTCTAGAGTACTTCAGTTTAACACGTCTTGCTATTATCTTGTGTTTGCATATCTCTTTCCTACTCTTTAAGCTTTACATTTATCGCTTATTGTACTTGCTTTCTCTTTAGAGAAGTGTTCCAGTTTATTGCACTTTATTTACTCTTGTTCCGCACTTAGATAAGTTAGAATAAAAGTAATTAAGCCGTAATTTAAATTTAAAAGTCTAAACAAGCAATAGTGTTTTTCCACTAATAATGTTTTCACATTAATTATGCTTTCAATCATAATACTTTTTTTTAAAGATAATTACAACATTTTGCTAATTTTGCAACTATAACATTTTCCTTCTTTGACGTTCAAATATTTTGTGCATAAATGACATAATCATCAATCTTTCACTCAAGAACTGTAACTTCATTTTTTTTTTTTTTTTTGTTAGATCGGCAAATCATACATTTCTAACCAGTCCAAAAAACCGAGCCCTGGTAAAATTTTATTTTATTTTATTCTTTTTTAAAAAGAAGAGCAACTGAGACTCGAAGTTGAAGGCAATTCTATATTTTACCCCCAAAAAAATAATAAATAAATAAGCGCAATTCTGTAAGTTTAATGGGCCTAAAAAGTTATGAAGTACAACTAACTTTGTATGACGCCCAGAGGCCTTACAGTCCAATTATAACAACATCACAAAAATGCCTCTCATTTTATTTTCTTTTTGTTTCTCTCCTAAAGGTTGGGACACAATTTAATCTTTTCTAAGATAATTAATTACAATATCATCTAATTCCGCAATTTGAACTATTTTCCCCTTAGACCTGTAAGTATTTTTGTGAATTCACACAATAACTATAATTGTGTCACTGGGCTTCACTAACTTTATATTCATGTTTTTTCAATCAATTAAACAGTTTCTTTCTCTTATAATAAAAAAAAAATTAAAAAAAAAAAAAAAAAAAAACTCCCATCTTCATGCACTAAATGTGAATATAAAAAAAATTAAAATTAAAATAAACTTCAATCATTGCGTTATCGTACTATTTGGAAAGAAAGAATATATGTACGTAAACCACATCAAACATGGTAGTCTAGGTAAAAAGTGATATCTATCCATAGAATTATATAGCATTAAAAAGGGAAATCTATCGATAGATTTCCCTTTTTATTACTATATAATTCTATTTTTCATGTAGGTCAGTTTATTGAATTGTACCTTTTAAAATAATGACGGTGATAAGCTCATATAAAAATAATTGTTACTTCATGAATTATTATCTATCATTTTAACGCAGTGACATAGATCACCTGTCAAAAATTTTAGAGGGAGAGCTCCAACTACATACAAACCTTCAATGAATCTTTCTTGTTCCAACAGGCGGGAAAGGAGATAGTTCAATGAAACAAGGTGATTAATATAAACGTATAAGGATTCTAGCAAAACATTAGTGTATCTCTAACGAAAGTAGCCGAAATATGAACCAAATAACGCCTGATTGCGCAGAAAGTTGCAAAGAAAAATGTCAACATCCACACGGCAGTTAGGTCCCAAATTAACCTAGATCATCTGGTCAAAGTAATGCATGACGTGGTAATCATGATCAACAAAAATTTAAAACAGAACTGGAATAATATGGCATCATTAATTGCATTCTTATGCGCAAAGATAGTTGGGGGGGAAGTAACAAAAGATTAGAGAATAAGCAATCATATACAAATTAAAGAAAGAATAGCAGAATATATGCAGAATGAATATGAAATTAAAGGCAATCATTTTAAGGATTGAGTCACTCGGGCGGGGGCGGGGGGACTATTATTTCTTCAACTGGAAGTGTATATGCCATGCCAGTCATGACAAACAAACTGTCTGTACATTGTAAAAGAGAGAGTAGTAGTAGTAGTAAAAGAGTACTAATAAGAGCACACATGAGATGAGATGAGGTGAGAGACATTGAAAGAGTGAGCGAGAGGGTCACCAAAATGATCAAGAGTGGACAAAGTGAATGAGATCATGCATACATGGACGTAGGAGATAGAGGCAGCATTATTAACTCAGCAACAGCAGCAGCAGCAGCAGCAGCGGCCGTAGCGTAGTAATGAAGGGGAAGCATGACCACCAGTTGACGAGGCAGCGGGATGAATTCACATGGCAGTACGCAGCAGAAGAAGAATTAGAATTAACAGGCGACAGAGGCGAGGTTGATGATGAGCTTGAGGTGTTGGAGCTGGGTTGAGGAGGAGGAGGAGGAGGAGGAGGAGGAGTTTCATGAGCAGATGGTCCAGCAGGAGCAGGAGCAATAGTAGTAATACTAGTGTTGAGCCTTGGAAGAACTTGGAGTTGAAGTTTGAGGCCCATGTCGCAGTATCCATGTCGCCCGCAAATGAAGTACCTGCTGCCTTCCGAGCTCAGCGAGATCACCGTCTCTCCGTCGCGGTACGCATTCAATGGATGTGATACGCGACACATTTCGAAATCCGATTTCCCCACTTCCAACACATCGTGGACCGGCGTGTACGTGAACACTGCTTATATTTATTATTTACCCAATCAACCAACCAATAATTATATTTTTATTATTTCAAGCACATCAATTACAACTATTACTCCATTTCTCAAAAAAAAAAAAAATACTACAACTATTACTCAATTACATACATACATACATATATATATATATATACATACACATAATTTATTATTTTATGTAAAATATAGAGTAAACTCAATTGGTAATCTGTTGAGTACTTTCGATAGCGCTTTAATTTGAGTTGAATGGATATCATCAACTACAGTTTTTTTTTTTTTTTTTTTTTTTTGAGAAACAGAACTACAACTACAGTTAATTTGCTTTAGTCAACATTTTTCTGATGTTCCAAAAATGCCCTTAATTAATTAAACAAACTGCGAGTTTGCACTAGTACGTACTAGATTCAATGTTGATTTTAAAGCCTCTAGCTATTCAGCGCAGTGAAATTTAGACTAATTGATTAGATCAGTGATCACAGCCTAAGACTCAAACGCACTTTTTCGTCCGAGAAAATCACACAGCAAGATAATTAGCGTTTGGTTTCCCAGAAAATTAAACAAAAAAAAAAAAAAAAAAAAAAAAAGAGAGACAAATTAATTTGTACGAAACTCATAAACCAGATTTTCTGTTGATTCATAAAAGAATTTATTTCAGTTTATTAAATGGTCAAATCTAGATATAATAGAATTGTGAAAATCAACCTAAAATGTAGTTAGGTACGCACCGAGAAAGTCACCGACGTGAAAGGTATTGGCAGAAGACCAGGCTTGGAGATTGGAAGCCAAATCCCAACCGGAAGATCCACCGACGGTATGGTTGGTTGCGGAGACGCAACGGATCAAAATGGATGTGATGATTATCACTAAGATCGCCTTCACTGCCCATCCTGGTCTCATTTTGATCTAATAATTTCCTTCCAAATTATTTTCCCTCCTGCATGCATGCTCAACCATAATATATACACGCAAATTCAGATCCAGTTATATATATTCAACATTCAAGAGGCATATATATATATATATATACACACACACACACACGCAACTCAACTCACTCAACAATCACTTTCAAGATATATATATATATACACACACACACGTTGAATTGAAATATATCACCAACTAAACGATTCTTTTTAACTATCAAAAATCGAAGGTAAAGTAAATATTACCAAAACAATAGCTGATTCTTGTACCTGCTGTGAGAGAGAGAGAGAGAGAGAGAGAGAGAGAGAGAGAGAGAGAGATTATGCAAGCTACGATTGGTTGAAGAAGAAGAATGAGAGAGAGAGAGAGAGAGAGAGGGAGAGAGAGCAGTTAAAGAAAAATATATGGAGTGACTGATCGTCATCAATATATATATACGTGCGCGTCTGTGTGGGCATGAATGAGCAGTCCAATCAGTTTTTTCCCGCCTTTTGGAGAGAGAGAGAATTGTTACGTGGTTTGTTACACTTTGTGCAATTAGAAGAATTAGTTATAGCTGGCAGCTAGTACCCATTGTTTTCCAGGGCGCGTGTATATACTCTCTAGCTCCTCTTAAGATTTTTCTAGCTCCATACTATTTTTATTATTATTATTATTTTATGGGCTTACTTGTATAGTCCCCTACAAGGCTACTGATCAGTTCATCATATGAGGATGAGGTCAATTTTACCATAAAGAAGAAGGTCTGACACTCTGATCTTTTACTTCATCAGATTTTACCGTTGAAATTGATTATAGGAAATTCTTACAATTTCAATTTTTTGACTGGGATAATTGATATATATTTTGTTAAAAACTTAAAATGATTATGAAACAACTTAAAATATCGTGCTTTCTATACCAATACAATCTTCAATCCCAATGATAAGTTTGATGTGCTTGCAAAAGGTAATTGAAGTTATTTTAATAGTTTGAAAGTAATCACAATTCAAAAGTACTGAAATCGCTTGAAATCGATACTGAAAATGACATTTACTTACTGTTTTAACCATAAATTTTGATCCACAACCAATTTTTGAGTGCAATTTGTTTCATTGAAAATCAAACATCCTGGTCTTCAATTTGAACATAAGTTTTGTCTAATTTAGATTTATATTAAGTTATTACTGTTTAAAGTTGGGCCAACAGAGTAATCAAAATTAGGGTTTTTTAGGGAGCATATGTACGCATGAATCAAGTATGTGTACGTATGCCCGAGCATGCGTATGCTCACTCATTTCCAAAACCTTAGAACATCAATTTTTAGGGTCCAAAGCCTCCCTCCTTGATGGACCCCGGCCCCTAGAACCTCAGGAATGTTCAAAACCCTCTAAATGAGTATGAAAACCCTAGTTTTAACATATAAATACAACCTTATGCCTCCAAATTCAAACCCTAGCTAGAGAGAGTGGATTTTTTACCTAAACTCTTCCAAAAACTCTTTCTTTTCTCTACATCTTCTGCACTTACAGATTATGAACATTTTTTATTCTTCAAAACCTTTCTCTATTACTCATTAGGGCAGAAACTATTGATCTCATTCCAAGAAACTTTTTTCAAAAATTCTTTCTAAAGATTTTTCAAGAAATTTTTTTTATTTTGAGTTGTGATTACCTATAAATTATTGAATCATTTGATTTCCTTGATATCTCATTGAATCTTGTTGTGTAGGCACTGAAAGACCAATTAAATATCAAGCAAGTTGTGTTCCATAAGCAAGGTAAGTCTCTCTTCATGGTTTTTCCTTAATTTGGATTTTTATAACTTGTGTTCATGTTGTTATTAATTTGATTTATTTGTTATACATGCTTAGAAATATGTTTTTCTTTGTTTGATTTTGTTTTGTTGTGTCTTACCATGTTTTGAATGAAGGGTTGAATTAAATATTAGAAGCATTCTATGTTTTGTTTGATTGTTATTTGGTTGTACTTTAAAACTATGTTTCTGGGCGTGTATGCGTGCGCATGCTTTATGCATGCATACGCATACTCGAGGCATGTGTACGCATACTTCATGTATGTGAATGCATAATCATGCCCTAGAAACGTAGATTTAGGGTTCTTGCTTTTTGTTTGTTTTGATTAGTTTTAATCACATGTTTATGTCTTGTTGAGTCTAGTTTTTACATGTTTAGAATTAGGGTTAGTATAATAACTTGTTTCACATGCTTGGATTGATATATAGATTAATAATTAGGGCTTATGTCTTGGTTGAATCACATGAACATTCATGATAACTTGAATATGCATTGATGCATAGGTGCTGAAATGTTCTGGTGCAACAAGGTAAATGAGGTAAGTCATGCATATGAATATGAACATGCATCTTTTAATATGATGATTGGTCTCCTTTTTTGATGAATATTATGATGCTATGTTTGAATGATTGAATATGCTTGATTAAATACCTTGTTAATGCCACCGCCTTGGATATGCTTACTACCCTTGAATATATTTTGCTAAATGAATGGTAAAGTTATGCTATGGATGACGGGGGGACATTTGTCATGTTTGGATATTAGATGCATGTTAGTGTGTGTGGTTTTAGAATAACATATTAGAGGAACCTTTTATGGGAATAGGATTTGAAACACAATGAGTGGAGGCTGACCTATGGGTCGGTGGGGTTGGGAGCCTAACACCTTCCAATCCCTATACCTAAACTCTGAACACGTGCTCTACTAAAGATCAATCATTCCACAAGGGCACTACATTTATGGTTTCTAGACCTAATCTAGGTGATGACTCCATTTACACCGTCTGCCATGGTCCACCCTAGACCAAGGCGTACTTCCCACAAATTTGGAGAAACCTAAACTTGTCATTTTAACGACCCCGCCCTAACTGTGTATATATTGTCCGCTTTGGAGCCCCAGCTCCTTACTGTTTTGTTCTCCCTTAAAGCACACAGCAGTAAGGGAAAATGCCTCTACACATTGAAGGAAGGTCATTCCTTATAAACACATTCTCATGTGCTTCCCTAGGCGATATGAGATTCTATGGAATGCAAGACACCCATTTTTAGGTCACTACAATCCACCCCCCTTGCGGGCACACGTGTCCTCGCATGTGGGACCCACACTTCTGGCTAGGGCATGACTCTGATACCATCTTTAATGACCCCGCCCTAACTATGTAGATATTGTCCGCTTTGGGGCCCAAGCTTCTCACAGTTTTGTTCTCCCTCAAAGCACACAGCAGTGGGGGAAAAGGCCTCTACACATTGAAGGAATGACATTCCTTATAAACACATTCTCATGTGCTTCCCTAGGTGATGTGGGATTCCATGGAATGCAAGACACCCCTTTTTGGGTCACTACAGTCATGGTCCCTTGTGCCCATAGTGGTGACTCCGCTGGGGATGGAGAAGTTTGGCTCCAATGTGTTTCATTTCTTAATCCTAACTATAGATACTATATTTTTTTCTACCCTTGATTTGTGTGCTGGACCTTAAAAATGTCAAAAATATTAACTTTTCTCCATAGGGCCGCAAAAACATCTAGATTAACGTGGCGCAACCTGTTCAGACATTAAAGCACTCGAAGTGTCATTTCAGGTCAAAATCATACCAAAACAAAATTTTTCATACTTTTACATCAAACCCGAGTTGCTTGGAGATTTTTATCAATTTTGACAATGTTTGACTCGAGGTTGACTCTCGAGTGCACCAAAAATCATAATTTTAATCTGTTTGTCAAAATGGGTTGGGGCCAGCATCATTGTGAAGATTATTGAAGTCCTTTTCTAATGACTATTCATGGGTTGAAATCAGAGTTAAAACGGTTGAGATATCTCAAAAATTGGTTGGAGCGTGTCAGCACACTTCCTGAGGCCATAACTTTTTATCTGACCATCGAAATTTCAATTTCTTTAGTGTTCTAGAAACTAGACATCCAAATCTTTCTAGGGACATCAAGATAAGCTCAGTTGAAGTTCGGAAAGACCTTCAAATATGCTTATGAATTTGAATCGGAGAAGAAATCGAGATTGCTGATGTTAGCATTAGACCCGGCGGCCGCTAAGTGGTTGCCAGAAGCCGAAGGGTCACATTTTCATCTATTTAACCCCCAGAGCCCCCTCAGAACAAATAAAAAAATAATAAAAAAATAAAAAACGATATTGGGCTTTTTGAAGCACTTTTTGGATATATTCTCTCTCTCTTCCTCTCTAAATTCTCTTCCAAATACATCTGAACACCTTTGATTTCTCTCTTTTCTCAATAATCAAGAGGAATGTTCTTGCACTCTTTTTCCTCTCCCTGGTCTTAGGATCTTGGATTTGAGGTTTTAAGGGTGTAGATGTAGCTTTTTAGCTACCGTCTACACCCTTTGCTTTATCTTGCTTTATAATATGCTTTATTGCTTTCCATAGTACATCTTTTGCTTTATCTTGCTTCCTAGCATGTCTACTTGCTTTTTGCCATGTGTTTATTGCTTTGATGATGTTGGCCTAGCCTTCTTGGGCTAGGATATGCCTAAATACTATATTTGTGCTTAGATCCATATGTCTAGGTGCTCCTTGCTATGTTTATACTTAAATCTATATGCCTAGGTGCTTTTTGCCATGTTTATGCTTAGATCTACAGGTTTATGCACTCCTTGCCATGTTTATGCTCAGATCTACATGTTGATGTGATGTTTGCCATGTTCTTGTGTCTAGATCTACATGTTGGATGTTATGCCTAGTGCTTGTTCTACATCCATACACTTAGGCCTACATAAAAGGGTTTAGATCATTTTTTATGCATGTGTATGCTTGCTTGCTTGCTCTTATGCTTATATCCATGTCTGCCTTTCTAGATCTAGGTTTTACCATGCTTGGTGCCCTCTGTGGGCTTGGGCTTGTTGGTCTTTGAGGCCCCTTGCTTGTGTTTGGTTGCATCCGTTCTGCTTGTGGCTTATTTGAGTGTAACCATTTATGAGAACACATCTCCGTAATGTCAGTTTGCTTAATGGATACCTTTCTCCACTCTGTGCAATGACATGCTTGCCTTACTTGCTTTGTGCCACCTGTTTGGCTTTTCTTGTTTGTTTGCATCTTTGCACGCTTGCCTACATGTTCATGCATGAGTCCTTATGCTTGCTTGTATCATCAAGCCTAATTCCTACCATCTCGTGCGGGTTCACACCCGTCCTTGATACATGAAACCCTGAGTCCCTTTTAGGAATTTTGCTTGATGGCACATGTGTCGTCCATACTCCAATCCAATGGCACTATGGACACCCAATCCAAACATACATTTGTCCTCCTAAAACACTCCCTTTTTGTCTGATAATATGCTCGTTTACCCCTTTGTGTGCTTAACATGCTTGTTTTCCCTTGTTTGGCTCTCTTTGTAATGTGTCTCTTTGTATGCTTCGTTTCCTTTTTCACTATCTCCTTTGCTTATCTACTAGCTTTTTCTTTGTTTGTTGTATGTACAAGCTTAGAGCAAGGATGCTTAAAGTAAGGGTGCGACCTCCTAGGCGTGAGCAAAAAGGGCAAAGATGCAAGCCCTAAAAAGGCAATGTTCAGTAGTAGGGGTGTGTAGAAAACCCACCGACTCGCCGAACCTGACCCGACCTAACTCGACCCGCCGAGTTGGGTCGGTTTTTAGGGCATGGTGGGTTGGGTTGGGTTACAATTTTTTTTTTTATAGTGGGTCGAGTTAGGTTTAGGTCACAAAATTACAAACCTGCCAAACTCGACCTGACCCACCCATATTAATTATATATTTAAAATATATTATATATTTAATAATTTTTAAAAAAAAAATTAGCTGTAAGGCACTTCGGTTTCTACTATCATATATATTATATATTTTGTTTATCAACTCAGTTAGATATATTTTGTTTATAACTGAGTTAGGAATTCATGTATATTTTGTTTATAAGTGAATTAGGATACTAGTTTATTTATATTTTGTTTATCAACTCAGTTGGATACTTAGACATATTTTGTTTACAATTGAGTTGGAATATTAGTTTATATATTAATGTATATTTTGTTTATCAACTCAGGTGGCAAGTGTGATATATTTTTTTTGCTCAATTTAATAATAATAGTAATAAAAAAAAATTATCCAACCCTACCCATGTGGGTTAGGTTGGACTTATGTGATGGGTTGGATTGGGTTAAATTTTTTTTGACACACTATGGTGGGTTAGGTCAAAAAATTCCCTCAACCCGACCCAACCCGACCCATACACACCCCATATTTAGTAGATTAGGAGGTTTAGCCTCCCCGTGTGGTTATCTCTTTCTCTTTCTCTCTCTCTTTCTCTTAGCCTTTTTTTAGAGCCTTGTTTTAGGGTTCCTATCCTTGTATCTAGTTTTAGGCTACATTTCTAGGGTATGGCAATGTCTGTTTTATATTTCCTGCACCTTATTGGGCCCTACCCTATGGATGTAGGCATGTGTCCTTTATTTTTCCTGCACTTTCTTTGGGCCACATCCCTTGGGTATGTCAATGTCTAATTTACATTTTATGTACCTTGTTGGGTAAAATGAACCTGTGTACACAGGCATAAGCTTGCGCACGCAGGTAGGGTTTCAAAAACTTATGAAATGCAAGTTTTCTGCATTAAAGATTGAAATTTGGAACGAATCCCACATCATCTAGGAACCATTCCAAACCCCCATTTTCACAATATAAATAGCCATACATGGTACATTTTCAAAACACACAGAAATCCCAAGGGAAAATATTAAGATTCACTAGAAATAGTGAATCAAAGAGGGAGTTTTTCACAAAACATCCTCAAGTCAATTTTATTTGATTAGAGCATTTTCTGGCCTTGACCTTTAAATTTTAAGATTACTAATTGCATTTTTATTGGTTTGTGAATAGATTTGACTGAGGGGAATAGTTAAAAATCAAATCCAGGAGCTTTTGCTTTAAGGTATTCTTTTAATCTTTTTCTTCATTTTCACTTTTAATTTTGTTTTTTTTATCTTTTTTTTGCTTTGTTTATGTTATAACATGTTTGTTTAGATTAGGGTTTTGCTTTACCTTTGTTTTGAGCATGATAGGACATTAGATTTAAGATTTTAAGTCTTTTTTTGCTCTTATGTTTCTGGGTTGGGGTTTAAGGTGTGTTTGCGTGCTTGTGCTTCTTGCATGTGTTCATAGGCTTGAAGTAGGCGTACGCATACAACTGGCTCGCATACGCAGGCCTATGTATGCGCACAAATACTCGTGTCTAGAAACCCTAATTCAAGTTTTATACTTTTGTTCCCTCTTTTATTTTACATCATGTGCCTTTGTTTTAATCTTCTTGTATGCTTTTAAGTTCTCTTTTTCTCTGTTCACATGTTTGTTTGTTAATGTATGCTAGATTAGGGTTTTCTCTTAAAGTTTCTTGCTTTGATCTTTGCCATTCATTTACATGTTCATGCATGATGCCATAGGTCACTACAATAAAATATATTTTCAGTGACGAAAATTTTTGTCACTAAATGTCCAATTTTTCATCACTAAGGACTTTTAGCGATGAAATCTGTTTTTTAGCGACGAAATTCATTTCGTCGCTAAAGGTCTGATTAGTTTTAAAAGAAAACTTTTAGCAACGAAAACATTTCGTCGCTAAATGTTTTTCTTGCTAAAAACATTATTCAGCGACAAAAATATTTTGTCGCCAACAACACTTTATTTTATTAAATCATCTAAAAATATTTTATATACGGAAAATAATTTACATATTGCCAAACAAAGTCTTGTATCTTCATATTCTTCTGATTTTTTTTTTTTTTTTGAGAATTATTCTTCTGAATTTAATTTATATAGGCCTACGCCGGATTCTATCTAAATAAATAAATAAATAAATATATATATATATATATATATATAAATTTGGGGATACTATGGAGATGGTTTGAGTCTGACCACTCTCTAGTCCCACCGCATCCGATTCCAATCGAAGCATTAATAATGTGGTTTTAGAATAGTAGCCATAAACTGAAAATTATCGGTAAATGGTCAACGCAACAGTGAGCTGAGCCTACAGAGAGAGAGAGAGATTGAATTATAGTTTCTAGTTTCGATGGCAACGAAGCGGAAGCAGAAGAAGAAAGAGGGTTTGGGATGGATAGAATGGTTGAGAGGTTGGATGTATTTGATATACGAAATGCTGTTCCAGAGGATCTCGGCAAGCCACTTGCACAACCCTCTGCCTTTGCCTCCCGGGCTCGACGATCTCACCTGCATAGTCACCGGCTCCACCAGCGGCATTGGCCGTGAAACCGCTAGGCAATTGGCGGAGGCAGGGGCACACGTCATCATGGCTGTCAGGAACACTAAGGCCGCTCACCAATTGATCCTCGATTGGCAAAACCAATGGTCCCTTTCCGGAGCAGGATTGTCTCTCCCTCTCAATATTGAGGTCCTGCTCAATTCAATTCTCTCTCTCTCTCTCTCTCTCTCTCTCTCATAAATTTGCATCCTCTTATGCTTTTTATTTATTTTATTTTTGAAGGTTATGGAACTTGATCTTCTCTCATTGGATTCCGTCGCCAGATTCGCCCAAGCATGGAATGCACGTTTAGGACCTTTACATGTTCTTATTAACAATGCCGGAATATTTTCCATCGGAGGTACCTTCTTCTTTTAAATGTCAATCCTCCTCTTTTTACAGCCCCATTTTAGTAGTTATTTTGGAACACATGTAATCTATGATTACTTTGACTAAATTACTTTGAATCCTAGTAAGATGACACTGTTTATTTTTGCCGGTTTTGTAATTCTAGACCATTAACATAATTTCTATGCAATAAAACTACTGAATTATTCGTAATTCAGTATTTTAGGGGGCTTTGATTTCATAGTTTGACAAAGATGTTGATTTATTCCTTGGTAATTACATGTGTGTGTGTGAGAGAGAGAGAGAGAGAGTTGTGACTGTGATCCATGAATTGGGTACTCAAGTTTCTTGTTGACACACTTTGGATGAAAAAGCCCAAAGTTCAAACATGGTTAATTCAAGGTGAGCTCACTGAACATTGGTAACCTAAACTCAACTTGAGTTTGAGAGGTAAGCTTGAAGTAACCAAGTGCTGGTCATTGCAACAAGATATCTAACTTCTCTATAGGGTGGGAAACCTTATAGAGAGTGCTGGTCATTCAAAGAGCTTGAGTGTTATCTATAGATTGTGTGCAACATAGAGAGGCACTTGCTATAAAATGTTAAATTCAGTTTTTAGTGATGGTGCAGCATTTTTTAAAACTCTAGGCAGTGGTAATGGTTGAGGAACATGATCCAATAACAAAAACCAAAACTTAGTCCCAAAAGTAAATACACTAGTCCGGTTTACCACGTCTTTTCTGTCATTCTATTCTATTCAAAGTTGTACTCTCTTGTACTTCCTTAATTGACATGTCATTTTTTAACCACTTCTATTTATGTTATTTTTGGTATTCCTCTACCAAGTGGATTTACTCATAATGAATCCTATCTTTCCTCTGACTTATAGAACCTGAACCATTGACTCAAAATTTGTCCAGGATTTGATTGGGCTCTGAATTCCCATTCCCCTGTCCTAAATCTACCCTAAATATAGAACAGTAAGGAAACCAATTTAAGTTGCATTGTTGTGATCCCTTCTGACTGTACTACAGGGCAGTTCATAATGTGGACTGTACTACAGGCCAGTTAATATTGTGGCACCAGACCTTCTTGGTGATAAGAACCTATTGATGCCAGACTAATAAAGGGGTAAAAAAACAAAGGACTACTGGTTATTTTTCATGCTACTATTTTTGGTACTGTTCAAGATGCTGCAGTGTAGACAACTGGTTACTAATCAGTTCCTAAAAATCATCTATAAACTTCTTGGTTTCTGGTGGATAGGGTGTTTCTCCTCTCTTGCACTCTATACAAGTTTGCAAACCAACACATGGACAACTCTGCATCTTTTCCTCTCCTTACCAAATTGGCCTGCTTTAAGGAATTTGTTAATCTTTCTATTTTTGGGATTGTGATTGACCAGCTCCTCTTTTAAATGACACCTGATGAATGTCTTCCTAATCTTTGGAGAATATATATGTTTTTGATCATGTAAAATTAAATCATATCCCTATCTCACAATTTTCATAATTCATATCTTTATTGGTAGTGCAATTTTGTTAATTATCCAAGGAAAAAAAAAGGTTAGGGAAGGTGTCTTGGTTGTTATGAAACTTAGCTGAGTGAAATCTCGTATATTCTATTGCATGTGGTGCTTGTTTTAGATTGGTTTTTGAAGGGAAACCTTTATTGGGCGCAAAAACTTGTAAAGTTGGTTAGATTTTATGTTGAATTTCTAAGGTTTCATATGTAATGCCATACTTCTATGTCTTATGTGGAGTCTTGTTGGACCTCTGGATCTATTTTTTTTTATTTTTTATTTTTCACTCTTTTTTAAAGTTGATAAAAATGAAAAACTTGAAGGTAGCTCAATAGCTTGTCTAGTGCCCTCAACTACACTAATAAGTCCAAACATGATGCATCTTTAGAAGATTTTTAAAGTTGGGTAACCTCTCATTAACTTGCTAAGAGCCTTGTAGTTCAATGGCACTATCTGGTGTCCTTTAACCAAAGTTCAAATCCCTCCACCTCCACTTGTTGTATTGAATTATTAGAAAAAATAAACTGCCCCCAGTAACTTATGATGCTGTACTTTTCTTTAATTTTGATGCACTGCTAGTGCACTTCCTGTGTACCAGGTGTTGTTTTCATATTTTGACTTTAAAAAAAACTTACGATGAATCAAGCCTAAAAAATAATCTTAGAAGAGTTAGGTCACTACCTCTTTTTTGCCCCCCCCTCTGGAAATAACAATCTTTGAAAGAAATAATAAAAAAGCAATTCCTTGGACAGCAGGTCTAAAGCTCTGCAGATTCCTAGAATTTCTTTTCCACCTTGTTGTAGTTTCCCAGCCATTTGAGAAATTCTGGCTTTGTTTCTCGTTACGTGAAGTTGCCTTGCCATTTCCCTCAATGCGCATGATTGGGATCTTATGTTGTTACTCATTTCCTGCTTTGATATGTTGCTCTGGCAAGAAGAAATTGTTGTATTTGTATAAGTTTTCTAGCATCTGGCATTTCATTGGGTGCTTGAGCATTGAGTGGTCCAGTAAAGACATTATAATATTAGCTATTGAAGTTGAATATGTTTGTCATTTTTGTTTCATTCAATACATGATGCTCATTGTCTATTTTGTATCCAGAGCCTCAAAAATTTTCGAAAGATGGGTATGAAGAACACATGCAAGTAAATCATCTGGCTCCAGCTTTGCTTTCAGTATTGCTTTTGCCATCTCTTATCAGAGGCTCTCCAAGTCGAATTATTAATGTGAATTCTGTTGTAAGTTCCACAGTCATTGTTTGTATAAATACAAATGCATGTTGCATTACCATCAATTGAATAAATGTAAGAGGACCCTTTGTACCTTGTTGAATGACTGATACATACAATAGACACAATCTTTATCAGCGATCTTCCTTTTGGCAATAGCGATGAAGCCATAAAAGATTGATGTGTTATCACTTTTCCAATTGGCCTATTGAATAATGATTTTATGGGGTCCACCTATGAAGTCCATTGAAGTAAAATTTGCATGAAGTCCATTGTAGGGTTAAAATGGTTTTGTAATTGAGTTTTTATTTTATTAGTGATGGTTATTTTTGTAGTCAGGGGCAAATATGTAATTTTTAAGATTTCTACAAAATAAGGGTATTTGGTAGTTTAATTGAGTCTAGAATTTTCTTGGAGATTCTAAGTATCTTAGGTTTTATTTTCTTTAAGTCCAAGTTAGTCTTTTATTAGGCTTTAGTTTACTACTTAAACTAGGAGCCCTAATACTACTAGTACAAGAGTTTTTATTTATATTTTTTGTGCTTAATGTAATCAATAGAGATGATTTTGATAAATATAAGATTGTTGAGTATTTTGAGCATTGATGCTTGTTGGTTTTGGTGTTTTCTTTTCTTGTCTTCTCTTTCTTGTGGTACTCTTCATAGGTACTATTCATGCATCCCCTGAACAACATAAAATTCTCTTTTTTCTTTTTTCCTTACAACCCTCTAAATTCCCACAAACTTTCTTCTATCAAATAGGCATCAAATAACTCATTGAACCAACTTTTAATTCCGATCACAATCTCATAACCCTTTTGTTTTCAAAAATTCTAAACCCATCCACAGATTCTCCTAATTCTAAACTCACTATTAATCAAACTCTCTCTCTCTCTCTCTCTCTCTCATCTTTTTCTGTTTCTTTTAAGGCTCCCAAAAGTAATGATCCTGGGTCCTCCCCTACACGATTTTTTAATATTTATAAAATTATATATAATTGATAAAGACATGGATGCAACAAAACAAGCAGATATATGAACTTACATTGGGAATCGCCTACAAGAATTCTCTAAGATAGGGCAATGCAGGAGTTCAAATTGCTTTATTTCTTTAAATGCATAATGCATTGAGTGTCAACTTGTTGGGTAATAAAAGTTGCTGCCTTGCAATGGTTGCCCATTAATAACCAATAGCAAACTTGGATTGGAATAGAGCAGTTTGGAATCCCATCACTGAGAAGGTGGAAAGGAGGTTAGCAGGATGGAAAAGATTGTATCTATTCAAAGGGGGGAGACTTACTCTTATAATAAATACTTTATCCAATTTACCTACTTATCTCCTTTCCCCTTTTCCAATTCCAGTAGATATAGCATACCGTATGGAACAACTTCAATAAAATTTTATTTGGGGTGGTCTGGGAGATGATTCTAAACGTCACTTGGTGAATTGGTCCAAGGTATGCTCTCCTATCCAGTCTGGGGGTCTAGCAATTTGAAATTTGAGATACTTTAATGAAGCACTATTGGGAAAATGGTTGTGGAGATTTGGGTATGAGAGAGAAGCGCTATGGAGAAGGGTTATAAGGGCTAAATATGGAGTTGAGGAGGGAGATTGGTGCTCTAATCCTATTCCAGGCTCCTATGGGGTGAGTTTATGGAAAACTATTAGTAGTGGTTGGTCTACTGTTTCTCACTACATTCAATTTCAGATTGGAGATGGGACTAGAGTGAAATTTTGGCATGATGTCTGGTGTGGGGATAATCCTTTGAGTATGTGTTTTCTAGATTTATTCAGAATCAGTAATAATAAGGAGGCTTATGTGGCTGATCTCGTGCATTTTTCTAATGGGGTTCTTTTTTGGGGCTTAGAATTCTTGTGAGAAATTCATGATAGGGAATCAGATTCTTTGTCTGTTTTTTGGAATGTTATATATGGAGTCTCATTGAGAGGTATTGGTGAGGATAAGATGTGTTGGACACCTGCTAAGAGCAAGGGCTTTGAGGTAAGCAGTTACTATCAAGCTTTGTTGGGTGTATATACTCAATCCTTCCCTAGGAGAAGTATTTGGAAGCAAAAAGTTCCTTCTAGAGTTGTATTTTTTGTTTGGATTGCAGCTTTAGGAACTAACTTGACTATTGATAATTTATGTAAGAAAAAGGTGTTGATTTTAGATTGGTGTTATATGTGCAAAAGTAATGGAGAATTGGTAGACCATCTTTTACTACATTGTCCTATTGTACGAGTTGTGGTCTATGGTGTTCACCTTGTTTGGTATCCACTGGGTGATGCCAAAGACTGTAGTTGAGCTCCTTCCTTGTTGGGAAGGAAATTTTGGTCATCATCGTAATGGTGTTATTTGGATGGCTGTCTCTCATTGTTTGATGTGGTGCATTTGGCGGGAGAGAAACAACTGGTGTTTTGAAGATTCCGAAAGGACTATAGCTGATTTAAAATTTTCTTTTTTAAAACTCTATTGGACTGGATGTCTATTTTGTAGATATCCAAATTAACTTACATGCTGCTTTAGGTTCCAATTATAGGCTGCTTAATGATTCTTTAGGAGTATTCAAATACTAAAGTAGTTAATATATTATATGAAATGTGAATTCTTTCCATCATTTTACTGTCAAGTTATCACTTTAAGTCTGAGAATGGCCTGTCCTTTTTTTTTTTTTTTTTTTTTTTTTTTTTTTTTTTTTTCTGTAGATGCATTATGTTGGCTTTGTTGACACAGAAGATATGAATGTTGTTTCTGGGAAAAGGAAATTTACAAGCCTAGTGGGATACTCAAGCAGCAAGCTAGCACAGGTACACTTTGAAACCAATATTTAAATTTTTAACCTTTTGATGGCCCAGAAAATTCCTTGCGCTTGATTGCGGTTATTTTTACCCTTCATGCATAATGTGAATAAAATTATTAGTCTTGTTTTATTCTTCTTCTTCTTCTTCTTCTTCTTCTTCTTCTTCTTTTGTGTGGTTGCTTTAATTTAGATCCCTTATGTAATTTATGATTTCAGGTGAACTTAAGTATTCATTGCTATTGAATTTATAAAAATAAAAAAAAGAAGTATTTGTTGCTTTTGTGCCATTCGGCACTTTATTTTTTTGGTTCCTTTCCCCCTGGATAGATAAATTCGAATGTATGGTGACCATAATTTTTCTTATGTACATGGGTTGTGCCCCTTTTGTACTTTTAATGAATTAATATGAAAAGATTAGTGACCATAAATTTAAGTATCTTGTGAAACATGCTTTGAGGTGTGTCTGTGATGTATTACAGATTTAGAGAATCTTTCTATGTGTGATTTGTTGTGAAACTTCTGGATAAGAAAAGTTACAAATTTAGCTTTTGTAATATATTGAAAGGCTTTAGGGCTTGTAGAATGTTTACTGATTGATCCGATTTCAAGTTTGAAGGTTAAAAGATCTATTCTTGAAGAAAACAGGTTGCTGGGTTTTTTTAGGTCATATCAGAATTAGGGTTTTAGTGGTGTTTTGATCTGTCATTTGGTAGTGATTGGCTAGGGAAAGTATATGAGGTTTTTGGGTCTTAATTAATGTAACAGGAGTATGGTTTAGGGATGAACTGGAGAAGAAAACAGAGAAATTAGTGGCCGTTCAAGGTTTGTGTGGACAGATTATGAATGGTGTGCCAACAAGGGGGGGGGGGGGGGGGGGGGAGAGAGAGAGAGAGAGAGAGAGAGAGAGAGTCTCTGTATAACTCAAGTACTCAGATTCAGACTTGATTAATCACCTATCAGAAAATTAATCAAGTCTGAATTTGAGTACATTGAGTTAGAAAGAGAATTTCTCTTCCTTTTACTGCTAGCAGTAGGACTCCTAAATTGACTAGCAAGCCTGAAGACCTTTTACGCCTAAGCCTTATTCTGCTTGAAAGTAACTTGACATTCCTTTTAATCCTTAACCCTTATCTACCTGAAGGCTAAGGCACTTGTCCTGACAATCAAGGACCTTTAAAGTGGTGCTTCCAGAATCTTTTGTAATATGTGTTCCTTAATGATATGAGACAGTTATTAGGCTTCTTGAAAAAGTTAATCATACCTTGCTTTTGATATTGTAGATTGTAGGTTGTCTCCCCCTCTTTTTTTTTTTTTTTGATAGGTAATAACATCTTTATTGATAAGAAAAGTACAATGAGTTTACGATAGTAAACTCACTGCACAGAAACGAATACAAAAAAATAAAAAAGAAAAGCTAACAGAATTAAGGAAATCAAACAAAGAAATACAATGTGTGAAACCCCAAATATGAGACCACTCAAAGAAAGTCCTAAGTAGCAAAGACTTAAACTGATCTACAGGTCTCTCAATTTCCTCAAATGTTCAGGCATTGTGTTCCTTCCAGGTTAAGCACATAAGACACGCTGGTACCATATTCCAAACATTTGAAGAATGAATCCCCAACCAATTCCACCATGCAAGAAGAGAAACAACAGTCTTTGGCATCACCAACTGAACTCCAAACATAAGAAAGACTTCATTCCACAAGGTATGGGCAAACTTGCAATGGAGTAATAAATGATCCATAGTTTCCTCTTCACATCGACATAGGCAACACCAATTAACGAGAGGCAAATTCTTCTTAAGAAGGTTGTCTATTTGATAATCCCACCCCTAGCAGCTATCCATAAGAAAAAAGCCACCCTTTTAGGTACCTTAACACACTAGATGCTCTTCCAAGGGGAAAACAGTGACGGAGCTTCTAGTAATGAATAATAGAAAGAGTGCATAGCATAAACACCACTACAATTCAATTGCCATATCATGGTATCAACCCCCACCCCCCCCCCCAAAAAAAAGTAGTTGGGAAGATATGCAAAAAGAAATCATAAAATATCGCTGTCTTGTAAGTTCCAGCTTCTACCACCACCATTAGGTGTAGTATCAACCATATCAGAAATCCTAGCTTCTTTATCCACAACACAAGCAAATATTTCTGGATATAAATCTTTCAAATAAGTAGGGCTACTCCAAGGGTCATGCCAGAATTGAATATGAATACCCTCACCCGCTGCATACAATACATGACCAAAGAAACTCTCAACCCCCTTCCTAATGTTCTTTCACATAACACATCCATGCGTCCCTCTAACAACTCTAGTACACCATCCACCACTGACCTCCCCATATTTGGAGGCTATAACTTGCCACCATAAACGTGTGACCTCCTTCCCAAAACACCAGAGCCATTTCCCAAGCAAAGCTTGGTTAAACATTCCATTCTTCCAGATCCCCAAAACACTTGCCGCCACTGGCCACACAACCTTTTCCCAAGCAACAAGTGAAAATTTAAGACATCAGTAGATCTCCCCCAAAGGAAATTCTTTTGAATTCTCTCTAATCTGTTTGCCACCTGTTGTGAAATAGTAAACAAAGATAAATAATAAGTGAGAAGGCTTGATAAATTACTCTTCAATAAAGTAAGTCTACCCCCTTTTGACAAGTATAACTGCTTCTAACCTGAAAGCTTTTTCTCCATCCTTTCAATAATAGGGTTCCAAATTGAATAAAGCCCCTGTTTCTGCAGTATCCATTGTCATAAACATATCAGCAACTGAGAATATCATTTGTTTGTATGATGTCTTTAAGTAGTACTTCAATCTTGAGCAAGGCAACTAGTAATTTAGGACAAGAAATGGGATTTAATTTTTTATCTTTGGTTAAGGCAATCCAATTTGTAACTTTATCCAATCCCCTGTAGATTAATATTGTAAAATCAAATTTTAGTTTATACAAGGAATTGATTGTCCCAAAGGTAGCATTCAAGGTTCCCCACCCTCATAATGCAATTGATGCTTTTAGGATTGTTTAGGCAATGAGGCCTGGCTACCTCGGATTAGTCACATATGAGGCTTGGCTACCTTGAATTAGCCATAGATTTTGAGCTTTCTTCACAGTATGGTTGCTGCTGCTTTAGATTTTGTGTTTTCTTTCTGATTTGGTAGCTGTTGCTTTCTTCCTTCTTGCAATGGGTGGTTCCACTTTTTTCTTCATTGAATCCAAAATGTTTGAGTTTTCCGTTGAGGAAGGGGGTTCTTATTTCTTATTACGGATCTTTGAGAGAGGCCTTACCTCAATGTGCTCTGTTTTTATGGGGAAGGAGAGTGCAAACCGATTCTTGTTCCACTTGGAGGAACTAATTTCAAAGCGATCACCTGGTCATTTTGCAAGAACGATTAGAGAGGGTGACATTGTTTTCATCCTTCAATTGGGGTCCAACGTCCATGGCACGTTTTTAATGGTTTCTGAACTTCTTCATGGTCGACGGAAGGGTAACATAGTGATACCGGAGGGAAGGTTGGGTAGTGGCTGGCGTGGTTTTGGCTTAAACCTGAGGAAAATTTTAAAACCAACTTCCCTGAGCAGTCAGGGATTGCTTCATAGAATACAAAGTGCACCGAGGGCTGACGCGGCAGTGGTGG
The DNA here is from genome assembly GCA_032727855.1 of Quercus ilex subsp. ballota. Lineage (NCBI taxonomy): Eukaryota > Viridiplantae > Streptophyta > Magnoliopsida > Fagales > Fagaceae > Quercus > Quercus ilex. The sequence goes on from CM064917.1 coordinate 33,858,328, forward strand.
TTGGTAAACCTCATAACCACGGCGGTGCAAAGAATACAGGTAAGGAGAAAATTTCGGTCTTTCAAAATTTGAAATCTTCAATTCGCAGTAATTCATTCCGTGATCAAGGCAGGAGTTATTCTGGGGAAGATACGGCACAATCCGGGGCTGATATTCTGTCTAATATTAATGTGATTGCCAAAAGAGATTTGCTGACTCTAGACATCTCTTTACGTGTGGAGCGTGGGAAAGATGGACAGTGGGCTGTAGTTTCCTCTTTTATTAAAGATGTGGGCTCTAATCAAATTAGCCATGGAATAAGGCCCAATGCTTTCAAGGGCCGAAACATGTACACCCAAAACTGGGCTCCCAAACCTAAGCCTAAAGCCCAGCCTTAGCAACCTATTATTTCTAAGCCCAAAGCCCAATCTCAGCAACCCAATATTACTAAGCCTAAAACCCAACCTCAGCAACTCATTATTTCCAAGCCTAAAGCCACCCTCTCTCAGCAAAGCACTGATATGATGCCGATGAAGCTCACCTGCCCCTCCATGCAGCCTTCAACTACCTTTACCACCAACGGCACTTCTAACCCACCGAGGAGCACCACTAGTACCGATACTGATATACTTCCAACGACCACCATCATCAAGGACACCACGTCTGACATCGTCATCCCCCCATCAGTGATGAACAGTTCCACTCCGCCATCGACGACCGATATTGTCATCTCCTCACTAGTGAAGAACGGCCACGCCACCAATAGTAGCAGCTCTTCCCCACCACGGGCTGATTCTTTACATTTTGGGTCTGTATCGGCAGTCAACCTCCCACCGTTGACCAACGGTATTTCTCAATCGAGCACTACTACGGTGGCCAGTGCTACGTCCTCCGATCTGCTAGTAGCTCCAGTCCTAGTTACAGCTGAGGGTTGTCTTGTTGAGCTTCATCCCTCCATTAAGAATTTCGTTGAAGATTTGGAGCATACCTGGGGTGATTCTGAGAAATGGGTCTTAGAGCTTCGTGGAGGTAGGCAGATAGCTATTCCTCTCTCACTTTACCACTCACCTGGGAGCTTGTCGGACTGTTCTGATCTTGAGGGAGCTGTGGGACAGGGTAACAACACCTTCAAGGAAGAAGGGCATATTGTTAGTTGGGCAGATGAATGTGATGGTGTTCTGGATAATGTTTCTGTTGTTTCAGGGTCAGATTGTGAGTTGGGGGAATCTGATGGGGGTCATGTAAACTGGGAAAATGTTAAAGAACCATTGGTTGTGCAACCGTTGGCGATGGCTAACCCAGTTGCTCCACTTGTCAAAGTGGCAGATGCTTCCACCCAATTATCTCCATGGATTGAGAAACGAATTAAAGCCTTTAGGAAATCTGTGGGTATTTCCTTGGAAGGCTTCGAAGCGGAAATTATTGTGATTTTTTTAGCTTTGGAGGCTAGGAAGAAAGCTAAAATGCAGGTAGAATGCTCTCAGAAGAGAGAGCCTAAGACAAGTTCTAAAGGGCGTCGGGAGTTGAAAAGTCTGCTAAATTCTTGGAACTTTAAGAATAATTCTGATTTGGTAGGAGATGTCAGTGGGGAACGGGACTCTGTGGTGCCTCAATGAATCTGAAAATTATCTCCTGGAATGTTAGGGGGCTGAATGATTGTGAAAAAAGACTTCGAATTCGGAATATGATCAGAGGATGGGGTGCTGATATTATTTGTTTTCAGGAAACAAAAATGGAATTGATAACAAGGAGAGAGATTCGGAGCTTGTGGGGTTGTCAACATTTGGATTGGCTATATTTGGGCTCTATAGGTGCTTCGGGGGGTGTTTTGGTGATGTGGGATAGAAGGATGGTGGAAAAAATTGACGAAGCAGTGGGAAGGTTTTCTGTCTCTTGCAAATTTAAAAATGTAGTTGATTATTTTGTTTGGGCTTTCACTGGTGTATATGGACCAAATTCTGATCGTGACAGGCGACTGCTTTAGGAAGAGCTGGCTGGTATTCATAGTTGGTGGAATGTGCCTTGGTGCATTGGAGGCGATTTTAATGTCGTGAGATTTCCTTCAGAGCGACTTGGTGCAGACTCTTTCTCTTCAGCCATGCTTGATTTTTCAGATTTCATTTCTGAACACAATCTTATTGATTTACCATTGGAGGGAGGTACTTTCACTTGGTCTAATTCTGGAGCAGTGGCTTCGCAGTCTAGGCTTGACAGGTTTCTTCTCTTTTCTGATTTGGAGGAGCACTTTCCTAATATTCGTCAAAAAAGACTGCATAGATTACTTTCAAACCACTTTCCAGTTCTGTTAGAAGGGGGAAATTTTCACAGAGGCAGCCGTCCTTTTCGATTTGAGAATATGTGGTTAAAGGCAGAGGGTTTTGTAGAGAAAGTGAGAACTTGGTGGGAGTCCTATCATTTTCAAGGTTCCCCTAGCTTTTGGTTTGCAAGCAAATTGAAAGCTTTGAAGCTAGACTTAAAGAAATGGAATGTAGAAGAATTTGGCAATGTGGAGGATAAGATGAACAAGTTATGGAAGAACCTTGAAGCATTTGACTTGCTGTAAGATAGTTGTCCTCTATCATATGATGAGACTTTGGAAAAAGAACGGCTTCGCATTGAACTTGAAAAGGTAACTCTTATGGTTGAAATATGTTGGAGGCAAAAATCTAGGGCCCTTTGGATCGGAGAGGGGGATAGAAACACTAAATTCTTTCATAGAACAGCAAACTCCCACAGAAGATTTAATAATATAGACAATCTGATGGTGGAAGGTGAATTGACTTCGGATCCTAATTCAATAGCAGCTTGCATCTCTCACTTCTACAAACAATTGTACTCTGAAAATGAGGGCCAAAGACCTGTGCTTGAAGAAGTGGAATTCTCTATGATTTCTGAGGAGGAAGCTGCTTGGTTAGAAAGACCTTTTGAGGAAGAGGAGGTATATGGTGTCGTCCAAGGTTGTAATGGCGATAAATCTCCAGGACCAGATGGTTTTTCAATGGCTTTCTTTAAGGCTTGTTGGGACTTTCTAAAACTTGAAATTTTGGAGGTTCTTGCCAACTTCCATTCACAAGCTGTCTTTGAGAAAAGTCTTAATGCGACTTTTATTGCTCTCATTCCAAAGAAAGTTGATGCTGTCAGTGTGAGAGATTTTAGACCTGTTAGTCTTGTGGGTAGCATTTATAAAGTCATTTCCAAATTGCTGGCTAATAGGCTGAGAAGGGTGATTACTGGAATTATCTCTGAGTCTCAAAATGCTTTTGTTCTGGATAGACAAATCCTAGATTCTATCTTAATTGCTAATGAGTGTTTGGATAGTAGGCTCAAGGCAAGGATACCAGGGGTTTTATGTAAGTTGGATGTGGAGAAAGCTTTTGATCATGTCAGCTGGGATTTTCTTATGTATATGTTGCAGCATTGTGGATTCTCTGAGAAATGGAGAAAGTGGATTTTGTTTTGTATCTCCATAGTGAAATTTTCAATTTTGATAAATGGCTCCCCTAAGGATTTCTTTGCGAGCTCTAGGGGGCTGCGCCAAGGAGATCCTCTCTCCCTGCTCTTATTTGCTATTGTTATGGAGGCATTAAGCCGTCTGTTGGATGGTGCGGTTCTGGCTGGACATATTTCGGGTTTCACTGTTGGTAACAGATCTAATACTCCCCTCATGGTGACCCATCTTCTCTTTGCGGATGACACTTTAATTTTCTGTGATGCTACAGCAAGTCAGATTGAATATTTGCGGGAAATTTTAGCATTTTTTGAGGCGGTGTCAGGGTTGCATATTAACCTGGCTAAGTCAGAATTAGTTTCAGTTGGAGAGGTGACTAATATGGGGGAGCTTGTGGCATTGCTGGGTTGTAGACAGTCATCTTTGCCAATGACTTACTTGGGACTGCCATTGGGTGCTAGATTCAAGGACAGGGCGATTTGGAACTCTATCCTAGAAAGAATGGAGCGAAGATTAACGAGTTGGAAGCGATTATACTTATCAAAAGGTGGTAAGATTACCTTAATCAAAAGCACTCTCTCAAGTTTGCCAACTTATTTCCTATCTCTCTTTCCTATTCCTGCGGATATTGCTATTCGTATTGAGAGGCTACAAAGAAATTTTCTTTGGGGTGGGATAGATGAGTCTCCTAAATTCTGACTAGTAAATTGGGCCCAGGTTTGTTCTCTATTGCAGTATGGCGGTTTGGGTATTAAAAATTTGAGAACCTTCAATCAAGCTTTGTTGGGGAAATGGTTGTGGAGATATGGAAGAGAGACAACCCATCTCTGGAGGCGGGTTATTGAGGCTAAATATGGGAATGATTGGGGAGATTGGTGTACAAAAGAAGTCTCTAATCCTTATGGTGTTAGTCTTTGGAGAACCATAAGACAAGGCAGCCAGCCTTTTCAAAATCCATTCAATTCGAGGTTGGTGTTGGTGACAGAATTAAATTTTGGCATCATGTGTGGTATGGGAGCTGCACCCTCCGGGAGGCTTTTCCGGAACTCTATAATATTAGTTGTAATAAGGAGTCTTCTATTGTAGATGTTATGTCCTTTCCTAACCAAAGGCTTCACTGGGATCTTCTTTTTTCTAGAGCTCCCCAAGATTGGGAAACAGAGCATTTTTACATTTTTCTTGATCTTATCAATTCAATGCCCCTTAATGGTGAAGGTCAGGACAAACTTTGCTGGAAACCAACTGGGAATAAGAATTTTAAAGTGAGTGAGTACTATCTCTCTCTTTCCTCTACTCTAGACATTTCTTTCCCTTGGAAGCCTGTGTGGCGGTCAAAGGTCCCTACCAAGGTTGCTTTGTTCTCTTGGACTGCCTCCTTAGGTAAGATTTTGACTACTGAAAATTTATGGTATAAGGGTGTCGCCGTTGTAGATTGGTGCTATATGTGTAAAAAGAGTGGAGAATCGGTGGATCATCTTCTTCTTCATTGTCCTATTGCTTATGAACTATGGTCTATGGTGTGGGCTCTATTTGGTCTTCAATGGGTTATGCCGCATGGTGTCTTAGATTTATTTTTGAGTTGGCAAGGTTCATTTGGTGGGTATCGGAGCATTGATTTATGGAGGGTTGTTCCACATTGTGTCCTATGGTGTATTTGGCGAGAACGGAACTCAAGATGTTTTGAAGGGAAGGAACGGTCTATTCCAGAAATTAAATCTCTTCTTCTTCACACCTTGCTAGAGTGGAGTTCTTCCTTTAATCTTTTCTCTTGTTCTAATTTTTTAGAAATGCTGGATCTCTGTAATTTTTGTGTTTGATGTACTGTTTTCCACATACACCTCCAGTGTACTTGGACTTTTGATTAATACTATTCCGTTATTTATCCAAAAAAAAAAAAAAAAGGGTTCCAAATTGAAGAATCCTTATAATGAGCCCCCAAGGGCATACCCAAATAAGACATGGGCAAACACCCAACCTTACAACATAAAATACGAGCCAGGGCATTTAAATTCCCAACCTCATTAACTGGCAAAATCTCACTGTTACCAACATTTACTTTCAATTCTGTGTGTCACAAAAAAGGATAGTATCATCAGCAAACAAAAGATGAGAGATATGCGAACCTCCAAGCGCATTGGGACTTGCTTGGAGTCCATTGAGAAAACCTCCCTCTTCTGTCTTCTTCAACAACCTCCTCAACACCTCCATCACCAACAAGAAAAGGAGTGGAGATAAGGGATCCCCTTGATGGAGACCATGAGAGCTACAAAGAAACCAGCTGGAGATCTATTTTTTTTTTTGATAAATAACGGAATTGTATTAAAAAGAAGCCCAGGTACACCGGGGGTGAACATGGAAAACAGCACATCAAACACAAAAATTACAAAGATCAAGCATTACAAGAAAAATAGAACAAGGGAAAAGATTAAAGGAAGAACACCACTCTAGCAAGGTATGAAGAAGAAGAGATTTAAGATCAGAAGTAGGCCACTCCTTCCCTTCGAAACATCTAGAGTTCCGCTCTAGCCAAATACACCATAGGACACAATGAGGGATAGCCCTCCATAAATCAATGCTCCGATGCCCACCGAAGGAACCTTGCCAACTCGAAAATAAATCAGAGACACCATGCGGCATAACCCAATGAAGACCAAAAAGAGCCCACACCATAGACCATAATTCATAAGCAATAGGACAATGAAGGAGAAGGCGATTCACCGATTCCCCACTCTTTTTACACATATTGCACTAATCAACAACTGCGACACCCTTGTACCATAAATTTTCAGTAGTCAAAATCTTGCCTAATGAGGCAGTCCATGAGAAGAAAGCAACCCTACTAGGGACCTTTGAATGCCACACAGGTTTCCAAGGGAAAGAAATGTCAAGAGTAGAGGAAAGGGAGAGATAGAACTCACTCACTTTAAAGTTCTTATTCCCTGTTGGTTTCCAACAAAGTTTGTCCTGACCTTCACTGTTAAGGGGCAATGAATTGATAAGATCAAGAAAGGTGTAAAAATGCTCAGTTTCCCAATCTTGAGGAGCTCTAGAAAAAAGAAGATCCCAGTGAAGCCTCTGGTTAGGAAAGTGCATAACATCAGCAATGGAAGACTCCTTATTACAACTAATATTATAGAGCTCCGGAAAAGCCTCCCAGAGAGTACAGCTCCTGCACCACACATGATGCCAAAATTTTATTTTGTTGCCAACACCAACCTAGAACTGGATGGATTTAGAAAAGGCTGGCCATCCTTGTCTTATGGTTTTCCAAAGACTAACACCATAAGGATTAGAGACTTCTTTTGTACACCAACCTCCCTAATCATTCCCATATTTAGCCTCAATAACCCGCCTCCAGAGATGGGTTGTCTCTCTTCCGTATCTCCACAACCATTTTCCCAACAATGTTTGATTGAAGGCTCTCAAGTTTCTAATACCTAGACCACCAGACTGCAAGGGAGAACAAACCTGGGCCCATTTTACTAGCCGGAATTTAGGAGACTCATCTATCCCACCCCAAAGAAAATTCCTTTGAAGCCTCTCAATACGAATAGCAATATCCACAGGAATAGGGAAGAGAGATAGGAAATAAGTAGGCAAGCTAGAGAGAGTGCTTTTGATTAAGGTGATCTTACCGCCTTTTGATAAGTATAAGCACTTCCAACACGATAATCTTCGCTCCATTCTTTCAAGGATAGAGTTCCAAATCGCCCTGTCCTTGAATTTAGCGCCTAAAGGCAGACCCAAGTAAGTCATTGGTAAAGATGACTGACTACAACCCAACAATGCCACAAGCTCTCCCATATTAGTCACCTTTCCAACTGGAACTAATTCAGACTTAGCTAGGTTTATTTGCAACCCTGACACCGCCTCAAAGGAGGCTAAGATCTCCCGCAAATATACAACCTGACTTGCGGAAGCATCACAAAAGATTAAAGTGTCATCCGCAAAGAGAAGATGGGTCACCATGAGGGGGGTATTAGACATGGTACCAACAGTGAAACCCGAAACCCACTTCTCCCCCACTTCTCCCCAAAACCCATCCTCTCCATATGGTAAAACAAGGCACTCCAATTCACATGATCAATAGTCTTCTCAATATCCAATTTAACAATCACACTCGGAATACCACTCTCCAATCTATTGTCCAAGAATTCATTTGCAATGAGAACAAAGTCAAGAATCTATCTTCCCCCAACAAAGGAATTCTGGGAGTTGGAAATAAGTTTATCCAAAACACAATGTAGTCTATGAGCCAAAACCTTTTGATAGCAGCTTGTACAAACTACCTACAAGGCTAATAGGGTGAAAGTCTCTAATATTAACTGCATTAATCTTCTTGGGTATCAAACAAAAAGGGTGGCATTGAGAGAGTTCTCAAAGATACATTCTTTATGGAAGTTTGCAAAGAAAGCCAAAATCTCCCTTTCAAGCACACACCAACATTTTTGGAAGGCCATAGTAAAGCTATCTGGACCAGGAGCCTTTGAGTCACATATTCTCAAATTTGAAAGAACTCTTCCCCTTTGACATACCACCTGCCTCAACAAGAAGAGGGTCACCCGAGGAAGAGGCCTTTGAGTCACATCCAAGAAATGATCCTCCTAATGAAGTTCCCTAATGGTGTTCTTTTTTGGAATCTAACTTTTAGAAGATACAGCGAAGATTGGGATTTGGAATCCTTCTATAGTCTAATGATAAGATGTGTTGGAAACCTGCTAGGGGTAAAGGTTTTACTGTTCGTTCCTATTACCAGGTGTTGACTAATAGTTTTGATCAGTCTTTCCCTTGGAAGACTGTTTGGAAGTCTAAGGTCTCCTCTAGAGTTGCTTTTTTTGTTTGGACTGCAGCTTTAGGGAATATTTTGACTATTGATAATCTTAGGAAATGACAGATTTTGATTTTGGATTGGTGTTGTATGCGTAAAAGAAATGGGGAATCTGTTGATTACCTCCTCATCCATTGCTCTATTGCTTTTGACTTATGGTCTATGGTATTTACTCTGTTTGGCATTCATTGGGTTATACCAAAAACAGTGGTGGATTTGTTGGCTTGTTGGCAAGGAAAATTGGGGAGGTATCAGAATTCGGCTATTTGGATGGCTGTGCCCCATTGTTTGATGTGGTGCATTTGGAGGGAGAGGAATAACCAGCATTTTGAGGATTTAGAGAGATCAGTTGTAGATCTTAAACTCTTCTTCTTGAAGACTCTTTTGGATTGGGTTATAGTGTTTGGCTTTCGTTCTTTTTCTTCAGTCCATGGTTTCATGGATTTTGTACTTTAAGCACTTGATTTGTATTTGTCCTTGACGTATACTTCCTGTATACTCAGGTGACACCCCTCTTCTTTTTAATACATTCTTATTACTTATCAAAAAAAAAAAAAAAAATGATCCTCCTAATCAGTGGACACTAGAACTCTATCAATTCTAGACATAGAAGAGTTATCGGAGTCATGAAACCATGTATACTCACCACCTACCAAAGGTAGATCAACCAAAGAGTTTCTCTTAATAAAATCCGAGAACTTGAACATGGCTGGACTAAAAGAAGTACAACTAAGACGCTCTGCTGGATATCTGATGATATTGAAATCACCAAAAACACACCAAGCTGAGTTCCACCTTGCTCTCACACAATCAAGTTCTGTCCACAGAGAATCCTTGAGGCCAACAGCAGTCGGACCATACACCTCGTACAAAGCCAAACAAACCTGTCTACCCCACCCTTCAATAGGATAGAAACAGAAAAGCATCCAACCACAGAATCAATTTTTTCATACACTGTTTTATCCCACAACAAAAGAACTCCCCCTATTGTGTGAATTGCATCCAAAGCTTCCCAATCAACAAAAAGGGATACCTCAAAGACTTTTTACAACAAAAGAATTAGCGCAGTCCATTTTTTTTTCTTTCTTTTTTTGATAAGTAAGAATGATATATATACGAAAGGCTACTTTATGCATGAAGAACAAAGAGCAAACCAAGGAAATACAAGAATAGGAAAACAGAGAAAAACATAAAAGAAAACCAAACAACAGAAAAATTACAAAAGAGAAAGGGAGCAAAGAAAAGAAGGGAGGGAATCACTATACGTGAGTCCCCAAGCCCGAGACCAATCAAAAAGAGTTCCACTAAAAGAAGCAAGCATCTGATCACTGGAGCTATTCAAATCCTCTGATTCCGTTACTTCCAAATACACCATAGGATGCACAACGGGACTAAGTTCCAAATCTGAGACGAATGCTTCCCCAGCCAAAGAGCAAGTTTGGAATTGAACTAGGTATAACCCAAGACAAGCCAAAAGTTGTAAAGACAAAGCTCCATTACCGATAAGCCATCTCACAATGAAGAAGTAAGTGGTCAACCTTCTCTCCACAATGACGACACAAAATGCACCAATCCACAAAGACCAATCTCCTTAATCTCAAGTTATCTTCCCGTAAGGATTTTATTCCAAGCTACACACCAAACAAAAAAAGAAACTCGCCTAGGCGCCTTTACTCTCCAAATAGCTTTCCAAGGAAAGACACTCAAGGAGTGGAAATGTGATATTGTGAGTTTTTTTTTTTTTTTCCTTGAAAACACACAATATCACATTTCCACTCCTTGAGTAAATTTTTCATAGTATCTCTCTTTTGAGGGTTGTTTAATCCTTTTACATTCCAAGATAGGAGTTTCAAATTCATGGACAAAAAACTGAGCCCACCCACTTGAATTCAGGTTCCCTCTAGTTCGACACCCAGATTGTCCATCATAATTAACAATAGAAACTAAAATTCCCTCGTACCTTTTTTAGTTGAAGAGCCAATGCGATGAAGACTACTACCTGCAGCAGCTTGTTTTTCCCACACTTTCTCAAGCTTTTGAAAGAAAGCAATACACTGCTTCTCACATGAATCAATAGGAAAGCCCACAAATTTACCAAAACCTTTCACCATCCTTTTCACCCGCACAGATGGTTCTAGAACATCCTCCACACAAAAATCATCCAGGTCCCCCTCCATTGATGCTACTTCCATACCCCCATACGAAACCCACTTAGCCAGAGGTACAAAATCCGCATTACAATCATCCTCATCCTTACCTAACCCTGTGGGTTGATCAAGTCCAACAATAGCATGACATCCTCATTAGAAACAGAACCCAGCACAGAGAGAAGAGAAACAATTTTCTCCCAGAAACTCGTGGTGGCGATTCATATTGGGGAGCTTGAAGACCGATAGAATCAGAGAAACTATCTTTGGAGAAGCATCGGACTTGGCTTGCCCAACAGAAGGCCCATTAGTGTTTGGAGCAACCTCAAAGTTGGGACAATTCTCTACTGATCCAACAGCGGCAAAATTTGCAGTACCCACACAACCGACCACAAGATTGAGTCTTCCTTAATTATTTGGAAACCACTACCTACTCCATCACCCAGTTAGGGACGGTGTGAGATACCAATGACAAAGGTTCAACAAGAGGACACATTTGAAGGACACGATTGGAACTCTCAGACGTAGACAAGCAAGAGAGAGGTTGAGAGACCTGATCTGCCTCGTCCTAGCCCTTATCCACCATGACATCAATGTTGCATGCTTCTTGGTCAGCTTGTTGAAGACCATCAGTTTGGGCCGACATTGATACCACCTTGATAGAGAGAAAATCGACAAGGGTAAGATGTTTGGATGGTGGTTGTGATAGTGTGGATTGAGAATTAGGGTGAGAGAGTTGAGAAAGGTTCAGTATGCTAATTATGGGTGGGTTTGCGAATGATTGGAGGTATGGGTGGGTTAGGTTGAGACCACGGGTCAAGAAGTATGGGTTTTATGGGTTGGGTTGTTTTGTTTAATTTAGTGAGACCACCGGGTCATGAAAAAATTTATTAATCATAATAGTCTGAATATAAAATAAACCATCTAGAGCTTTTATAGAGCTTCTAGGAAATAAAGAGATAAAGATAAAATCCATGAAAACTAATCCTAATGGAACTCAAATTCTATTCCAAAAGATAAAGATAATCCCCTTATGAGATAAAGAAAATCTTTTTTTATTTTATTTTATTCAAAGTCATAAAATGGAGTCACCCAAGTATAGAGGAAGTATACAGCAGGTGACCAAAACATGAGATAAAGAAAATCTAAAATAATAAATTCCAAAATAATTCTAGATGTTCTCTTGCATCAATGACACTAGAAAACCTAATCTTAACCTATATTGCTGCTGACCAGCTTTTGGGGGTATGGTCAATTTGTCTTGTTTATCGACAATGAAATTTATCTGAACTACATCTTGTTCTCTCTCCACCCTCCCCAAAAAGAATAGGGATGTTATGTTTAAATGGTTGCTTTTGGATTGCAGGTTATGTTTAGCAGTGTCCTCCATAAGCGGCTACCTGCTGAATCTGGCATTTGTGTATTATGTGCATCTCCTGGAATTGTTCAAACAAATGTTGTAAGTCTCTTGTATTTGAATCTCTTATCTTGAAAAGGAAATGTATGTATTTGTATATACTTTCTCGTTTTCCTGAACATAATTAGAGGGGAGAGAGAGAGAGAAAGAGAGGAGAAAAAAAAAAAAAAAACACTTCTCTATAATGGTGGACAAGGCTGAAAAAACTTTTGCAAAAAAAGTAGTTTTCTTTTGGATATTGTATGCCCATCTTTAAACATCTATATGAAGTACATGCTGAACTCCAATTATATACAACTTTGTCTTCTAAGTAATATGAAGGATTTTTTTTGAGTCACAATGAGAGAGAGAGAGAGAGAGAGGTGACAAAAGATATAAAAATAAAACAGTTTTCTATAAAGTGGCGGACAAGACCTAAAATACCTTGGGTAAACATCTGTAGAAAGTACAGGCTGAACTCTAATTTAATACACCTTTGTCTTCTAAGTAATATTAGGGTTTTATTTATTTATTTTTTATGTGGGTTATAGTTAGCAAATTGGTAATTTTTTTTTTGTCGAATAAGAGATTTGAGATTTGAACCCTGCCTATACAAAAAACTGATTGGTGTTTGATGCTCTTAGCATGAGCAATCATTATGGAGTGAATGCCATAAGTTGAAATTCTATCGTGCCTAAAAAAAATATTAGGGATTTTTTTGAGCTCCTAGGTGAGTAGTTCAAAATCTAAATGAACTTGTCAATCATACTTACTCTTAAGTAAGTTCCCTTGACAAGGCCTTAAAAACCCATAATTAATCTTACCAACATTACTAAATTATTCTTATAATATAGAGAGTTACCTTAAATGCAACAAATTTATAGTCGTTAGTATTACATGCTGCACAAGATGTAACATGCAATATGTATCATATTGAAGCTGAAAAGAAATGTATTGTTTGTGCCCATGTATCATTTTGGGCACAGAGGTATCGTGTGATACAAGGGGTTATTGTGTGATATTTTGCTATAAAATTATGGACAAGACCTAAAAGTCGTTGGAAAAAAGATTAGTTTTCTTTTTTATATCACCGCCCCTCTGTAAACATCTATAGAAAGCACAGGCTGAACTCTGATACAGTACATCTTTGTCTTCTAATTAAGTAATATCAAGTGTTTTTTTTTTTTTTTTGGAGATCTTAGGCGAGCAGACTAAAATCTAAATAAACTTATCAATCATACATACTCTAAAGGAAGTTCCCTCCGTAAGTCCTTCAAAACCCATCATTAGTGTTACCAACATAATGTTAGGTCCCAAAAAATATTATCAAAAAAATTACTAAACCAAAATATTAATCACACACAAGCACACAAATATTTATGTGGAAAACTCTTTCTCGTTGAAGGGAAAAATAACGGGATAAACTCCAAATTATTTTACTATTATCAAATCAATTACAATAATTCTCTCAAGTTTAAGCATAACTTGAGATCCACACCGTACAATAACAAATCCTCGTGTGTCTCGTTGCTGAAGAAAATCTCCTTATTTTCTTTGCTCTCACATGCACTAATTATTTATCTCACATATGGCAACACTTTGCACTCTCCTCTCCATTTTTTCCTTCACGCATAGCTCTCTCTCTTAGTTGTTCTTTATGGCTTGTGTTCTTTCTTCACTTTGCAACATCAAACAAAAATTCAGAAATTCTTCTAGATTTATGTGCTTTACAAAAAACGTTGTCGACAAAACCCAAACCTTGTTGTCTCTCTCCTTGCATTGCCTCTCAAGCAAAAATCCATTTTTTCCATTTTTTTCTCTCTTGGTTGTAGCACCGTCTATTTCGCCCTATTAGTCTTGTTTTTGTTTTTTTGGGGGGGGGGGGGGTGTGTTACTTCACTTCGCATGGTCATGAGAGATATCATTTCAGCTTCACAAAATGCTTTTGTTTTGAATAGGTAGATTCTCTTATGCAGTTCATTTTTAAAGCTAGCTGTTACTAGTGATAAGTAGTTCGTTTTACTTGTAATAGCCTTTATCACTTGAAACGGAAAGTTAGTTAGCTGATAGGTTGTTAGTGATATGTGCAATAGCCTATTAATTAGTTAGAGAAGTTTGTTAGGCTTTGGCCAATCACATGGCAACCACATGGTGGGTTCTTGTAACTAATTCAGCAGCTTGCTTATGTAAATATAAATAAGCAAGGCTACGCTTATTGTAACTAGTTGAATTTGAATCCAAGAAATCTCTACCTATGAGGTATTATTCCAAGAGTGTCTCTTGAAGAGCTAGTTCATTCTTTCTTTTCTCTAAGCAACTTAGCTTTCTAAAGTAACTTTCCTTTTCAATAACTAAGTTGCAAATCCTGCCACCATTTGCAAGTGGTGTGAAAAATGTTGCTCCTTAACCAATCCTCATACTCCTTCTGTTTTGATACTAACAGGGTCTTCTTCATGACCAAAGCCAAGCCTTCTTCCTCATTTGAGTCCCCTATAACAATTGCTTCTTCATACATTGGGAATTCTTCATCTTCCTGGTCTTCACAACCTTCAATCAACAAAGCTTTACCCTTGCCTTGAGCATTAACTCCCCCTTTCTTGCAATCTGGGGCCTTGTGCCCAGCTTCTTCACACTTGTAGCACTTAAATGTAAAACTTTGTGCTGCTTTAGGGACTGGTTTGGTTGCACCAGAAGTTGAAGGCAGACCTATTTATCACTCTTGAAAGGCACACGCTATTAGTAGTTGGCCTTCCTTGAGTGCCGACTTGGGTACTTTTGTTATCACCATAAGGTTGAAACTGCTGAAAAGTTTTCTTGCAAGTTGCTTCTCAAACATCAAGGCTCTATTATAAGCTTCAAAGACAGACCACAGTTGTTGTAAAGATAAGGCATCTTGAATTGGTGGTTTAAGACCACTCAAGAACCTTCATGATTCGAGCTACCATTGAACTTAGGTAACTCAATCTTGAACTTTGATTCCCATTTTGGTTCTCCCCTTGGAGGAACAGACACTTGCCTTGGAACACCTCCTCTAGGCTAACCAATCGGGTTACTGAAGTTGATGTGACTGTCAATTTCAGCTTCAGCAGATTCATCATCATTTCTAGGATGATGACGCTAGTTTCTTCTCACTTCCTCAGTCAAGGGAGCAAGCTGCCCCCTTAGTAGCTCCACAATCTACTCCAATGTCACTTGGGGTTCTCCTTCTTGGTTTGGTTGACTGCTGCCTAGGATGAACCTACACCTCAGGTTCATGTGTTACAGAAGCTTTCTTGTTCCTTCTATTGTATACTACTGGTGTCATCTACAAAAATACTTAGGCTCACTAGTAGAGGATAAGAAAATGAGTGCAAGAACTGAATCTTGAATAGACTATGCTGTAGAATAGAAAAGACAAGAAAGAACTCGAATTCCCAAATGGATCTCAAGCTTTGATACCAAATTATGATGGAGGAAAATGGTGAAAAGGAAAACTACTTTAGAAAGCTAAGTTTCTTAAAGAAAAGAAAGAATGAACTAGCTCTTCAAGAGACACACTCTTGGAATAATACCTCATAAGTAGAGATTTCTTGGATTCAAATTCAACTAGTTACAATGAGGGCAGCCTTAGTTATTTATAGTTACATAAGCAAGCTGCTGAGTTATTTATAAGAACCCACCATGTGGCTGCCATGTGATTGGCCAAAGCCTAACAAACTTCTCTAACTAACTAATAGGCTATTGCACTTATTACTAACAACTTATCAGCTAACTAACTTTATGTTACAAGTTATAAAAACTATTAAAAGTAAAAGGAGCTTATCATACAACATAAGCCTTAGTAATAGCTAGCTTAAAAAATGAACTGCGTCATTCTTGACTTTGTTCTTATTGCTAATGAATGTCTTGATAGTAGATTGAAGACTGGTCTGTGATGCAGGAGCAAAACCAAAATTATTTTAAAATTTACATTTTCAGTTTTTTGTATTTATCTTATAGGAAATTGGATAATTGTAGACTTTTATTTGAATGGGTATTAGATTTGAGATTAGGTAGGGATTAGTATTTGAGTTCAGTCAGGATTATTTTTCTTTAGTTGTTATCTTTTATCTCTTTATTTCCTAGAAGCTCTAGTTCTATATAAGCTTCTGGTTTATTTGTATTTTAGAATAGAAAATTGATTGATTAATGATATTTAGGTTGGAGATTTTCCCATAGTTGGGTGCTGATTCCTAATGCCCTTAGGTGTTAATGCCTAAGTTTTGCTTGGTTTTGATTTCAATTGACATTAAGTAATGTTTGGCGATAGACAATTTAAGAAAAAGGAAGGTTTAGATTTTGGATTGGTGTTATATGTGCTAAATAAAATGATGAATTGGTGACCATCTTTTCCTTCATTGTTTGGTGGCTATGGATACGTGGTCTATGGTTTTTTTGGATTATTTGGAGTAAGTTGGGTTATGCCAAAGTCAATTGTTGGGCTCCTAGCTTCCTTACAAGGTCGGTTTGGTTGTCATCGAAATGGACATATATGGATAATTGTTTCCCTTTGTTTAATGTGGTGTCTTTGGAGGGAAAGAAATTGTAAGTGCTTTGAAGATGATGAAAGATCCATGCCAGACCTCAAGTTTTTTTCTTTAGGACCTTATTAGATTGGTTGTCAGCTTTGCGAAACCATCATTTTCCTCTTTTCTTGTTTTTCTCTATGTTGCACGGACACGGACACGGGTACGGGTATGACATGGGTACTGGTACGGTGGTAAGGCAATTTTTGAAAAACAAGGGTATGACACAGCGTGGGTACGGCAATTAATTAATTAATTAACATTTATATTTAGGTATATTTTTAGACAAAATATGTTTATGTCTAGAATTTACCTACAATATTGAACTTTAATAAATAAAAAAACTATAGCAGGACATAAAAACAAAAATCACAAAATCCATAAATATTATAAGGCAGAGGCCAAGGGAAAAAAAAAGCGTATAAAATTAAAATCAACCAAACAAAATATAAAAAAGAAAGATCAATGGAGAGAGAAGAAGTGTGATACCTGAAGGAGAGACCGAGAGAGAGAGAAACCGCAGAGGCAGACAAGCTTTGGGGTCGCCGGAGTTGCCGATCTACACCGGAGTCGCTGATCTACGCACAGACGAAGGACAGAGGGGCTTGGCTGAGGAGTGAGAAGGGATTGGGAGTGTGTCTGTGTGTGTGCTGTCTGCTGTGTGGGCTTTTCAGAAAAGAGGCAACAAATTTTTAGGCTTTTCAGCACAAGATCAACGGTAAGTGCATGTCCAGATGTCAAAATCCTGTGCTTTTTAGTTTTTCTATTTATTTATTTATTATTTTTTATGATTTGTTGTGTCCACCTTGTCGTCGCCATGTCGATGCTGTGTCGAAATTCAAAAAAAAAAAAAAAAAAAAGGACAGGACACCTCTCGGACACGGATTTTGGGCATGTTTTACTAGTACCCATGTCTGGCATGTGTCGGACACAGGTACGGAGCCAAAATTTCCGTGCCTGTGCAACATAGGTTTTTTTGGATTCATGTAATTTTTGTTCTTGACTTGTTGATCTTTGTACACTTCCTGTGTACTAGGGTGTCCGTTTTTCTATATCTATAAATCATATTACTTATCAAAAAAAAAAAAAAAACTCCTTTCTCATTCCCTTTTGAACAAGAAATACATTACCTCTTTAACAAGTAATAGACTTTCCTTCCACTCCAAGGAATAGCCTTTTCTTCCACACAAAGTAAATCTAAATTAATTTTTCCTTCTTCAACTAGGAAATCCAATTAACTTTCCAAGTCAAATTGAAATTTGAGGCAATGTCCCAACAATCTGCACCTCAGACTCAAATTCCATCCAGTAGTCTTCTTTTCTCTTAAGATAGCTCTACCTTAATCAAGTAGTCTTCTTTCCTCTTTACATATCTCCACCTTAATCAAAGTAAAGTCATTTGTCTTAATTCACACAAAGAATCCACCAACTAAATCAACCAAGCTCTGATAGCACTTGTTAGGTCCTAAAACATATTATCATCAAAATTATTAAACCAAAGTATCAATTACGCACAAGAATACACATATTTACATGGAAAACCCTTTCTCCTTGAAGGGAAAAACCATGGACAAATTCCGAATTATTTGACTATTATCTAATCAATTATAATAATTCTCTCAAGTTTAAGCCTAATTTGAGATCCACACCATACAATAATAAATCCTATTATTTATGTCGCATGGCTATATAAAATTTCCTTATTTTTTTGCTCTCACACACACTAATTATTTATCTCACAGGTAGCAATACTTTGCACTCTTCTCTCCATTTTTCCCATCATGCACAACTCTCTCTCTTGGTTGTTCTCTGTGGCTCTTCTTCTTTCTTCACTTTGCAACATCAAACAAAGTTTCATAAATTCTGCTTGATTTGTGTGCTTTACAACAAATGTTGTCGAGAAAATGCAAACCATGTTTATCTCTCTTCTTGCATTACCTCGCAAGCGAAAATCCTTTTTTCTCTTTAGGTTTCATGCTCTATTTTTCCCTCTCCATAGGGAGGACCCTTGGGCCAAAGCCATCAGATTCTTTGTAGTAGCATCTATTTATAAGATTCTTTTCCTATTAACTCCTGGACAAGGGGTGCTTTACCTATTTAACAAGTAATGGGTTCTTATTCCACTCCAAGTAATAGCCTTTTTTTCCACTCCAAGTAAACAAAAATTAGTTTTTTCTTCTTCAACTAGGAAACCCAATTACAAGTCACAATTGGAATTTGAGGCAATTTTCCAACATGTTACAAAATTATCCATATAATAAATAGAGTTACATTTTAAAACTTTAATGCAAAATATTTATAGTTGTTAGTATCGCATGATACACAAACATTTTATGCGATGTGTATTATGTTAGAGCCAAAAAGAAATGTATTGTGACCTTGTATCTTTTTGGGCACAGGTATCATGTGATAAAAGGAGTTTATTACTTTATTATGCAATACAGTCTGTGCCTTGGAGCTAAAATTATATGTTTCGTGCTTGTGTATCATTTTGGGCACAGGCATCACACAATCAAGAGGGCGTATTATATGATACTATATATATTGTGTTATATCACTATATCAGACAATTCCTGTTCTACACCAATGGGTTTTGTTAGAAACATAGAATTTTATTTATTTATTTATTTATAGGAATTAAAAACTTTAGTAATAAAGAAAGCTGAAAATACGCTGGAAGTATACTAACAGAACATCATGGTATAGCTCTAAACTTACAAAAATCAAGAAATTCTAAATTAGAGAAACAAAACTTAGAATTATAGCTAAATGATTAAATTAACCATTTTCTAATAGGTTAAGCTTTTGGGAGAATTGGTAAGTTATCATGGTATCAGAATAGGTAGTCTTGAGCTTGAAGCTTGTCTACCTCCCGTTTAAAAGCTAAAAATCTCACATGTGGGGTGGGGCCCTATTTATAAAGGGGGAGTATGGGCCTAGACAGGAGGGGGAGTATTAGAAAATTATAGTTACGCTTCAATGTTAATTCATTATTTCCTAATAGTTTAAGCTTTTGTGAATTAGTAATTTATTAGGTTTCGTATGGATTGGAGTAGAATCTGGACGAAGTTGAATGTCAAAAATGTCAACTTTTGAGAATTTAAACTAGACTGTTTTTCTTATTTTTTTGAATAGACATACTTTTGTTAATCCACAAACAATAGCTCTTAGAGCTCCCTCAACTTTGAAAACTTATAAGATAATAAGGCTGGTGTTGGCATGAGTTTGAAGATAGATTGCTTTTTCATATTTGCTTTAAGAAGTATATAATTTGTCAACTATTATACCACGGATCATGGAGGGTTTTGTAATAAAATTTTATTCAATGTTTGGAAAGTTTAAAAAGAAAACTTTATCTTGTATCGTATTTTTATTATAATTAGAGCTTATAGTTGCAAGGGTTCAAACCTTAATCTTGTCATGTGTCTTTTAACTTGTATATCACAAGTGAGAGCTTTAACTTATAGTCATGCCTCTAATTTCAAAATTAAAAATCTAAGAAATGATTTCTGCCTTCAGTTTGCATCACATATGTGTTTTATATTTGTAAACATATTGAGTAATAATAATAATTTTAAATTATTAATAATAATAATAATAATAATAATAATTATTATTATTATTATTTTATTAACTTTCACACTTGTTTGTGTATCTTATGTTACATGATAGAAAAATTTTCAAGATCGATTCACGATACTATTTGCAGTTTGATACTTTCTATTTTTAAAAGAAAAGGGTTTCTTTAATCGTGGATATCTTCATCTTTGTATTACTAGGGCATATTTTACATGGACTTGGGAATGTGTTAGGTATGTGTTCGTTTGTATATGCCAAACTTATGAATTTTACAATATGATAACAAACCAGTTCATTTAGGACTCTGATATTTATACTCATAGTTTCATTTACTTGTCTACATTGCATGCTTGACATTTGCACCTAGTTCTTCTTATTATATTTATATATATAGATTTTTGGTTGACAAAGATCCGACATGAGATTGCCCCAAGTGCATATTGCTCATTGAAAGATTTTTGGTTCACAACTTTACACTCATAATAACCCCATTAGTCACGACCAAGGTGAAGCAATCTATTTCCATAGTTTCACATTGTCAATCATTTCATCTCAATCTTTATCAGAATAGGCAGTGGTGACTCTTTTTGCTTCCATTCTCAAAGGGCTTTTCTTGTGTGTTTAGTAAAGTTTTGCTTTTCATTTTGATAGGAGTCAGTGTTTTTAACATTAAAAAGCTGCTTGATGTACATATTGCTTGAATGTTGTAGAATAATCCATATACCAGTACAACACATTATAGTTTACAGCCTTAAAATACTTTGGTTATAACCGAATGATGTATCATGCTGAACTGAAAGATAGGGAATATTAATGGAAAAGGAAACCTTGAAAATTAGAACAATCATTATATGACGCCTTAATAGATCCCACAGTAGATCCCACAGTAGATCGTAAAATATTCGAGTATTATTGGTGGCATCAACTTATTAAGCTTTAATGTCTTTACATATTTAGAAGAGAAAAAGAAAAATGAAATATGCACTTAGAGGTTGTATGTATATATATATATATATATATATATTCATTAAATCTCGACTTTATGTTTGTTTGGTAATGATTATAGATTATGTCATTCTTGTTTAAGTTAAGTTTTCTTAGCCAATAGGGAAAAAGTCAAATGCATGTGCCTTTTATTGGGTGTTTTTTTTTTTTTTTTCCTGAAAGTTTTAGTTTATTGATATCAAAAAAGGGGAACACCCTAGTATCCAGGGAGTGAGAGTGTACAAGGAGTCAAACAATCAAGAACAAAAATTACAAACATCTAAGAAATCAAGAAAAGATAAAAATAATTGGTTCCGCAAAGCAGCCAACCAGTCCATTAAAGTTCTTAAAAAAAATAGTTTCAATTCTGATATGGATCTCTCCTTATCTTCAAAGTACCGACGATTTCTCTCCCTTAAAGTTTTACTTGTCCAGAGTCAAAAGAGTATTGATTGATTTTTTTTTTTTTTTGGGTGTGTGTGTATTTTATTTTATTTTTTAATTTTTTATATATCTTTCAGTACTATTCACCCGTTTTATCATCATGTGCATATTATCCAAATGTGTTTATTCTTGATGGAAGTTCTATCATGATAGCTATATCACTCAATTTTAAAATTATGGTAAATGATGCCGATTCAACTAAATTTTATTACATTTTTGCATATCATTTTTTTATTGAGTAAATATAAATTTCACTTCGTTTTTGACCTTCTTGGTGTACATTTCTTGAAAACAAATTGACGTAGGACAACTAGAACAAAATTGGAACAACAATAAAATAAATGGATATGACCTAGGAGTTATCACCTAGGCCTTACTTGGAGTTAGCACTAAGTGGGGAAACCACTAGGAGTCAATACCTAGGGTGGACTTGGAGTCAGCACTAGACCAAAAGAGACCAAACGGCTATTTTTTCATTCATCAAATATCAACTAACTCCTCAAGGAGTACAATAGGTTGCTTATAAAGGATTGCTAAACCATAGTTCTAATTGGTTAGGAAACCCTAATTGCCTTGTTACAAAAATAACCTTGCTTCCAAATTAAAATACTAATAGCCTAATAAACTACTAGGACTTAAAACATAAAAATACAATTGACTTGTAAACATAAATATTACTAAATAATAATCTTCTTGCATCTCTCGCATTATTCTCCTCTGGTAGGAGAAAATTCGACCTTGAGTTCTAAAGCATTGAAGGATTAGGATGCTGACAAGTAATATTTGCTTTAAGTCTGGAATCACCTTAGGGAGCACAGAGAAAAGAGAAACCTTGAATTTTATCATGTCAAACTCTTCTGGAATAACAAAATCAATGTGTGGAGTCAACACAATCTTATCTTGAACCATTGGAAGCACTATGTTATCCACTTTCTCCACTTTAGCAAACTTTTTGTCTTCATGCACCATGGAAGACTAATCAAAAGCAGATTCATTAGCTTCCAATATCACATCATGTGCACCCTACATGATACTCTCTTTAGAAACCATCTCTACACCTTCTAGCTCTTTAATAGATCCGTTTCCTTGCACAGATGTTAAAGCAACACTTGTCAGGGCATGTACGTCTTTGTCAACATTAGGCTTTGGTGTTACTTGAGGTTTCTCCACTACCAAGATATCATCATCAACGTTTTCTTGTATGGGGGCAGCAATAATTTCATTGTGATCAATTATCCTTGGTTTCCCAATTGAATCGGTTTGTGTCTTCATTTGCTTCATTTGAGCAATCATGTCTTGAACACCTCTCATGAGCTTTTCAGATAATTCCTTTAATTCCTAGGTAGATTGTTCAAAAGTGCACTGAGGACATGAAATGGGATGAGGATTCATCGTATTTGCTTCAACTTGAAAAGTACCACATTGAGATTGTGGTAGATACTTAGCTCGAAAGTATGGTGACAAACACTTATCACAAAGTTTTTCTTTCATATCTTCCCACACACTAATGGTAGGTTCATACTTTAGATAGTGGAAATATTCAAGATCCTCCCAAAACATTTGTGCTTCACCTCTTAACTTCAACTTTGCATACCTAACTTTTTTGTTATCTGCAAAATTTGCTTGCTCAAAGAATTGCTCCATCCCATTCATTTGGTTGACAAATTCCCGTGGATTAGTTTTACAACCATCAAAATAAGGTGCTTCTGATATTACCATAGCCCACTGGGCAAAAAGATTTTGCCAACTTGACTTGCTAAGTATGGCCCACTAAAGAGGGCATTGTCGTGGCCTTACCAAGTAAAACCTGACGGTTGGAACACTAGTGATGAGTGGGCTTGGTGGGGCTGATGGTTGGAACACTAGTGATGAGTGGGCTTGGTGGGGCTGATGGTTTGTCAATTAAAGGCAAAAGGCTATAATGATTGATTTCTTTATTTTAAACTGGAGCTAAGGGTTTGGGTATAAAGCTGGGCTTGGGTCTTGTAAATGAAATGGGTCCGGTCGCTTGTGTGACTGTGTGCAACGAGTTTGTTCGTTTTGGCTGGGTCAGGTAGTTTAATGGGTTTCAATTTGATTTCTTTATTTCAGATGGGCCGGGTCAAGTTGTTCTTAGTGGGAAAACCCTGTGGGTTGCAAATTAAAAATTATAGGGAAGAGTTTGAATAGAAAATAAGGTGCTGGGTTTTTAAAACTAAATAAAGGGCTAGTTATTGTTACCTTTGAGATGGAATCGCTAGTTTATGGAGGGATTGCGGAGGCATGGTGCTGGGCTATTGAGGGTCATGGTGGTGCAATATCAAGAAGAAGATGGTGGTGGGGCTCACTGTGGTGCGATCTGACAGACGAGGGATGGCAGCATTTCCAATGGGTGGTGGCGTGCGAAGAAACTTCTTAAAAGAACCTGACCAGGTCTGGCCATGGGGTTTGTTGGGTAACCTTCTGGTGGCAGAAAAAAATACGGTGAATGGAGGTTTTTTTTTTTTTTTTAGGTGTGTGTGTGATATTTTTCTGGTTTTGGATTGACTGCGACGATGCTTCAAACAGATCGGTGTTTTCTCTGATACCAAATATGATGCAGGACAACCAGAACAAAATTGGAACAACAATAAAATAAATAGATATGACCTAGGAGTTAGCACCTAGGCCTTACTTTGAGTCAGTACCAAGTGGGGAAGCCACTAGGAGTCAGCACTTAGGGTGGATCTGGAGTCAGCACCAAACCAAAAGAGACCAAACGGCCATTTTTCCATTCATCAAAATATCAACTAACTCCTCAAGGACTACAATAGGTTGTTTATAAAGGATTGATAAACCCTAATTCTAACTGGCTAGGAAACCCTAATTGCCTTATTACAAAAATAACCTTGCTTCCAAATTAAAATACTAATAGGCTAATAAACTACTAAGACCTAAAACATAAAAAAACAATTGACTTGCAAACATAAATATTACTAAATAATAATCTTCTTGCGTCTCCCGCATCACAAACGACTATGTTTTAAATTGAAAGTTTTCAATGTTATGGTGGTGGTGATGAGTAAATTTATAATTATGATTTACTTGGGTGGTTAATCTCAAAATTTTGCTGAGTTACATCCATTCATTTTTCTTATGCTTTTCACTATTTAATAACAGGCAAGGGATCTTCCCAAAATTGTTCAAGCTGCTTATCATCTGGTACCCTATTTTATGTTTAATGCTCAAGAAGGTAAGTGCTCCAAATGCTAGTACATCTGCTTTACCTTCTCAGTTGTATGGGTTAATTGAGACATCCTTAAGCACTTTCATTTTAATATTATTGAGACATTAATATCTTACAATGTCTTCCTTGTAAATAATTTAGTCAGACTTTGGGGTAATGACATAATTTATGTGAACTCATTCTGCATGTCATCTTCCCTTTATGTTTCTTCTCCTCATGATACCCTAGGGGCTCTATTTAACTCATCTACAAATGAACGTATGAGGTTGTCCTTGATAATTTATAAGAAGCATAGAAGTTTTTGAAGGGGATGTAATTGCTTTTTTTGCAACTTGGATATATGTTAGTATCAAGTCCAGTTATCCATTTGCATGAGTTTTTTTGATAGCTTTTAGCTTTTTTTTTTTAATTTTTATTTTATGTACAATTTTTCAAAATAGTATACTCTAGCTCACTTTCAGCAAAAAGCCAAATAAGCTGATGTCAAATGGATACCAAGTCTTTAAAGACACCTAGGGCCTAGGGGGCAACCTTAGACATTGCATAAATTTTTTTTATATGTGTTGGATGAAAAGAGTTTCTTTATTTTCTAGCAAGAAGTGGGGAACAATTCTATGGAAAAAGTGAAGTTTAATTATTGCCACTTTTACAACTTTATCATGAATTTTTGGTGAGTAAGAATTTTTATTGAAACTGATAATAACAAATACAAATAGGGTTTATGACATAGGACAGATTGGAGAATTTCTTTATTTGTGGTTGTGGTGGATTTAGGGCTTTGATAGGAAAGCAGAAGGGCTTGATTTAGGATTGTAAGGAAGAAGGGAAAAGAGAAACATATGCATTTAGCGGCTGTTTAAAAATTACCATAAGAACAGAGAAAAAGAAAAGATGAGAAATGGGGAAAACATAGAAAGGCCAACATCCCTCAATGCTCAAAACACTCAATTATTTATTAATCAACACCATCTCCTTTTGAGTACATTGAGCGCAGATCTATACAAAGCTCTTTCTTTCCCAGACTCTTTTTTGTAGATGAGTGTATGTCAGGTTTTAGGGTGAGTAATTTGGAGGGGGATTCATTGATGGTGTTTCATCTGCTATTTGTTGACGATACTCTGATTTTCGGACACTGATCTTGATCAGCTTTTGATTATTTGTTTGGTGCTTCTCTGGTTTGAGGCTGTGTCTGGATTTAAAATAAATCTGGGCAAGTCCGAATTGGTACATGTAGGACAGGTTTATAGTATTGAGCTATTGTTGGAGTGAGAATAATGATGAAGAGAAGAATAGAGACAGATAAAAGAAAGAAAAGGTTGAGGGCATATATTTAGCATATATTTTTATTAGGGTTAATAACATGATTACAAAAATGCCCTTATTAACATGCTAATTAAAAAAATAACTAGAAATAACTTTTTTCAATTATGTTTCATGATAGGTCAGTTTGCAATACATTTGAACAGTCCCGAATAGTCTGTTGAGGATCCATAGCTAGCCCTCTAGTTTTGGGACAAAGGCTTTGTTTTTGATAGGGTAGTTTGCAATATATGCTACACAGATTCCATAGTAACCTTCCATAGATTATACCTTTAAGGGGTTTTCCACCTCACTTAAGTTGTAAATACCCATCCACCACCATCAACCATATAAAGAAATCCCACTGTTGCAACATAGGGGATTTCCAATTAGCCAGTATAATCTTTGTACCACCAAGACAAGAAAGAAATAATAAATTTAAATGCACCCAAATTATCTCTAAACCAATATATGATCACTACTTGAAGGTTCAAGTCTGAATCCAAAGAGTTTGCTAACAAAAACCAGCCGCCAAATGCTTGAGATATCTTCCAAAGTGGATCGCAGCACATCGTACTCTAATAAATTAGGTAGCAGCAATCACAGAACATGGTATTTTGTTTATAGTTCCCACAAGCACATGAAATATCATTGTAACAACCAAAGGTTTGTTGGTTTGCCATTGCTGTCCAACAACCTGCATGGACTGCATACAAATCTTAAGAGAAATTTGGTACTTTTGGAGAGAGATACAGAGGGAAAAAAAGAAAAGGAGAATTCAAACTAAGCCTGTCATGAATCACTTCTGTTGCAGGTTCAAGGAGTGCTCTTTTTGCAGCCACAGATCCTCAGGTTCCAGAGTACTGTGAGTTGTTGAAAGCAGATGAGTGGCCTGTTTGTGCTTACCTCTCTCAGGATTGCCGCCCAACAAATCCTTCAGAAGAAGCACACAACCTTGAGACATCATTCCAAGTCTGGGAGAAGACATTAGAGATGGTTGGCCTGCCTTCAGATGCCGTGGAGAGGCTTATAGAAGGGGAAGAAGTTCTATGCCGATATGGGGCTCAAAGGGCGTAGTTTTTTTTATTACCGGTTCACTATGATAGTGCTAGATTATATTCAGAGGGTGCAGTCTAAACGCTCATCCAAGATACTGTGAAGGCTGGTTTCTTGATTGCAAAGTGATGGCTATTCTTTTATTAAGTAGGCAGAAAAACTGAAGTGCATGTCATTCTAGTACAATTATATTTTGTGCACCACTGTGGGGCTCCTTGAAATACGAATGCATGCATGCATTTGACCTTTGTTAGCTGGTCTTCTGTCCCTCTGAGTTAAGGGACAGTTTGTTATTTGGTAGGATACCAACATAGGAATTAGAGTGAATTGTTACGTCTGTTGTGAATGACTCAAGTAATACACGTCTGCATTCTGTATGCGTACAACTTTCCCTTGAATCTGTCTACCAACTTCTATGTGTTGTCAAGAGGCTTGTAGCTTAATTGGAATACCTTATGTGGTGTCTAACAAAGATTTCTAGGATCACCCGCAATTAAAAACACTAGATGATGTCCTGCACGATGCATTGATACTTTATAATTTTATTTGAAATAATTTTTATGTATATTAAAATCTACCTATAATACTTATTTTGTTATATAATATTTATATTTGTCCAAAATATTATTGAGTACTTTGAAACTTGATTTTCTTAATTCATATTTTATTTAAAAAAAAAAAAAAAAACTGTATGACGCTATTAGATTGTAACATATTATAATGTTTGCTGGTAAAAGTAAAATTTATTTTTTAAACTGATTAAATGATTTTGAAATTGATAAATAAAAATTTAAAGTATAAAATACTTTTATATCCTAAAATTACATAAATTTAAAAAACCTATCAAACACTTGCTCAACTACTCTATTCTCACAACAAAATACGCAAACCTTAATCTCAAAAACTCAATTCATTATCTTGATGAAATTAAGGAAATTATTTGTAAGTATTAACATTAAAAAAAACATGATTAAACAAAGAGAAATTGGCTAAAAACACATCTATTTAGCAAAATTTAATTGTGTTTAGTTGAGCTTCTATATGCTTTAAAAAAAAAAAAAAGCGGAAAACTCTTAGAAATCATTATCAATTTTTATTTTATCACTATGGTCCATACCACACAAAATGGTTGTAAAAAAACCTACAAAGAAACCTATACATTATGAGTTCTTAAACAAAATTAAAAAAATAGCTAATTTTACAAATAATCAATTAGAATGTTTTTATTTTTTATTTTATTTTTATTTTTCTAAAACAAAACACATTTATTACTTTACCAAACAAAATCCCAAACACCTAAAGACTCTAAGCGAATCATAACATTCATAAAACTCACAATGTTCGATTTCAATATCAAAATTGTAAGCTATCGTCATTGAATAAAAACACAAGCCTTCTTCCTTGGTCATAGCTTACTCATACTGAATAGAATTAAGTGTGGAAATTTTTACCCAACCCAACCCTAATGGGGCGGGTTTTACCTAACTTGTGAAACATTGGGGGTGGGTATGGATTTTAAAAAACCAACCCATAGCGGGTTCGGGTTAGGTGTGGGTATTATGCATACCTGCCCTGAACCTGAACTCGACCTGTATATGTATATCGCTAACTATTCTCAAACCCTAATCAATCTCACTTCTCAAATCTCTCTCAGTCATTGTAGACACTGCATTTAATACCCTTTACGATCTGGGCCCTTGTTTCCTAATTATGTTAGAATTCTAAAGCCTAAGGTTGGTTTAGGGCTTAATCAAATGAAAATTGACTTGAGGAAAGTTTTTATAAAAAATAAAACTTATTTTTGGAAAAGAAATGCCACAAAAACCCTAGGCCATGTGTACACATACACGTGCATGCGTACGCATGCAAGGGTTCTAGAAACTATGCAAGGCAAGTTTTTTGCATTTAAAACTTGGTTTGGAATGAATCCTACATTATTTGAGAGCCACCCAAAACTCCTATTTTTCGACTATATAAAGCCATAAAATATACTTTTTCGAAGAGGACGGGTTCCGGTGGTAAAACACATAAGATTCACTAGAAAATAGTGAATCAAAAAGAGGTTTTTCACAAAATATTCTCAAGTAAATTTTATTTGATTGGGATCTTTTTTTTGTCTTGATCTTTGAGTTCTAAAGTTTATTAACTTATTTTGAATTGGTTGTGACTAGATTGACTAAGGGAAATGGTCAAAAGCAAGCTCTAAAGAGTTTTAGTGTTGAGGTAAAGTTTCTAACTTTGGCTTTTCACTTTTATTTGAGTATTTTGGTTATTTTAGAGGTTTCGATGTATTTTTTGTCATTTTTGAGGTTTTAGAGTATTTTTCATCATTTTAGAGGTATCAAGGTATTTTTGCTCATTTTAGAGGTTTTGGAGGTATTTTGGTCATTTTAGATGTTTTTGGGTATTTTGGTGGTATGAAAGGTTTTAGGGTTATTTTAGTAATTTATTAGGTTTTTGTGGTATTTTCATCATTTTAGAGGTTTGGGGGGTATTTTGGTCATTTTTGAGGTTTCAAGGGTATTTAGGTCGTTTGAGAGGTTTTGAGTGTATTTTTGCCATTTTTTAGGTTTAGGGGTATTTTGGTCATTTTCAGAGGTTTCGAGAGTATTTTGGTAATTTTTGAGGTTTCAATGGTATTTTGGTCATTTTAAAAGTTTTGGGGGTATTGTAGTCATTTTGGA
Organism: Quercus ilex subsp. ballota; assembly: GCA_032727855.1. Classification (NCBI taxonomy): domain Eukaryota; kingdom Viridiplantae; phylum Streptophyta; class Magnoliopsida; order Fagales; family Fagaceae; genus Quercus; species Quercus ilex. The sequence continues at coordinate 33,887,920 of CM064917.1, forward strand.
GGTTTTGGGAGCATTTTGATCATTTTTTAGGTTTTTGAGATATTTTGGACATTTGTGGTGCATTTTAGTCATTTTGGCAGTTTTAAGGGTACTTTGGTCATTTTAGAGGTTTTATTTATTTATTTATTTTGGTATTCTCATGAGTAAAATTTTTAGTATGGGCAATTTTGTCAATTCAATAAATTATTACATCTCCACCAATAAGTAATGTAAGATCACCCCAATTTAAGAAGGTGATGTGATATAATTTGTAATTTTCGATTACGGTAATGGTAGAAAAAATTAAATGAACCAAACACGTTAATGTCACTTAAGGTGATGTACATCACATCAAAGCCATATCATGGCAAACCAAATGCCCCCTTACATCAAGGTGTAATGTTACATCACTGTAATCTTAGATTCTTGTGAATTTTGGTCATTTTATAGATTTTAAGAGAATTTTGGTCATTTTTGAGGTTTGGGTATATTTTGGTCATTTTATAGATTTTTTGGTATTTTTGCCAGTTTAGATGTTTCGTGGGAATTTTCGCTCATTTGAGGTTTTAGGGGTATTTGGTCATTTTATAGATTTTGGGGGTATTTTGGTCATTTTAGAGGTTTCAAGATTTTTTTGATCATTCTAGAGGTTTTTAGGGCATTTTGGTCATTTTAGCGATTTTGAGGTGTATTTTAATCATTTTAGATGTTTGGGGTATTTTGGTTATTTTTGATGTATCGAGTTTTGTCTGCTCATTCTAGCGGTTTTAGGGGTATTTTGGTCATTTTAGAGATTGACAAAAACATTATTTTGGTTCCTACATTTTGGTAGCGGTCAATTTGATCCCTCTTATTTTCAATTTGCAATCAATTTGGTCCTTACCGTTAACACACTAACAGAAAATGCCTATGTGGCAAATGGATTGCATTATTGGCACGTCTAATATCAAAATATTAAATAAAATGCGGATGTGTCTAAATTTTAGTGGCCACCTCAACACTTATTTATATATATAAAAAAAAGCCACGTTAGCTTTTTAAATATATATATATATATATATGTAACAATTTATTTTTTATTTTATATTTCTTACAATTTCTTTAATAAAAAAAAAAAAATTAAAAAAACACTGAAGAGTGCCCTTCATCTCTCTGAGTCTCCTTAATCTTTAATCTCCATCTCTCAATTTCTTTAAGTCTTATATGTCAAAAGTTGAAACCAAAAAGCCCAATTGTCTCCTAAAGAAATAGAGCACAATTAATTCCTTCCTTCGTGGTTGTCTTGTCTCCCTCTTCTCAAGCCACTCTCTTAAACAAAGTCAGAATAAAAAATCCCACCATCAACTAACAACTTCATCTCAAAAGCTAACCATTTGAGACCCATAAGCCACCCACCAGACCTCCATCAACTAAAGGCCCTAGACCAACAATTGAAACCCATCCCTAATCCACGAGAAATTATAAGGTCATAATGGTGGACAAGTGACATAGTTCACCATTACACTAAAAAATTCCCACCTGTTTAAAATTTCTGAGTTAGAATTTTTTTATAAACAGAACTGATTACTGACTCAGCAATTTTAAATAAGTGTATAATTTTTCCTAATCCATTGGGTATAAACCCATCCCAAAAGCACCACTTGGTGTTTGGAGTTTAGATACAATCTAGTGCCACGATGCCGTTTGACGAATCTACTGGTACGAAAACAAAAGATTTTTTGATTTGGTTGTGGGTTTGGTTTGGGTTGATTTACAGGTTTGATTTGGATGTGTATTTGAGTGAGCCTTTGTTTGTTTGCTGAGAAAACAAGAGAAAAACTAAACGAAATTTCTGATTGATGAGATGTCAACGATTGTTGCTGCAAACGCTAAAGCTCCTTTATGAAGTTGCTGAAGATGGGTTTGTAGTTTATAATTTGTGAGAATGTTTGGATTTGGTTAAACTCCCCAACTACAAATTCTAGGTCTAAGGAAGAAGAACAATGAATGGTGCTGAGCCAAAAAAAAAATTGGAAATGTAAATGATGAGGTAAAAATTTTGTTTGGTTAGTAACTGCAGATTCTGGGTTTGGGGGAAGAACAATGAAGAACATTGTGTAAAAGTAAAATAAAATTATCTTTGGTTAACAAAATTGTAAGAAAAATAAAAGATAAAACAAAGAAAGGAAACAATTGGAGAAGAAATTAAAAAAAAAAAAAAAAAAGCTGATGGGGCTTTTTTTGCCATGTAAGCATTGAGTGGTCACTAAAATTCAGACACATCAGCATTTTATTTAATATTTTAATATTAGGCATGCCAACAATGCAATTCGTTTTCCATGTGGGCATTTTCCGTAAGTGAGTTAATGGTACATATCAAATTAATTGCAAATTGAAAATAATAGGGACCAAATTGATTGCTATCAAAATATAAGTACTAAATTAATCATGACCTCAAAATGTAAAGACCAAAATAGTGCTTTCAGCTTAGATATTTTAGGGCTATTTTGGTCATTTAAGAGGTTTCGGGGTATTTTTGTTGTTGTTTTCAGGTTTTGGGGGTATTTTGGTCATTTTAGTGGTTTCAAGATTATTTTGTTATTTTAGAGGTTTCGAGGTATTTTTTGTCATTTTTTAGGTTTTAGGTTATTTTTCGTCATTTTAGAGGTATTAAATTATTTTTGCTCATTTGAGAGGTTTTAGGGTATTTTGGTTGTTTGAGAGGTTTCGGGGTAATTTTAGTAATTTATTAGGTTTTGGGGTATTTTTGAGGCGTAGGGGTATTTTGCTCATTTGAGAGGTTTTGAGTGTATTTTGGCTATTTTTCAGGTTTAGGAGTATTTTGTTCATTTTCAGAGGTTTCAAGGATGGTATTTTGGTCATTTTAAAAGTTTTGGTAGTATTGTGGCCATTTTAGAGGTTTTGGGGTATTTTAGAGGTTTTTTGATATTTTGGTAATGCTCATGAATAATATATATATATATATATATATATTTTGTATGGGCAAATTTTGTCAATTCAATAAATTATTATATCTCTACCAATAAATAAGGTAAGATCACCCCCATTTGAGAAGGTGATGTGATATGATTTGTAATCTTAGTGAAAGCTCAATTAGTGTGAAAACACCCGGTCTTGTCCAAAGGTGATTATTGATTTTCCGTTGGCTTACTACTGGGTTGAGTTAAAGCCATTTGGGCATCCTACTGTTGAGTTTTTTAACAAAGGAGTTGGTTTTTCTTGGAGAGCTTACGGAGGTTTAGGCAGTGGTTTCACATGTGTTGACTTGGTCATGGGTCCCTTTGTAGACACTGCTGGGACCACCACCCCGTTGACTACCTTTGATGAGAGGGGGATCACGTACTTGGTAGCCACCAATGCTGGGTGGTTGCTTTATCTGGCCGACGAGGGTATCCATTTCGTTCACTATTTTGTTAACAGAGTGAGGAGGCAGTTTGGGTTGGATTAGAACATACCTGATGATTTTACTGCCATCTTAGAGTCTACTACTTCTGTCTAACCTTTTCTACGCCCCAGTGCTTTTGAGTTTTGGAGCAAGCACTTCACAGCAGTCACCATTCTGGGCTCGCAGAGAAAGGGCCTATGTACTGCTTCAATGCATAGTTATTCACAGGCTGTGATGACCTCTTTTGGGCAAGAGTTGCTTGGTGGCTGTGGATTTTCCCTTATTTCCCCTGAGGGTCTTCATGCCATTATTTCTAGCAACCCACGGTTGTTGCTCCCCACCAAGTCCGTGGTGGCATATGCTAGGAAACAAAGCAGGTCCACCATATTTGAGTGGCAAGAGAAGGAGAAAGGGTGGTATTTGTATACTGGTGAGTATCTTGTGGGTTTGGAGAAGAAGGTTGATAGGCCAAGAATGTATTGACCCTTTGTGATGAATTAATTGATTAATTAGACAAGTTTGTTAATTAATCAACTTAACATGCAAGATGCGTGGCAGCACAAACAAATTACCAATTAAACAAAGTATGCAACAGAAATTAAATTGACACAGTAATTTGTTTACGAACGGGGAAAACCTATACGGCAAAAATCCCACCGGGTATTTTAAGGTCACCACTCCCAAGAATCCACTATTATCAAAACAAGCGGTTATAAGTGAAGGAATCCCAGTACCTTATACCAACCTACAGTTGAATCCTTATCCCAATACCCAATTGGACTTGTTCTGTAGTGACAATCTCTCTTTTTCAATGCACGACTCCCAGTACATGACTAACCAATTGCGTGGATCCCAGTACGCGACTTGATCACCAACTTGAGAAGGATGTTGGCTACAAAGTTCTTCTATTCATCACACAATGAAGATCATGAAGTTGCTTGGTCATAAAACCCTATGGTGTACAAACACAGCAGCTTCTTGAAGAGAAAGAAGAACTAGGGCAAACTGGGTTTTCGGTTACACTTTTCTTCACTTATGAAATTGTGCTCTTGTGCAACTGTGCATAACCTTTTACGGCCCTTAAAATAATCCTATATATGTTTAGGGTTGTGAGAAAAGAAAGTCCAAACATATACTCACGGATTGGATGAAAATCAGAACTGAAAAACTGAGTTTTATAAACCTCGATAGATAGCCATTTATCGAGATAGCTGTCGAGGCATGGGCTTCAGCAGCTTTTAAACCTCGATAGATGCTAGCTGTTGAGTTTTAAAATCTAGCACTTTCTCACTTGATTCTTAGACAGACTTGCATGTCTTTAACACTTGAACTTGAAACCTTATTTCTTGAAGCATTAAACACATCCTGGATAAGATACAAGAATCCTCACTGCATCCCTCAACATCCTCCACTCCCCCTATCTCCTAAACTAACCCTCCCCCTATGAGTATGACTACTCTCATCTCAAAACTACTCCCCCTTTTTGTCACGAGTGACAAAGGGCAAGTAAATCAAGTAGACATCTCATCATCACTAGGTGAGCCATCATCATTATCATCCTCAACATCATTAGCATTGTCGGAGGCATCATCATTCTCATCCTTAGAAGCTGGCGGAGAAGGAGAGGAAGCCATTGTGAAACCACCCATCACAGCCTGTCGTTACGCGATATGATCGACACGAGTGTTCACTTGACACAACTCATTGTTGAGAGTGTCAAGGCGAGCATCAATGTGCACAAGTTGTGCCATGATGGCCTCAAGTGTCACTCCATCCACTGATAAAGAAGGGGTGAAGGTGGATGAAGCAGAAGAAACTAGAGGAGCTGCCGTCTGTGTCTGGATCTACCTTGAGTGAAGCTGTGCAAGACTCCACTTCATGGTAGCGGCATCAATGACACACATTTATGGGAAGTGGGGAGACTCAGGATAGGAAATGGAAAAATGGCGAAGGAGTCTTGTGATAGCGAAAGGAAAAATGAGCTTATCATGAGTTGCCGTGTCCCTATAGACATCTATATGGGAGAGTATAAAGTGTGAAGGAAAGTCAATAAAGATATCCTTAATGAGGGAGAACAAAAATCGAGCACGAGGCTCTGTGATAGTGTTATAGTGAGATAATGGATGAAGAACAAATGTCATCACCATGTTTAGGAATCTAGGACCTTTAGCGAAGGCCGAGCAAAGGGTGTTTTGACGGTCACCCCATAATGATGGTGTCTCACAAAACAGAGATGCGAGTTCGTCTTTGGACATTGTCCTTAGACGCGCACAGCCTGGGTAGTCAGGATGCGCTACCCTAGGCAGGTGTAGTACCTCGGAAACAATCTCCGGGGTAACTATCATGCGTATACCCCGAACGCGAGTGACAAACTGGGGTATAGAGTAATCAAATCTGTGCATATTGGAGTAGAACTCCTGTATGATCACGGAAGAGCACGTGACTTGGACGCTACAAAGTGACTCCCAACCCCTATTGTGGATGACAGTGGGTAGGTCAGTGTTAGAGAAGTCTAATAGAACGACTTGGTGTTCCGAATGAATGCCACGTCGTGAAAAGTTCTCCAAGAAGTTCGATTTGGCCTTCTTATCATGGAATTGGATATGAGAGGGAATGAGGTCAGATGGAGAAGAAGAAGAAGAAGCCCCGGAACGAAAAGGGTTTTGGGACGGAATAGACTTACGTTTAGGTGTCATGACGCAACTAACGTAAAAGGGAGAGAAAGAAAGAAAGAGAGGGAGACAATCAGAAGAGTACCAAGCAGTTTTAATATCAAATGATAAAAACAGGAAGGTACGTATGCATGAAAATGCATGAACATGTGACATGCAAATTTAAATGCATCATGGGCTCTGCCCAATCCAAACTTATTGGCACACATCAAAGTCACAAAGTAAACACACATCTAAATGCATGAAACATTGTTATAATGCGAGTGTGATGTAATGCATGAGGTTTGAAACTCATTTAAGCAACACCCATCCCAAAAATTGCACAAAACCTTCATCAATTTTGAAAAACCCCAAAATTTTTCAAACAACCCAAAACCTAGATCTAAATGCATGAAATGCATGAAGAATGAGAGATAGAGAGGTCATACCAAGTGATTAGAAGCAAGAATAGGCTGAAAATCACGTGTAGTGAAGGTTTAGAGAGAGAAAAGTGAGTTTGGGATGTGAGAAGCTTGAAAAATATCGAAAGAGATCGAGGGTGTGAGATCTGAAATCGCGATGGCTGTCGAGAAGCTATCGAAGTTTAAAACGCGTGTTCTAGCTATCAAACCTGCTATCGAGGATCTAACAAGAGGTTTTCAACACAAGGAAGCTTGATGGATCGAGGTAGCTATTAAGAAGCTATCGAGGAGACAGAGAGTTTCTCGATTGATCGAACTAGCTATCGAGAGCTATTGAGAATGCGATAAAGAAAAGCTGGAGGGTCTCGATAGATAGCTTATCTTTCGAGAGCTATCGAGAAGCTATCGAGATTGCTTAAAAGTAGTTTTTCAAAGAAGAGAAAAACACAAATATGAATGCAATCAAGTATACTATTCAAACACAGATCCAAACCATTTTAAGCTCTCAAAGTCATCTCTCAACAATAAAAATGATGGGCATTTAGGTCCAAAACACACACACACTAAACAAGTCTAACCAATTTTATATTTCAAAAACAAGTCAAGACAGTTTAGTGAGCATACATAAACACAAGTATCCCTTGTAATGGCTCTGCGCATGTATCAAAAGTAGCAAAGAATATTGTGTGTTGTGTGTAAAAAACATCGTAAGATTGCATAAGTGTCTACGTGTTATGACGATTTGAGATATGAGAAAATCACTTTAACTCACACACAATTTTAATTGTTTGATGGGGACTGTCACCTTCAAGGTACATCCTATAACTCCCACATCTCCTAGAATATACTCATGCAATCATATATAAAGCATTTTGTTCTTTTAGCTTTTATTTTTCTTCGCATTTTTTTCTTTTAAGCAAACCACGCATGGGCATATAAGAGAGAGAAAAGAAATACCCAATGATGTTAAGCATTTGACATTCCACTTTTGCTATGCCAAAGCATACAAATGTCATTTCATGATTGGTGGGCAATAGTGGTGAGATGGTTATTTATGCCTTTCTCATAGGATTTTCTAGTCCTTTCTGTAAAAAATAGTGATACAAGTGTTAAGTACAAGAGATTACTTAATCTTACTCATCACAAACACGAGCCACAAAGCTCACTTGCTTAGTTGTGCATAGAGATGCTCATCTAAGCTACAAGAGATACAAAGTTTAGAAAACTTTGTTTCAATGACCATCCAAGGGTACACAAGTATCAATGTACACATACACACACTGTTTTTGTATTTTTAATTTTTCAATTTTTATATGAAAAACAAAATAAAGCAAAAACTGAAAAGTAACCAAACAAAAACATGTTAAACAAGACAAAGCAATGCATAAAACTAGATGCAAATGCATGAGGAATAAGGAAGAGAAGAGGAGATCAATCCATGGAGATGACACCAATGTTTTAGCAAAGGAATTCAAACCATTTGCTATCAAGAGGTTTGGTAAACAAATCAACCTTCTGGTCATTAGTGTGAATAAACTCAAGAGTAAGAGTGCCATCTTCGACAAGCTCCCTAATGAAGTGATGTCAAATCTCTATGTGTTTAGTTTGAGAACGTTGAACCGCGTTCTTAGAGATGTTGATGGCACTGGTATTGTCACAGAAGATGGTAAGATGCTCTTAACAAATACCGTAATCATGGAGGAGTTTTTGCATCCATAGAAGTTGGGTGCAATAGCTACCAGCAGTGATGTACTCAGCTTCTGCAGTGGATAATGAGATGAAATTCTGTTTTTTGCTCATCCAGGAAATAAGATTATTATCCACATAGAAACAACCCCCGATGTACTCTTTCTATCATCAGCATTCCTAGCCCAATCAGCGTCAAAATACCCAGCTAAGACATCAATTGTGTCCTTGTTGTACCACACACCAAAGTCAGTAGTGGTTTTGACATACTTTATGATTCTTTTCAAAGCAATCATATAAGACCCTTTGGGATTAGCCTGATATCTAACACACACTCCCATACTAACTAATGTCAGGTCTACTAGTAGTAAGGTAAAGAAGACTACCTATCATGCTCCTATAGAGAGATGAATCTACACTTTTACCTAACAAATCAATAGTGAGTTTAACATTTGGGCTTATAGGAGTTCGAATAGAACTAGCAGATTCCAAACCAAACTTTTTCACAAGATTTTTAGCATATTTAGATTGAGATAGGAATATACTTGAATCTTGTTGACAAATTTGCAACCCAAGGAAGTGAGTTAGCTCTCCAATCATGCTCATCTCGAACTCGGCCTGCATGAGTTTTAAGAAGCTATGAGCAAGTTCATCCTTAGTTGACCCAAAGATGATATCATCAACATATACTTAAGCAACTATCAACTCGCCGTCTTCCTTCTTTATGAAGAGAGTTTGATCTTCTTTTCCTCTGGTGAACCCATGTGACACCAAGTATTATGTAAGCCGATCATACCAAGCTCTAGGGCTTGCTTTAACCCATAAAGTGCCTTCTTGAGGTACAACACATGATCCAGAAAGTGTGGATCAACGAATCCTTTTGGTTGAGCCACATAAACATCTTCTTTAAGCAGCCCATTCAAGAATGTAGTCTTCACGTCCATTTGATAGAGCTTAATCCTCAAGTGACATGCCAGGGCTAGGAGAATTTTGATGGACTCCATACAGACTACCGGAGCAAATGTCTCATCATAGCCTACTCCTTCCATTTGTGAGTATCCTTAAGCTACAAGATGAGCCTTGTTACGGATCACATTACTCTCGTTATCAGTTTTATTACGGAATATCCACTTTGTGCTGATGATGTGCTCATCATCCTGTCTAGGTACCAAAGTCCAAACGTCATTCCTCTAAAATTGAAGTAGTTCATCGTGCATAGCTTCAACCCAGCTTTCATCCTGAAGAGCTTCCTCAACTTTGGTGGGTTCAATCTGCGACAAGTAACACGAATAAGACACAAAGTTAGCAACACATTTATCATCTGTATGCTTTCTTAGAGTAAGTTCATTCATGTTTCCCATAATAACTTCACGAGGATGATTCAACTTGATCCTGGAAGAAGGTCTTTTCTCTTCATAGGTTTCAGAATCAGGTGAAGTAGATAAATCTGTTGAATCTTCTACAACACTTGGAGTATCTGGAGTATTAGGAGATGCAGGCTCTTGTTCAACAATTTCTTGAACTTCCCTAGGCTTGGGAGGAAGAATTTCTTTGAGGATTTCCTTACTAAATTTCTCAGAACCAGAATCTAAAGATTCATCAATAACAACATTTATTGTTTCCATTACCTTCATGGTTCTTTTGTTGTATACCTAATAAGCCTTGCTTGTAGAGGAGTATCCCACACTCTCTCTATCTTTGAGAATGAAACAAGTACTTCCAAAGATTCTGAAATATTTAAGATTTGGCTTCCTTCCCTTCCATAACTCATATGGAGTCTTCTTGGTACCGAGTCTAAAATACACCCTATTAACCGTATGACAAGCAGTGTTGACAGCTTCTCCCCACAAGTTTCTAATCACATCCTTGTTGTGCAACATGGCTTTAGCCATCTCTTGAATAACCCTGTTCTTCCTTTCTAATACACGATTTTGTTGAGGAGTAATAGGCGCGGAGAATTCTTGAGATATATTTGATCTTGTACAAAAGGACTCCATATATGAGTTCTTGAATTCTTTACCATGATCACTTCGAATTCGATCAATTTTCAGGCTCTTTTCATTCTGCAATCTTGTGCACAAAGCTTCAATGTGCTCGGGGGCATTAGACTTGGATCGTAGGAGAATGACCTAAGTGTACCTAGTGAAGTTGTCCACCACAACCATGATGTATCTCTTTCCACCAAGAGACTCGGTTCTCGTTGGACCTATAAGATCTAGATGTAGCAGATGTCTAAGTGTTCGGATGTTTAGCTTTTGTTTGTTTCCTAAGCTGACATGGTCCACATATCACATTGCTCACTCTACTGAGCATTGGCATCCCCAAGACTGACTTATGCTTAGATACAATTGAAAGATGTTTGTAACTAGCATGTCCCATCCTTTGGTGTCATAGATATTCATTTGGTAAACGAATGCTATTATACACAATATCAGCATTAGGAACCAAGCCATAACAATAGTTTAGAGTGCAAACACCACTTATGAGCTTCTTTCCAGACTCATCCATGACAAGTGATAGGTTTTTAAACCCCTTAACCCAACCAGATTAGCCTAGTTAATTAGCCAAGTGATTAACTTAGTCAAATTATGCAAATCTAGGTTATCACAATCAAACAATCATATCAAGAATATAAAGCAGCGGAAATATAAAAGACACAATGATATGATGACCTAGGAAACCACACGGTAAAAATCTGGGGAGGATTTGACCTAGCTATCCTCAAGGTAAACTTGAATCCACTATATGAAAGAACCGAAGTTCATACAAAAGGACTTACAAGCTCACCGCTTGACTTCCTAATGCTACCCACCAGTAGAACTTACTGACACGACCATGTACAAGCTCCGAATCCACGGACTCCTTCTTTCTTGGATTTTCCAATTAGCTACAAGCACCCACGCTTGTTATTCTTTAAGCTCCAATGGCAGTAACTGAGTTGACCATCAAGATGTTGATATTATCTCTTCCTTGAAAACCCTAAGTTTATGTGAAGGAAAGCTCCTCAAGGATCTCACAAGAGATTCACACAAACAGCAAAATATGAGCAACAAAGACTTAGAGAGGATTGGGTACAAAACCCTAGATACAAAAGAGGCACTCTCTTTTCTCTCTCAAGAGTCTCAAAAACGTAGCTTAGGGTTTCCTTTATATAGTGGGAGAAGTAGATCTGAAACCCTAATCCTTAATGGGCTTGGGCTGAGTTGGAAAATTCTGCAAAAAAACGTTCTGCCCGAGATTTGATCGATCAAGTCTAATTTTCGATCGATCGAGACAGGCCGAAAGTCACTAATACTTCTGCAGCCTCTCGATTCCAATTTTACATGAATTACACAATTTTGAGCAAGCCTAAACAAGACTAAACATATTGTTTTGATCATGGTTTGCCAACATTACACATTAGAGTTCTAAATACATCAAATCCTAAGTCTTTAGAACCTAACAACAAGGCATTTTCCCTTTGAGAATAGTACCATGAAGTCTTGATCACATATCTAACTTATGCTCAACAGTTTCACTTTCAGACATTCTACATATAGTACATTTGCAATGTTTGGCAGTCCAGGTAGAGATATGATTCCCTTTCCTTTAATCTATGACTTGCTCCCATCACTAAAAGTGACATTACCACCTTTCTTAGACTCGAAAACCTTGAAGAGAGATCAGTCTCCAGTCATGTGTCTTGAGCAACCACTGTCAAGGTACCACAAACACGTGTCCATAACCTTAAATGCGAACTTCATCATTAAGCACACTTCGTGCTTAGATGACAGATCAGTGGGAATGGTGTCTTCTCTCATCTCCCTTTTTTGAACTGAACCTTTAACTTTCACTCTTCTCAGACGAACTCCCTTACACATTTTCATTCTGAGACAGTCTAGTTTCTTCTTTGTCAAGCTAAGATCTTTTCCAATAGTCATCATAATAGAATTCAAATAACTTTTAGACTTTCATTTTTCGATACACTCAAACAAGTAGAGATTAGAAAAACAAGATGTATTTGAAAACAAAGATCTCTTCAAGCCGGTGCCATGACAATAGTGGTCAATAGATCACACAGCAAAGATTAACCCTAATCAGAGTGTGCCTGCTTTGATACCACTTGATAGGCCAAGAATGTATTGACCCCTTGTGATGAATTAATTGATTAATTAGCCAAGTTTATTAATTAATCAACTTAACATGCAAGATGCGTGGTAGCATAAACAAATCACTAATTAAACTAAGTATGTAGCGGAAATTAAATTGACACGGTGATTTGTTTACGAATAGGGAAAACCTACATGGCAAAAACCCCACCGGGTGACTTTAAGGTCACCACTCCCAAGATCCACTATTATAAAAACAAGTAGTTACAAGTAAAGGAATCCCAGTACTTTATACCAACCTATAGTTGAACCTTTACCCCAATACCCAATTGGACTTTCTGTAGTGAAAATCTCTCCTTTTCAATGCACGGCTCCCAGTATGTGACTAATAAATTACGCAAATCCCAGTATGCGACTTGATCACTAACTTGAGAAGGATGTTGGCTGCAAAGTTCTTCTATTCATCACACGATGAAGATCATGAATTTGGTTGGCCACAAAACCCTATGATGTACAAACACAGTAGCTTCTTGAAGAGAAAGAAGAACTAGGGCAAACTAGAATTCTGGTTACACTTTTCTTCACTTGTGAAATTGTGCTCTTGTGCAACTGTGCATAACCTTTTACGACCCTTAAAATAATCCTTATATATGTTTAGGGTTGTGAGAAAAGAAAACCCAAACTTATATCCATGGATTGGATGGAAATCAGAATTGAAAAACTGAGTTTCATAAACCTTGATAGATAGCCGAGATAGCTATCGAGGCACGGGCTTCAGCAGCTTTTAAACCTCGATAGATGCTAGTTGTCGAGTTAGCTGTCGAGCTTTAAAATCAAGCACTTTCTCACTTGAATCTTGGACAGACTTGCATGGCTTTAACACTTTAACTTAAAACCTTATTTCTTGAAGAATTAAACACATCCTAGATCTACCCAATTACAAGTAAAGTGCATTTTGTCAAAGGATTATCCAATTACATAAAATAGTGATGTATGTTCCTAACATTAAACCACATATGTCCTAACAAGGGTGAAGGTGGTGAACCTTCCTGTACTCACGAAGAAGGGCTCAGTGTCTTGGACTACTAAGCCCAAATCTGCCAAAAGAGGGGATGACTCCTTTGAGACCTGTTCTGACATTGTTCCATATAGGGTGGCCTTCCTCCCATTGGAAACATAGTCCTTGAGAGCTCTCCTCTTCCTTCTGATCGCACTCATTCTAGTAGGCGCTTTATTGTAGGTAAGCCTAAGCCTTCCGCTCAAAGGCCATCCATGGATGCTCCTCCTTCCAGTAGGACTTGTGATAGTAAAAGGAAGACATCTCCACAACCCCATCTGCCCCTGCCAAAAGGAGAGTATGTTATCTCTAAACTTCACTTTTTCTTTATTTGAATTATTTATGGGGCTTTCCTGGGGCTAACTCCATATGCATGCTTATTCATTTCTTTTCTTCTTCTTTTTTCCCTTCTTCCTTAGTAGTCTAAGTATAAGGAAGACACTTCAGCCACTCGGCCCGTATTGCTTGATGAGATCGAGTTAGAGGTACATTCCTTTTCTTTACATGCATCTTCATTGCCATGTGTTTCCATGTGCTTTCTCTCTTTTGCATGTTTATTTATTCCTTCCTTTTGTCTTAACACCTGCCCTCTTTCTTTCTTTCTTTTTATTTTTTTTTTAAAATTTTTTATATATAGGTTGATCCTGAGCCCCTTTCTATTTATCACCCCGCGGGTGGGGAAGTTCCTGCTGCTATGGGCATGCCCATGGAGGGCTTCGTCGATAGGGTAGATGTCGTGGCTCTGGCCATGACCTCTGCTTCTACTATTGCACAGGTAGCTCCTACCAAGGCTCCAATTCCTCCACCTAAGCTCATTCTTACTGAGGGGAGTACTCAAGCCGAGAGGGTTGGCGAGTCAGTCCTTATTTCTGTTGAGATCCCCACTCCATAGAACGAAGTCACTCCCACAGACACATCTCAAACTGGGAGTGCTTCTACTGTTACACCTCTGGTCATCTCTCCCATTGATCCCTTTGTTGCCCCCTCCTAGGCCATGAAGGATGGCTCCTCCATGGTGGTCACTCCTTCTTCCATTCCTAATTCCGCCACCCAAGGGCCTGATGCAAATTTGTCTTCTGATGAGGGATTTGAGGAGGTCTTTGATGACTCTGAGGAAGAGCCCGTCATGAAGACAAGGGTTTTTGATTCTGATTTGGATAGTGATGGCGGTGAGCAAGAAGCCGAGGCTATGGGTATGTATCTTTTGTCCTTAGTGAATCTTCTTATTCCTTTTTTCCTATCATTTCTTGGTGCAACCCTCTTACTACTTTGCACATCATTTTTTTTTTCTGTAGCTACAGACATTCCTGAGGAGCCTAAGATTGCAACAGGCCTTGCGACGCCCACAACTCCTACTTCTGCTATACCTGTAGCCCTCCACTCATTTGGGTCCTGGTGATTTTCTTCCCCTTGGGCTTTCTTCAATCAAGGCCTTCATCATTAGATCCATTCCTTCATTTTTCCTATTCCTAGTGAACTCATGGTATGCCTCGTATTTCCTTTCAGGTCTGACTCTTGTTGAGGTGGCCTTGACTTCTCAGTTTGAGGTTGGAAGTAGCTTTGCCACCGTTCCTGATCCGACAAGTGAGGCCGCTGCCTTCTTTGCCTAATTCGACCCGCCTGAGACCAATGACCTTGATCCTTCGATCTTCTAGGGTGCTAGAGCTCCTTATGTGGACTTTCATGGCTTTCGAGTTCTAGGGGAGTGCATTACCCATTTGGAGGTAGTCTATAACAGTCTTGGGGACTTTATGTAGGGATTTCTCTTTGGCCGATCCGCAAAGGAGCACTTCCTTAACTTGTTGGGGAGTGTGATAAACGACATTGAGCATAACTTCCTTGACATTATTTCTACTAAGAGGATTCTGCAGTGGAGAGATGTGGTTTAGGAGTTGATCAGGGTTGGCTTTTCTCGAGCCTTCTTTATGAAAAGGGTTCTGTTGGTTAAATCTGGTTTTGTATCTCATACAAAACACGTAGCGGAAGCAATAAACAAAGATCTATTTCATTCATGATTGATAACTTGCATTATGTAAATTTTAGAATTAGCGTACCTTGGTGCAGTGAAATTCAAAACAAAGGATTATAAGTACTTGGGAACACTTTCAATCTTCACTCCAATTCCACTTTACGCACAAGAAGTGTGGTCTCTCAATCAATTTCCAAGGGAGAATAATTGAGTGGTTTCACTCGCACATACACACCACTTCACAATGGTGTCTCACTTTTTCTCTAATAAAAATTCTGTATGTCTCTCCCTTTATATATAACTGATTATCTAATTGGGCCGGCCTATTGGGCCTTTCCAATTGGGCTTTAATGTGTGGCTTGGAATGGGACCAAAAGGACTAATAAGACACTAGCTCCAATGGGCCTTGGGCTTTTCTGTCAAATCTTGACAAGTCCAAAGTTACCATTAATTATATTTAATACCACTATATAAATATAATTGCACTCTAGGCCTTATTAGTAAATTATATCCCAAAACTTTATTATACAATCAACCCCTTCATAAAATATTCTTAGTAATTCAAAGTCATAAATATAGACTGTCACTTTGAAGATTATTACGTCTTAATCCTTGAGTACCCGGTTTAATCCTTTTAAGTTATTCATTATATATTTATGAAATCCAATTTCATAAATATATACTTTAGTAATTTCTTACGAAAGTGGTTAGGCCTAACTCTCTGAATAACTAAACCCATTAAACTTATCTCAAGGGAATATTTTAAATCTCTGTTAAGAGACTATGAATTCCATCTTGAGAATATATGTTCCATCAACACGAAATATGGCTGCCCAACATACTGAGGTTTTGACCGTTACTTTAGATCTCACTCCTGATATATCAAAGCAACCTACACTTCATGATTAGGTCCATTATTCTCTCAGGATTAAGAGTTCATGCAAATATAAGTCGTAAGATTTATTATTCAATTGACAGTCGTTAGGAGAATAATAAATCTCACAGCGGTCCAGTTCAATATGTCTTAACTCTTAAAACATATTAACACATCAACTAGCAGTCTCCACTTCCATGATCAAGACAAATCATCATAGTTGATATGTTATAGTCTTCGCAGATGAAATGCCCAATTTCATCACCGACTATGAACTAAAATTCTGAGTTTACAAAGAACTTGTGACTTATATCTTCTGTGACTAAATCACATAAATCACATACAATGCATCTCATGGACTAAATGATAATGCCCGAATATTCATGTTACTATTATTTTAGGTAATAATAAAACAACTTTATTAATTACAATATCAAGTCATACATCATGTCATACATAATATCATACATAACATCATACAATAGGATTTAAGGGCACTAATCCCAACATATCTCCCACTTGTCCTAAAGACTATTGTGCACTAATCTAACTCCCATTCCCTCCAAATGCGACTCGAAGGTCCTTTGAGGCAAGGCTTTGGTAAAGGGATCTGCTAGATTATTTGCACTTTCAATCTTTGCTACCATCACATCTCCTCGAGCAATAATATCTCTAATGATGTGGTATTTTCTCTCAATGTGCTTTCCTTTCTTGTGATTCCTTGGATCTTTTGATTGTGCAACTGCACCACTATTGTCGCAAAACAATGTGATGGGAACTTGTTCCATTCTCATTACACCAAGGTCAGAAAGGAATTTCTTGAGGCATACAGCTTCTTTTGCTGCTTCACAAGCAGCAACATATTCTGCTTCCATGGTGGAGTCCGCAATACAAGATTGTTTGACACTCCTCTATGTTATGGCTCCACCTCCTAAGGTGAATACACATCCTGACGTGGACTTTCTGAAATCTAGATCCGACTGAAAATCTGAATCTGTATAGCCAATGGGTATCAAATCCTCACATCGATAAACAAGCATATAATCTCTCGTCCTTCGTAGATACTTGAGAATATGCTTTACAGCTTGCCAATGTTTTGGTCCTGGATTTGATTGATATTGGCTGACCATGCCAACTGAATAACAAATATCTGGTCTAGTACAAAGCATGGCATACATGAGACTTCCTACTGCAGAAGCATAAGGAACTTGTCTCATCATATCTTTTTCCTCTTGAGTCTTAGGCCTTTGGTCATCAGACAGAGGAACTCCATGTCTGAAAGGAAGTAATCCCTTCTTGGAGTTTTGCATGCTAAACCGTTCTAGAACCTTATCTATATATCCAGCTTGTGATAAGCCTAACATCCTATTCTTGCGATCTCGCCAAAGCTTGATCCCTAGAATAAAGTTAGCCTCACCCAAGTCCTTCATATCAAATTGGTTTGACAACCAAACCTTTACCGATGACATTACCCCTACATCATTTCCAATGAGTAGAATGTTATCAACATAAAGCACTAGGAACATTACTACTTTATCTCGATGTCTTTTGTACACACATGGTTCATCAAGATTTTGTTCAAAACCAAATGACTTGATTGCTTGATCAAATCTGATGTTCCATGACCTAGATGCTTGTTTAAGTCCATAAATGGACTTTTTTAACTTGCATACCATATGCTCTTGGTTCTTTGCTATGAAACCTTCCGGTTGCATCATATAGATTTCTTCTTCAAGATTGCCATTAAGAAATGCAGTCCTGACATCCATTTGCCAAATCTCATAATCATAATGAGCAGCAATGGATAAGAGAATTCTGATAGATTTAAGCATGGCTACTGGCGAAAAAGTTTCATCATAGTCAATACCTTCTTTTTGTGTATACCCTTTCGCCACTAGTCTTGCTTTAAAGGTTTCAACCTTTCCATCTACCCTCTCTTCCTCTTGTAAACCCATTTGCAACCAACAGGTTTAATGCCATTAGGCACCTTCACAAGATCCCAAACTTGATTGGAATACATGGAATCTAATTCAGATTTCATAGCTTTGATCCAATGATGTGCATCTATATCATTCATTGCCTCTTCATAAGTGTAGGGATCTGATTTAGCCTCTTCTGAGATAGCTTCATAAGTTTCTCCCAAACCTATGAATCTTATAGGAGGCTGAACAATTCTCCCACTACGACGAGGCACTTGTGTACTAGACATCTTATGAGTAGTATCTTATGGTGTATCCAATACAACCACATCATCCCTAGTTTCATCTATTGGTTGTTCAACTAAAGGTTCATTCATTTCAGCCAAAAAAACTTTATTTCTAGGATCAAAATTATTCATATAATCATCTTCCAAAAATTTGGCATGTGTGCTAACAAACACTTTGTTATCTTTATGATTATAGAATAAATACTCTTTGTTTCTTTTGAATACCCTAAAAACATGCATACTTCGGTTTTAGATTCCAACTTATCAGACTTCCTTTTCAACACATGTGCTGGACATCCCCAAATGTGGAGATATTTCATACTAGGCTTACGCCCACTCCACAATTCCTTAGGTGTGTTGGGAACAGATTTTGATGGAACTAAATTCAAAATATGCATTGCAGTTTTTAGTGCATATCCCCAAAAAGAAACTGGTAAAGTTGAGTAACTCATCATGGACCTAACCATTTCCAAAAGAGTCCTATTCCTTCTTTCTGCTACACCATTATGTTGGGGAGTTCCAGGTGCAGTCAATTGGGATATAATCCCATTTTGAGTTAAGTAATCCTTGAAATCCCCAAGAAGGTATTCGCCACCACGATCAGATCGAATAGCTTTTATGCGTTTACCTAATTGATTCTCAACTTCAGCCCTAAACTCTTTGAACTTTTCAAAGGCTTCGGACTTTCGTCTCATTAGGTACACATAACCATATCTAGAGTAATCATCGGTAAAAGTGATGAAATACTCGTAACCTCCTTTTGCTTGGGTTGACATAGGACCACATACATCTGTATGAGCTAATTCAAGCAACTCTTGGGCTCTTCTACCTTTTGCTTTAAAAGGTCGTTTGGTCATTTTGCCTTCCAAACAAGATTCATAAACTGGAAATTCATCAAAGTCCAATGGCTCTAAAAGTCCATCTTTGATCAGTCTTTGAATTCTGTTTGGATTAATATGACCCAAACGCAAGTGCCAAAGATATGCTTCATTAGTAGAAGGAAACTTTCTCTTTAATAATTTTACATGAGAGTTATGATCTAATTCAGAATTATATAATTCATGCTTAATAGGAGTTAAAATATAAAGACCATCCACAATATTGCCAGAACAGATAAACACTTTATCCTTCTTTATTACAACATTGTCTTTTAGGATAACATAATATCCATGTTTACCTAAATAAGTTGCAGAAATTAAATTCCTACGAACATTAGGTACATACAAACAGTCTTCTAATATTAAAACTCTAGATTCAAAACATAAATTAAACACTCCGATAGCTACAACTGGAATCCTACTCCCATCAGCCAAGGTAAGAAACATTTCCCCTTCATTCAGCTTTCTGGTCTCCTGAAACCCTTGCAAGGATTTGCAGATATGATTAGTACAACCTGAATCCACACACCAGGAATCTGTGGGATTCTGTACCAAACATATTTCAAGAAGGAATGTACTTTTCATACCTTTATTCTTGGCAGCCTTAAATATTGGACAATTCCTCTTCCAATGCCCTTTCTCACCACAATGGAAACACTTTCCTTTGGTTTTCTTTCCTTTGTTGGCAACTCCTAAGGCAACTTGTTTACCATCTTGCTTAGTGAAGTTCTTCTTCTTCTTCTTCTTACCTTTGCCTTTCGACTTAGGTTGAGAAGTAGAAGTTTCACCAACATTGGCTTCAACACTAGAAGTACCAAGGATGCCTTCCGCCGCTACCAACTCATTCATCAATTCAGACAATGTATAAATCTTTTTGTTCATATTATAGTTAAGTCTGAATTCCTTGAATGATTCTGGTAGTGACTGGAGTATCATATCCACTTGGGATTCTCCATCAATATCGGCACCTAAAACTTCCAATGTATTCAGATTGGAGATCATTCTAAGACAATGCTCCCTTACTGAAGTACCTTCAGCCATTTTGACATTATAAATTTGCCTCATAGTTTCTTGCCTTGCAGAACGGCCTTGCTCACCAAACATCTCCTTCAGACTTAGCATTATGTCCGAAGCTAGTTCTACATCCTGCATTTGATGCTGTAGAATATTTGAAATAGATGCTAGGATATAGCACTTAGCCATCTCATTAGATTTCTGCCAACGATCATATCGCTGTTTTTCCTCAAGAGGAGCATCTAATGATGGAAAGTTAGGACATGGTTGAGTAAGCACATATTTGTGCTCTTCAGCAGTTAGAACAATGTCCAAGTTTCTTTTCCAGTCAACATAGTTGGATGCAGTCAGTTTGTTTTGATTAAGAATAGCAACAAGTGGGCTAAATGATGCCATGATTTTAAATCTGAAAATAACAAACATGAATATAATAAGTAAACTAGACATTATCAATTTAGCACATAATCATATAATATGGAACCTTATAAAACCATAAAATAATATATGCAACGACAAACCAATCCATGTCTATAATTCCTTGGTAGAAAGTTTATTATAAACACATTAATTGATTGAGAACTATTCTCATTATTAGTGCTATCATGATAACTCTTATCATACACTAATAATATGCCGTATTAGCTTTAGCCTCTAAGTGATAATGACATAGCTCCTTTGGGAGGTTAACATTGCACTTAGTCTAGTGTACACCATTATCTAGAATCATGTGTAACCATATTTCATCTCCCTTATAATGTTTAAACTTGTAGTACCATGGAACAAAACACCCTCCTTTGGGATCACGAGACATATACGTCAAGACGAGGTGCTTATCCATACTACTTTAAACAGGTTAGTTCAATCTTATAGTACTTGAAGTAAACACCCTCCTTTGGGATCGCAAGGCATATACGCCAAGACGAGGTGCTTACCTACACTACTATGAACCGATAATGGAGGCCGTGAGATCCAACCCTTGTATCTCTCTCCCACTAGATGTTTTAAATTAAAGGTTTTTATGATCAAGAACCATAAGAATGCTAGAAACCCTTAAAATCATAATCCTAATCTCATTAGGAATAAATTTCATTAAATGAATACTTTAATCCTAGCATTAATATATATATAAATATATAAACCAAGGCAAGCATCAATATAATGAATCCTTTATAAAAAAATTTGCATATAAACCCATATATATATATCAAATAATATACGGATTCAATGTAAGTTGTATACAAAGCATCCAATACATCCAAGGCACATATTACATGCTTATAATAATCAAACCATGCAAGCCTTATATATATTTATATCCAAGCGGTGCGTTAACATCCAAGTCATTGCATATATATATATATCAATCAATTCATGATGAAGCCTTAAATGCATATGAACCCATATAAAATTATATATAATATACGGATTGGATGAATCCTTGTACCACTTCCTTATACTAGTCAATTCATCAATTCAATATCGTTCAATTAACTTAATATAGCCAAGCGGTGTAAAGAATGGCAACGCACAGGACAGTTATGTTAAGTAGTTATTGTCAACGGAAAATAACTACTTTCTTTGAATGGCCATGTTAATGGCCGATCATGTTTATAAAACAAATTCAACAAACCCGTTCACAAGAAGTGTAGATGGTGTCCTTGATGAAATCAAACACCAAAACCATATGGCACAAAACAATAGTTACAGCCGTGTCCTCTTGGAACCATGCAAAACAATATATCGCATATATTGATCAATGCACACAGGGTTTATAGAACAATATTATGTAGAAACTTCACTGCAGAAAATTAAAACACCAGGAAAACGATTTTTCTTTAATTCTAAAATTCAATCACATGCTATACAATCATGATATGACAACCTGGCTCTGATACCAATTGTTGGTTAAATCTGGTTTTGTATCTCATACAAAACACGTAGCGGAAGCAATAAACAAAGATCTATTTCATTCATGATTGATAACTTGCATTATGTAAATTTCAGAATTAGCGTACCTTGGTGCGGTGAAATTCAAAACAAAGGATTATAAGTACTTGGGAACACTTTCAATCTTCACTCCAATTCCACTTTACGCCCAAGAAGTGTGGTCTCTCAATCAATTTCCAAGGGAGAATAATTGAGTGGTTTCACTCGCACATACACACCACTTCACAATGGTGTCTCACTTTTTCTCTAATAAAAATTCTGTATGTCCCTCCCTTTATATATAACTGATTATCTAATTGGGCCGGCCTATTAGGCCTTTCCAATTGGGCTTTAATGTGTGGCTTGGAATGGGACCAAAAGGACCAATAAGACACTAGCTCCAATGGGCCTTGGGCTTTTCTGTCAACTCTTGACAAGTCCAAAGTTACCATTAATTATATTTAATACCACTATATAAATATAATTACACTCTAGGCCTTATTAGTAAATTATATCCCAAAACTTTATTATACATGCAACCCCTTCATAAAATATTCGTAGTAATTCAAAGTCATAAATATAAACTGTCACTTTGAAGATTACTACGTCTTAATCCTTGAGTACCCGGTTTAATCTTTTTAAGTTATTCATTATATATTTATGAAATCCAATTTCATAGATATATACTTTAGTAATTTCTTACGACAGTGGTTAGACCTAACTCTCTGAATAACTAAACCCATTAAACTTATCTCAAGGGAATATTTTAAATCTCTGTTAAGAGACTATGAATTCCATCTTGAGAATATATGTTCCATCAACACGAAATATGGCTGCCCAACATACTGAGGTTTTGACCGTTACTTTAGATCTCACTCCTGATATATCAAAGCAACCTACACTTCATGATTAGGTCCATTATTCTCTCAGGATTAAGAGTTCATGCAAATATAAGTCGTAAGATTTATTATTCAATTGACAGTCGTTAGGAGAATAATAAATCTCACAGCGGTCCAGTTCAATATGTCTTAACTCTTAAAACATATTAACACATCAACTAGCAGTCTCCACTTCCATGATCAAGACAAATCATCATAGTTGATATGTTATAGTCTTCGCAGATGAAATGCCCAATTTCATCACCGACTATGAACTAAAATTCTGAGTTTACAAAGAACTTGTGACTTATATCTTCTGTGACTAAATCACATAAATCACATACAATGCATCTCATGGACTAAATGATAATGTCCGAATATTCATGTTACTATTATTTTAGGTAATAATAAAACAACTTTATTAATTACAATATCAAGTCATACATCATGTCATACATAATGTCATACATAATATCATACATAACATCATACAATAGGATTTAAGGGCACTAATTCCAACAGGTTCAGCCTACTGTGGATGCTATAAATGGTCGCATCGAGAGTTTGAAGAATGAGGTGGCAGACATAGAAGCACGTCGTAAGCGTCTTCCTTCTGGTGTTACTGGCCATAATCACTTTAGAGATCAGACCTTTATTTTAGGCCTTTGATTAGACTATCACCCATTATGTAGCTTTATTTCCTTCCCCCATGTTTATTTCTCTAACCTTTCTCCCTACTCAACACACTTTTATTTTTCTAGCACTTATTCGATAAGTCTGGTATGACTTATATATTTTGGGTTTATAATCTATTATGCTATATCTACTACTGCTACTGCTATGTTTTTATAATATAGTATATTTTGCTAATATTCCATGGTCTTCATTACTCTTTGTTTTTTTTTGCACTTAATCATCAACTACAAATGAAAACACACTACAACCCTTACTTGTGACATTATCCCTTGCAAGGGTGGTCACTTGGAGGAAGAAAAAAAAACATGAAGGAAAGGAATAACTACATAATGTTTCCTAGGCATAATAATGCTCTAGCCATTTGCCATTAATGGGGTCCATTAAATCTTCTCCATCCATCTAGGCCAAACAGTAATACCCACTTGCATGTGCTTCCCTTACCACGAAGGGTCCCTCCCATTTTGGCGAGAATTTAGATGGTTTTGGCATACCTTGCCTAACATGGTCTGCTGTCCTCAACACAAGCTGTCCTTCTGCAAACACCCTTTCTTTAGTTGTCCTGCCATAAGCTTCGGTCATCCTTTGCCTGTATTTGCGGCTATGCTCTTGGGCTTCTTCCCTTTTTTCATCTAACCCTTCTAGGTCCTCGCATCTTTTTGCCACAAAGACTTCCTTCTCTTTCTCTTCCATCGTGCCTTCATAACCCTCAAAGAAGGTATTATCACTTCTACTGGACTCATAACCTCCGTTCCATTAACAAAGGAGAAGGGAGAAAATCTTGTGGCAGATTTGGGCAAACTTCGGTAGGCCCAAAGGGCATCTGGCAAATACGTTACCCATCCTCTGGTGTATTCCTAGCTCATCATTCTAATAATCTTGATAAGAGTTTTGTTTATTGCAGTTAGCGCATCCGCGTACCGATTCTCGCTCCTCTGAGCATGCTCTATCTCAAATGTGGAAAATATTTCTTCCATTTTCTAGGCCAATGTCCTGTACAGGGCCAGACTTGGTTCCTTTAAGGAGAAACTCCCCTTGGCTTCGTAGACCATCGGATTGGAGTCGCCTATCACCTTCAAATGTTTGATCCCCATTTCGATGCATGTTTCCAACCCCGTGAGATAGGCCTAGTATTCTGCGGTATTGTTTAAACACGGAAACTCCAACTTGAATAAGAATGCCTCGGTCTCTTCTTCTTGATGATAAAGGATCACTCTTGTGCCTCCCAAGTTTATTGTAGAAAAGCCGTTAAACTTCATGACCCATGGCTCTTCAATTATTTCTATTGTAGCCACTTTTCCAAGAACCGCATCATCTAGCAAGAATTCCTCTTCTCCCGAAAATTGGGCCAACAAGTTTGCTATGGCCTGACTCTTCAAGTTGTATTGCAACAATTGTAATAGCCACTAAGATATCCTTCCAGAGAGAATAGGTTGTTGGAGAAAAGCTTTAATCGTGTGAGACTTTGTCATCAAATGTATCTCATAGGCCAAGAAATAATGGCGTAGTCTTTGTGATGCATAGACTATTGTTAGGCATACCCTTTCCACTCTAGGGTAGCGGGTCTCTGCATCCCTTAGGGTGCGACTAATGTAATAAACTGATTGTTCAACACTACCTTTGTTTTCCTAGGCTATCAAAGTGCCTATGGCAAAGGGGTTAAGGCTAGATAAAGTAGTAATGGCTTATTGCGAATTGGAACTTGTACTGTAAGGAGGTTCGTCATGATTTACTGTAGCCTTCGAAAAGCTGCCTATGTCTCTCCCCACTTGAGGCCTTGTCCCTTCTTAAGCAATTTGGTAAAAGCTGAGGTGATTAATACTAAACCAGGGATGAACCTTCAGATGTAGGAAACCTTTCCCAGAAAGCTCTTCAATTCCTTTACTATGGCTGGTGGCTTCATGGCCGCTATGGCCATTGCTTTGGCTGGGCCTACGTCTATTCCTTTACTGTGGACCATGAACCCCAGAAATTTCTCGTCAGACACTCTGAAAGTGCATTTTAGTGGGTTCATTCTTAGCTTGAAAAGTCTGCATCTTTCAAATACCTTTCTTAACACTTTGACATGGTCTTTTCGTCTTCTTGATTTCACGACTATGTCATCCATATAGTCTTCTAGCTTGTGGTGCATCATGTCATGGAATATGGCGGTCATTATGTGCTAGTAAGTTGCACCTGCATTTTTCAACCCAAAGGGCATTATTGTGTAGTAGAAATTACCTATGGGCATTCTAAAGGTAGTTTTCTCCACATATTTTGGCGCCATTCGAATCTGGTTGTATCTACTGAACCCATCCATGAGGAAAACATGGCATTCCCCGCTACAGAGTCTATTAACAGGTCTATGTTGGGTAGTGGGAATTCGTCTTTGGGGTAGACTCGGTTAAGATTTCTGAAATCTACACAGCATCGTATCTGCTCATTCTTCTTTTTTACTGGTACAATGTTGGACAACCATTGTGGGTGTTGGATGGGTTTAATAAAGCCATCCGCTAGTAGCTTTTGCACTTCTTTTACTACATGTTCTTCAATTTCGATGTGAAACACTCTGGTAGGCTAAGCCATTGGCTTGGCCTTGGGATCTATGTTTAGCGTATGTACCACCAATCCTGGGTCTAACCTAGGCATCTTGTTGTAGTCCCATGCAAAGACAACTTTGAACTCTTTCAACAACAAGATCAATTCTGCCTTTTCTTTCTTTAACAACCTTAAACTTATGGAAATCGCTCTTGGCTTTTGTGTGTCTGTGCCAAAGTCAATTTCTTCAAACTTTTCTTCTGCCGTCACTTGTGCATCTTTTTCTGCTGCAACCTCTCTTTCATTTTCTGTGTCGCTTTCTTCTTCTGAATTTTCTTGAACCATACAACACACTAAACTCTTATGTTGTGACCCTCATCCAGGACTCCCTCGTATACTGCAGGTGGGTTTCGCGCACCTTCATAACTTGTAGCTTGTCCTGCTATCAAGCATTTGGATCCTGACTCATCATGGCATACCACTTAACTCCGAAGTGGCACTTTTTTCGTTTTGTTCCTCTGCATCAGCAGCTTTCTCAAGTTAGGCTCTAAGTTGTCTTGGATGTCCTCTCATCTGGGGATAAAGGTGCCTTGTGGTTTGGACACCAAACTTTCACCGAAAGGTGCCCACTCATCATAGAACATGGTTTCTACTAAGTGGGCTTCGGCTTACTCAAATGGTGATGGGTTCACTGCTATTCGTATCATCTTGCCATTCAATCTCCCCTTCACACACTGGTGATAGGTAGATGGCTCTTCCCAATAATATATGATATGAAAATTCTATTTTCACCACATGGAAATGAGCCAAGGAGGCTATTGGCCCCATTTTCAGCCATAGCTAAATATGGCCTGTGGTATACTCGCCTCTTCCTTCGAACCCCTTTACTTTCATTGGACATCCCTGAATCTTGCTTTTTGAAATTCCTGCTGCTTGTAATGTGCTAAGCGAGATGATATTCACCGAAGCGCCCATATCAACCAAGGCTCTTTTAATGGGGATTTGGTTTATGGAGGCTGCCAAGTAGAGGGGCCTCCTGTGGTCTGAATACCCTACCTCTATGTCCTCGTCGCTGAAGACAATCTCGTTGGTGTCTTGTAGGAAGGCTTTGTCAGCTCTGGTTTCCGTCGCTAGACATTCTACTCCTACTCCTGAGGCAATCTTACTAGAGCCTTTGTGGCAATTTTTCGTTCATTGGCTGTGAGTTGTAGTTGATCAAACAAGTTCTTAAACCTAAAGCTTTTTTGTAAGGTGGTAATGGCTGTAGTAGGTAGGGCCAGCCTTTCTTCTTCATCCTTTCCTGAATCTGTGCAAATAACGACTGTTGTTACTCCTTTTCCCTTGTGGTTCAGGAGTGGGTTTCTTTGTACTTTTCTCTGGGACAACTCAAAAGTTTTCTCTTTTGTTCTATGATGCATTAGTCTACGGAGTACCCAACATTCTGCAGTAGGATGATGTACATAATTATGCAAATGACAAAAACATAGGTCCCTCCGTTCTTCTTTTGTAGGTTCTTTAGAAACTTGATTGGGTTTGAAAACTCCATTTGCGATTCATTTGTCTAGGAGCACATTTAGCTCTTTTAGTGTACATGGTAGTGGCAGGGGGGTCTCATACTCCCTCTCATCTGATTTCCTCTTCTTCTCACCAGTGGATACTACCATAGCCTGCGGTGTGGATCTCCACTCCTTGGGCTTGTCAAAACTAGGACTTAAAGATTGAGCAATCTTTCTAGCTTTTTACAATAGCTATGTACTCCATGATCATGCTACCCATGCACATTTCCACCAGCGTCTTCTTCTCACAGTGATCATAGCTACCAAGAGCTATGTCCCCGAACCTTTTGATGTACTCCATCAAGTCTTCACCATTCTTTTGCTTAGTCCCTTGCAAAGTTGCAAGCGTTATTGTTTCTTCTCCGCGAAAATACTTGGTGCAGAACACGTCCACCATATCATCCCACGTCAGGATCGATCTAGGCTTTAAGCCAGTGTACCAAGTGTACACCCGATCACATAGGGATTTAGAAAACTCCCGAAGACACAAATCCTCCACTGTTGCATAGGGATCGAGGGTGTCAATAAACTTACTCACATGCTTAATGAAACTTCCCCTTCTGCCATCATTTTGTGCGAAAGTTTGCAGTTCATATCTCTCAGGGTATAGCTTGCTAAGTATCCTCAGTGGATAAGGAGGCCTTCGTGTGTAGAATCTCTCCTTGGGCGCCTTGACCCTTTCTTGCTCTAAAAGTGCCGCGACTTCGGCCATCATAATGAAACGTTGTTCTACGTTATATGGTCCACCACTACTGGGATTTCTTCCTTATCTGCCACATGCTTTAGGTCATGTTGGCTTCCTTTCTCTTAGGTCTTATTTGCCTTCATTTGACGAATCTCTTCCATCAACTACTATTGAGAATGCTGCATAGACTGTAGCACCTTAATAAAGAAGTTGGTATTGTTTGTGGGGATTCTTTACTGCTGCTGTGGCCTAGGTGGGGTGTGGCTAGCCTTGATTTTGCTTGTGAGGGTATAATACTCATGTTTCGCACCGTCTTTGATCTTGGGGGCATAACTTGCGAGGGCTTTATTTGATTTCCTTGTCTTTTTCCTAACTCCTCAGCGGAGTTGCCAATTTAAATGTGGTGGGCCTATTTTGTGTTTTGGGCTAGATTGCTCTTGTTGTACCATGGCTTATGATTCTGGGGTAGAAGAGTCGGGACTGGCCTAACTGAAACACAGCTTAGGCCAACTTGTGCGCAAGTTGGGTCATTCTTGTGCAGACACATCTTGCTAGGAGCCTTGAGCATACCATGTACTCATGGCAAGAAAGACTGTTGTAGATGTTATAGCAGCAAACACGATGCAACAGGATAACTAAAACATTTTCTACTAATAACAATAATATATGAATAACTCCACGAAGGAAGATATAACAATATGATTACGAGTTACAAGGTCACAGCAAAAAGAAATTAACAGTAAGATAACAAATTAGTCATTAATCAACCAAACCAAGAGAAAAGAAGATTCGTTTGCCAAAGGAATGGGCTAGGCTCTTTAGCAGATACAAGTCCAAAAAGGGAACCAATCTCCAATGTGTGTACTCTCAGAGGGGGCTCTTGCGGTAAAAGTTACACATTTTGGAAAAATGACCTAAATGGCTCAATCTTGAATTCTTAGATAATTAGAGAGTGGGCTATTAAAAGGGAGAGAAATGGGTAGCCTATTGATGCATGCTTTTGCTTCTATCACTCATGTTTTTTTTTGTTTTGTTTTTTTGTTTTTTTTTTTTGTTTTTTTTCCATTTCTTGTGGTTTTCTGTGTTCTTTCTTTCTTCCTTCTTTGTTTACTCAGTTTTAATCTTCAAAACACTTTTAATCTTTACTCCAATTCCACTTGTGCCCAAGAAGTGTGGTCTCTCAATCAGTTTATACGTATGTGTTCAAGGAAGAATAAGAGAGTGGTTTACACTCACATACACACCATTTAATACATTACAAAATTCTGCATATTTCTCTTCTTATGTATAATTGATTATCTAATTGGGCTAGCCTTTTGGGCCATTCCAATTGGACTTTAATATGCGGCTTAGAGTGGGACCAAAAGGGATAAATAAGACATTAGCTCCAATGGGTTTTGGGCCTTTCTTTCAACTCTTGACAAGCCCAAAATTGCCATTATTTATATTTAATACCACTATATAAATATAATTGCACTCTAGGCCTTATTAATAAATTATATCCCAAGACTTTATTATACATTCAACCCCTTCATTAAAATATTTGTAGCAATACAAAATCATGAATGTTGACTGCCACTTTGTAGATTACTACATCTTAATCCTTGAGTACATGGTTTAATCCTTTAAGTTATTCATCATATATTTATGAAATCCAATTTCAGAAATATATACTTTAGTAACTTCTTACTAAAGTGGTTAGGCCTAACATTCTAAATAACCAAACTCATTAAACTTATCTCAAGAGAATATTTTATATCTCCATTAAGAGATTATGAATTCCATCTTGAGAATATGTGTTCCTTCAACATTAAATGTGGTTGTCCAACATACTGAGATTTTGATCGTGACTTTATATCTCACTCCTGATATATTAAAGCAATTTACACTTCATGACCAGGTTCATTATTCTCTCAAGATTAAGAGTTCATGTAAATAGAATTCATGAGGTTTATTATTCATTTAATAGTTGTTAGTAGAA
This sequence comes from Quercus ilex subsp. ballota, assembly GCA_032727855.1. NCBI lineage: Eukaryota > Viridiplantae > Streptophyta > Magnoliopsida > Fagales > Fagaceae > Quercus > Quercus ilex. The sequence continues at coordinate 33,918,365 of CM064917.1, forward strand.
TAATAAATCTCCCAACGGTCCAGTTCAATATGGCTTAACACTTAAAACATGTCAACATAACAACTAGAAGTCTCCACTTCCATGACCAAGATAAATCATCTTAGTTGATATATTATAGTCTTTGTAGATGAAATGCCCAATTTCATCACTGACTAAGAACTAAAATTCTGAGTTTACAAAGAACTCGTGATTTATATTTTCTATGACTAAATCACATAAATCACATACTATGCATCTCATGACCTATATGATAATGTCCAAATATTCATGTTACCATTATTTTAGATAGTAATAAAACAACTTTATTAAATAAAACATAATGTCATACATAATGTCATACATGGCATACAATAGGATTTTAGGGCACTTATCCTAAAACCAACCCCATGAATTTACTAATTCCTTTCTTGGGCTTTCCTGGCCCATTTTTACTTTCTCTCCATCTCTTATAATTCCCATGGGCTTACTACTTTAGGCTTCCTCGACCCATTTGCTTTCTTTCTGGCCACTTATTATTTTGTGGGCTTGTTGATCACTATTCCTGCCATTCTGGCATAATGGTCTTTATTTTACTATTTTTTTTCTCCATCTTTTTCATATTGTTGGGATTCTTCTGCCATTGGGTCCTTTTGTCAAAATTGAGCATCAACATTTGTTTATTGTGAGAATGAGGGTTTTCCAATCTAGTAAGTTTTTAACCAAATTGGATGAAATAATACATAATTGGAATATCCAATTAGGGTTTGATAACACCAATTGAAGGAAAACATCATAGATTTAAGGTTAATCAAAGAATTAAAATAGTTAAGTTTACGATTAAGGCCAAATCAAGGGCCTTTGGTGTTCTTAATGTTGGTAAATTTGGTTTTGTATCTCATACAAAACACATAGCGAAAGTAACAAACATAGATCTATTTCATTCATGATTGATAACATGCACTATGTAAATTTCAGAATTTAAGAACAAGATAGCGTACTTTGGTGTAGTGAAATTCAAAAAAAAAAGAAAACAGATTAGAAGTACTTGGAAACACTTTTAATCTTCACTCCAATTCCACTTTATGCCCAAGAAGTGTGGTCTCTCAATCAGTTTCTAAGGGGGAATAATCGAGTGGCTTCACTCACACATACACACCATTTCACAATGGTGTCTCTCTTTTTTCTCTAATGAAAAATTTTGTATGTGTCTTCCTTTATATTTAACTAGTTATCTAATTGGATTGGCCTATTGGGCCTTTCCAATTGGGCTTTAGTGTGTGGCTTGGACTGGGACCAAAAGGGACCAATAAGACACTAGCTCCAATGGGCCTTGGGCTTTTCTATCAACTTTTGACAAGTCCACAGTTACCATTAATTATATTTAATACCACTATATAAATATAATTGCACTCTAGGCCTTATTAATAAATTATATCCGAAGACTTTATTATACATGCAACCCCTTCATAAAATATTCGTAGTAATACAAAGTTATGAATGTAGACTGACACTTTGTAAATTACTACATCTTAATCCTTGAGTACCCAGTTTAATCCTTTAAGTTATTCATTATATATTTATGAAATCCAATTTCATAAATATATACTTTAGTAATTCCTTACTAAAGTGGTTAGGCCTAACTCTCTAAATAACTAAATCCATTAAACTTATCTCAAGGGAATATTTTATATCTCCATTAAGAAACTATGAATTTCATCTTGAAAATATATGTTCCATCAACACTAAATGTGGCTGCCCAACATACTGAGGTTTTGATCGTTGCTTTAAATCTCACTCCTGATATATCAAAGCAACCTGCACTTCATGATCAAGTCCATTATTCTCTCAGGATTAAAAGTTCATGTAAATAGAAGTCGTGAGATTTATTATTCATTTGACGATTGTTATGAGAATAATAAATCTCACAGCGGTCCAGTTCAATATGTTTTAACTCTTAAAACATATCAACACACCAACTAGAAGTCTCCACTTCCATGATCAAGACAAATCATCTTAGTTGATATGTTATAGTCTTCGCAGATGAAATGCCCAATTTCATCACCGACTACGAACTAAAATTCTGAGTTTACAAAGAACTTGTGACTTATATCTTCTGTGACTAAATCACATAAATCACATACTATGCATCTCATGGACTACATGGTAATGTTCGAATATTCATGTTACCATTATTTTAGATAATAATAAAACAAATTTATTAATCACAACATTAAGTCATACATAATGTCATGCGTAGCATCATACGATAGGATTTAAGGGCACTAATCCTAACACTTAATGCTTTTATGTCAAATTGAAGGTGCATTTGTCAAATTAAAATTCCTCGTTATAGTTTTGAACATATAATTGGGTGAAATATCCAAAGGTTAGAACTAATTTATAATTGTGTTAAATTTAATATAAGGATATTACTAGTTAGTAATGGATAAAATGAATATTTGGAATTTTGGGTTAATAGTGGCTCTTGCAATAAAATATAGTGCAAGTGTGGAATTGTTTATGTCATCATTATAAATGCCAAGGTGGTTTTTTTTTTTTTTTTTTTTAATTTAGGTTTCAAGGATTGGTGAAAAAACTTGTGCAGAGTAAATTTTTCTTATTTGGTTAATGCATTGAGGCAAGTGAGATTCCATACACTAGCTCCTCACCTTCCCCATATTCATTGATGAAACCTATTGAATGTTCCTTTTATATAAACTAGTCGCAAATTCATGCGTTGCGCATGATAATATTTTAAGGGTGGTATTATTAAATTTATATTTTTACAATTTGGATTATTTTTTTAATACAAGATACAAATTCTACTCTATCACAATCTAAGTGTATATGTGTGTGAAGCTCATTCCTAGAAACTTGAACCCGGCCCTTGCCCCCTACACCCCATAAGTACTTACACTTGTGAAGTGACCATAACACCAAGGGTGTGCGGTGGTTATTTGGACTATTTATTAAATAGTAATGTATTTCATAATCATATTTTCATTTATTATGTTCCTCAAAACAAATTGTCACTTATTATAAGGACAAACACAAATGTAATATACATAATTTTATCATACCAAAATTAAAACAATATAAACAATACAATCTTTCTCAGGAATTCAAAAGGTAAGTTAGCAAAAATATTATTTTTTTAATAATTTTTTTTTATAACATTTTGTGTCTCATTAAAAAGTATATAAAATTTGGAGATTATTCTTTTAGTTTTAAACAAACTTTCTCAAACCCAATTTTTTCTACCGTTCAATAAAAAACACTAAGAAAAGTATCTAAAAAATTAATAAAACTCAAGAAAACTACAATTAAAAACAAAAGAGAAAGGAAAATATAAAACTTACATCAATGTCAAACTCCTCCAGAATATGTAAAATTGAGGTAATCAAGCCAAATATCCAATGCATAATCAAATTCAAGAATTTTAATAATATTTTGAAGTGACAGAATAGAAAGATGTCATTGTTCCCAAGTGCTGGTTATAGTTTTATACGTAATGATTGTAACACTTTTCTCTTAATAAAAAAAATTAATACAATTCCATATGGGAAAAATGCAGAGAATTCTTTTTTTGTAAAAAGAAGAAGAATTATTATGTTAATGCTGTCAAAATTTAATCTAACATCTAATTCAATATGTGAAAAATGAATAGATAAATAAATAAGTTTAAACACAAAATTGAATTTGTTTTCTTAAAAATTTCATAAAATACACTAATGGTATAAGAAAGATGAAGAGCAATATAAAATATTGGTACATGCTTAAAACAATTATTTAAGCATCTAAGAATATCATATAACAAATACATAACAATTTTCTATTAATTTGTTAAACAAAATATTTACAAACAACGGAAGGAAACTACATAAAGACAATCTTTTTCAAATGCACTAATTGTTCTTCATCATATTGTCAAAACTATTATGTTGTTTTCCAAATAATCTAAAACCTAAAACAAAAAAAAAATGTGGACATATTATGATATGATTCTTTCTTAAATAAGTTTAACAACAAATACCATTTATTAAAAATAGGGTAAACTACATATTTGGTCCCTATACTTTATGCCATAAGTCAATTTGGTCCCTGACTTTTCAAATGTGTCAATTTGGTCCCTAATGTTTTGGTTTTGTATTAAAATGGTTCCTGCTATTAAATAATGGATGGAAAATGTAGATGTGGCTAATGGCCCAAATAAAAAATCATTTTTATGCCACATTAGATGACATGTGTAATTCCACATGGAATAAAAAATAAAATTTAGAATTTGTTGAAATATCAAATATATTAAATTACAATGTGCTTTAAAAACGAAAAATGAAAAATGAAAAATATAAAATAAAGTAAAATCATTTTAGAATATTCTCATCACTTTCTCAGCATCCAAATAGAAAATCATTTGAACCCCAAACACTCTTCAAATCAAGACCCACGGCAACCCATGCTTTCTTTTCTTCTCCCTTTTTTCATTTTTTCTCTCCTCTTCTCATTCTCTTTCTTTTAGATATGATCTACTAGGAAAATGACTCAAATTTAGAATATGCAATTTCACCACCAATTTCGTCCTTTGTTTTGGAGAACAAAACAAGGGAACTGTAGACACTCGATTTTGCACCCATAATTTAATCTTGGAAGATGGCTAGAGTGACCATTCATATACCCAAAATTTAGAGTTACATTACATGCATTAATTCATTCATTGCATATCATAAAAATGATCTTGAGATTCTAACGGTCGTGATGCTATGTCCGATTCCCAAATTGAACTATCGGATTGAAAGATATCACATGATCAAGTTTTTATGGTCCGCGTGCATTTTGTTTGGGTGGAATCAACCACGTGTGATTAATTTGAATTAATTCTGATTGGTTGAATAATTTTGTGATTAGTTGTTGGTTAGTGTCAAAAATAGGCCTGCTTGCATGGGAATAAAGTGGATAATCAGGTAACAAAGAAGTTGTGGATAATTAAGTCTTTTTTAGAATATTTATCTATAAATAGAGGAAAAAGATTAGAACTAAGGGCTCTTTTTATCTTTTTCGGATTTTTAGAGATAAGGATGCATTCCAATTCATATCTGATCTCATTCAGCTTATTTTTTAAGCATCCTAACCCCTATAAATAGAGGAAAAAGATTAGAACTAAGGGCTCTTCTTTTCTGATTTCTCTGCTCCCCTTACATTAAAGACGTTCTATAGGCTTCTACTTTAAGAACTTCTTTTTTGTAAGTAAAGTATTTTAGACCTCAAAGAAGTGAAAACTTCTTTGATTTCTAAAATATTCTTCTATTGAAGAGCATGCTCATGCAAGAGGTATCAAGTTTCATTCTTTTGTCGGTTTTTCTTTTCCACTAATTAATATGTTGTGATTGTTCATTGCATGAATTTGGTCAATATGTTAGATTTTATTATGCCTTGTTTTTAATTCATGTTTGTCATGCTTAGATATTAAGTTGGAATTTTCTTTGACATGTTCTTTAGTTGATTGTCTATTTTAATTTTTTCTTTGATTTCAAAATCTGCTAATGATTATCAAAACTTCTTTTTTTTTTAATCCAAAACTAGTCTGTATTTTCATTAAATACAGATCTATATTTTTTTTTATCATAAAACTGGTCTGTATTTTCATTAAATATAGATATGTATTTTTTCTGATCACAAAATTCGTCTGTATTTTCATTAAATACAGATCTGTATTTTTTATCACAAAACTGGTCTGTATTTTCATCAAATACAGATCTGTATTTTACAAAACTGGTCTATATTTTCATTAAATACAGATCTATATTTTTTTTGATCCATGGTTTGTACTTTCATTAAGTACAGATCTATAATTTTTCTGTTCACAAAACTGGTTTGTATTTTCATTAAATACAAATCTGTATTTTTCTAGTCACAAAATTGGTTAGTATTTTCCTGAAATACATATTTGAAAATTTTTATGAAAAAGTTTTCTTTTTTATAAAATTGCAGATTTTGAAATTTCAAAAGAAGGAATTAAGAGTTTGGTTAAAGTCTTTCTTTTTAATATGTGATGCATGCATAATAAGTTTATCTCATGAATATGAATCCCCTTTTAACACAATCTTTTTTTACCCTTTCAAAAACAGATCTGCTTTTTACAAATCAAATCTCAGTTTTTTTACCCTTTCAAAAACATGTCTGATTTTTATTAACCCAATCTCATTTTTTTTATTCTACAAAAACAGATCTAATTTTTATTAATCCAATCTCATTTCTTTTATCCTACAAAAAATATTTGATTTTTATTAACCCAATCTCATTTTTTTTTACCCTTTACAAAAACATATCTGACTTTTACAAATCAAATCTCTCTCTCTCTCTCTGTGTTTTTTTTTTCCCCAAAACAAGTCTGATTTTTCTTTTAAAGAGGACATATCCATAAGACAAATTTGGTTAAATTAATTTGGCCAAGTGTTTGTCATGTGTGTTACAACATATCATTCAACATCATACAAACAGGTATATAATGGTCATTAGAGTCTAGAAGACTAGACTTTGTCTGGGCGAAGTGGGTGCCTAACTCCTTCCCATTCCGTAACCTAGCCCTTGAACTTAGGATTTTGGTTAGTAGATTAGTGTTTTGTCTTTAATTTTGGTAGATTGTAACTAGGATTAGAGCTTTGTGTATATGTATATATATATATATATATATATATATATATTTTGCATAGACTATAATTAGGACCAAAGCCTTGTAAGGTTATGCTACCCAAATCTCTTTTTTGAGAGCACCCTTCTTTTCGTGGTCTCTCACTATGGCTACTTCGCTGGGGATGTCGAGGGCTAAGTTTCGTGTTATACTTTTAGTGACCAATTATATACCCTTGTTTTTTTTTTTTTTAATGATTTTTTTGTTTGGTTGGTTGTCTATGTCTTGAGATGTTTGTATTATACTTTTTTGTTGTTTGTGTTGCCATGTTGATTGTTAAAAGTTTTCCCTAACTGTCATAGTGTGTGTCATCAAAATAACAAATATGTATACACCCTTCTCAACATATGGTGGTAGTAACCATGGATCACCAGGCTTCACTATATTTGGGTACCTAGTGGCGAACTCACCAACTCATAGCCCAATGTCACTGGATCATTTCTTGTTAACTATAAAGGATAGACCATGCCGTTTGGACCAATGTAATGTTTATTACATTACAAGTTGGGAGGTGTAACGTCCTAGCTATAGGAAATAATGAAACAATAAACCCACCTTACAATGTAATGACATAAAACCTACCTTTAGGCTGGTCCATGTTAAAATTGCATTGCATTGTTGCATGTGTTTTGTTTGGTTGATTGATGTAGATGGGGACATAGCTTTGATTGACCAAACCAAGCCTTTTCTTAGGGGAGAATTTGGTCAAGATCAGAGGGAAGACTCCAAAGAGAACCCAAAGATGACACAGAAGCTAGCAATTCCAGTTCCAAGCCCCTCATGGTACTAAAGCCCGTGAGCATAGAAGACATTCCACTACTACAACATCTCAATCCCGTGTTTAACCTATAAGACAATCCAAGCCACAAGAAGTTCGAAAACTCCATCATTATGGCGGAAGGGGGAGAATATCCAAACACTAAAGAAACCATGAACACTCAAGAGCTGGTAAACACCATGGTAGCTAGTCAAATACAATTGAGGGAAGACATGAACCTCATTGTACAACAATTTCAGAACCTGAAGGGTGGCCAAAAGGAAAACAAAAGCGATCATAATCTCCCAACAATGGGAGGGTGAGAAGAAGATTAATGAGAGGATAAACAAGGTGGAAGAGATGATCAAAAGAGCTCGCAAGATGGGAGACCTCATAGACTACCAATCATTCTCACTTTTCCCCGATGTGAGATTGCCTCCCAAGTTCAAGATGTCGACCTTGGACAAGTTTTATGGGATTGGTTGCCCAAAGTCCTATTTGAAGATGTACATGAGGGCTATGCAGCCCCTGGGAGCAACTGAAGAGTTACTTGCTCAAATGCTTCAAAATACCTTGACTAGAGCCGTTCTTAGGTGGTTCCTCAACCTAGATGATGCTAGAGCAAGGAGTTGGGAGGACATCTGCCGTGAGTTTCACAATTAATACAAGTACAACATAGAGGTGGATGTGACGAGGAAAGATTTGGAGACCACTAAGCAAGAGCCGAAAGAATCTTTCTCTACCTTCATTACCAAGTGGAAGTCCAAAGCTACATAGATGATGAATAGGCCAAGTGAAGAAGAACAATTAACTATGGTTGTAAAACACTTATTGTCTATATACCATAAGTATTTGGTTGCTCAATATTTTCCTAATTTTAAAGCTTTGATTGCTGCTAGAACTCAAATCGAGGATGCAATAAATAATGACACTATAAAGAATGAGGACCCACTAAGGTTTAGAAAGAATTTAGGATCTAGTTCTAAAACTGCAGAAGTTTCTAATATATACAAAAATGATCCATACCAACTTATTGCCCCTATTACCCCCGTGTAAATATCACAAGGGTTGCCTTCAAGGCCTAAGAGAGAATTTCATGAGCTGTATATGCTTGTGAGTCAAGTGTTTGAAAAACTAAAAGCAAAGGGGTTGCTAAAACCCTTAGAACCAAGACCAATCCCAAACCCATTACCTACAAGATTTGATGTGAGTAAGAGGTGTGCCTACCATCAAGGCCCCGGTCACGACACTAACAACTGTTTTGGCCTTTGTCATGCAATTCAAGATTTAATAGACACTAAGGTGATTGCACGGCCTACAAGGCCTAGCATCACTATCAATCCCTTGCCCAACTATAATTTTGGGAGAGGATTGAGGATTAATTGCTTGATGACTGAAGAGGAAGGTGAAGAGGGCCCGTTTAAGTTGATTTATGACCTACATGAGTGCTTTATGATGACATGGGAAGAGTTGATGGATATGACATCCACTGCAGGGTATGATATATAGAGTGAAGATGCTACAGAAACCCTAAATTACCCAACATTCACATATGGGGGGGAGACACTTCAAACCACTATCAAACTACCCAATATCCACAAATGGGGGGAGACACTTCAAACCTCAAGCAAGTTACCAAGCAACTACATATGGGGGTGGGGGGGCACTTCGAACTGCAATCAAACAACCTAACACCCACATATGGGGGGAGACACTTTGAACCCCATTCAAACGACCCAACATCCGCATATGGGGGGAGACACTTCAAACCCCAAGATACTGAATTAAATGACCCATCAAAAATTGCCCACATCACAAGGAGGGGGGGAGAGACTTCAAACCCCCATATTTAAAGACAGACAACTCGATAGAAGCCTTGAAGGAATCTACCCAACAAACACCCACAAAAGAGGATGAGGTCCTCAAGCAGCTACAGAAGACACAAGCGAATATATCTTCATGGGGTTTACTTATGGTTATACAAGCACCGCCAGAATTTGGAAGACCTTCCTAATCAAATCCAAGTCCTTACAACCACTACTTCTCAAGATCTGAATGCTATGATTGGGTTTATAAGTAGAGAACTCACTATTTCCTACTTTAACAAAGATTTGACAAAGAAGGGGAAGCACCATAATGACCCATTGCACATTACTGTAGAAGCCAAAGGCAAGAGGATTCCAATGGTTCTAATTGATGATGGAAGTGTTTTAATGTGTGTCCTTTAAAGATTTCAAGTTGCTTGGGCCTGAGTATTGAAGAAGGTGGAATTTCAAGTCCTGAACATAGCATCGTGCTTCAATATGCTCCTTGGGTGACCATAGATCCATGATACAGAGGCCATACCTTCATCTCTATACCAAAAGGTTCGGTTTCCGCATGAAGGAGCCATAGTTACCATATATGGTGATACTTTGACCATACCAAAGCCCATTTTTGGCATTGATTCTGAGAAGGAGCCATTGACCTTGGATGGCTTTGAAATTGAGAAGCTTGGGTTTAGAAGAAGAGAAGAAGAGGTAGAGAAGATCCCTATGGACTTTGCTCCTTACAGCAACAACAATGTGGTGGCAATGATGAGGAGAATGAATTATCTTCTAGGTATGAACTTAGGGAAGACTATGAAGAATGCAATTACTCAAGTCCCAAAAATTCCTACAGCCACCTCACCTTTTGGGCTAGGTTATAAACCTACTGATGATGATTTGCTAGAAATGGAGGTGAGAAGAATGGCTTGTGCAAAGGCCAAAGCAAAGGGACTTCCTTGTCCCCCAAAACCCTTAAAGCCCTATACCCCCATGTTGAACAGAAAGTTTGTCAAAGCCAGAGATAATCAACACTATTGGGGATTCCCTAAATTGAGGTATGATCTTGAGTCAAGAACAATGATGCCTGGGTTTGAACTATTCTTTGATTGCAACAACAAGGTTCCAGAACTAAAGAAAGAAGACACAAATTGGGTCCTCACTAATTGGGTTGATTACATGGACCTTGATGCAATGACTACACTTTTGGGAGATGCCATCTGCAATATAGAAGAAGAAGAAGAGTATTGGGAGGCTTGCCATCATGCATTGAAAAGCCCGTATAAAGCAAGAACAAATGATGAAGATGAGGAAGGAGGAGTAACCCCTAGTGATGACGATGAAGGTAATGACAGCAAGAGTGATAGTAGTAGTGATAGTAGTAGTGATAGCAGCAGTAGTAACAGTGGAGATAGCAAGGATAATAGCAACAGTGATAGTGAAAGCAACAATAGTGAAGATTATGATAGCCAATATAATGGCAATGATTGGGATGAACCCCCTAGTAATAGAGAAGATGAAGATGTAGGACCTTTGTATGAAGACCACTTTGATGATGATGTGGACTACTATGATGGAGATGTAGAGGATGATGCTGAAGCTAAACCTATAGATATGGAGAATGGCGCTAAAAGTGAAGAAAATGAGCTAGAAAATGTGCTAGAAGTTGTAGGAGATGAGGTGGAAGTTGAAGATGAAGAGGCTGATGACATAGATTATGATGACAAGCATGGTAGAGAATTTCTTGAGTTAGGGTCATTCCACAATTCAGAACTTGGCTCACTGACCCCATACACTGAGGAAGAAAATTACATAGATGCTAGATTGGCCACCCTAGATAGAAAGTTGATGATCCACAGTTTCAAAAACTTAACATTAGAGAATCTTGAAGATAAAGATGAGAGGATGGGTGGAAAAAATGAGTTAGAATACCTCTCTTAATACATCTTTCTAAGCAACAAAGGGAAGCAAGATCTGTTTGGTGAATGGATGGATAGTATAGCATTTGGATGCTTATGTGACTGACAAACCTATAGATATGGAGATTGATACTGAAGGCATGGATTATATGGATGAAGACCCTATGGTACTGATGCTGAAGGAAGAAGGAACTCATCGAAAGCCACTCGCCATTGTTGAAGCTACAACCGAGTTGAAGAATTGGGCATGAGAGGGAGCCACCCACCCTATGGAAGACTCTATGGAGAAGATCAAGAATGTTGAACCAATCACACTTGTTGAAAACATTGTTTCTATCCCTATTAAGTCTATTTCTGCTAGTATTATCATTCTTGTTGAGTCTTTTTGTGATCGTATTCCTATAGAGTCTATTTCTATTGAGAACTCTTTTCCTTATAATGTGATTTCTAATTCTGCTTATTTGTTGGTTTTGAATTTTTTTAGTTTGGAAATTGGTAAAGAAAATCTTAATAATAAGGAATTAAAACAAGGGCATGTAGAAACTATAAAAGAATAAATCGACTTGTTAACCTGTGAATTGATGATGAACCTAAGATGATACAAGTGGGCAATACCCTAACCTCCTCCGAAAAAGATGCATTAGTTGCCCTACTGATAGAATTCAAAGAGGTGTTTGCATGGTCATATGAAGACATGCCTAGCATTGACACAGATATAGTGCAACACTACATTCCAACAGATCCAACCATGAAGCCAGTCAAGCAGAAGTTAAGAAGAATGAAGCCAGAATGGATTCTCAAGATCAAAGAAGAAGTCGAGAAATAGTATAATGCGGGATTTCTAAGAGTGGTTAACTACCCAAAATAGTTAGCTAATGTGGTTCCGGTGCTGAAGAAAGATGGGAAAGTGAGAATGTGTGTGGACTTCCAAGATCTAAATAAGGCTAGCCCAAAAGATGATTTTCCTTTGCCTCACATTGATATCTTGGTTGATAACATAACAAGACATGTATTGCTATCATTTATGGTGTTAAGACATATGTGCTTCACTTGTTAGGAACATATGTCACTATTTTATGTAGTTGGCTAATCCTTTGACAAAATGCACTTTACTTGTATTTGGGTAGATCTAAGTTGTGTTTAATACTTGAAGAAACATGTTGTTCAAGTCTAGTATTAAAGCCATGAAGATTGAACCAAGAAACAAGTGAAGAAAAGGTGTTCAATAAAGCTGGATAGATAGCTCGACACCTGCGGACAGATAGCTCGATAGCTTCTCGACACCTACTCAACACCTGGCTATCTGTCGAGATCTTCAGCTGATTCTTATCGCAATCTCGATAACTTCTCGATAGCTGGTCGATCGATCGAGAAAGTTTCTGTCCCCTCGACACCTTCTCGACACCTTCTCGATAGCTGTATCTGTTGAGATTCATTTAAACCTCGACACTTGCTCGATACCTCCTCGATAGCTGCTATCTGTCGAGGTTACGAAAATTCAGATTTCTGTTTTTGGGCCCGGCTTTTGTATTTGTGTAGGGTTTCTTTTCTCACAACCCTAGACCTATATAAGGCTTATTTTAGAGGCCGTCACATAAGAGAATACAAGGAGAACATATGCAAAAGGTGACCGATGCCTTATTCTCTCTAAAAGAAGCTACTGCGTCTTTGCGCCTTAGGGTTTTGTAACCAAGTGCTTCTTGATCTTCATTGTTGATGAAGTGAAGAACTTTGCAACCAACATCTTCTTCTAGTTGGTGAGTGAGTCACGTACTAGGATTCGTGCAAAGGAGTTAGCCACGTACTGGGATCCGTGCAACAATAAAAAGGGTGGCGTTCATATATTGAAGAGTTTAGAGGTTCTGAAGTGGTAGAAGGTTTCTGCTGTGAGTTCATCTACGGGGATTGTAGAGTCTAGGGACAAAGGTTTTGTACTAGATCTGAAACTTCTCTTTACTATAGTGGATTGCTTTTCGGGAAGGTTTCCCCCCAGGTTTTTTACTGTGAAACTGGTTGGTTTCATTGGTTTTCCTGGGTCATCATATATTGTCTTCTTTAATTTTTCTGCTGCATGATTTTGACATGATATTGGTGTTTGTTTGTTTTAACAAGTTTTATTCATAATAAATCTAATTAACAACTTGGGTTTAAAACTTGTTAATTCTATCAACCGGGGTCTAAATTTCCCAACAAGTGGTATCAGAGCGGGTTCACTCTGATTGGATTAATTTCCTGAGTGTGATCCATTGACCCCTGTTGTCATGGATAAAGGACAATCTTTATTTATACCTCATTTATTTAATGGAACTAATTATGCGTACTGGAAAGTTCGTATGAAAGTTTTCTTGCAGACCCTAGGTGAACAGGTATGGCAAGCTGTTGAAGTTGGCTGGATTAAGCCAAAGCAAACGCCAGTGGATTGGGATGATGCAACAATCATAGCGGCAAATTTCAACAGTAGGGCTTTGAATGCTCTATTTTGTGGGGTGACCAATAAGGAATTCAAGAAGATATCATCCACGGAAGTTGCCAAGGAAGCATGGACTATTCTTGAGACCACCTATGAAGGTACCAAGGCAGTAAAGACTGTGAAGTTTCAACAACTCACAAGCAGTTTTGAAGAAATAAGGATGGAGGAAGACGAGACCTTTGATGAGTTCTATGCCAAACTCAAGGATATTGTGAATTTTGCCTTCAACCTTGGAGAATGTATTGCGGAATCCAAGATTGTTAGAAAAATCCTTAGGTCCTTACTTGAAAGATTCCATGCCAAGATCACTGCCATTGAAGAAGCAAAGGACATTGATCAAATTCCTTTGACCGAGCTTGTAGGGAACCTTCAAACCTATGAGATGGGATTAGGCTCAATGGGAAAAGGTGGAAAGAGCAAAAACTTGGCTCTTAAGGGTATAGAGGAAGAGATTGAGGACTCTGAAGATGAAGATGAAAGTGAAGATGAAGATGAAGATGAGGATGAGGATCTGACTTTCATAACTGATGAGATTATCAAACTTCTCCAGTTTAGGAAAAAGGATAAGGGCAAACCTCCTAGGAAACCTAAATCATCTAGGAAGGGCAAGAATGAGAAACCCCTTATTCAATGCCATGAGTGCAAAGGTTTTGGTCATATGAGGATAGAATGTCCAAACTACCTCATGAAGGAAAAGACCAATGAGTCAAAAGATAAAGGGTTGGTTGCTACTTGGAGTGATACTGAGGATGACTCTTCTGATGAGTTTGTGGATGAATGTCGTCACGTTATGGCCTTTGCTGCCTCAACCGATAAGGTGATTGTGGAGAGTGCTAGTGACAGTGAGGATTCTTCTGATGATGAAGTACCTAAGAAAATGACCCTTCAAGAAGCCTATGATAAGCTATGCACTGAATTCATAAAATCTGAAAAGACTTCTCATCTTTGTAGAAAAGAGCTTAATGAGGTAAAAACTGAAAAAGCTGATCTGTTAGTCAAACTAGATGAGACTACAAGGTTAGTTGAGACTCTTGCTGTAGAGAACACCTCATTTGAAGATAAGGTCAAGAATCTTGAGGTTGAGCTTAGTTAAGCTAGAACTCAAATAGAGAGGATGTCTAGTGCAAAGCTTAATGAGGTCTTGAGTGCTCAAAAGCCTAGTTCTGATAAGACTGGTTTAGGATATGTTGTTTCCTCCAGCCCCTCCTCGTCCACGACTTTTGGATCAAGGACTATCTTTGTGCCACAATCTAAAGGTGATAAAGGTATGAAATCCAAAACTGTTCTGGCTAATTCTAAATCCTTTATTAGACCTCATGTTTGTCATTATTGTGGTGTTGCTGGACACATTCGTCCTAATTGCTTTAAATTGTATCCTCACAAGCAATTGTCCAAACGGTCACAGGTTTCCTCTCAATGACCTACACCTTTGTTTGGAGAGTTATTAAAAGTCTTGAGCTTTTTAACTCAATTTCAGGAGAATTTTAATTCTTCTATGTCCTTTAGTAGACATACTAGGACACGTGCCTTTTCATCTTCACGGCCAAAGACTCGTGCTGTGTGGGTGAGAAAGGAGCCTAAGACTTAATTATCTTTTCTGTTTGTCCTCTACTTTAATTCTTTCTATCTAAAGTAGGACTTTCTTGCTTGATTTCTTATCTGTTTTTGGAATCATGCTTTCATGCATTTGCATATTTCTATCATGTTTTCATGCATATGCATCTTTCTTTCATGCATTCATGTTGTTTATCTGTTTTTGTTTGGTTGTTTAGTTTTTATTTTGTTTTTGTTTTCAAAATAAAAAGAGAAAAATTATAAAAATACAAAAACAGTGTGTGTTTTGTGTACTTTGGTACTTGTGTACCTTGGATGGCCATTGAAACAGAGTTTTCTAAAACTTTGTATCTTTTGTAGCTTAGATGAGCATCTCTATGCACAACTAAGCAAGTGAGCTTTGTGGCTCTTGTTTGTGATGAGTAAGATTAAGTTATCTCTTAAACTTAACACTCATATCACTCTTTTTGACGGGTAGGACTAGAAAATCCTAAGAGAAAACCATAAATGACCATCTCACCACTGTTGCCCGCCAATCATAGTATGACACCTGTATGCTTCGGCATAGCAAAAGTGCAGTATCAAAGACATCCGTATGCTTCGGCATAGCAAAAGTGCAATGTCTATACTTAACATGTTGGGTATTTCTTTTCTCTCTTTTTATGCCCATGCATGATATGCTTAAAAGAAAATATGCAAAGAAAATATAAAGCTAAAAGATTAAAATGCTTTAAATATGATTGCAAGCGTGTTTTCTAGGAGATGTGGGAGTTATAGGATGTACCTCGAAGGTGATAGTCCCCATCAAACAGTTATGATTGCGTGTGAGTTAAAGTTATTTTCTCATGTCTCAGATCGTCATAACATGTATACACATATGCAATCTTGCGATGTTTTTCACACACAACACGCAATATTCCTTGCTACTCTTGATACATGTGCAGGTACAATGTGATTTGGCCATTACAAGTGTTTACATATGCTAATGTATGCTCACTAAACTGTCTTGACTTGTTTTTGAAATATAAAATTGGTTAGACTTGTTTAGTGTGTGTGTGTGTTTTGGGATCTATATGCTTAACATTTTTCTTGTTTTTTACATGTTTTGCATCCTTCTATTATCTTGTCATTCATAGCATCTTGTTTCATTACATTCATGCATTTATATGGATTTCTTTGTCCCCCTTGATCATCTTTATGTTTCTCGGGTGAAACTTTCTGTACCCTTTGTCAATCATGACAAAAAGGGGGAGAAATTGTGGAATGTGGTTTCTTTTTATAAGATTCTACATGTTAGGGGGAGAAATACATTCCTTTGTAAGGGGGAGATGTGTTTCATCTTGTTAGGGGGAGTGCTTACTTCCTTCTTCTTGTACATTGGGTCTTGTGACCATGTTTACATACATTGTGCTTATCTTTGATATTTATATGCTGATGTATGTCTTCTTCACCTACCTCTACATGTGTTGTTTCTTTTCTATCTTTATATGCATGTTTCTTATTACTTGTATGCAATCTATTATTTCTGTTTCACACTAAGATGCCTTGATGAGTTTTGTTTAAGTGTTTCAAAAATACAGGTTGTCAAAGTCTACTTGCCATAAGCTCTCTTCTTGCAAAGTTTTTCAAGAGTTTGTGTTAGGATAGATTTTATTGTATTCAACAAGTGAATATGAGTTGAGTGATTTATGACTTCTCTCATATGTTCATTTGTTTGTTGTGGTTTTGTCACGGATTGCCAAAGGGGGAGATTGTTAGGACATATGTGTTTCACTTGTTAGGAACATATGTCACTATTTTCTGTAGTTGGCTAATCTTTTGACAAAATGCACTTTACTTGTATTTGGTTAGATCTAAGTTGTGTTTAATACTTGAAGAAACATGTTGTTCAAGTCTAGTATTAAAGCCATGAAGATTGAACCAAGAAACAAGTGAAGAAAAGGTGTTCAATAAAGCTGGACAGATAGCTCGACACCTGCGGACAAATAGCTCGATAGCTTTTCAACACCTCCCCGACACCTGGCTATCTGTCGAGATCTTCAGCTGATTCTTATCGCAATCTCGATAGCTTCTCGATAGTTGGTCGATCGATCGAGAAAGTTTCTGTCCCCTCGACACCTTCTCGACACCTTCTCGATAGCTATATTTGTTGAGATTCATTTAAATCTCGACACCTACTCGACACCTCCTTGATAGCTGCTATCTGTCGAGGTTACGAAAATTCAGATTTCTATTTTTGGGCCAGGCTTTTGTATTTGTGTAGGGTTTCTTTTCTCACAACCCTAGACCTATATAAGGCTTATTTTAGAGGCCGTCACATAAGAGAATACAAGGAGAACATATGCAAAAGGTGACCGATGCCTTATTCTCTCTGAAAGAAGCTACTGCGTCTTTAGGCCTTAGGGTTTTGTAACCAAGTGCTTCTTGATCTTCATTGTTGATGAAGTGAAGAACTTTGCAGCCAACATCTTCTTCTAGTTGGTGAGTGAGTCACGTACTGGGATTCGTGCAAAGGAGTTAGTCACGTACTGGGATCCGTGCAACAACAAAAAGGGTGGCGTTCATATATTGAAGAGTTCAGAGGTTCTGAAGCGGTAGAAAGTTTCTGCTGTGAGTTCATCTACGAGGATTGTAGAGTCTAGGGACAAAGGTTTTGTACTAGATTTGAAACTTCTCTTTACTATAGTGGATTGCTTTTCGGGAAGGTTTCCCCCCAGGTTTTTTACTGTGAAACTGGTTGGTTTCATTGGTTTTCCTGGGTCATCATATCTTGTCTTCTTTAATTTTTCCGCTGCATGATTTTGACATGATATTGATGTTTGTTTATTTTAACAAGTTTTATTCATAATAAATCTAATTAACAACTTGGGTTTAAAACTTGTTAATTCTATCAACCGGGGTCTAAATTTCCCAACATATGGATTGCTTTTCGGGATACAATCAGATAAAGATGGCTCCAGAAGATTTGGAGAAGACCTCCTTTATTACTTTATGGGGGATGTACTACTACAAGGTTATGCCATTTGGCCTTAAGAATGCTGGTGCTACTTATCAAAGTGCAACCACTACTCTATTGCACGATTTGATCCACAAAGAAGTAGAAGTTTATGTTGATGACATGATAGTGAAATCCAAAGACTGTGAAGGACACATACTAGCTTTACGGAAGTTCTTTGAAAGAATCCAATTCTATAAGTTGCAGCTGAATCCTAAGAAGTGCATTTTTGGCGTAACATTTGTGAAACTGTTGGGGTTTATGGTAAGTTAGAGGGGAGTTGAAGTAGATCCTGACAAAATTAAGGTAATTATAGAGATGAAGCCTCCAAGGATTGAATAGGAAATCCGAGGATTTTTAGGGAGGATACAATACATCAGCAGATTCATAGCCCAGCTCACCATGACATGTGAGCCACTTTTCTGATTGTTCAAGAAAGAAGTTCCCACAGTATGGAATGAACAATGCCAAGAAGTTTTTGAGAAGATTAAGAATTATCTGATTAAGCCACCAATATTGGTTCCACCAGTGCCTGAAAAGCCATTATTGTTGTATCTCATAACTATAAATACAACAATTGGGGCTTTGCTCGCTCAGTACCTAGAGGAGTCTAGGAAAGAGAATGCAATTTATTACATTATCAAGAAGATGTAGGCTTATGAAGAGAAGTATTCACCACTTGAGAAAACATATGTAGCACTTGTATGGGCAACCCGAAAACTTAGACATTATTTGCTTGCTTCAAAGTCTTGTTGATTGCAAGAATAGACCCATTGAAATACTCGATGGAGAAGCTAGTACAAGAAGGGAAGATAGCTAAATGGGTTTTTCTTTTGTTAGAATTTGATATTAAATATGTGGCTCAGAAGTCTATGAAGGGGAGAGCAATTACTGATCACTTAGCCCACTGTTCACTTGAAGAAGCTAAAGGAACTCGAGGAGACTTTTCAGATGAGGATATCATAGGATAGACCTAGAATCATGGAAGATGTATTTTGATGAAGCCACTAATCAAAATGGGAGTGGCATTGGAGTTCTCTTAATTTCACCAAAAGGGACACACATCCCATTCTCTGGTAGGCTAAACTTTCTTGCCACTAATAATGCCATTGAATATGAAGCTTGCATTATGGGGTTACAAGCGGCCCTAGGTTTTGGGGAGATAGAGTTGGAAGGGTATGGTAATTCATCCTTGATAAATTCTTAGATTTAGAATAAATGAAAGATCAAGGAAGAAAGGCTAATGCCTTATCATGAATGTCTTCAAAAATGGGCCTCGATATTCAGTAAGATCTAGTACCAATATGTGCCAAGAATACAAAATTAGATTGCAGATGTTTTAGCAACAACGGCATCCATGATGGACAGACCTAAGGAGCATGAAGCTCGACCAATAGTGGTGGAACAAAAAGAAAAGCCAGCTTATTGTATGTCAATAGAAGAAGATGAGGAAAAGAATGGGGAAGGTGAGTGGTATTTAGACATTTTATAGTACCTCAAGGATGGAACATACCCAAAGTCTGCAGACAAGAATGACCAATTGAACATCAGAAGGTTGTCCACTAATTATATTATTTGTGGTGAGAGGCTTTACAAAAGATCATATGACGAAATTCATCTCCTTTGTGTGACCACCAAGGAAGCATAGCAAATAATTGAAGAGGTTCATAAGTCAAGTTATAGGCCAAATATGAATGCATACATGCTATCACGAAAGATAATGAGACAAGGTTATTACCGGACTACTATGGAAGTAGACTGTGTAGCTTATGTTCGGAAGTGCCATCAATGCCAAGTCTGTGGAGATCTGAAGCACATGCGACCTATGCCATTACATACCATGACTTCACCTTGGCTATTCTCTACATGGGAAATAGATATTATTGGGAAGATTCACCCAGCAACATCTAATGGCCATGAATTTATATTTGTTGCTATTAATTATTTTACTAAATGGGTAGAAACTGCCTCATACAAGGTTTTGAACTCGAAGACAGTTGCTCAATTTATTCATACTAATATCATTTGTAGATATGGGGTACTGCATGAAATCATCTCAAACAATGGGCTGCGTTTCAAGGGAGAAACAGAGAAGTTGCGTCGATAATTCAATATCCAGCACCATAAATCCTCACCTTACTATCCTCAAACTAATGGAGCAGTTGAGGCTGCAAACAAAAATATAGGGCGAATTTTAAAGAATAGCAAGAAGAACTATAAGGATTGGCATCTACAATTACCCTATGTAGTTTGGGGGTCTAGGACATCAGTTCGATCCTCCATAAGAGCCACTACTTATTCATTGGTGTATGGGATGGAAGTAGTCCTTCCCATTGAAGTGGGTGTTCATTCATTGAGAACAGTATTGGAGAGTGAAATCCCTAAAGTAGATTGGTCGTATAGTAGATATGACCAATTATGCATGATGGATGAGAAGAAACTCAAGGCCTTGTATCACATTCAAGGTTATCAAAGGAGACTTAGGAAAGCTTTTGACAAGAAAGTAAGAACTAGAGATTTGAAGACAAGAGATTTAGTGCTAAAAGAGATCCAAACCCCAGTTCAAGAGATAAATAGGAAGTTCAAGCAAAATTGGGCAGGTCCATATATTATCAAGCAGATATACTCTGGTGGAGCAGTAAGGTTGATGGACTTAGATGCAAACCCTTTTACTAAACCAACAAATATGGATCAATTAAAGAAATACCACATCTGAAGTGGTTGTAAATTATGTTATTTCCCTTCCTAGGTTTGGCGCCAAAAAAAAAAAAAAAAAGTGAGAGAGCCTGCTAGGCTGAAAACCTAAAAAGGTGGCCTAGGCAAAAGTTAAGACAAATAAAATGAACTACGTGATGACCTAATCCTTCTGCCAAGGAAGTACGTAGGCAACCATATATTGGTCTGGTCAGACCTTCCCTAAACCCACCATTTACCTATTAAAAAATAGAACTGTTTTCTAAATTCAACCATTCCATTATGTCAATGCTTGGCCTCGATCTTTGGGTAGCGAAAAAAACCATTGCCGTCGTGGGCCTTTGTTCAACCACCAGCCGTGGTGACAGCTCGCTCGCGCACAAGTCCCGTTAGAGGCCCCTCTCGATATGAATGTGTATGGTTCGCATAGAGCTTCGGGTACTCTCTCCCTCGGTGGAGGAAGGTAGGTCTACCTTTGGTTTTATGACAGGAATCAAGGCCAAATTTCAAGGGATTACCAAAGGTGAGTGGCCTCATTGGGTTTTTCTAAGGTGTGATTGGTCCCCTATTTCTAGTTGATTTTATTACCAATCCTAGGTTAAGAAAAAGGTCATTTTACCTAATCTAATGTGGACGGAAAAAAATATTGATTCTTAGGTCCGAAATTTTGGTTGCGTGTGGGGAAGGTGTTAGGCACCCCACAACGCCTGTCCAAAGACAATCCTTTGTTTTGATAAAACCTTAATTTTTGGAGATTGGTAGTAAAAACACGATTTCGGCATTGGCTTTTGGGGCTTTGCATACATAGGGACTTTGAGGTTTTGGCTTTTGAATGGGAGTGATCCCAATCTATGCTTTCCTAAGGCATTCGAGCAAAATTCCAAATTTCCACCGCGAAAACTCGGTGAGAAGTCACCTTACTTTCACGGCGGAAATTAGGCATTGCTAGCCTTAAGTGACACGGATCACGATAGTCACATTGAAATAGGGCAAGCAAGTATATATATGCATGCATCATGCATAATGCTAGCACATAGAGCAAGAAAGTAAATGCCTACATCCATAGAGTAGGGCCCAAAATATAAGTGCAGGAAAGTAAACAGGGGTCGCCATACTCTAGAGATGAGGATGAATGGTACACAGCAAGATATGCCTAATACATACCATCTAAGAGAGAAAGGGAGGAGGAAGAAAGGGGTTTAAAGAGTATATAACCAAAGGGAAAAGCTAAACCCTAGACCTATTGAACGTGGCCGTTCGGCCCGACCGCATGCTTGCATCCATGCCCTTTTTTCTTGTGCCTAGGAGATCGTGCCCTAGCTCTGTGTGTCCTCACTCCATATGTGTATTTGCAAAGGCAAAGACAAGAAAACTAGCAGAAAAGCAATGGAAGGAAAATGTGTAGATAATAGCAAGAGGACGCAAAGCGAACAAGCAAGATAGATATGGCAAGCATAGAAACAAGGATGCGGGAAAACAAGCAAAGGAGACAGGAAACAAACATGCAAGAAAGGCAACAAGCAAAGAAACAAACAAAAGGTGGTGTCCACGAGAGACAAATGTAGGTTAGGATCCGATTTCCATAGCTTCATTGTGTTGAAGTTTGGACGACACACTAGTAAGCAAGACTCATGCATAGATATGTAAGCAAGCATGTAAAGATGCATAGAAAGGGAGAGGTATGCACAAAGCAACCGGCATCACGACGATGCATCCCCAAATGTTTACATCCGAATAAGGCCTCATGGGCATCAGATGTAACCATACAACCACAAACCCGCAAAGGGCGTCAAACGTGGCAAAGCCCTAGAATTAGAGAGGTAACACAAGTATAAAGCATAGAAGCAAGCAAGCGTAGACATGCAAATGGGGTGATCCAAACCCTTTGATATGGGCCAAGGTGTACGGACAATGACAAAGACCATAGGGTCTAGATCGTGTCCTAACCAATAGGCCAAAATGCAAGAAAGAAAGATAAAGCAACAAAAGGGCTACAATAGCACATGGCAAGACAAACGTAGCCTAGGTCTAGGCACGAAAAACATGGCATGGAGTGCACAAGCACATGGAAGATGGCTTAAAGCAAGCAGAGTGTAGATCTAAGCACACAAGCATGTGAAAACATTGATCTAAGCACGCAAACATGTGAAAACGTAGATCTAAGCACATAAACATGGAAGAACGTGAATCCAAGCATATAAGTGCGTACGGATGCGAATCTAAGCACAAAACGTGGCAAAATGCAATAGCACATAGATCCGAGTGAAGCATAACCATAGACATGGTATCAAGCATGTGAGCACATAACCCTAATCATCACCATAAAGCAAAAAGAGGAGCAAAACCAAGGAAACATGGCATAACACCCTAAGCATGTAGAAACATAGATTTAAGCACAAAACATGGCATAAAGGCCCACAAACATGTAGATCGGGACAAATAAACATGTGAACAAGCATAAAAGAACATGCATCTAAGCTAAAAACATGCTAGAAACAAGATAAAGCAAGAAACATGTCAAAAAAAGTAATAAAACATATTATTATGGCAAAAAGAGAAAGAATATACTAGGAAAAAGATTTAGAAGGTTAGGGGTGTGGATGATAGCTAAAAAAGCTACATCCACACCCCTAAACCACAAATGAAAGATGTAGAACAAAGGAAAGGAAGATTGGGTTCAAAAACAATATCTTGTGTTCCTGGTGGATATGCAAGAATCAAGAAACTTTGATGTATTTTTTGAAGTGTTTTTGGGTGTTTTTTTTGGTGTTTGGAAGAGAGAAAAAACATTGAGAGAGGTTGGGCAAAAGGGAAATTTTAGAAAAAAATCTGTCCTCCCCGTCTGGGTGTGCCTAGGGCTATTTATATCCCCGGGCGCGAAAATCGAGGTGTTGGCCATTATAGGGCTGCCGACAGCCTTTCAATGGACGCCAGCCTCAATCCTCCTCTAATCAGGCTGATATTAACTACTTTGGATAGATCTTGATTTTTAGTTTCTAAAAAGGTATGGAACTTAAAAATCCAACGGCTGGATCAAAAGTTATGGCTCTCGGAAGTTTGTGGTGCATCGATCAGTGCGTCATTTCGATTTTTGTGATATCTCGGCCGTTCTAACTCCGATTTTGACTCATGAATAGTCGTTGGAATGAGAATTTGATAATCTTCGCAATATTGTTGGTTTCAACCCATTTCAATAGCTGGATCAAAATTAGGGTTTTTGGGCCCACCTAAGATTGACCTCGGGTCAAACTTGGTCCAATTTGGTAAAAATTTATTAAAAATATCCAAGAAGCTCAAGTTTGAAGTGAAATTGTGAAAAATGTTGTTTTGTGAGAGTCCGGACCATGTTTGACCTTCTGTTTAACCTAGGGCTGACTAGGGGCATTTTGGTTATTTTAGCTGAAAAAGGCACTTTGGGTGCTCCGTTTCCCGAACAGGTTGCGCCAAATCGTCCTAGATGTTCTAAAGGCCCCGTAGAGGGAAAATAATATTTTTGGATTTTCGAGGGTCCGACATGCAAATCGGGGGCGGAAAAATATGATATCAACACATTACACAGAATTCAAAACCCAAATCCTAAACCAAAACCTTAATATATATATATATATATATATATTAAAAAAAAGAAACCAAACCCTAAAAACCTAAACCCTAAATAGAACCCTAAACTTGAAAGTCCTGAATAATTCCTAAACCTAAGAGTTTCACATCAACTTTTAAAATAAACATGCTCAAAGCCAAAAATAAGAAGATCATTTTTTTTTAGTCTTTTCTCCTTTGGTTGCTCGTTGGTCCCACTTGTGCTAGGTACTTTGTCATCTTTGTCCCTCCTTCTAAACTCATAGTTGTCAGCCTCATATTTTTCTTGGTTGTCTCTGAGAAATTGTTGTCTCATGGCAACCACGTCAGCCTCCTTATCTACAATTTTATTCACCAACAAGTTAGAATATTCTATGGTTATCCTGTGAAAGTGAACCTTAACAAAAGATTGATCCACTCGGTCAGCCATCTCCACACCTAACAACATGTTCCTTATAGAGGTAGGATTTGCGTCCATAGGAGTGAAAGGTTTTCCCCCTTCTCCACTAGGCGTTCGCTACAACCTTATAGAAAGTTGCCCTCCTTAACCCAACTATGAAGATGTGATCTGATCTAGGGGACCACAGCAAAGGAGCGGGACAGTTCCACCAATAACAATTCCATCGAATTTAGACACTAGATTTCTTGCTTAGAAATTTCACCCAGTCAATTTCAGTTTGACACTCGGTTTTGAGGACAGTCCCACTGAGGAAATTGCATGGACCATAATCAGCAACAATAGGGGTGGCAATCATGTCCAATCTTTCCATCAACCATATCTGCAAAGTCAAAGGACTCCCAAGAAAGTGTTGTGACTCTTCACCAAGAAATACGAAATCTAATCCTAAAGATTTTCTGCCAAGATCAGAGCACCAAATAAAATCCTAGAGCACTAAATAAAATCTCCCTATGTCTGGGATCATAAGAAACTGCTACAGAATTTTGGTTGGGATCTTAACCCAAAATAGCTAAAAATTCTTCAATTGTGGAACAAAGTTCAATAGTTTTAAATCGGAATATATGGTCTTCAATATCCTGGAACTTCACGGTGACATGGAGAAAATCCCACTTGATATTGACATTCCTCAAAGCCGTGATTCCCTCTAGTTTGTAGGCTATAAAATTGGCCTTGGTGCTAAAATCAAAGCTACGAACCGATCTATTGATATCATGAATGGTTGAACGAGGAAAATTTTGATTGTTAGCCATGTATAACTCTTGCATGTGATTGTTGTTTCTTGATAACTTTGATTCAAAGATTTTGAAAGTTCAAAATGGGTATGAAACACCCTTGAATGTTTAGACCCCAAATTACAAAATTACCAATTCAAGCTTTATATCAAATAGTTAAAGTTCGGAACATGATAACAAGCTTATAACAAAATTGATAAACAATCTAAGCCAAATATAAACACATCCACAGCAGTAAATATAAGGCAAAGATAAAAGAAAGGAAGATGCAAACACACGGACAACACACGATGTGTTATCGAAGAGGAAACCGAAGTCCTCGGCGTAAAACCTCTCCGCCGCCCTCCAAGCGGTCAAATAATCCACTAAAGAATGTAGTTGGGATACATGAACAGCAGAATACCCTCCAAGCCTAATCTACCCAAGTACCTAAGCCCTCCAAGCTTCTTGCTCCAACGAGGTCATGCCGAACCTATTTCTTCTTTAGCTTCCCGGATTACGCTACCAAACCATAGCATCAACCAATGTATATTGGATCCTTCCAAACTGCTTCCCTTAGCACCAAATGAGCCTTCTCACAAATGTGGGTGTGGTGAGATAAAGATTTGGTCAAAAACCTCTCAAGGGTATGATAATGGAGAGAAAGAGAGTAGAGAAATTTGTAGAGTCTCTAAGGTAAAGATTGGGGATGACGCAATCTTGTTTTGCTCTAGGGTTTCTCTCACAAAATTCTCTCTGGAAGCTCTCTGAATATCATGGGTATAAGGGTCTATATATAGTGGGGTGAGAAAAGAATACGAAGAGATAGTTTTTGCAAAATAGGGTAAATTGGCGGCTTGGTCTCGCGGCTTGTCCAAGTCGCGAGTTCAAGTCGCGACGTAATGGCCTAGCCAGCCTGGGACTTTTATCCTGTAGTGCGATAGTTGGCGTGACCCTTCAGCTTCCCTGTGTGCATCTCACGTGCCTGCATTTGGTGGCTTGCCAGCTGTGAGCCACCCGCGAGTCCTAGCCGCAAAGCTCTGCTTCTTTCCACATACTTGAGCTTTTCTTCACATCTTCTCACACACTACCCTTACAATAATTCCACCTAATTACAGGGTTACTAAATGCTAAATTACAAGCAAATTGGCACGGAATAAAGCCAAACAAGATGGTTGATAAATTTCAACCTTACAATCAACCCCCTTTGGCTATTCCATGACAAAACCCTAAAACAAACTCTAGACTTAACGCGTAAGTTGGGAACAGTTGGAAAACCCACTCACACCTAACTCTAGAATCTGCGAAGCTTTAGAACCATAAGAACAAGTAACTCCTGAAACACAACAACACAATAAGTTCATTGTATGCGGAAAACTTGTAATGCAAATAGAGCAAGCATAAAACAATCAAGCACAATGGAGTAAAGCAATAAACCATGGCAAGACCAAAACAGGTAATCAATATAACCAAGTGATCACAATGCTCATTCACACTTGGAATGAACATCCAGACATTCAAGATGACAAACACAAGGCAAATCACTTGAATGACCAACACTCAACTAATGCACAGTACAAGAAGTATGTGCATCAAGGAAAAATCCTACAAGGGCACAAGAGTGACAGTACTTAAAAAGGAATGCATAGCATTAGGTTAGAAGTACTGATTAAACAACACACAAAGGCTGCATAAAGCATGGCACAAACCACAAAGGCCTACAAGCGTGCATAGAAACAAACCCTTAAAGCTTACAGAAGCAACATGGGTACAAGAAAACAAAAACCTTAATAACCTACAAAGGTACCAGGTACAAGCCCAAAAAAAAAAAAAAACAGTACAAGTACTGAATAATATAAAATGGATACTAAAATAAGATAAAAACTAAAGATAGACAAAAACAAAAGCCTGTTAGCTGAAATCTCCCCCTTCCGTTGAGCTCCCCCTACCAACATCATCTCCCCCTTTTTGTCATGGAATAGCTAGTCTTCATCATCTTCTAGCTTTCTCTGAATTTGATCCAATTGAGCTTGAATAGAAGTGAACTTTGTATCCCACCGAATGTTGAGATGGTGCAAGGTAGATGTAAGTCCTGACATCTTTGTACTCAGCTCATTGACAGATGCTACAATAGAGTCTAGCTTCTCTTCAGTAGGGAATGAACTGGAGTGGGAACCACTGCGGGACGCTGAAGCTTCTGTTTTGATTCCTTTCTTGCTATGGCCAATGCTAGCGTTAAACGTACGCATGTTGATTGGACATGATTTTGGACAGGGAAATTCATTTTCAGAGGGATGAATCCCTTTCAGCTTTAGAATCCTTGAAATGAGGCAGCAAAAAGGAATGCAGATCCTTGACTCTGTTCGTAGAAAAATTTTGCGAAAGATATGAAATATATGAGCACATATATCGATCTTAACATCAGAAATCAGATCATGAAGGAAAAGTGCACGTCCGAGGTTCATATACCCTGTGCTGGATAAGGGATATAGATTGTGGAACATGACAATCGTAAGCACCCTTAATTTTGGAGGAAGAGATGAAACACTGACTGATTTCCCTTTTGAGGAAAATTCCAGATCTTCTCCAAGAACAGCTTTAAGTAATTCCTTATCGGGATGTAGATCATCATAAACTGGTGAGACCCCAAGTATTGGCTGGTTGATATGCAGAATCTCTGCTAAGTATGTGGGAGAAACCAAGAAACTTTTTCCTCTAACCCCGCACTTAAGTTCGTCTCCATCGACAATTGCATTGGCAGAAAATTCTTTTTCCAGATTTTCATATGCATCATCAAGGTCGGAGAGGAGATAATTCCAGTCCTTGCAAGCAAACCATTGAGGAATGTTGGTGTCAAAGAGAGAATGTTGATCAAAGACTCTTTCAATCAGTGGTGTAGCCTTTTTGAAGTAATTTTCATAAATCTGAAAAGCAGCATATGATCAGAACTTGTTAGGATCGAACACACCGGATGGGGAACGAGTCCTCTTTGGTGGAGGGGAGAAATCATCAATTTCAATGATAGGTTCCTTCCCTTTGTTGCTACCTCTTTTCACAGCTGATCTCTTGAATGGAGACATATTGACACTGCAACATGATTTAACATACACAAGAGACACCAGACATGACACCAAACATTATTAGTAATGTGTCAAAATCACACCATGGATAAAGAATGAAACCCTAAACACTTGAGATTTAGGTTCGAATCATGACAATGAGAGTGTGTAAACACCCAATAACCAAAGTAGGTACACAAGATAGAGAGAAAACAGTGTAGAGACCATCACAAACAGACATTTCAACCAGTAAAACAGAAACCCATGATCAAACATGATAAACCACAAACCACAATAAATCTCCACATAATAGAAAAAAATGCCCAAATCAGTAGGTATGAAGAAAAAGAAAGAAAACCCATACCTTTTTGATGAAGATCTGATAAGAACCGATTCAGAAATGGATGATATGCAGAGAATTACACGAAGTGTTTGTGGGAATGAAATGGGGAAGACAATGAATAGTCACAAAAGTTCGAGGGAAAACTGAAAAACAATTTTAAAAA
Source organism: Quercus ilex subsp. ballota (assembly GCA_032727855.1). Classification (NCBI taxonomy): domain Eukaryota; kingdom Viridiplantae; phylum Streptophyta; class Magnoliopsida; order Fagales; family Fagaceae; genus Quercus; species Quercus ilex. The sequence continues at coordinate 33,947,540 of CM064917.1, forward strand.
CTGTCTCTAAAACGCAAAACATGCGTTTTTCGCGACTGGATCAAGTCGCCAGTAAGTCACCAGGGTAAGCCGCGAAACACTGTGAAGGTAAGAAATTTGAAAATTTCTCCAAGTTTTTTTCGCGACTGGAAAATCTACCTGCGAGGGAGTCGCGAACTAAGCCGCAAAAATCTCTGTGTACCCTTCGCGACTAGACCTTCCACCTGCGAACAAGTCGCCATACTGAGTCGCGAAATATGCAGAAACACAAATTTTGGAAAAATTTCTAAGTTTTTTTCACAACTGGGATGCTGACCCACCAGTGACCCACGAAAATCTCTGAGAGAGGTTCGCGACTAGAACATACGACTAGACCTACCTACGACTTAGTTGCCAAAACAGGGCAACACTGTTTTTGAAATTTTTGACATTTTTGTAAAAACAAAACATTTCCCAAAAACAAACTAAAACACTCAAAAATCTTTTTGTGTTTGATCAACAAAGATTGAGCTTCTGAAAACACAATTAATCAAGTACAATCACACAAATGAATATGACATTCATTGAACATAGACTTGTGTGTTGTGTGTGGATATCAAAAATGAGATAGTCCTTAGTCCAATGTGAAGCTTCAATGATCAATTCAATCAAGGCATACACAACTAGCACTAGATATCTCAATTATAGAAACATGCATATATGACCTCCCACAAGCACTTGATAACAATTCTTTGAAGCTTTTCATTTGGCTCCATATTCAACATATCATTTGCACTTTTTGAGCAAAGAAAATCTCATTCTGAGATAGATGCTTGAAATTTTTGATATTTCAATTGATGAGTTAGCCTTTGGCTTTTTTGGGCATCATACATTTTATTTTGGTCGGTTTCCCTTTTTCCTAGTCGAATACTAGTATGTGTGACAGGCTTTTGCAGCTCTATATCTCTTTTCATTTGGAGATTTACATTTAGAGAGCTCTTTTAAGCATAAAAATAAAAAGTGGGTAGATATATAGGCATGAGTCTATGCATGTCTCAAGATCAACAAAACCATTCACTAATTATTCATGACAAGGTTGAAGATCTATTTACAACAGTCACATAGATTTCAGAATTTCTTTCACAATGATATGAGTGCATGAGAGACAAGCTAAGCTCGTTAAATGCACAAAGCCATAAGTACAAAGGTACAAGGCAAAACATGCTTTGAGACAAAACTCAACAAAGTGATCAAACTTTTTGGATTTTCTACTTTTTATGTGTTTTTGGATTTTTGACACAAAAACAGTAAAAACATAAAAAAAAAATCCACAAAAAAAAAAAAAAAAAAATTCAGACAAACATAAGACACACAAAACAACAAAAAGATGTCATGGAAGATTGAGTTTAAGGAATGATACCGACACCAATTGTCTTACGCAAGGATTGAAACCTCGGGCCATCAAGAGGTTTGGTGAATATGTCTGCCTTTTGATCGTCAGTATTGATGAATTCTAGACATACTATCTTGTCCTCTACTAAGTCCCGAATGAAGTGATAGCAGATCTCGATATACTTTGATTTGGAGTGCTGAACTGGATTCTTCGACAAGTTTATGGCACTGGTGTTATCACAAAACACACACATAGTGTCTTGAGAGATTCCATAGTCATGCAATAACTTTCTCATCCATAACAATTGGGTACAACAACTTCCTATTGCAATGTATTTAGCTTCAGCCGTTGACAGGGATACTGAATTTTGCTTTTTGCTCATCCATGAAACCAAGTTATTTCCAAGATAGAAGCACCCACCAGAAGTACTTTTTCTATCATTAATGCACCATGCCCAGTCAGCATCTGAATATCCCACCAAACACTCATTTGAATCTTTTGTATACCAAATCCCATAGTCAGATGTGCCATTTATATAGCGGATAATTCGCTTAACTGCTATTAGGAGCAGCTTGAAACCATGCACATACCCCGACACTGAATGCAATATCTGGCCTACTTGCTGTGAGACAGAGAAGGCTACCAATCATACTTCGATAAAGGGTTGGATCAACGTCAACACTGGCTGCATCAATTCTTAACTTAGCCGAGGAACTCATGGGAGTAGAAGTATGTTTCTTAGAGTCCAGACCAAATCTTTTGACAAGATTTTTGGCATACTTCTCTTGAGAAATAAATATTCCATCTCTCCGTTGTTTCACTTGAAGCCCAAGGAAGTAGTTCAACTCTCCCACCATGGTCATTTCAAATTCCCTTTTCATTTCTTCCGAGAACTCGTGAGCTAGTTGATCAATTGTGGATCCAAATACAATATCATCCACATACACTTGAGCGACAAGAAGGGATTTTTCATCTCTTTTAACAAACAATGTGCGATCTGCTTGACCTCTTTTGAACCCACGATCCAATAGGTAAGTAGTGAGACGATCATACCATGCTCTTGGCGTCTACTTCAACCCATACAAAGCTTTCTTCAGTCTTAGTACATGACCCGAAAAGTGAGGATCTTCAAACCCCTTTGGTTGTTCAACAAAGACTTCTTCATTTAGAAAGCCGTTTAAGAAGGCACTCTTCACATCCATTTGGTATAACTTGAAATCCATGATGCATGCTATGGATAAGAGAATTCGAATGGACTCTAGTCTTGCTACCGGAGCAAATGATTCATCAAAATCTATGCCTTCCACCTGAGTATACCCTTGAGCCACCAATCTAGACTTATTTCGGATAACTTCACCATCTTCATCTGTTTTGTTCTTAAAAATCCACTTGGTGCCGATCACATGTGTATCTTCAGGCCTTGGAACCAATTCCCATACATCATTTCTAACAAATTGGTGTAGCTCCTGGTGCATAGACTCTACTCAATTCTCATATTTCAGTGCTTCTTCTACCTTTTTAGGTTCAAATTGAGCAAGATAGCAGTTGTATGTTACGTGGTTAGCAGTATACTTTGGCCCTTTTCTCAAACGAAGTCCCTCGTTCACATCCCCAATAATATTACTTGATGGGTGATTGAGAGTCACTCTTGATGAAGGTTTCTTGGAAGTTGAGAGTTCCTCATCATGAGAAATTGGGGTTTGAACTTCTGGAGGAGTGAGTGGACTTGAGACTTCTTGTGTTGATCTAGTCTCTCTTCTAGATATAGGAAGTGCGGACTCCTTTGTGGGTGTTACTTTCTCAGCATCATCACTTAGAGCCATATCATCATCATCCTCATTTTCCTTGAGTTTGAACCCCTTTCCATCATCCTCAATTTCCTTTTCAGATATGGTGTCGTCTATGACCACATTGATTGACTCCATCATTGTCTTAGTACATTTTTTGTACACTCTATAAGCTTGGCTATTTATGGAGTATCCTAGGAATATTCCTTCATCACTTTTAGCATCAAATTTTCCTGAATTTTCCCTATCATTTAGAATATAGCATGTGCTCCCAAATACTCTGAAATACTTCACCTTGGGTTTCTTTTCTCTCCATATTTCATATGACGTCTTCTTTGTCCCTGCTCGAAAATAGATTCTGTTACAAATGTGACAAGATGTGTTCATAGCTTCAGCCCAGAACCTTTGAGGTATGTTTTTGTTGAGTAGCATGACTCTTGCCATCTCTTGGATCACCCGGTTCTTTCTTTCAACCACCCCATTTTGTTGTGGAGTCTTTGGAGCTGAAAATTCCTTCTTGATACCATGCTATTCACAAAATGCTTCAAACTTAGCATTCTCGAATTCCTTCCTATGATCACTTCTGATTTTGACTATGGGAACTCCTTTTTCATTCTGCAGTCTCTTGCATAATCTTTGCATTTTATCACATGTTTCGGACTTCTCTCTAAGGAATTCTACCCAAGAGTACCTTGAGAAATCATCAACTACCACCATAATGTATCTCTTTCCTTCTAGCCTTTCAGTTCTTGTAGGCCCCATTAGATCAACGTGAAGAAGTTCCAAACACCGTGAGGTAGCAATCACATTCACCTTGTGATGGTTTGCTTTTGTTTGTTTCCCCATTTGACATGCTCCACATATAGTCTTCTCCACCTTTCCAAACTTTGGAAGTCCCTCAACTACCTCCAGTTTAGAGACTTTACATACTTGTTTGAAGTTTGCATGTCCAAGCCTATGATGCCAAAGTTTCAGCATATCCACACGAGCACTTCTACACAAAATAGGTGCCGTAGGAACTACTCCATAGCAATTATCAGTAGTCCTATTTCCCTCCAAGACTTGAATTCCTTTTTCATCAATGATTATGCATCCCTTCTTTGAGAATTGGACAAGAAAGTCTTCATCACATATTTGAGTGATACTTAAGAGATTTGCCTTCAATCCTTTGATGTATAGCACTTCTTTCAGTAGAGGTAATCCCGGTATTTCAACCGTCCCTTTCTGGAGAACTTGAGCATGACTCCCATCACCAAAAGTCACATAATCACATGCTTTCTCTTTAAGAGTCTTAAACAGTGATTTATCTCTTGTCATATGACGAGAACATCCACTGTCAAGGTACCACAAGCACGAGTTAAAAACCTTCAATGAGGTGTGCACAAACATATACGCATGAGACAAGCATTTTTTACCATCAAACATAAATTCATTTTTATTTTCCATTCTTTTTCCAGATTGAATTTTCTTTTTCAGATTATCAACCTTTTCACACAATGTTCTATTTCTTCTTTTGTATTACTCAATCAAAGAGTTAGACTCACATAGACTATTGTGTAGAATGTGGTTCTTATTTTCAAAGTATTTCATCATGTGAATGAACATCCTAGCATGTTTCCTGGATTTAATTAACTCTAGGAGTTCATTTTTAGAATACCCTTCAAACATACTCATAGAGTCATTATCACAAACACCCAAACCACAATTCAGCATGACCCTTTTTACAGCTGCATCCATAGCCAAGGGGTCTAGGATCGCACTCAGGTAATCAAACCAAAAAAGAGTGCACTTGCTCTGATACCAATTGAAAGTTCAAAATGGGTATGAAACACCCTTGAACGTTTAGACCCCAAATTACAAAATTACCAATTCAAGCTTTATATCAAACAGTTAATGTGCGGAACATGATAACAAGCTTATAACAGAATTGATAAACAATCTAAGCCAAATATAAACACATCCACAGCAGTAAATATAAGGCAAAGATAAAAGGAAGGAAGATGCAAACACACGGAAAACACACGATGTGTTATCGAAGAGGAAACCGAAGTCCTCGGCGTAAAACCTCTCCGCCGCCCTCCAAGCAATCAAATAATCCACTAAATAATGTAGTTGGGATACATGAACAGCAGAAGACCCTCCAAGCCTAATCTACCAAAGTACCTAAGCCCTCCAAGCTTCTTGCTCCAACGAGGTTACGCCGAACCTATTTCTTCTTTAGCTTCCCGGATTCCGCTACTAGACCATAGCATCAACCAATGTATATTGGTTCCTTCCAAACTGCTTCCCTTAGCACCAAATGAGCCGTCTCACAAACGTGGGTGTGGTGAGATAAGGATTTGGTCAAAAACCTCTCAAGGGTATGATAATGGAGAGGAAGAGAGTAGAGGAATTTGTAGAGTCTCTAAGGTAAAGATTGGGGATGAGGCAATCTTGTTTTGCTCTAGGGTTTCTCTCACAAAATTCTCTCTGGAAGCTCTCTCAATATCGTGGGTATAAGGGTCTATATATAGTAGGGTGAGAAAAGAATACGAAGAGACAGTTTTTGCCAAACAGGGTAAATTGGCGGCTTGGTCTCGCGGCTTGTCCAAGTCGCGACGTAACGGCCTGGCCAGCCTGGGACTTTTGTCCTGTAGTACGACAGCTGGCGCGACTCTTTAGCTTCCCTGTGTGCATCTCACGTGCCTGCATTTAGCGGCTTGCCAGTCGCGAGCCACCCGCGAGTCCTAGCCGCGAAGCTCTGCTTCTTTGCACATACTTGAGCTTTTTTCACATCTTCTCACACACTACCCTTACCGTAATCCCACCTAATTACAGGGTTACTAAATGCTAAATTACAAGCAAATTGGCACGGAATAAAGCCAACAAGATGGTTGATAAATTTCAATCTTATAGATTTGTTTGCAAGTTTTATGCTAAAATAAGTTACCTCGGTCCATAACGAGGTTTAAATAGGTTTTAAGAGTTTGTAGCTAACTGGGAAAGTGTTTCATAGTCCTAAACAGAGAAAAAAAATTTCAAAAAAATAAAATAAAATAAAACTCAAAAACACAAAAAATGCATTGGAAAAACATGAGGAATCAAGACAAAATTGGGTATGCCTGTTAGCACCCCAAAGTGCCAGTCGGCACTCCCCAAGTGCCGATTAGCACCCAGCTTAACCATGGTCCAATTACCTTGTTTTGTGTCTTCAAGCACTTCACAGGTTTGTTTTGACTCTGTTTTTCACTCAAAAAAAAAATTTTGGTTGTGCAACCAAGTTCTAAAAAAATTGCATGTTTTGTGAAACTGGGGCATTTAGACATGCCTTGTCCACTTGTTTTCAAAAAAAAAAAAAAAAAAAAAAAAAACCAAATCAAGATTTTCTGAAGTCATGCATCTCTTTTCTAAACTAGGGGCATTCGGCTATGCCTTATCTCCTCTCTCTCGAACAAGTAAAAATCACTCCCCCCTTTTCAAAAAAAAAAAAACCTTTTCAGAAAATAAAAGGTCATCATGCATAAGGTTTCCAAACTAGGGGCATTCGACCCTGCCTCATTTAGGTGAGTATAAATCACATCAAAGGTGGTCAAGAAAGTTCAAATTGTTTACTACAACACTTCATCAAGTGAATTCTAAACTTTTCTCATCTAAGTTTTAGCAAGATCAAGAACAATCCAAAGATAAAGCGTTAACAGCTAAAATTATTACAAATTCTCTAAGGAACACTTTTTCGTATCCTTGCAGGAAAATTAAGATACAAGTCAAGCATCATTTGGGCTTCGCGTCCGCTTGTAGGAAGATTTCCTAGACCCACCCCTAGAAGAGCCACCTTCAATGTCTCCTTCCTAACTTGCATAAAACCGAGATTCTTGTTACCAGTTTTGAAGTTCAAAATTTTTTGTCCTCTCTTCCAAGGATCTTGTGTTGACATCAACCATTGCCATTTGGTTGTTTTGAAATATCAACAGAGACAATTGTTAGATCCATTATCATGGAGATTCAAGCAAAAGCATTAGGGAAGCATTATCTTTTACCCAGTTCATTTCATTAAGCACGTATTGAGAAGATTGAGTGCATGCCATAATCTGCAAACCTCCAATCATCCGCATGTTTTCTTCCACAAGATCAACACTGACCTGAAGTACAAATCCACAAGTTCAAAATAACTCAATGAGCAAACATGAGGACAGAAGACTAAAAGATTCAAGAATATACCGAGTCATTCCAAGGGACATTTAAGGTATACTCTGGCCGGTCTAAATTCACAGAGATGTATGACCCATCAAGGTTCATCACTTCATACTAACATGCAGGAAAATTAGGATATGTCTCCATGAAAGAACTAGAAGAGCCGTCAGCATGGCTAGGAGGGGAACTCTTCTGCTCTTTAGATGATGAAGCCTAAAAGTGCAATATGCATATTTTTTTGCAAGAGTTGAAACAAAGAATATTAGAGATGAGATGCAAATTGACTTTAGGAAGAAAGAAAGTTATCGAGGTTACAAGAATGCCAGCCATACAATCCTGCAATTGAGTCCAGACAAATTCAAGATAATCTCCTAGTGTCCCCGAAATAGCATGGCTGACTCAAGCACGAGCAATTTCCTCATTAGCTAAGAGGTCTGCCAACCTGATGGAGGGACAAGGATGAGTTGGAATAGTCTTAGGAGGGACACATGTCAAACTTGAGCCAATACCAGGTCACCAAGAGACTAGTATCTTCCATGGCCACACTTAAACAATACTTGACGACCATTTAGCTCTTGAGCCCATTCACATTCAACATGCTCCTCACAGCCAAGCCAAGGATCTAAAAAGATTTGAAAATCACAAAGAACCCAGAATGAAAGAAAGCGAAACCACACACCAAAAAAAAAAAAAAAAAAAAAAACTCACATCATCTGCAGTCAAGTTATCAATCACCAAGTATGGGCATAAGAGAGTTCTAATGAAGAGAAGAGTGAACATGTGAGTGCCGGTTGTTGCAGTCTTATAGCTTTCAATATTGGTGTATAGCCACATCAAGGGTACATTTTTGCTCCTAATTTTTGAAGGCATCACACCCAAAAGACTTTTAATCTCTGTTAAGGTGATGAAATCATTAACTTTAATTCTTTCATCACCCAATTTTAAGCCAGTAATGGTTGAGAAGTCATAGGGCATCAATACCACCTCACCAATGCCTGGAAAATGGAAAGTGCAAGTATTATCCCAGAATCTCTCTAACAAAGCAATGAGTAATTGAAGGTCCTTATACTCATTGGTATCATGATCCAAGAGAGCCTGAAAAAAGGTCTGGAAGCCGGCTTCTTTAATGATGTTCGTCTGGGGACAATATCTCCCACATGCCTTTCAACATCTGGAGACTACCTCGACTCTTGAGACTCTGCAAAACAAAGTTTAGCCAATCATTGAGATGTCCACAAAACACCATGCCCCAAAATACTCATTCCAAAATCCCAACAAAAAAATTACATGTCAAAAAAAAAAAAAAATGTTGTGTAAAAAAAAATTCCATGTCTAAAAAAGTCCAATGTCCAAAAAAATCCCATGTCCAACACACTCAAAAAAAAAAAAAAAAAAAAAAAAAAAAATCCATACCACCACAAAAATTTTCCATACCCATACTCAGAAAAATTTTCATGATCATGAAATAAGGCCTACACATTCCAACAAAATTTCCACACTCATCAAAAATGAGTTTGTTCAACCATGCCTACACATTAAATTTTCATGATTCCAATATCCACAACATTCAAGTCAAGATTCATCCAACAATACCACAAGCTACAAACAATGCAAAGCTTCATGAATCTTAAACATTGTCCAAATTTCATGATACCAAATAACTCAACAATTCAAAAATGCCCCCAAAACAAAGAGCACAACATGATCACACAAGGATTTCCAACCAAATCATACAATGTTCAAAATTCCAACAAGAAAAAACAACAACAAAGTGACAATGTCCCACCATCAAGCTCTCAATAAAACATAAAATCAACAAATTTGCCAAAAACAAAGAAACAAAAATGAGCTTACCTTGAAGTCCTTTTTGGAGTGTGGAGGATGGGTTTTAGGGTCTTGAAGGAGCCCCTTTTCCTCATTCCATTAAAAGTAAGAAAAGATGGCCCCTTATAAGATGCCATGAAAGTGCAAAAAATGAAGGTGGTCAGGAACACAAAGATCTGAAAAGATATTGAGGGAAATGGATGAAATCAAGTATAGAAGCCTAAAGAAGTGATTTTCTAAGGAAGAAATGGTGTGAGGATGAAGAAAATACCAGGGGAAGAAGCTTGTGAATAGTAACAAAGGAAGAAGAAGAGAGAGTAAAGAAGGAGAAGTAAAAAAAAAAAAAAATGATGGAGATAAGCATAAAAGGGGGCCAAAAATTCACCCTGCCCCCCACCCCTATTTTTGTCACACTTGAGTTGCTGAGTCAACTCAGGTTTGACTAAGTTGACTCAGTCAACTCACCAAAGAAAAATATTTTATTTTTATTTTTTTCCTTTCTTCTTTTTTCTAAAATGTGAAAAAAAGAAAAAAGAAAAAGAAGGCTTTTCAAAGATTTTAAAGATAGATGGTATCAATTTGAAGAAATGTTCAATTTTGAAGGAAAAAAAAAAAAAAATTCAAGGATGATCAAGAACAAAGGGTGTCACTTTTCAAAGAAAATTTCAAATTTCAAAACTCCAAAAAAAAAAAAAAAAATTCGAAGGACTACAAAAAATCAATGGTTTTCCTTTCTAAAGAGCAAATTCAAGTCTAAAAAAAAAAAAAGAGAAAAATTACACATCCCAAAATAGTGGGACAACAAAGCTCCAATCATTCAAAATCTAATCTCAAACTTTGATCTTTTGCAGGCAATTGCCTTAGGTTCCCAAGATAGAGAAGCCTCTTGGTTACCTTCCATTCAAATCAAGATAGAGAAGCCTCTTGGTTGCTCATAGTTTCAAACTGAGATAGAGAAGCCTACCAATTGCCTCAGGTTCCAAAGATAGAAAAGTCTTTTGGTTACCTCCCATTCAGATTAAGATAGGGAAGCCTCTTGGTTACCACTTATTCAAATCAAGATAAAGAAGCCTCTTGGTCGCCCATAGTTTCAGATTGAGATAGAGAAGCCTCTCAATTGCCTCAGGTTCCAAGATAGAGAAGCCTCTTGGTTACCTCCCATTCAGATCAAGATAAAGAAGCCTCTTGGTCGCCTCCCACATGCAGATTGAAATAGAGAAGCCTCTAAATCACCCCAGATCCTGACTGAGATAGAGAAGCCTCTCAGTCACCTTAGATTTCAAGATTCACCTCAGTTTTATCAATTATCGAGTAGATCATGTATTCATAATTCTCAATTTTCAAAATAGCAAAACACTAGTTCTATGTCCCAAGTTTTTAGGTTCTAGGGTTAGGTAATCTTTGAAAGATCAACCTCGATTAAATCATGGCTACTAAAATCAGTGTCTTTGTTTTACATTGACATACGCTTCGCAAGCTCTATCAATGAGGGGCATTCTAAATACACTTGATTTTGCACCCATAATTTAATCTTGGAAGATGACTAGAGTGGCCATTCATATACCCAAAATTTAAAGTTGCATTACATGCATTAATTCATATATTGCATATCATAAAAATGATATTGAAATTCTAATGGTCATGACGGTATGTCCGATTCCCAAATCGGGCCGTTGGATTGAAAGATATCACATGATCAAGCTTTTATATTCTGCATGCATTTTGTTTGGGTGGAACCAACCATGCGTGATTAATTTGAATTATTTCTGACTGGTTAAATAATTAAAATTAATTAAATAATTTTATGATTGGTTGCTGGTTAGTGTCAAAAATAGGCCTGTTTGCATGAGAATAAAGTGGATAATCAAATAAGAAAGAAGTTATGGATAACTAAGTCTTTTTTAGAATATTTAACTATAAGATAATTATTACTTTAAAGACCTGAATATCAAGAAAAATGGATTAATTTATAGAATACGGATAAAAAATGCGTCTAGGTGCAATTTCTAGCTAAAAAAATACTTCAAAAAGGAATCCAAATTGACCCAAAACTCAAACGCAAGCCTAGCACCCAAAAGGGCCTGTCAGCACATTGCAAGTGCTGATCAGCACTTCCCAAATGCCAATTGGCCCAAATGTGTGGCTCGGCATAGGAACCTCCTGATTGAGATAAAACTTATCTTTTTCAGATTTTTAGAGATAAGGACGTGTTCCAATTCGTATCTGATCTCATTCAGCTTATTTTTTAAGCACCCTAACCTCTATAAATAGAGGAAAAAGATCAAAACTAGGGGCTCTTCTTTTTTGACTTCTCTACTCCCCTTACCTTAAAGACATTCTGGAGGCTTCTACTTTAAGAACTTCTTTTTTGTAAGTAAAGTATTTTAGACCTCAAAGAAGTGAAAGCTTCTTTGATTTCTAAAATATTCTGATGTTGAAGAGCATGCTCATGCAAGTGGTATCTAGTTTCATTCTTCTGTCTATTTTTCTTTTCCATTAATTAATATTTTGTGATTATTCATTCCATGAATCTGGTTAATATGTTTGATTTTATTATGCCTTGTTTTTAATTCATGTTTGCCATGCTTAGGTATTGAGTTGGAATTTTCTTGGACATGTTCTTTAGTTGATTGTCTGTTTTGATTTTTTCTTTGATTTTGAAATCTGCTAATGATTGTCAAAACCCTTTTTTTTTAAATCCAAAACTAGTCTATATTTTCATTAAATACAGATTTGTATTTTCTGATCACAAAACTGGTTTGTATTTTCATTAAATACATATCTGTATTTTTCTGATCACAAATACATATCTGTATTTTTTTCTGATCACAAAACTGGTCTGTATTTTCATTAAATACAGATCTGTATTTTTTCTGAACACAAAACTGGTCTGTATTTTCATTAAATACATATATGTATTTTTTCTGATCCAAAACTAGTCTGTATTTTTTCTAATCACAAAACTGGTATGTATTTTCATTAAATACAGATTTGTATTTTTCTGGTCACAAAACTAGTCTGTATTTTCCTTAAATATAGATCTGAAAATGTTTTCATTTTTATAAAATTGCAAATTTTGAAATTTCAAAGAAGGAATTAAGAGTTAGGTTAAAGTCTTTTGTAAGGTTGAATTTTATCAACCATCTTGTTGACTTTATTCTGTGCCAATTTGTTTGTAATTTAGCACTTAATAACCCTGAATTTAGGTGGGATTCATGTAAGGGTAGTGTGTGAAGAGAGTGTGAAGAATTGCTCAACAATGTGCAAAGAAGTAGGGACTCACGGCTAGGACTCGTGGCTGACTCGCGACTTGCAAGCAGCCAACTGCTGCACATGTGAGAAGCATGCAGGGAGGTGAAGGGTCACGCCAGTTGTCGCACTACAGGACAAAAGTCCTAGACTGGCCAGGCCATTAGCTCGCGACTTGAACTCGCAACTTAGACCAGTCGCGAGGCCAAGCCGCCAACTCACCCTGTTTGGGAAAAACTGTCTCTTCGTATTCCAAACACACACCACTATATATAGACCCTTATACCCACGAAATGTAGAGAGCTTCCAGAGAGAATTTTGTGAGAGAAACCCTAGAGAAAAACAAGATTGCCTCATCCCCAATCTTCACTAAGAGACTCTTCAAATTCTTCTACTCTCTTCCTCTCCATTGATACATCCTTGAGAGGTTCTGGACCAAATCCTTTTCTCACCACACCCACGTCTGTGAGAAGGTCTTTTGGTGCTAAGGGAAGCAGTTTGGAAGGGACCAATGGGTATTGGTTAATGCTATGGGTTCTAGCGGATTCTGGTAAGCTAGAAAAGAAAAAGGTTCAGCGCAACGTTGGAGCAGGAAGCTTGGAGGGATTAGGTACCTGGGTAGATTAGGCTTGGAGGGTCTATTGCTGTTCATGTATCCCAACTACATTTTCTAGTGGATTATTGACCTCTTGGAGGGTGGCAGAGAGGTTTTATGCCAAGGGCTTTGGTTTCTTTTTCGATAACACATCGCGTGTTGTCCTTGTGTTTGCATCTCTCTTCCTTTATCTTTGCCTATTATTTTCTGTTGTGGATGTGATTATAATTGGCTTAGATTGTTTATCAATTCTGTGTTTGGCTTATATTCATGTTCCTCACATTAATTATTTGATTATAAGCTTGAATTGATAATTTGTAATTTGGAGTCTAAACGTTCAAGGGTGTTCTACACACATATTGAACATTCAATTGGTATTAGAGCAGGTGCACTTGTTGTGGTTTAAATACCTTAGTGCGATCCTTGACCCCATTTTGAGATGGACAGGTCTCAATCTCTTACTGTGCCACCATTTTTTAATGGTAATAATTATGCATTTTGGAAAGTTCGAATGAGAGCATTTTTGTGTTCTATTGATGATACTGTGTGGGATGTAGTTGAAGTTGGTTAGTCTAGACCGGAGGCTGCCAAATCCACTTGGGATAAGGCAGCTCTCGCAGCGGTTAATGTTAATAGCAAAGCTTTGAATGCCATTTTCTATGGTATCTCTCCAGAAGAATTTCATAGGATTTCACATATCACCATTGCTAAGGAAGCATGAGAAATTCTAGAGACAACTTATGAAGGGACTAAGAAGGTGAAGGACACCAAACTCTAGATGCTAACCACTCGCTTTGAGGAGCTAAAGATGAGTGAGGATGAGTCCTTTGACTCTTTTTACAGTAAGCTGAACGAGGTGGTCATCGGCAAGTTCAATTTGGGAGAAAAGACGGAGGATTCTAAAGTTGTAAGGAAGATCCTTCTGTCACTGCCAGAAAGTTTTCGTGCCAAAGTAACGGCCATTGAAGAGAGCAAGGATCTTGACGACATTAAAGTTCAAGAGCCGGTTGATTCATTGCAGACATATGAATTGTCACTGCCTACACAGAAGAAGAGTAAATCTCTTGCTCTTAAAACAATTGATGAGAGAGTCATGACTCTTCGGAAGAGGATGCAGTAGATAAAGATGTGGCATACCTTGTAAAGAACTTCCGAAAATTTTTAAAACTCAAGAACAGTGGAAAATTTGGTGACAAAGGAAAATTTCAGAGTTCCGGGAAGGAGAAGAAAGAATTCCCAAGAAAAGATGGTAAAGATTCCCAATCCTCACAAGGAATTACCTGCTTCGAGTGTAATGGACATGGACACTTCAAAAAGGAATGTCCCAACTATTTGAAGTCAAAAGCAAAGGTCTATGCTACTACTTTGAGTGACATTGATTCATCAAATTCTGACTTTGAAGATAGCTGTGACGGAAAAGGAAATTACTCTGCATTCATGACCATTGCGCATGTGGAATCCTCAGATGATTTGGGTTCACTTGTGAAGGAGCTTGGTGAGCATTCTGATTTGGAGTCTATTGGGGTTGTTGAAGAATTGAAGGCTGAAGAAGATGAAGATACATCTGGTCTTCAAGAGAATTACGCCTTACTTCTTGAGAAATTAGGTGAGTATGCAAAGGTGGCAAAGGCGGTTGTGAAGAAGATGAAGAAAGCTAAGGAAGATTACAAAAGTCTGCTGGTACGATACAAGGAGCCAAAGTGTGAGATTGAAACACTTAATGGTGAGCTATCAGAAGCTTACACAAAAGTGAGATTTCTTGAGCAAGAGGTAGTGCAAGCTCATGCCAAGATAGATAGGGTTTCCTCCAAGAAGCTAGATGATGTTATTTCATCTCAAAAACATGCCTCAGACAAGTCCGGATTGGGATATACTGGAGGGAGTAGCTTATCAGCCAATGTCACCAAAGAAGTGAAGTTTGTGAAGGCCAAAGAGACGATTGTGGATAAGTCCATTCCTTAGAAAATTAAGGCTGAGAAGAAGAAGAATGTGGCTGATCAACGGGTGTTAAATAAGTCCCGTAATCAATCAGAATATAGATTTGGAGCTAGAGGAAGATCACTTCCAAGATCACAACAGGGTCCTAGAACGAATCATTTCTGTCACTTTTGTGGATTGCAAGGGCATACCAAACCCAACTGCCATAAGCTGAGAGCATTGAACAATGCAAGCGCTCCTCGATCACGAGGAAGGAGAAATGCCGAGAGGTCTTGGGGTGGAGAGCAACCAAGGAGTCAGAATCGTGATCCAGGAATGATGGACGTGATGAAGATGATCGGTGTCTTCATAAATTGCTTGGAAAGCTTCACAAGAAGGTTTGAAAGTCCTAACTCTCGTACCCAATCCGTCAAGGATATCACCCTAAACACATGTGACGTGTGGGTGACGAAGGGTACTCATGCATAAGCATTACAATATGTCCATGCATTAATACTTCCCATGTTTGTGAATATGCTTGGTTGTGTGCTTCTTGCAAGTTTTTAGGTCGTTATATTGTTTATGTGTTTGTCTTTGGTTCAAATGTTTTTACACTGTTACTTAAGTTGCTTTTGTTAAATCTTTTATTGATTTTGTGTCAAAAATCCAAAAACACATAAAAAGTAGAAAATCCTAAAAAGTTTGATCGGCTTTGTTGAGTCTTGTCTCAAAGCAAGCTTTGCCTTGTACCTTTGTACTAATGACTTTGTGCATTCTCGAGTTGAACTTGTTTCTTATGCATTCATATCATTGTGGAAGAAATTCTGAAATCTATGTGACTGTTGTAAATAGTGTTAGGATTGGTGCCCTTAAATCCTATTGTAAGATGCTATGTATGATATTAAGTGTGACATTGTGTTTGACATTATGTATGACTTAATATTATGTTTAATAAATTTGTTTTATTATTATTTGAAATAATGGTAACATGAATATTCAGACATTATCATATAGTCCATGAGATGCATAGTATGTGATTTATGTGAAGAGTCACAGAAGATATAAATCACAAGTTCTTTGTAAACTCAGAATTATAGTTCGTAGTCGGTGATGAAATTGGGCATTTCATCTGCGAAGACTATAACATATCAACTACGATGATTTGTCTTGATCA
The DNA here is from genome assembly GCA_032727855.1 of Quercus ilex subsp. ballota. Classification (NCBI taxonomy): domain Eukaryota; kingdom Viridiplantae; phylum Streptophyta; class Magnoliopsida; order Fagales; family Fagaceae; genus Quercus; species Quercus ilex. The sequence goes on from CM064917.1 coordinate 33,963,607, forward strand.
TGGAAGTGGAGACTTCTAGTTGATGTGTTAATATGTTTTAAGAGTTAAGACATATTGAACTGGACCGCTGTGAGATTTATTATTCTCCTAAAGACTGTCAAATGAATAATAAATCTCACGACTTGTATTTGCATGAACTCTTAATCCTGAGAGAATAATGAACCTGATCATGAGGTGTAGGTTGCTTTGATATATCAGGAGTGAGATCTACAGTTATGGTCAAAACCTCAGTATGTTGGGCAGCCACATTTAGTGTTGATGGAACATGTATTCTCAAGATGGAATTCATAGTCTCTTAACTGAGATATAAAATATTCCCTTTAGATAAGTTTAATGGATTTGTTATTCAGAGAGTTAGGCCTAACCACTTTAGTAAGACTAAAGTATATATTTATGGAATTAGATTTCATAAATATATAATGAATAACATTAAAGGATTAAACCGGGTACTCAAGGATTAAGATGTAGTAATTTACAAAGTGGCAGTCTACATTTATGACTTTGTATTACTACGAATATTTTATGAAGGGGTTACATGTATAATAAAGTCTTGGGATATAATTTATAGATAAGACCTAGAGTGCAACTATTTTTATATAGTGGTATTAAAAAATAGTTAATGGTAACTTTGAACTTGTCAAGAGTTGACAGAAAAGCCCAAGGCCCATTGGAGCTAGTGTCTTATTGGTCCCTTTTGGTCCCACTCCAAGCCACACACTTAAGCCCAATTGGTAAGGCCCAAAAGGCCGGCCCAATTAGATAAATTGGTTAGATACAAAGGGAAAAACGTACAAAAATAGATGGGAGAGAAAAATATCATGGAAATGGTGTGCATGTGAGTTTTTGTCACTCACAAGTCATCCCTTTGTTACCAATCGAGAGACCACACATCTTGGGCGTTAGTGGAATTGGAGTGAAGATTAAAAGTAGTCCCAAGTGCTTCAATCTTCAGTTTTGAAATTCACCGCTTCAAGGTACGATCTCTTGTTTCTCTAATTCTGAAATTTACTTTGTACGTGTTATCAATATCGAATGAAGTAGATCCGTTTAAAACTTATTTTCCGCTGCATTTATCTTTATATCCATCAAATAGATCTTCAACCTTGTCATGAATGATTAGTGAATGGTTTTGTTGATCTTAAGACATGCATAGACTTGTACCTTTATATCTTCCCACTTTTATTTTATCGCTTTACTCAAAGAGCTCACCAAATGTAAATCTCCAAATGAAAAGAGATATTGAGCTGCAAAAGCCTAACGCACATACTAGTATTTGACTAGGAAAAAGGGAAAGCGACCAAAATAAAATGTATGATGCCCAAAAAGCCAAAAGCTAACTCATCAAATTGAAATATTAAAAATTTCAAGTATCGATCTCACAATGAGATGTGTTGATTCAAAATGATCAAATGATATGATGTATATGGAACCAAATGAAAAGCTTCAAAGTTATGTTCTCAAGTTTATGTGGGAGGTCATATATGCATACTTCTATAATTGAGATGGGTCACATTATCTAGTGCTAGTTGTGTATGCCTTGATTGAATTGATCATTGAAGCTTCACATTAGACTAAGGACTATCTCATTCTTGATATTCACACACTTCACGCAAGTTTATGTTCAATGAATGCCATATTCATTTGTGTGATTGTACTTGTTTAAATGTGTTTTCACAAGCTCAATCTTTGTTGATCAAACACAAAAATATTTTTGAGTGTTTTAGCTTGTTTTTGGAAAGTATTTTGATTTTACAAAAATGTCAAAAATTTCAAAAACAGTGTTGCCCTGTTTTGGTGACTCAGTCGCGGGTTGCCCCGGTCGCATGTTCCAGTCGCGAGCTCACTCCGAGACTTTTCGCGGGTCACTGGCAAGTCAAGGTCTTAGTCGCGAAAAATACTTAGACAATTTTTCAAAATTTGAGTTTTTATGATTTTCGCAGCTCAGTGTGGCAACTTGTTCACGGGTGGAAGGTCTAGTCGCGAGGGGTACACAGAGATTTTTGTAGCTCATTTGGCGACTGTATCGCAGGTAGACCTTCCAGTCGCGAAAAACACTTAGAAGATTTTTTGAGAATCTTGGTTTCACAGTGTTTCGCGGCTTACCCTGGCAACTGACTGGCGACTTAATCCAGTCGCGAAAAACGCGTGTTTTGCATTTTAAAGACAGTTTTTTTTATAAAAAAACTTTTTCAGTTTTTCCCTCAAATTTTTATGACTGTTCATTATCTTCTTCATTTCTCTCTCTCAAACACTCTGTGTCTCTCTTGAAAAAGCTTCCATTTTTGCATCATGTCTTCATCAAACATCAAGAAAAAGGTATGGGTTTTTTCTATCTCACTTCATTGTACTAGATTTGAGCATTTTTTTCTTGTTTTGTGAAGTGTTTTTGAGTTCTTGAGATTCAATGGGTTTGAACATGGTTTGGGTTGAGATTTGATGTTCTAGTCTTGGTTTTACTTTGTTTATAGTATTCTATACATGTGTGATATCATGTTTAGTCTGTCAGAGGTGTTTATTTGGTATTTCTCTTACCCATGTTGTTTGTGGTTCGGATTTACTGGGTTTTTCTCTCTGTGTGTGGGTTTTGGCCAGTTCTATTTGGGTGTTAATTTTAAAAGATAGTTTGTTTCTTCTGCATTGTGATTATTGTCTGCTCTGAGTTGGTTTGATCATCTCATTCTCATGTTGTCATATCTTATTACCATATGTCTTGCTTTGGGTAATCTGGTTTTCACTGCTTCTGTTCCTTTGATTATTACTTGTTGAAAAATGTGGTTGGGTTTGTGCTCTATAGAACTCTGGGTTGTTTAAACTGTTGCTAATGTTTTGAATTTCATCCATTGTGTTATGTCTTGTTGTGGCATTTTCTGTTTGTTTACAGATAGCCCCATCTCCTACAAAAAAGAAGACTGCTGCTAAGAAATCTGATAAAAGGCTGAAAATGGACCCTAACCTATTCAGGTCGGTTCATCACTTTGAGAGATATAGGGACTATTTCTTGAAGGGAACCATCATTCAGGAGAGATTTGTTGATTTAAAGGATTTGAAGGACACCTTTATTCCAAGTTTTTTTGAGGGTAGAGGTCAGGAAAGATTGTTGAGTGACCTACCTCTTGTCTGTGAGCCTCTAATCAGATAATTCTATGCAAATGCTGTGATAAGGGAGGAGGAGTTGAGTTGTTGGGTGAGAAGAAAGGAATTCACCATTGATGCACATGACATTGATGAGGTGCTAGGTCTTGAAGAATTAGAGGACTCTGACTTCATTAACTACAAAGATAGGTTGCTATCTTTAGACACTGTCCAGGCTTGGATTGGTGGTGTTAAAGAAAACAGATGTCTCAACACTAATGCTTTTCCTACTGACATGAGGTGTCTGACCACCATAATGATGTACAACCTGTATCCAATAAGAAAGATGACTACACTGACAAATGCCAGAGCAATCTTCCTCATGGAACTTAAGGAGAAAACCTTCATAGACATTAGCTCTCACATCTTTGACACTATAGTGGATGAGACTAAAATCACTTCTAGTCCTAAGCTGATCTTTCCCAATCTTATTATGAGGCTTTTCAGATTAAAAGGTGTCGAGATCCCTCAAGATATTAGTCCCATGACTCCTCTATCAGCCATAAACAAATTCACCCTCATAAGGATAAAAGTTCGTCTTCCAGGAGATGAAAAGGAGGGTGACCAAGGAGAAGGTGATCCTATGGAAACTGAAGCAGAGGCTGCTGGACAGACTTCCACACCCAGAAGCAGAGCCAAGAGGAGCAGGGCTTCTACTTCAACAGCTGTACCTCCTGATGCATTTCAGATCATCCTGGAGAGGCTTGATGGACTTAAAGAGGTTCAAAATCAGCATACTGAAAGGATGACAGCAATGCAGGATTAGTTTGGTGTACTTTCAGCTAAGCTTGACAGCATCCATACCAACTATGAGCAATGACCCTTTGGCCATTCCGGTCAAAAAGGAGGAGAATTTTTGGGTTACTCTTGAGGGGGAGTGCTTGTTTTGAGGGGGAGCTTTCATTATCATATGCTGTTATGTTTATAGCTTTGATACCGTGTTTTGGTTAACTGCTATTATTATTGGTTTGATACACTGTGGTTTTGGTTATTGTTTGGCTAAAACTCATAACTCTTGGATAGTTTTGAATCTTTGGTGGTAGTTACTCAGTATATAATATGATGTTATTCAGCATATTTTACTTTATGTGTTTGTGGTTTGTACCTGGTACCTTTGTAGGTTTTTAAGGTTCTTGTTTATATTTGTACCCATGTTGCTTTTGTAAGCTTTTAGGGTTTGTTTCTATGCATTTTGTAGGCTTTATGGTTTGTACCTTGCTTTATGCAGCCTTTATGCTTTGCTAAATCAGTACTTCTAACTAAATGTCACGCATTTCCTTTTAAGTACTATCACTCTTGTGCCCTTATAGGATTTTATTCCTAGATGCATATACTTCTAGTACTGTGCATTGGTTGAGTGTTGGTCATTCAAGTAATTTGCTTTGTGTTTATCAGCTTGAATGTCCAGATGTTCATTCCAAGTGTGAATGAGCATTGTGATCACTCGTATGTAGTGATTGCCTGTTTTGGTCTTGCCATGGTCTATTGCTATATTCCATTTTTGCTTGATCGCGTTGTGCTTGTTCCATATGTAGTACATGTTTTCTGCATACAATGAACTTGTTATGTTGTTGTGTTTCAGGAGATACTTGTTCTTATGGTTCAAGAGCTACACAGATTCTAGAGTTAGGTGTGAGTGAGTTTTCCAACTGTTCCCAACTCACGCGTTAAGTCTAGAGTTTGTTATAGGGTTTTGTCATGGAATAGCCAAAGGGGAAGATTGTAAGGTTGAATTTTATCAACCATCTTGTTGGCTTTATTCGGTACCAATTTGCTTGTAATTTAGCACTTAGTAACCCTATATTTAAGTGGGATTTATGTAAGGGTAGTGTGTGAAGAGAGTGTGAAGAATTGCTCAACAATGTGCAAAGAAGTAAGGACTCGCGGCTAGGAATCACGGCTGACTCGCGACTTGCAAGCCACCAACTGCTGCACACGTGAGAAGCATGGGGGGAGGTGAAGGGTCACGCCAGTTGTCGCACTATAGGACAAAAGTCCCAGGCTGGCTAGGCCGTTAGCTCGCGACTTGAACTCGCGACCTAGACCAGTCACGAGGCCAAGCCGCCAACTCACCCTGTTTAGGAAAAACTGTCTCTTCGTATTCCAAACACACACCACTATATATAGACCTTTATACCCACAAAATGTAGAGAGCTTCCAGAGAGAATTTTGTGAGAGAAACCCTAGAGAAAAACAAGATTGCCTCATCCTCAATCTTCACTAAGAGACTCTTCAAATTCTTCTACTCTTTTCCTCTCCATTGATACATCCTTGAGAGGTTCTTGATCAAATCATTTTCTCACCACACCCACGTCTGTGAGAAGGTCTTTTGGTGCTAAGGGAAGCAGTTTGGAAGGGACTAATGGTTATTGGTTGATGCTATGGGTTATAGCGGAATCCGGTAAGCTAGAAAAGAAAAGGTTCGGCGCAACCTCGTTGGAGCAGGAAGCTTGGAGGGCTTAGGTACCTGGGTAGATTAGGCTTGGAGGGTCTACTGCTGTTCATGTATCCCAACTACATTTTCTAGTAGATTATTGACTGCTTGGAGGGCGGCAGAAAGGTTTTACGCCGAGGGCTTCCGTTTTCTCTTCGATAACACATCGCATGTTGTCCTTGTATTTGCATCTCTCTTCCTTTATCTTTGCCTTTTATTTTCTGCTGTGGATGTGATTATAATTGGCTTAGATTGTTTATCAATTCTGTGTTTGGCTTATGTTCATGTTTCGCACATTAATTGTTTGATTATAAGCTTGAATTAATAATTTGTAATTTGGGGTCTAAATGTTCAAGGATGTTTTACACACATATTGAACATGCATCTTTCTTTTTAATATGTTATGCATGCATAATAAGTTTATCTCATGAATATGAATCCTCTTTTAACACAATCTTTTTTTACCCTTTCAAAAATAGATCTGCTTTTTACAAATCAAATCTCTTTTTTTTTACCTTTTCAAAAATAGATCTGATTTTTATTAACCTAATCTCTTTTCCTTTTTTTTTTTTTTTTTTAATCCAACAAAAGCAGATCTGGTTTTTACTCACCTAATCCCTTTTTTTTTTCCCTTTACAAAAACAGATTTGATTTTTACAAATCAAATCTTGTAAAGTTGTAATTTTGTTCAATCTTTTGTACCTTGTATTTATTATGGGATTTGATTGTAAGGGTTGTCTGATAGAGAGAGAGTGTGTGAAGACTCAAGCAATTGAAGACTAAAGAGTTTTCGCGGGTAGCTCACGACTAAGCATCCCGCGAAGTGACTCATGTGCCTTACACATGCTGGAATATGAAGAGTCCGCCCAGGATGGAGACAGCTGTGTTTCACGAGTATCTCACGGGTAAGACCTTCCCGCGAGACACCTGCAAGATATTCTGTTCTGCTAGCCTGTCTATTCTAATACACACTTTCTATGCCTACACTATATATACCCACATTACCCACAAATGTTGAGGAGTGCTTCTAAGAGAAAAACCTAGCCAAACACCTTGAGAGTTAAAGATTGTTATACCCACAATCCTCTACACATTTGCTTGTGAAATTTCCTTAATTCCTACCTCTCCATTTCCATACTATTGAGAGGTTGATAGCCCAAACAATTACCTCACACTTTCAGAGTGTCAAGTGAAGTTTTGGTGCTGCTGGGAAGCATTGGAAGAAGTCAAGGATGGCAGATGCAACATGGAGCTTGTTGCAGGATCTGGAGAACTAGACAAGACATGGTTCCGAGAAGCCTTGTTGGAGTAGGAGCTTGGAGGGCCTAGGTACATCAGGTAGATTAGGCTTGGAGGGTCTCTTGCTAACCCATATATCCCAACTGATTGTCTAGTGGGTCGATTTCCACTTGGAGGGCGATTGAGAGGTTTTCTGCCGAGTTCTTCGGTTTCCTCTTCGATAACACATCGGCGTGCTATCTTATGTTTACATCTTTCTTCCCAACTCTTTTATTATCTTGTGTTTGCATCTTTCTTCCCTACTCTTTTACATTCCATTTTACTGCTATGTTTCTTTGATTATGGATTAGAGTAGCTTGTTTGTTTATCCGCTCACTTTTACATTATTCCGCACTTAGTATTAAGTTAGTGTAAAATCAATCGAGCCGTAACTTTAATTTAGGGGTCTAAACAGCTCTTGTGTTTTCAACATATTTTCGAGCTTTCAATTGGTATCAGAGCGGGTACACTCGCTGTGGTTTAAATACCCGAGTGTGATCCTTGACCCCGTTTGAGATGGACCGGTCTCAATCACTTACCCAAAAAGAGAGGTGCCCGAAGCACCCAAATCTCTTTTTTTAGAGCACTCCTCCTTTTCACGGTCTCTCACAGGAACTACCAGCTAGCGTTGATGCTCAATCCAATTAACATCCCAAAAGAGAAAACACATTATGCCTAATGATGATGCAAACTGTAAAGACAATGACGATGTCGTGTTTGCAACTGAAATGTGGGAGTGAAATTAAATAGGGCGACAGTAAGTGAGTTTGGCGACAGAGGCATGGGTATTGTGAGCCTTCATCCTCGTCTCCTCAAACAATTTCTTACTCTCTTGCACTTGTAGCCTATGCTATTTGTATGGCTTTATTTGCTGCCATAGTCTTAACTACACAGTGATGGTTTTCTTGGGGTTTGTAAATTGGTGGAGAAGAAGGGTTGCCATGGGTCTTGGTTTGAAGGGTGTTTGGGATTCAAATGATTTTCTTTACTTTATTTTATAATTTTAAATTTTAAAGCAGATTCTTATGACCAGAAGTTTTTAATTTTATTTTTTATTTCATGTGGCATTACACATGGTATAAAAATTATTTTTTTATTTGGGCCGTTAGCCACTTCAGCATTTTTCATCTATCATTTAATAATATAGACTATTTTAACACAATATTTAAATGTTAGGGACCAAATTAACACGTTTGAAAGGTCAGGGACCAAATTGACATATAGTGTAAAGGTTAGTGACTAAATACATATTTTACCCTTAAATGTATTTAGTGTTGTAAATAAAATTATATAAATTAAAAAAAAAAAAAAAAAAAAAAAAAAACGTTGCATCAATGAACACATATGAATTAGTCAAGAATATGAAAATGGGGGTACAAACCTCTTGTAGGTAGGAGATCCTTCTACTGGGCAATTGTTAGGTTGTATCTTTTCTATTATCAATGATTAAGCAAGACATGTGAATACTTTTTTTATAGACCATTTTTTATAATATTTACTTTTTACTCTTCATCGATTTCATTTTTCAGTTAAAAAACAACCAAAAGCAGAGTTTTAAAGAATGCAAATTTTTATCAATCTAACATGGAGATGCAAGAAAAAAATCCAACAAAATATGAAAAAAAATATGAGAGAGAGAGAGAGAGAGTGATAGGCCATGAATGTATTGATCCTTTTGGTAAATTAAACAATTAATTAGCCAAGTGAATTAATTAGATTCAATTACATGCAATAAGCGTGGTAGCACAAACAAATCACCAAATAAGTTAAATGCAGCAGAAAATAAATTTAACACAAGTAATTTGTTTACGAATGGGGAAAACCACCGAGGCAAAACCTCACCGGGTGAATTTAAAGTCACCACTCTCGAGATTTCACTATTATCAAAACAAGCGGTTACAAGTAAAAAGAATCCTAGTACCGAATACCAACTTATAGTTGAACCCTTACCCCAATACCCAATTGGACTTGTAGTGTAGTGACAATCTCTCCTTTCAATGCACGACTCTCAGTACGTGATTAACCAATGATGCATGGATCCCAGTACGTGACTAACTCATGGCAACCCTTTGATTGTTGTAGTTGTTTGCAGCAGCTTCACATAGAAACACCAATAAGATCTTCAATGTTGGTGCAGGAGACTTTGTGTGGTTACAGAACCTAAAGGCGTACAAGAAACGCAACAAGAACTCTTTCTTCTATAGGAGGAGGCTAGGGTTTCAAAAAGAAAACCTTATCAAACTCTCTAGGGTTAGGTTTTTCTTTTTCCACCTCCTTTAAATAGGAGCTTAATGGGCTCTCCTATTCCAAATAGGTTTACACAAACCTTGGGCTTTCCTATTTCAATAAGAATTATACAAACCTTTAAACAAATAGCCTTTTAGAATAAAAACGTTGCTGGCTATAGTCTGAATCCCATAAGCTTGATAGATTGAGACATGTGTCGAGCTTTAATAAATCTCGATAGATCGAGCTTCTGTCGAGGAGATATCGAGACCTGCAGATTGCACTTTTCTTGAGCAGTTCTTGAGTAATCTTCATTTCTTCAATTTAACCACTTGTAATGATCATCTTGAACCTTCTTAGATTTACTCAAATACAAGTAAAGTGCGTTTTGTCAAAGGATATGCCAATTACGTAAAAATATGTCCTTAATAGAGAGAGAGAGAGAGAGAGAGAGAAATAACCTTTTTGTGTGGAAAAACTATGCATAGAATACGAGAATGGCAAATTTATAGTAAGAGGATGTAAATAAGAAAATCCAAAATAAAAGAAAGAAAAATGGGAAAATTATATGTAAAGTTAAAACCCCCCAAGATGAATATGTATAGACAATACTTTTTTTTTTTTTTTATTGATTTATTATTTAGTTATAATATCAAAATTAAAGTAGAATAGAATTTCTATCTTGTATAAAAATTTTTATAAAAAAAAAAATCAAAATTAAAGTAGATGAATAAGTAAAGTTAAAACCGCCTAAAATTAATAGGAGTGTAACAAATAAATATGAAAAAAATAATGATGTGGCCATGACGTAACAGATGAAGTGGCTTAACAGGAGTGTAACAACTATAAACTCCACGCTTTATCTTTTAAATATATATAGATATAAATTTCTATGTTTCTTAGATATCTTAAAACTCAATGGCATCACTGCGCAACATTAGTGCAGTAGTCGCTCTACAAGTATAAATGTTTGTGGAGTGTGGGCGGGAAGGGTCGGGGTTCAAATCTCCAGAATGAAGTTTCACGCACATATACACTTAGATTAGGTTATAGTAGAATTTTTATCTTGTAAAAAAAAAAAAAAAAAAAAAAATCTCAATGGCATTATCTGTTTCTATGTTTCTTGGATATCTTAAAACTCAATGGAATTATCTTCACATGTCACGTTTCATTCTTATATCTTTAAGCTATTGTACTTGTGAATTTAATTTGATAGTGTTTGTATGAAACTTTGATTGTACTCTTTGTCATGAATTAATTCGAAGCCGTAGCTTCTAACTGAAACTGTGATGAATGCGCTAAAGATGTTATTTTTTAATTTATTTTAATAAATGCTACAACAATGATCATGGGGGCATTATGTGGGCTATGAACGTGATCTAAATTATGTAATTGGTGATGTGGAGATTGGGGTGTTTTTAAGGTGGATTTTATCATTATCCATGGGGTGAACCTTCGTGCAAAGGCTATACACCAGATATGGCATATTAAATTTTGTAGTCATGACATGATTGAATTTGTTTGTATTGGAGGTTTTTTAAGTATTATTATTTATTGTGGACTTAATATAATTTTTTTTTTTCGAATTGAAAATTCTAGGTGTCATAATCTTAAATGGATGATTTTATCTTTAAAAAACAAAAAAATAAATAAATGAAGTGAGCAAAACGAGGTATATTTATATTTATTATTATTATACTTGCGACAAGATGTGCATCCACGTATGCAATATTTTTCATTATATATCCTTACCTTAACTTATCCGACTTCTTTTCCTCAAAAGAAAAAAAACTTATCCGCCTCCCATGTGTGATATTAATTGTTTAATAAAAACGAATAAATAAATAAACCTTGTCCTATGTATGACACTGTACGCGGCCATTTGGGGTTCACGAACTGGTAATAATTAATTAAAGAAATCAGTTTGCTGGGTCAACTGTGCAGTAGACTAGTCTTCCACCACGATTTAAATTTCGTGGATGTAACTCTCGTACTTCTGCCTAATTCCTGGCAAACATGTTAAAATAAAACTTCGTTTTTCTGATGATATCTGTGACTTTCCAAATTTCTTCCTCACCGTCCTAGGTACTTAAATGGTTATGGTCTAATCAATAGCGACTCTGGAAATTTTTTTCAAGGTATTTTTTAACAAGCATAAATTACATAATTTAATAAAAAGAAAATTTTGTATATTGACAACAATAATAATAAAAAAAACACGCAAATACATAAAGTTTACAATTACCTTCTACATGGTTTTCTTATCAAATATTTGTCCATAATTCTAGTAAAAAAATAAATAATAAACTATAAGTTCATTTGAAATATTAATAAAATTATTAATTATTGTTGTTTAGTTGTTTCATTAATTTGTTTGTTTTTTATAAACTATAATTTGTTATATTATTGTTTCATTAATTATAAAATTATTAATTATTGTTTAGCCTAACATAATTTAATTTATTTGTCTTTTATAATGTATTTGTTAATTAAGTTATTAATTATTGTTTATTAGTTACTTCTCCAATTAAAATCATTAATTATTGTTTAACCTTAACATAGTAACATAATTTAACAAATGATTGTTTATTAATTAAATAATTGTCTTTTAGTGGTGCAACACTGCACTAGCACACAGCCACTGAGCCAAACACCCCATCCCCTGTGCATTTACCCCGGCCCCATGCCTCCATCCACCCACAATTCAACAGACAAGCTCCAATCAGATAAAGCCAATTAATTGTATTTCACCAAAAAAACACCAACACCAACACTGAAAGACAATTAATTTATCTCACCAACACCGCCCAACACCAACGGATAACTCCTAAAACAGTGCAAATATTAATAAAAATTTATAAAGCTAAGCAAAAACAGACAATCTTAGCAAAAGGCAAAAATTTCACTGTCATTCTTCCCTCCTCAGATAAAGAGTAGAGAGACTGAGATAGAGATGAAAATGAAATACCTTGAGGTTGAGGGAGGGCACCACGTCGAGGCTGAGGGGCGGCGCCGTCTGCCGTTCCCATTCTGGAGCTCGAGTAACTCGATCTGGCGATCTCCTTCTTTGTCAAGTCGAGTTGAGTTTGAGGCTTGATTTACTGATCTGCTGATCTCCTTCTCTGTCCGTTGGTTGTTGTCAACCGTTCAGTGGCGGCGATCTCCTTCTCCGTCCGTTGGGTTAGGTTTTTTTCTTTACTTTAGGTTTCTTTCTTTCTTCAACATCTGTTGTGTTTGGCCGTCCGTTGGTTTCTGATTTTAGTATTTGGGTTTTGTTTGTTTGGGTTTTTTTTTTTTTTTTTTTTTTTTTTTTTTTTTTTGGAGAATTCGTGGGCTGCCGCTTGGTCTGTTACAATTTTTTTTTTTTTTTTTTTTTCAGATTTTAGTTCAAAATTTTTTTTGGGTTTTTTTTTTTTTTTTTTTTTGGCTTGAAAGTAGAACAAATAATTTTTTTTTTATTTTTAATTGGAGGGTGTTCCTAATTTTGATTGAAGGTGTTCCTAATTTTTTTTAAAGGGTAAGCAAATAAAAAAATTTTAATTATTATATATAAATTTTTTTTTTCAGGCCAGGGTGTTCCTGGGAACACCCTGAGCCTAACGTGGCATCGCCACTGGGTCTAATGAAAGTACCTATCTTCTTTCTTGCTTAATTTTTTGACTTTTGAGAATGCATTTCTTTGACTTTCTACCTTTATGCTATATTCTGCCTAACAATTGATTGTATGTTGAAATTTTTTATGTTAGTGTAGTAATATATACGCCTAATAATATAGATCATATATATATATATAAATATAGATCATATATATATATATATATATATATATACTTTTGGGATAAAAATGCCAAAAATTTTAATAAGAAGAAGATAAGTACTCCTACATCAGTTAGATTAATAAGAGAGATACAATGAATGAATATTCGTATGGTTTTTGAGTGCTCTAGCAAAATAAACCATCTCTCTGGGACACCATCTACTGTTCCCTAGAATTTGGAGCGTGAAAATTAGGAGAGACTCTAGTAGCCTTTCCTGCGACTTGGAGGTGTTCCACAAAAGAGATCGTGAAGAGTTCGTAAAGCAAGTAAAGAACAAGATCCAGCAATTTAGTGATCTATTCCACCAAAGGTATGTGTCTATATGATCTCTAGTAAAGTATATAACTTTTCAACATTGGTATCAGAGCCATTTTATGCTTGTTTTCACTCTTGAATGATGCCATGATCTTTGATATATGTAATCCTATATGCATCCTAAAATTAAAAGTTTAAGTAATTTTTAATTTTCAGATTTGTAATTTTTAGAAGCACGTTATGGCATGTAGGGAGAGAAATAAAAAGCTGTAATTTTTTCAATGTTTACGTGTAACCCAAAAAACTGTTGTGATGAATAGTAAAAGAAAATACATTTTTCACTCATTTAAAATTGTCATGTAGTAGTTTACCATGCGTGTACCACTCTGCTTATTGCTTGACTGGTTATTGTTGGAAAATTTAGACCCCAGTTGATAGAATTAACAAATTTTAAATCCAAGTTGTTAATTAGATTTATTATGAATAAATCTTTTTAAAACAAACAAACATCAATATCATGTCAACATCATGCATAATGGAATAGTAAATAAGATAAGATATGATGACTCAGGAAAACCAATTAAACAAACTAGTTTCATAGTAAAAAACTTGGGGGAAACCTTCTCAAAAAGCAATTTACTACAATAAAGAGAAGTTTCAAATCTAGTAGAAAACCTTTAGCTATCAAAAAAAAAAGAAGAAGAAGAAAACCTTAGTCCCTAAACTCTACAATTCCCATATTTGAACTTACAGCAGAAACATTCTACCACTTCAGAATCTCTGAACTCTTCAATATATGAACGCCACCCTTTTGCACGGATCCCAGTACGTGACTAATCAATGATACACGGATCCCAATACGTGACTAACTCCAGCAACTTGAAGATGTTGTTGGTTATAAAGTTCTTCACTTCATCAATGAAGATTAAGAAGTACTTGGTTACAAAACCCTAACATGCAAAAGATGCAGTAACTTCTTGTAGAGAGAATATGACACTAGGTCACTTTCTGCATATGTACTCTATGTATAACGACCTTTAAAATAAGCCTTACATATGTTTAGGGTTGTGAGAAAAGAAACCTTACACATACATGTCAGCTAGGGCCAAAAATCAGGTCTGGAAATTTTGATTTAGATCTCAACAGATTCAGCTTTTGTCGAGCTTCATTCTTAAATCTCGATAGATACTGTTTCTGTCGAGTTTTAATGAACAACTTTTCTTCACTTGTTTATTGGTCCAATCTCCATGACTTTAATACTTGACTTGAACTCTTGTTTCTTGAAGTACTAAACACATCCTTGAACTACCCAATTACAAGTAAAGTGCATTTTGTCAAACGATTAGCTAATTACATAAAATATGTCCTTAACAATCTCCCCTTTTGGCAATCCGTGACAAAACCACAACAAAACAACTAATCATAAGAGAAGTCTTAAATTATTTAACTGATAACCACTTATTGTATTACAAAATAAATCTATCCCTACTACAAACTCCTGAAAAATTTTGCAAGAAAAGAGTTCACGGCATGATAGACTTTCACAACCCATCTTTCTGAAACACTTAAACAAAACTCATCAAGGCATCATGTGTGAAACAGAAATAGAGATTGCGTACGTAAAGAAACTTGCATATAAAGATAGAGAAGAAACAACACATGTAAAGATAGGTGAAGAAGACATAAACCATCATATATATATATATATATATATATATATATCAAGGATAAGCACAATGTATGTAAAAATGGTCACAAGACCGGTGTACAAGAAGTTAAAAGAAGCTCCTAAAACAACAAGGAGGTAAACACTCCCTCTAACAAGATGCAACACAACTCCCCCTTACAAAGGCATGTATTTCTCCCCCTAACATGTAGAATCTTAAAATGAAACCACATTTTCTCCCCCTTTTTGGCATGATTGACAAATGGTACAGGAAGCTATAAAACTTCACCCAAGAAACATAAAGATGATCAAGGGGGCACAAGGAATCCATATAAATGCATGAATGTAAAGAAATAAGATGCTATGGATGACAAGATAATAGAAAGATGCAAAAAATGTGAAAAACAATGCTTGCAAGAGTATCTTGATCGATCGAGGAGGTGTCAAGAATCTATCAAGAAGAAGCCAACCTTGATGGATCTAGAATCTGTCGAGGATGTGTCGAGCAGATAGAGAGCACAAGATTTTGGCTCAATGGATCAACCTATCTATCAAGAAATTGTCAAGGTAAAACCCAAAAATCTTGATAGAAGAGGTATTTGTCGAGAAGCTATCGAGGATACAGAAAAGAGGTTTTTCAAGGGGGAAAAACACATAGAGGTGAATGCATAAATCAAGCTACTCACTCAAACATCAAACCAACATATTAAGTTCTCAAAACTCATCTCAAACAAGATGCAAAGCATACAGATCCAAAACACATACACAAATTAAACAAGTCTAATCAATTTTATATTTCAAAAACAAGTTGAGATAGTTTAGTGAGAATATATTAGAACATGTAATTCTTGTGATGGCCAAATCACATTGTGCTTGCACATGTATCAAGAATAGCAAAGAATTTTGCATGTTGTGTGTGAAACATAGCAAGATTGCGCAATTGTCTCATACAATGAAGATTTGAGACATGAGAAGATCAAATACATTCACACACAATCATAACTGTTTGATGGGAACTATCACCTTTGAGGTGTTAGGATTAGTGCCCTTAAATCCTATTGTATGATGTTATGTATGATATTAAGTGTGACATTGTGTATGACATTATGTATGACTTAATATTGTGTTTAATAAAGTTGTTTTATTATTATCTGAAATAATGGTAACATGAATATTCGGACATTATCACATAGTCCATGAGATGCATAGTATGTGATTTATGTGATTTAGTCATAGAAGATATAAGTCATAAGTTCTTTGTAAACTTAGAATTATAGTTCGTAGTCAGTGATGAAATTGTGCATTTCATCTGCGAAGACTATAACATATCAACTACGATGATTTGTCTTGATCATGGAAGTGGAGACTTCTAGTTGGTGTGTTGATGTGTTTTAAGAGTTAAGACATATTAAACTGGACCCCTGTGAGATTTATTATTCTCCTAAGGACTGTCAAATGAATAATAAATCTCACGACTTATATTTGCATGAACTCTTAATCCTGAGAGAATAATACACTTGATCATGAAGTGTAGGTTGCTTTGATATATCAGGAGTGAGATACAAAGTAACGGTCAAAACCTTAGTATGTTGAGTAGCCACATTTAGTGTTGATGGAACATATATTCTCAAGATGGAATTCATAGTCTCTTAACGGAGATATAAACTATTCCCTTGAGATAAGTTTAATGGGTTTGTTATTCAGAGAGTTAGGCCTAACCACTTTGGTAAGAAATTACTGAAGTATATATTTATGAAATTGGATTTCATAAATATATGATGAATAACTTAAAAGGATTAAACCGAGTACTAAAGGATTAAGATGTAATAATCTACAAAGTGGCAGTCCACATTTATGACTTTGTATTACTACGAATATTTTATGAAGGGTTTGCATGTACAATAAAGTCTTGGGATATAATTTATAATCAGGCCTAGAGTGCAACTATATTTATATAGTAGTATTAAATATAGTTAATGGTAACTTTGAACTTGTCAAGAGTTGACAGAAAAGCCCAAGGCCCATTGGAGCTAGTGTCTTATTGGTCCCTTTTGGTCCCACTCCAAGCCACACACTTAAGCCCAATTGGAAAGGCCCAAAAGGCTAGCCCAATTAGATAGTTGGTTAGATACAAAAGGAAAAACGTACAAAATTTATATGGTGTTGAAAAACATCATTGGAAAATAGTGTATGTGAGTGAATGTCACTCAATTTAATTCTCCTTTTGTAACTGATTGAGAGTCCACACTTCTTGGGTGATAGTGAAATTGGAGTGAAGATTAAAAGTATTCCCAAGTGCTTCGATCTTTGTTTTGAAATTCATCGCTTCAAGGTATGCTCTCTTATACATGAAATCTGAAACTTACATAGTGCATGTTATAGATTGAGAATGAAGTAGATCCGTTAATTTTCCGCTACATACATTCTTATTTCCTTCAATTGTTATCAGAGCGGTCTTCAATTTCCAATCTGTTTAACATGTTTTGTGAGTTTTAGAATTAGAGATGATAGTTTCATATTGTTAGAAGATTATGTTTTAATTTTCTGCATGTTGTTGAAACTATGATTTGATGAAAACTGAAATTGATGTTATGATGTTGTTTAAATTTAAATTTAAGTACGTTAAATTGAGTTTTAAGGCTATAGCATCAATAGAATTCAGTTTTGACATCAATCACTGTCTGTAATGTTCATATGTTGAATGTTTGTTCATGGAAAACGAAGAAAACTGCCTTAGAAAATTTCTAGAAATTTGAGTTTAGTAATTTTTGATCGATCGAAAATCACTTTCGATTGATTGAGTGAAACAATGATCAGACTTTTTAAATAGAATGATTTTCGATTGCTAGTCGATCGATCGAATTTGTTTTTTGATCGATCGAAAGGCAATCGAGTATCGATCGAACAAGTCAGGAGGTCAAGATTGAATTCTTTAATTTTTTTTCGATCGATCTAGGGGCACATTCGATCGATCGAAAGAAAGAAAATCAAAATTTTTTCTAAGTGTTTTCATATGTAAAAAGAGTAAGACTATGTGTAATTAGATTATGCATGTTTTATAATTTAAAAACCTTTCCTTTAAAACATCTAGTGGGAGAGAGATACAAGGGTTGGATCTCACGGCCTCTATTATCAATTCATAGTAATGTGGGTAAGCACCTCGTCTTGGCGTATATGCCTCGCAATCCCAAAGGAGGGTGTTTACTTCATAGTACTACAAGATTGAACTAATCTGTTTAAAGTAGTGTGGACAAGCACCTCGTCTTGGCGTATATGCCTCGCGATCCCAAAAGAGGGTGTTTACTTCATAGTACTACAAGATTGAACTAATCTGTTTAAAGTAGTGTGGACAAGCACCTCGTCTTGGCGTATATGCCTCACGATCCCAAAAGAGGGTGTTTTGTTCCATGGTACTACAAGTTTAAACATTATAAGGGAGATGAAATATGGCTATACATGATTCTAGATAATGGTGTACACTAGACTAAGTATAATGTTAACCTCCCAAAGGAGCTATGTCATTATTACTTAGAGGCTGAAGGTATAACGGCATATTGTTAGTGTATGATAAGAGTTATCATGATAGCACTAATAATGAGAATAATTCTCAATCAATTAATGTGTTTATAATAAACTTGCTACCAAGGAATTATAGACATGGATTGAGTTGTCGTTGCATATATTATATTATGGTTTTATTAAAGTTCCATACTATATGTTTATATGCTAAATTGATAATGTCCAGTTTACTTATTATATTCATGTTTATTGTTTTCAGATTTGAACATGGCATCATTTAGCCCGCTTGTAACTATTCTTAATCAAAACAAACTGATTGGATCCAACTATGTTGATTGGAAAAGAAATTTGGATATTGTTCTTTCTGCAAAAGAGCACAAATACGTGCTTACTAAACCATGTCCAAGATTTCCTTCATTAGATGCTCTTCCTAAGGAAAAACAACGATATGATCGTTGGCAGAAATCTAATG
Organism: Quercus ilex subsp. ballota; assembly: GCA_032727855.1. Lineage (NCBI taxonomy): Eukaryota > Viridiplantae > Streptophyta > Magnoliopsida > Fagales > Fagaceae > Quercus > Quercus ilex. The sequence continues at coordinate 33,982,407 of CM064917.1, forward strand.
AGATGGCCAAGTGCTACATCCTAGCATCTATCTCAAATGTTCTACAGCATCAAAGGCAGGATGTAGAACTAGCTTTAGACATCATGCTAAGTCTGAAGGAGATGTTTGGTGAGCAAGGTCGTTCTGCAAGGCAAGAGACCATGAGGCAAATTTATACTACCAAAATGGCTGAAGGTAGTTCAGTAAGAGAGCATTGTCTTACAATGATCTCTAATCTGAATACATTGGAGGTTTTAGGTGCCGATATTGATGGAGAATCCCAAGTGGATATAATACTCCAGTCACTACCGGAATCATTCAAGGAATTCAGACTTAATTACAATATGAACAAAAAGGTTTATACATTGTCTGAATTGATGAATGAATTGGTAGCGGCGGAAGGCATCCTTGGTACTTCCAATGTTGAAGCCAATGTTGGTGAAGCTTCTACTTCTCAACCTAAGTCGAAAGGCAAGGGTAAGAAGAAGAAGAAGAAGGACTTCACCAAGCAAGAGGGTAAACAAATTGCCTTAGGAGTTGCTGACAAAGGAAAGAAGCTCAAAGGAAAATGTTTCCATTGTGGTGAGAAAGGACATTGGAAGAGAAATTGTCCAATATTCAAGGCTACCAAGAATAAGGGTATGAATAATACATTCCTTCTAGAAATATGTTTGGTACAGAATCCCATGGATTCCTGGTGTGTGGATTCAGGTTGTACTAATCATATTTGCAATTCCTTGCAGGGGTTCTAGGAAACCAGAAAGCTTAAAGAAAGGGAGTTGTTTCTTACTTTGGCTGATGGGAGTAGGATTCCGGTTGTAGCTGTTGGAGTGTTTAATTTATGCTTTGAGTCAAGAGTTTTAGTATTGGAAGACTGTCTATATGTACCTAATGTTCGTAGGAATTTAATTTCTGCTACTTACTTAGGTAAACATGGATATTATGTTATCCTAAAAGACAATGTTGTAATAAAGAAGGATAAAGTGTTTATCTGTTCTGGCAATATTGTGGATGGTCTTTATATTTTAACTCTTGATAAGCATGAATTATATAATTCTGAATTAGATAATAACTCTCATGTTAAATCATTAAAGAGAAAGTTTCCTTCTACTAGTGATGCATATCTTTGGCACTTGCTTTTGGGTCATATTAATTCAAATAGGTTTCAAAGACTGATCAAAGATGGACTCTTAGAGCCCATGAACTTTGATGAAATTCCAGTTTGTGAATCTTGTTTGGAAGGTAAAATGACCAAACGACCTTTTAATGCAAAAGGTAGAAGAGCCCAAGATTTGCTAGAGCTAGTGCATTATGATGTATGTGGTCCTATGTCAACCCAAGAAAAAGGAGGTTATGAGTATTTCATCACTTTTACCGATGATTACTCAAGATATGGTTATGTGTACCTAATGAGACGGAAGTCCGAAGCCTTTGAAAAGTTCAAAGAGTTTAGGGCTGAAGTAGAGAATCAATTGGGTAAACGCATAAAAGCCATTTGATATGATCGTGGTGGTGAATACCTTCTTGGGGATTTCAAGGATTACTTAACTCAAAATGGGATTTATCCCAATTGGCTGCACCTGGAACTCCTCAACAAAATGGTGTAGTAGAAAGAAGGAATAGGACTCTTTTGGAAATGGTTAGGTTCATAATGAGTTATTCAACTTTACCTGTTTCTTTTTGGGGATATGCACTAAAAACTGCTATGCATATTTTGAATTTAGTTCCATCAAAATCTGTTCCCAACACACCTAAGGAATTGTGGAGTGGGCGTAAGCCTAGTATGAAATATCTCCATATTTGGGGATGTCCAACACGTGTTGAAAAGGAAGACTGATAAGTTGGAAGCTAAAACTAAAGTATGCATGTTTTTAGGGTATTCAAAAGAAACAAAGGGTTATTTATTCTATAATCATAAAGACAACAAAGTGTTTGTTAGCACACATGCCAAGTTTTTGAAGGATGATTATGTGAATAATTTTAATCCTAGAAATAAAGTTGTATTAGCTGAAATGAATGAACCTGTAAATGAACAACCAATAGATGAAACTAGGGATGATGTGGCTGTATTAGATACACCACAAGATACTACTCATGAGATGTCTAGTACAAAGGTACCTCGTTGTAGTGGGAGAATTGTTCGACCTCTTATAAGATTCATAGGTTTGGGAGAAACTTATGAAGCTATCTCAGAAGAGGCTGAATCAGATCCCTACATTTATGAAGAGGCAATGAATGATATAGATGCACATCATTGGGTCCAAGCTATGAAATATGAATTAGATTCTATGTATTCCAATCAAGTTTGGGATCTTGTAGAGGTGCTTAACGGCATTAAACCTGTTGGTTGCAAATGGTTTTACAAGAGGAAGAGAGGGATAGATGGAAAGGTTGAAACCTTTAAAGCAAGGCTAGTGGTGAAAGGGTATACACAAAAAGAAGGTATTGATTATGATGAAACCTTTTCTCCAGTAGCAATGCTTAAAACTATCAGAATTCTCTTATCCATTGTTGCTCATTTTGATTATGAGATTTGGCAAATGGATGTCAAGAATGCATTTCTTAATGGCAATTTTGAAGAGGAAATCTATATGATGCAACCGAAAGGTTTCATAGCTAAGAACCAAGAGCATATGGTATGCAAGTTGAAAAGGTCCATTTATGGACTTAAGCAAACATCTAGGTCATGGAACATCAGATTTGATCAAGCAATCAAGTCATTTGGTTTTGAGCAAAATCTTGATGAACCATGTGTGTACAAAAGACATCAAGATAAAGTAGTAATGTTTCTAATGCTTTATGTTAATGATATTCTACTCATTGGAAATGATGTAGGGGTAATGTCATCAGTAAATGTTTGGTTGTCAAGCCAATTTGATATGAAGGACTTGGGTGAGGCTATCTTTATTTTAGGGATCAAGCTTTGGCGAGATGGCAAGAATAAGATGTTAAGCTTACCACAAGCTGGATATATAGATAAGGTTCTAGAACGGTTTAGCATGCAAAACTCCAAGAAAGGATTACTTCCTTTCAGACATGGAGTTCCTCTGTCTGATGACCAAAGGCCTAAGACTCAAGAGGAAGTAGATATAATGAGACAAGTTCCTTATGCTTCTGCAGTGGGAAGTCTCATGTATGCCATGCTTTGTACTAGACCAGATATCTGTTATTCAGTTGGCATGGTCAGCCGATATCAATCAAATCCAGGACCAAAACATTGGCAATCTGTAAAGCATATTTCTTAAGTATCTACGGAGAATGAGAGATTATATGATTATTTACCGAAGTGAGGATTTGATACCTACTGGCTATACAGATTCAGACTTTCAATCGGATCTAGATTTCTGAAAATCCACATCAGGATGTGTTTTCACCTTGGGAGGTGGAGCCATAAGTTGGCGGAGTATTAAGCAGTCTTTTATTGCAGACTTCACGATGGAGGCAGAATATGTTGCTACTTGTGAGGAAGCAAAGGAAGTTGTATGGCTCAAGAAATTCCTTTCTGACCTTGGTGTAATGACAATGGAGCAAGTTTCAATCACATTGTTTTGTGACAACAGTGGAGCAGTTGCACAATCTAAGTATCTAAGGAATCATAAGAAAGGAAAGCACATTGAGAGGAAGTACCATATCATTCGAGATATTGTTGCTCGTGGAGATGTAGTGGTAGCAAAGATTGAAAGTGCAAATAATCTAGCAGATCCATTTACTAAAGCCTTGCCTCAAAGGACTTTCGAGTCACATTTGAAAGGAATGGGAGTTAGATTAGTGCACAATAGTCTTTAGGGCAAGTGGGAGATTGTTAGGATTAGTGCCCTTAAATCCTATTGTATGATGCTATGTATGATATTAAGTGTGACATTGTGTATGACATTATGTATGACTTAATATTGTGTTTAATAAAGTTGTTTTATTATTATATGAAATAATGGTAACATGAATATTCGGACATTATCACATAGTCCATGAGATGCATAGTATGTGATTTATGTGATTTAGCCACAGAAGATATAAGTCACAAGTTCTTTGTAAACTCAGAATTATAGTTCGTAGTCGATGATGAAATTGTGCATTTCATCTGCAAAGACTATAACATATCAACTACGATGATTTGTCTGGATCATGGAAGTGGAGACTTCTAGTTGATGTGTTGATGTGTTTTAAGAGTTAAGACATATTGAACTGGACCGCTGTGAGATTTATTATTCTCCTAAGGACTGTCAAATGAATAATAAATCTCACAACTTATATTTGCATGAACTCTTAATCCTTAGAGAATAATGGACTTGATCATGAAGTGTAGGTTGCTTTGATATATCAGGAGTGAAATCTAAAGTAACGGTCAAAACCTCAGTATGTTGGGCAGCCACATTTAGTGTTGATGGAACATATATTCTCAAGATGGAATTCATAGTCTCTTAACGGAGATATAAAATATTCTCTTGAGATAAGTTTAATGGGTTTATTATTCAGAGAGTTAGGCCTAACCACTTTGGTAAGAAATTACTCAAGTATATATTTATGAAATTGGATTTCATAAATATATGATGAATAACTTAAAAGGATTAGACCGGGTACTAAAGGATTAAGATGTAGTAATCTACAAAGTGGCAGTCCAAATTTATGACTTTGTATTACTACGTATATTTTATGAAGGAGTTTGCATGTACAATAAAGTCTTGGGATATAATTTATAGATAAGGCCTAGAGTGCAACTATATTTATATAGTGGTATTAAATATAGTTAATGGTAACTTTGGACTTGTCAAGAGTTGATAGAAAAGCCCAACGCCCATTGGAGCTAGTGTCTTATTGGTTCCATTTGGTCCCACTCCAAGCCACACACTTAAGCCCAATTGGAATGGCCCAAAAGGCCAGCCCAATTAGATAGTTCGTTAGATACAAAAGGAAAAACGTGCAGAATTTATATGGTGTGGAAAAACATCATTGGAAAATAGTGTATGTAAGTGAAAGTCACTCAATTTAATTCTCCTTTTGTAACTGATTGAGAGTCCACACTTCTTCGGTGATAGTGGAATTGGAGTGAAGATTAAAAGTATTCCCAAGTGTTTCGGTCTTTGTTTTGAAATTCATCGCTTCAAGGTATGCTCTCTTATACATGAAATCTGAAACTTACATAGTGCATGTTATAGATTGAGAATGAAGTAGATCCGTTAATTTTTCATTGCATACATTCTTATTTCCTTCATGAGGTACATCCTATAACTCCTACATCTCCTAAAAACACGCTTGCAACCACATTAAAAGCATTTTGATCTTTTTGCTTTTATTTTTTGCATATTTTTCTTTTTGAGCATAGCATGCATGGGCATATAAGAGAGAGAAAAGAAAAATACCTAGTTATGTAAGCCAAACATCCCAATTTTGTTATGCTGAATCACACAGATGTTATACATGATTGGCGGGCTTTAGTGGTAAGACGCTTATTTATGTCTTTCTCTTAGAATTTTCTAGTCCTTCCCGTCAAAAAGAGTGATATGAGCATGAGATATAAGAGATCATCTTAACCGTACTCATCACAAACACGAGCCACAAAGATCACTTACTTAGTTGTGCATCGAGATGCTCATTTAAGCTGCAAGAGGTACAAAGTTTAAAAACTTTGTTTCAATGGCCATCCAAGGGACACAAGTACCAATATATGCAAACACATACTGTTTTTGTATTTTTAATTTTGAAAACAAAACAAAATAAAAACTAAACAACTAAACAAAAATAGACAAACAACATGAAAGCATGAAGATAGATGCAGATGCATAAAAGCATGATTCCAAAAATAGATAAGAAATCAAGCAAGAAAATCCTACTTTAGAAAGAAAGAATTAAAGTAAAGGACAGATAGAAAAGACAATTAAGTCTTAGGCTCCTTTCTCACCCACACAGCATGAGTATTTGGCTGTGAAGATGAAAAGGCATGTGTTCTAGTATGTCTACTAAAGGACATAGAAGAATTAGAATTCTCCTGAAATTGAGTTAAAAAGCTCAAAATTTTTAATAACTCTCTAAACAAAGGTGTTGAACCTTGAGAGGGAAATTGTAACCGTTTGGACACTTGCTTATAAGGATACAACTTGAAGCAATTAGGACTAATGTGTCTAGAAACACCACAATGGTGACAAACATGAGTTGTTTTTGAACTACTAGACTTCCTCGAGTGAGGTCTAACAAAGGATTTAGAATTAGCCAAATCAGTTTTGGATTTCATATTTTTATCACCTTTCTCAGATTGAGGCATAAAAACAGTCTTTGATCCAAAAACCGTGGAAGAGATGGGGCCGGAGGAAACAACATATCCTAAACCAGTCTTATAAGAACTAGGCTTTTGACCACTTAATACCTCATCAAGCTTTACACTAGATAATTTGAGTTTTAGCTTGACTAAGCTCAATGTTAAGATTCTTGACCTTCTCTTCTAATGAGGTGTTATCCACAACAAGAGTTTCAACTAACCTTGTAGTCTCATCTAGTTTGACTAACAGATTAGCTTTTTTGGTTTTTACCTTATGAAACTCATTTCTACGAAGATGAGAAACCTTTTCAGATTTTATAAATTCAGTGCATAGCTTATCATAGGCTTCCTGAAGGGTCAATTTCTTGGGTACTTCATCATCAGAAGAATCCTCACTATCACTAGCACTCTCCACAATCACCTTATCAGTTATGGTAGCAAAAACCATATAATAACCACATTCATCCTCATACTCATTAGAAAGATCTCTCTCAGAATCACTCAAGGTAGCAACCAACACTTTACCTTTTGAATTCTTGGTCTTTTCCGTCATAAGATAGTTTGGGCACTCTATCCTCATATGACCAAAACCTTTGTATTCATGGCATTGGATGAGGGTTTTCTCATTCTTGCCTTTCCTAGAGGATTTAGATTTCCTAGGGGCTTTGTTCTTATCATTTTTCCTAAATTAGAGAAGCTTGATAATCTCATTAGCTATGAAGGTTAAGTCCTCATCCTCATCCTCATCTTCATCTTCATTTTCAGAGTCATCACTTTTGTTAGGTTCTAAAGACTTAGGATTTGATGTATTTAGAACTCTAATGTGTAATGTTGGCAAACCATGATCAAAATAATATTTTTAGTCTTGTTTAGATTTGCTCAAAGTTGTGTAATTCATGTAAAGTTGGAATCGAGAGGCTGCAGATGTATTAGTGCATTTTGGCCTGGCTCGATCGATCGAAGGTAGACTCGATCGATCGAAAGTCGGCCAGAATGTTTTTCTACAAAATTTTCAACTCAGCCCTATCTCATTAAATGTTTAGGGTTTTATGTTTTTGCCCTAGGTATATAAGGCAAAACCCTAACCACGTTTTAAGAGTTGCTTTGGTTGTATTGTTGCTCATATTTTGCGGTTTGTGTGAATCTCTTATGAGATCCTTGAGAAGCTTTCCTTCACATAAACTTAGGGTTTTCAAGGTAGAGATATTATCAACACCTTGATGATCAACTCAGTTGCTGCCATTGGATCTTAAAGAAACACAAGCAGGAGTGCTTGTACTTGATTAGAGAATCCAAGAAAGAAGGAGTCTGTGGATTCGGAGCTTGCACGTGGTCGTGTCAGTAAGTTCTACTAGTTGGTAGCATTAGGAAGTCGAGCGTGGGTGCTTGTAAGTCCTTTTGTATGAACTTCGATTCTTTCATATAGTGGATTCAAGTTTACCTTGAGGATAGCTAGGTTAAATCCTCCCCAGGTTTTTTACCGGTTTGGTTTTCCTAGGTGATCATATCTTTGTGTTCTTTATATTTCTGCTGCTTTATATCTTGATATGATTATTTGATTATGTTAACCTAGATTTGCATAATTTGACTAAGTTAATCACTTGGCTAATAAATTAGGTTAATCCAATTGTTGTGTTTTAAGGGGTCTAAAAACCTAACAAGTGGTATTAGAGCGGGTAGCTCTCTTGTTGTAGATCTTTTGATCTTTGAGCTGATTCTTGACCCCTGTTGTCATGGAACATGGATACTCTTTGGTTATTCCTCCTCATTTCGATGGGAATAACTATGCTTATTGGAAAGTAAGGATGAAAGCATTCCTGAAATCTATTGATGAGAGGGTTTGGAATTCCGTTGAGTACGGATGGGAGAAGCCCACTACTCTTGTGAGTGAGTGGCAAACTTCTCAAAAAGAAGCAGCTGGGTTCAATAGCAAAGCTATGAATGCCAACTTTAACGCTGTTTCTATGAAGGAATTTAAGAGAATCTCTAATGTTGAGGTTACTCATACTGCTTGGAAAATCCTCCAGACTGTGCATGAAGGCACAAAGGCAGTTAAGATTAATAAATTGCAGTAATTAACTTTTAGATTTGAAAGCATTAGGATGTCTGATGATGAAACTTTTGATGAATTCTATGCTAAGCTGAATGATATTGTTAATTCTGCATATAATTTGGGTGAAATCTATGATCGACCTAAAATTTTTAGGAAGATTCTTAGATCTTTAACTGAAGACTTTAGACCCAAAGTGACTGCCATTACTGAGAGCAAGGATGTGGACTCCATCCCTGTTGATGTGCTTGTAGGATCTCTTCAGTCCTATGAGTTAGACCTACCTAAAGCTAACAAGTCCAAATCAATGGCTCTTAAGTCAGTTGATGATGTTGATGTTGGTGGATTTGATGATAAGCTCTCTGCTACAGAGATTGCTTACCTTGACAAGAACTTTAGAAACTTTCTTAGGAACAATAACAGAAAGGCAAGAAATACAAACACTGCTGAACCTAGAAATTTTAGGAAGAATGATCCCATTAAGGTTAGCAATACTGAAAAACCTAGAGAAAAAGTAGGTCAATCTTTCAATAATTCTTTGGGTTCTCAATGTTTTGGATGTCAAGGGTATGGTCATGTTAAATTTGAATGTCCTACATTCTTGAGGTCTAAGGGTAAAACTATGGCTGTAACCCTTAGTGATAATGAGGTTTCTGATGATGAGTTTAGATGTGACGAGGATGGAAACTTCATTGCTTTCACTGCTACTACTGTAGTTACTGAAAGCGTGTCTGTTGAAGAGAACCCTTCTGATGGGGAACTCTCTGAGGATGCAGATCTTCAAGGGGCCTATAATAAACTTTGCAAAATTGCTGCAAAGGATGCTATGAATGTTGAACTTGGCCTGAAGAAAATTGAATCTCTTGAGCTTGATAAGAAGAATTTGCTTGTTAAACTGTTTGATGCTAATGAACTTTTGAACAATGTGAAAACTGAGAATATGTTGTTGATTGATAAGGTTAAGAAATTAGAACTTGATTTATCTGTTGCCAGATCTGCTAGTTCTAAACTTGATCAAATGCTGAGTGTTCAAAAGTATCCTTCTGACAAATTTGATTTAGGTTTTGTTGATAGCATCTGTGTATCTACATCACATTCCACGAACTTTTTTCCTTTATCTTCTTCTGAACCTTCCATGAGTGCGGTTGTGAGTGAAACTGTCAAACCCCCTGTGAGTGAGGTTGTTAAACCAATAGAAGTTTCACATTCTAGGAAGATTAGGGTTGATCTGAAAGAGTCTAAACCTAAGGAGTCTACCCTTTCTAAGGACAAGATGCATGGTAAACCTGCTTGGGTTTGTCATTTTTGTGGAAAGTCTGGACACATTCATCCTAACTGTTACAAGCTTCAAGCTGCTAAGAGAGCAAACAAACCAAAAGTGCCTGTGCCTCAAGCACAAGATCCTATGGCACTCATTGGTGAATTGGTAAAGGCTTTAAACCTTTATTCCACTCCTGGAATTGGAAATCACTCGAACGTGAATAGGAACTCCAATGCTCGTGGTGCATCTAAAAGGTTTTGGATGCAAAAGACTCGATCTAATTGAGTCTTTCTGACATGGTCCTTGTGCTTCATTGCTATACTCTTTTGTGACCATTGTTCTTTGGTTTTTGTGTTGTTTTGTTTCTAGGATTCGCATTGCATAACATTCATGCGTTTCATTCTAAGATTTATTTTTGTTTTCTCTTTTAAATAAATTCAAAAAAAAAAAAGGGAAAGCAAATTGTGTTTGGCCTTATTTTTCTTGGTTTTTGAAAACAAGGTTGGTCAATTTATTTACACATAACATGTCTTTGTACCTTATTTAGCTTTGATGAGCTTATTTATTGCACTTGACTAGTTGAAGCTTTGTAGTGCATGTTGTGTGGGAAAGATGTTTATGGTGTTTATCACGTTGTCTTTATCTTGAAGTCACATATTTTTTGACTGTCGGACTTGATCCTTTTGAGAAAGGTATAAATAACCATCTCACCACTGTTCACTAGCTAATCATGAACACCTTAGTGCATATCTTAAGATTCTGTGCTCGAGAAAGTGTAGCACATGTACAAAAAGAACATAAGGTGAAGCCTCGGTTTAATTGCTTAATGCTTAAAATTGGTGTGTACTATTAGACTTGATGCCAAATTGCATAATTAAAAATGGTGTGTATATTATGAGGCAAAATTCAAGAAACTTACATGATTGCAAGCTTATGATCTAGGAGATGTGGGAGTTATATGATGTAACTCTTTTGGTGATAGTCTCTTTCAAAATCTATGTGATGAATTTTGTAGACTTTGTGTTTGATTTCTATTCACATATCACCTCACATGTATCTCAAGCTTTTGCTAGTTGCACACACTACATAAGTTACTCTTTGCTAAACACTGTACATGTTATTGTGTGTGTTTTTGGTCTGACCAACCAAGTTTGAAAATACCCTGAGTATTATGCAAAACATTTTTTTTTTGTTGCTTGAGAATTTAAGGGGAGAATGGTTGAATTTTTTTTTGAAGAACTCGGCTTAAAACTTGGGTTTTTGAAAAAGCATTTTATCTCATAATCATGCATTTTTTTCATCAATTTTAATGCTTTGAGGAGTTTATGGCCAAAATATGTTTTTTTTTTTTTTAAACTGTGTTTTTTTTCTCAAAAATTTGTGAGCCTCTACCTGTTTCGATCGATCCATTCTGTTTTTCGATCGATCAAAAATGTGCTTAAAATTCTTTTAAGAGTCTTGGGTTGATTCGATCAATCGAATATCGCGAATCAGGTTTTTAAAATATCAGACTTTGACTTGTTCAACTCACTTTTCAAAAGTTTCAAACCTTTTCCTCTCTCTCTCTCAGACTCAACAAGGCTAAATCATCAATTTTTTGTCGTTTTCCTCCGAATCTTTTGCAAGGTTTTTGTCTCTAAGGCCGGTAAGTCCATTATACCCCTCCTTTTCTTTTAATTTTCATGTTTCATGCATTATTCATTGAAATTTTCGGACCTCTTTCTTTTTGGGTTTTTTGTTGATTCAAGCCTTTTTAAGTGAAATTGATCATTGGGTTTTTGTTGGGACATGATATAAACATGATTTTGATGGTTTAATTTGATCAATTTTGTGATTTGTGAAAAATTAAAATTCTAGGGCTTGTAATTGATCCGAATTGGGGATTTGTTCAAATTGGGTTCAATTGATGCAATTGGCTTGTTGAATTGATGTAATTGATCATTATATTTTGTAATCTAGCTTGTGTGATGATCAATTAGTCAAAATTTTCCAAAATCTTAACAAGTGGTTTTCAATTTTGGGGTTTTTTTATTAGAAACTCTGTGCTCAAGCCAATTTTGTGAAATTGAACTTAAATTGAACTTAGTTTTATTGCATTAGAACATGCATCATGACATTGTAATTGTTCATGCATCATATAGATTTTTGTTCTATATTTTTTTTGTGCTAACTTGCAGTCTGCCCTTGGTTTGTGCTTTGTTTTGTTCTTTTGGTTCTATTTTTTATGTCTTTGTTCTTTCCTTAGCATCATGCCTAGGAAGACTAGAGCTCATAGGTCTGTTCCCCCACCTTCTCCTCCCCCATCTTCTTTTGACCGTGAGAAGTTTCTTAATGAGAAAACGCAAGAGATTTTTGAGACATTGAACCTTAGGAGAAAGATTTGGGCTGAGCGTTTTGTTGTGTTAGATGAGCTTGATCCTACCATTAGGGAAAATTTTGAGCGTTGGGGCTAGTTACCTCTGTTGGATATTTCTGATCCTGCTCCTCCAGCTACCCTGATTAGAGAGTTCTTTTCGAACATCTCTATCCGCTTCTATGATTCCAACACTTTGGTAAAGAGTTGGATATGAGGTGTAGAGTACACCATTACTACTACTGTACTGGCTGATGCTCTAGGGGTACCTTTGGTCCAGCACTTTATCTACCCGTATGATGAGTCTCCACTCTTGAATGATGTTATGTCATACATCATTGGGTCTTCTATCTAGTAGGGTTTTGATCCTCGGATCACGTCTTCTGAGCTTCCTGAGACTATCTATCTGTTTCTTCGGATAGCCTGTCATTCCTTATGGCCCATTTCTCATCTTCATACCATTCCTCTCGAGCGGTGTGTCTTTTTGTACGCTCTTGTTACTGATGCTCTTATTAGTTTTCCTCACTTGTTTCTTCGTTCTTTGAATGAAGTTTATAGGAGTTCATCTTCCGCTCATGCTCTTGTCCATCCTATTTTTATTTGTAGGATTTTGTTATATCTTGGTCTAGATGATTTCCTTTCTTCTGAGCCCGTACATGTTATTGCTCCCATTGGTGCGTCTTTTCTTAGATAGAGGGCTGCTCATCTTCGAGTTGGCTCTAAACACCTTAGGTCTGAGCCTTCTGGTACTGCACCTCCTCCTTCTTCTTCTACAGGTCCTACTAGTGAGGATGTTGCTGATCCTGTTGGTGATGCTGCTGCTGTTGATGTTTCTCCACCTCTTTCAGATGACTTTGATATACGTCGTACCTTGGAGACTGTCATGACTGTTCATGCGGCTCATGGTCAGATTTTGGTGGACTTGCTTGATGAGATACGTGCTTTGCGAGCTGACTTAGCACATCTTCGTTCACCCTCACCACCTCCTTTTGATGATAGCATGTGATTGTCCTTTGGCATTCCTTCACAAAAAGGGGGAGTAGAGTTTTGACACTTGTAGAGGAGTTTTTGTAGTTAGGGGGAGTATTTCTTTTGTTTTGCGAAGCTAGTGGAGATATTAGATTGCATCTAGGTGCTTCACTTTGTATATCATTTTTGGGGCTATTCATGTTAGGAGGAGATACATTTATTTCGATATATATGATTCTTGTTTCTTGTGTTCACTACTTATTGATTTATATTTATGAGTTATTCATTGATATATGTCTTTATTATGTGTTGTGTGAAACATACAAGAATGTTTTATTTTTGTTGTATCTAACTTAAGGGAGAGTTAGTTTACATATCTGTTGATTTACTGTTTTTCTGTCACACATGCGTTTATGCGTTTGTTGAGTGTTTCAGGAATATACAGGTTGATTCAATTGAGCTGTTGTCTACACTTGCAACTGATGGATAGTAGTTAGAATTGAATTTGTGTTATGAGCATTATTTTTGTAAAGGGCTTTTATTTGTAAGCTTTGAGCTTTTAATTTGTGTTTTGTCACGGATTGCCAAATAGGGAGTTTGTTAGGTTCTAAAGACTTAGGATTTGATGTATTTAGAACTCTAATGTGTAATGTTGGCAAACCATGATCAAAACAATATGTTTAGTCTTGTTTAGGCTTGCTCAAAGTTGTGTAATTCATGTAAAGTTGGAATCGAGAGGCTGCAGATGTATTAGTGCATTTCGGCCTAGCTCGATTAATTAAAGGTTAGACTTGATCGATCGAAAGTCAGCTAGAATGTTTTTCTACAGAATTTCCAACTCAGCCCTATCTCATTAAAAGTTTAGGGTTTTATGTTTTTTCCCTAGGTATATAAGGCAAAACCCTAACCACGTTTTAAGAGTTGCTTTGGTTGTATTGTTGCACATATTTTGCGGTTTGTGTGAATCTCTTGTGAGATCCTTGAGGAGCTTTCCTTCACATAAACTTAGGGTTTTCAAGGTAGAGATATTATCAACACCTTGATGATCAACTTAGTTGCTGCCATTAGAGCTTAAAGAAACACAAGCATGAGTGCTTGTAGTTGATTGGAGAATCCAAGAAAGGAGTCAGTGGATTCGGAGCTTGCATGTGGTCATGTCAGTAAGTTCTACTGGTGGGTAGCATTAGGAAGTCGAGCATGGGTGCTTGTAAGTCCTTTTGTATGAACTTCGATTCTTTCATATAGTGGATTCAAGTTTACCTTGAGGATAGCTAGGTTAAATCCTCCCCAGGTTTTTTACCGGTTTGGTTTTCCTGGGTGATCATATCTTTGTGTTCTTTATATTTCCGCTGCTTTATATCTTGATATGATTATTTGATTGTGTTAACCTAGATTTTCATAATTTGACTAAGTTAATTACTTGGCTAATAAACTAGGTTAATCCAATTGTTGTGTTTTAAGGGGTTCTAAAAACCTAACAACTTTCTTTCTCTATACCCTTAAGAGCCATCTTCCTACTCCTTCCACCTTTTACCATTTTACCTAATCCAATCTCATAGGTCTAAAGGTTCCCTACAAGCTCAATTAAAGGAATTTGATCAATGTCCTTCACTTCTTCAATGTCAGTGATCTTGGCATGGAATCTTTCAGGTAAGGACCTAAGGATTTTCCTAACAATTTTAGATTCTGCTACAGATTCTCAAAGGTTGAAGGCATAATTCACAATATCCTTGAGTTTAGCATAGAAATCATCAAAGGTCTCATCCTCCTCCATCATTATTTCTTCAAAACTACTAGTGAGCCTTTGAAACTTCATTGTCTTTACTACCTTGGTACCTTCATAAGTGGTCTTAAGAATGGTCTATTCTTCCTTGGCAACTTCCGTTGATGATATTTTCTTGAATTCCTCATTGGTCACCCTATTAAACAAAGCATTCAAGGCCCAATTGTTGAAATTTTCCGCTTTGATTGTTGCTTCATCCCAATCCATCGGCACTTCCTTTGGCCAAATCCAGCCAAATTCAACAGCTTGCCATACTTTTTCACTTAGAGCCTGCAAAAAAACTTTCATACTAACTTTCCAGTATGCATAATTAGTGCCATCAAATAAAGGAGGAATCAAAAGAAATTGTCCATGGTCAATGACAACGGGGGTCAAGGATCACACTCAGGAAATTAATCCAATCAGAGTGTACCCGCTCTGGTACCACTTGTTGGGAAATTTAGACCCCAAATTGATAGAATTAACAAGTTTTAAACCTAAGTTGTTAATTAGATTTATTATGAATAAACCTTGTTAAAACAAACAAACAACAATATCATGCATAACAGAATAGTAAATAAGACAATATATGATGACCTAGGAAAACCAATGAAACAAACTAGTTTCACAACAAAAAACCTGGGGGGAAACCTTCCCGAAAAACAATTCACTATAGTAAAGAGAAGTTTCAGATTTAGTACAAAACTTTTGTCCCTAGACTCTACAATCCTCATAGAAGAACCTATAGCAGAAACATTCTACCGCTTTAGAACCTCTAAACTCTTCAATATATGAACGCCACACTTTTGCATAGATCCTAGTATGTGACTAACTCCAACAACTTGAAGATGTTGTTAACTGTAAAGTTCTTCACTTCATCAGCAATGAAGATCAAGAAGTACTTGGTTACAAAACCCTAACGCGCAAAAGACGCTGTAACTTCTTGCAGAGAGAATAGGGCACTAGGTCACTTTCTGCATATATTCTCTATGTATAACAGCCTTTAAAATAAGCCTTATATATGTCTAAGGTTGTGAGAAAAGAAACCCTACACATACATTTCAGCTAGGGCCAAAAATCAGATTTGGAAATTCTGATTTCGTAGATCTCGACAAATTCAGCTTCTTTTGAGCTTTGTTCTTAAATCTCGATAGATACTGTTTCTGTCGAGGTATCTATCGACCTTTAATGAATAGCTTTTCTTTACTTGTTTCTTGGTCCAATCTTCATGGCTTTAATACTTGACTTGAGCTCTTGTTTCTTGAAGTACTAAACCCATCCTAGATCTACCCAATTACAAGTAAAATGTATTTTGTCAAAGGATTAGCCAATTACATAAAATATGTCCTTAACAGTTATCCATAAATTAAAGTGATGAGCCCCACGTTGGCGACTTGGTGTATTAGTTACACACAAATTCTTATACTTGTTGTTTCCTTCAACATGGAAACTGTGCAATGAAATAAGCCACACGTTGAGTGGCTATGTGGGTCTAACACTATTGTTTACAAATGCTATGTGGATTTGTTTACATTTACAAAGGATAACTTTGCAAGATATGGATTTTGTAGTTATTGCTTACATAGCAATAACTTATAAGTTATAACAATACAGAAAATTATATGAAAATCAAATGTTATAACATGCACAGTGGGTTTTCTTATTATATTATAAATGTTCTTGTTTATTAAACCTCTTTTTTCTAGTATGACATATATTTAATACATGTAATTGTGATGGCAATTTTTTTTTTTTACTGTGATACTAAAATAAATTTGAGAAAATTGCGAAATTAGTTTTCTAATTTTCTGTATAATTATGCATGGAATTTATTTAATTTTTGAAGTAATTTATGATGTCTTTTTAACATATTGTGATATGATTGAATTGAAATTATATGAATGCATTGATGAATATGTGTCCAAAGGGTTTATGAGACTCTTTGGCTCATCTCTATAGTTAGAGATTGTATTGGAAATTTATGCAATATGTATATTTTTATTTATTGTTATTGTGGATGGATAAGACAATTTTTGAAATTATTTGGTAACGTGGCATCCACAATTTTTTTAATTACAAATAGAATCTTTGTAGTAGGGTACTTGAATATGTAATTTTTTGGGCCAATGTTTTTGGCAATGTTTTTTGGGCCATTGTTTTTGGCTATGTAATTTAATTTTGGAAGCCATGTAAAGGGATGTGTTTCACGGTTACCTATAATTTCCAAATTTTGTCTTAGCATGTTGTATGAAATTACCAATAGGGCTTATAGTGGAGCCCATGCACAATGTGTTGTGCACAAAGATGTATGGACACATGTTATATGTATGATTTAATATGTGGATGGTGTGATGTTTTATTCTTCACAAAATTTTATTTAAAATCAATTAGATGTGTTATTCCAATTTACATAGTGAGAGATGATTATGAGCTTAGCGAAATTTTCGATTTCACTATGTAGAAAGGAATATCATGGTCTAGTGGGATTTTTGGAAAGAAAATTTAAAAATGTATGTGCTAATGTCAACTTGTGTAATGAATGTAGTGAACATGGCCACTAAGAGTGTAGTTGTTGATCTAACTAAGGGAGAGAAACTAGATGGAACCAACTATGATATGTGGCATAGCAAAATTCAATATCTTCTTAATGAACAAGAGGTCCTTGAAACCCTAAACAATGTGATGATGCAACTTGAAAATGGGAATACAGCCCAACATCGCTGTGACTTAGAGGCTTATGAGTCTTAGGTTAAGAAAGATTGTCGTGCATGCTTCACTATGATGAGTAGCATGCACAATGATCTTATTAGGGAGTTTGACGACTACCTAAATGCCAAAGAGATGTGGAGCTAGCTTAAGATTGCCTATAGAGGGACTTCAGTAAATAGGTTGCAAGCTATTACTTTGAAATTTGAGCTGTTAGGTTCTAAAGGTTTAGGAATTTATGTATTTAGAACTCTAATTTGTAATATTGGCAAACCATGATCAAAACAATATGTTTAGTCTTGTTTAGGCTTGCTCAAAGTTGATTAATTATTGTAAAGTTGGAATCGAGTGGTTGCAGAATGCATTGGTGCATTTCGGCCTGGCTCGATCGATCGAAGCTTAGTGTCGATCGATTGAATCAAGGGTCAGATGCGTTTTCTGCAGAATTTCCAACTCAGCCCTAACTCATTAAACGTTTAGGGTTTTATGTTTTTTCCCTAGGTATATAAGGCAAAACCCTAGCCACGTTTTTAGAGTTGCTCCAGGTGTTTTGTTGCTCATACATTGCTGTTTTGTGTAAATCTCTTGTGAGATCTAGAGGAGCTTTCCTTTACACAAAACTTAGGGTTTTCAAGGTAGAAATTACTTCAACATCTTGATGATCAACTCGGTTGCTGCCATTGGAGTTTAAAGAATAACAAGCGTGGGTGCTTGTAGCTGTTTGAAGAATTCAAGAAAGAAGGAGTCCGTGGATTCGGAGCTTGCACGTGGTCGTGTCAGTAAGTTCTACTGGTAGGTAGCATTAGGAAGTTGAGCGGGGAGCTTGTAAGTCCTTTTGTATGAACTTCAATTCTTTCATAGTGGATTCTAGTTTGCCTTGAGGATCGGTGGGTCAAATCCTCCCCAGGTTTTTACCGTGTGGTTTCCTGGGTGATCATATCATTGTGTTCTTTATTAGTTCGCTGCTTTATATTCTTGATATGATTGTATGCTTGTGATAACCTAGAATTGCATAAATTGACTAAGTTAATCACTTGGCTAATTAACTAGGTTAATCTGGTTGTTTTAAGGGGTCTAAAGCCGTTCAAGTGGTATCAGAGCTGATCCTTGACCCCTGTTGTCATGGATTCTTGGAAAATCTTTTTGCTTATATGTCAACTTGTCTACTTGTTGTCTTTGCCTTTTGTTGTTTTTGTTAAATCTTTCCTTCAATGTCTTGGCATAATCATATGTGATAAGAATTATGTATGTTATACTGCTTTAACCACCTTAAAGGCCCGTGATTCTTGTCTTTGGTATTTAGATAGTGGTTGTTCCAGGCATATGACAGGAAATAAAGGTTTATTCAAAACACTCTTTGAAGGAAAGATTGGAACAGTCACTTTTGGAGATGGAAGCAAATTTGTGATCAGAGGCATTGGTACTGTGGACATTCCAGGATTGCCAGTGTTTGAAGATGTTTGGTATGTTGATGGATTGAAGGCCAATTTACTCAGCATAAGCCAGATTTGTGACAATGGATTAAATGTTCTTTTCACCAAGTATGAATGTGAGATACTTGATGGAGGAGGTGACTGTATGTGTGTTGGTGTAAGGACAGCTGACAACTGTTATGGCATAACACCAAGTGTAAACAACAAGTGCTTTAGTGCAAAGATTGATCAAGTTGATTTGTGGCATCAACGGTTGGGGCATGCCAGCCTTAAGCAGTTAGAGAAGATTTCCAAATGTGAGGCAGTTATCGGTTTACCTAAGTTTGAGAAGATAGATAAGTGCATTTGTGGACCATGTCAAATAGGTAAACAAGTAAAATCCAAGCACCTGTCTGTGACTAGTGTTCAAACTTCAAGACCTTTAGAGTTATTACACATTGATCTCATGGGTCCTACCAGAGTTCAAAGTTTGGGTGGAAAGAAGTATATTCTAGTTGTTGTGGATGACTTTACTAGATATACTTGGGTTGTGCTTTTGAAGGATAAAGCTGAGGCTCCTGAGAAGATGATACATTTATGCAAGAAATTGCAGGTTGAGAAAGATACTGTGATAGCCAGAATCAGAAGTGATCATGGAAGAGAATTTGAGAATACCAAGCTGGCTACTTTTTGCAATGATCAAGGCACTCATCAAGAGTTCTCATCACCCAAGACACCTCAACAAAATGGGATTGTGGAAAGGAAAAACAGGGTTGTTCAGGAGATGGCACGGGTCATGTTACACAACAAAAAGTTGTCAAAGTCCTTTTGAGGAGAAGCAGTTAACACTGCTTGCCATACACTCAACCGGGTGTATTTTAGACCTGATTCCAAGAAAACTCCCTATGAACTTTGGAGAGGGAAGAAACCTGTTGTCAAATATTTCAAGATATTTGGCAGTGACTGTTACATTTTACGTGATAGAGAGAACCTAGAAAAGTTTGATACAAAAAGTGACAAAGGATACTTTCTAGGATACTCTTCCACTAGTAGAGCTTACAGAGTGTACAATCTGAGAACCAAAACAGTCATGGAATCTTCAAATGTTGTAATAAATGATGAAGTATATTCAGAAGCACTTTTAGAGAGCACTGCTCCTGTTCAAGATAAGTCCCTAGAAGTTGATGATTCACTTCCTGCTGAGTATGTGGGGAAACATAGCGAACAAGAGCTGCTGGTGTTGAATGATACAGTCTCAGTACCATCAAGTTCAGAACCATCCACTCCGGTTCATGACCCTCGACAGGTACAAAGTGAGCTCAGTCCTCCATCTGAACAGAAAGGTACCACCACATCTCTAGTTAAAGGTCCATCCTCTAGAGTGAGATTGAATCATCCTCCCACAAATATATTGGGCAGTCTGAATGATAACATGAGATTGAGATCAAAAGCCTTAAATGTGATCACTCACTCATGTTATCTGTCCCAATTTGAACCGAAGAAGGTGGATGAAGCACTTCAAGATACTGATTGGGTAAATTCCATGCATGAAGAACTTCATCAATTCGTTCGAAATGATGTGTGGGAATTTGTTCCTAGGCCGGAAAATGTAAATGTGATTGGAACTAAATGGATCTTTAAGAACAAGTCAGATGAACATGGCATAGTGATCAGAAACAAATCAAGACTTGTTGCACAAGGGTACACACAGGTGGAAGGAATTGACTTTGATGAGACTTTTGCACCAGTTGCAAGGTTGGAATCCATTCGAATACTTTTGGCCATAGCAAGTCATCTAAACTTCAAGTTGTATCAAATGGATGTCAAGAGTGCTTTCTTAAATGGGATGTTACAAGAAGAGGTATATGTTGAGCAACCTAAGGGATTTGTTGATCCTCACAGACCGAATGATGTCTACAAGTTGAAGATAGCCCTCTATGGTTTGAAGCAAGCTCCAAGGGCTTGGTATGATAGATTGACTGCATATCTCACTGAACATGGATTCAAAAGGGGATCTGCAGATACAACTCTCTTCACAAGAAAGGATAAGATTGGTTTTGTTGTAGCTCAAATTTATGTTGATGACATTGTTTTTGGTGCTACTAATGACTCTCTTGCTCATTCTTTTGCAGATGAAATGAAGGCGATGTTTGAAATGAGCATGGTTGGTGAACTGACTTACTTTTTGGGATTGCAAGTAAAGCAAAAAGAGTCAGGAATCTACATCAATCAAGCTAAATATGCAAGAAATCTAGTCAAAAGATTTGGACTGGACAAGGCTGCTCATGCTAGAACACCAATGGCTGCTAATGCAAAATTAACAATTGATCCATCAGGTGAGTCTGTTGATGTTACTTTGTATAGAAGCATGATTGGATGTCTTTTGTATTTAACTGCTAGTCGGCCTGATATCTCTTTTAGTGTTGGTGTTTGCTCTAGATTTCAGTCTAATCCTAAGGTTTCTCATTTAAATGTTGTTAAGAGAATTATAAAATATTTGAGTGGAACCTGTGATTATGGATTATTTTATAGCAAAGAGTCGAATTTGTCTCTTGCTGGTTTTTCTGATTCTGATTGGGCTGGGAATGCTGATGACAGAAAAAGCACCACTAGGGGGTGTTTTTATGTTGGAGCCAATCTTGTGGCTTGGATGAGTAAGAAGCAAAATTCTGTTTCTTTATCCACTGCTGAGGCAGAGTATATTGCTGCTGGGAGTTGCTGTTCTCAACTCCTTTGGATGAAAAAGCTTTTGAGTGATTATGGGATTCCTCAAGACACCATGATTGTCTATTGTGATAATTCTAGTGCTATAGATATATCTAAGAATCATGTTCAGCACTCTAAGACCAAACACATTGAACTTAGATATCACTTCATTAGGAATTTGGTTGAAAAGCAAATTGTTGTTCTTGAGTATATCCCTACTGATCATCAAAATGCTGACATCTTTACCAAACCGCTTGATGGAAGTAAGTTTGAGACACTTCGTCAAGTGATTGGTGTGCTTCGGTGTCCCTAGTTGCTTTTGGCTTTCTTGGTCCTTGTGCTTCACTGCTCATTCCTTTGTGACCATTGTTCTTTGGTTTTTGTTGCTTTTGTTTGTTTCTAGGATTTGCATTGCATTACATTCATGCATTTCATTCTAGGATTTATTTGTTTTCTCTTTTAAAATTAAAAAAAAAAAAAAAAAAAAAAAAAAGGAGAAAAGCAAATTGTGTTTGGCACTATTTTTCTTGGTCTTTGAAAACAAGGTTGGTCAATTTATTTACACATAACATGTCTTATGTACCTTGTTTAGTTTTGATGAGCTTATTTATTGCACTTGACTAGTTGAAGCTTTGTAGTGCATGTTGTGTGGGAAAGATGTTTATGGTGTTTATCACTTTGTCTTAATCTTGAAGTCATATGTTATTTGACTGTCGGACTTGATCCTTTTGAGAAAGGCAAAAATAACCATCTCACCACTGTTCACTAGCCAATCATGAACACCTTAGTGCATATCATAAGATTTTGTGCTCGAGAAAGTGTAGCACATGCACAAAAAGAATATAAGGTGTAGCCTCGGCTTAATTGCTTAATGCTTAAAATTTGGTGTGTACTATTAGGCTTGATGCCAATTCACTTAATTAAAACTGGTGTGTACTATTAGGCTTGATGCCAATTCACATAATTAAGAGGCTAAATTCAAGAAACTTACATGATTGCAAGCTTATGTTCTAGGAGATGTGGGAGTTATATGATGTAACTCTTTAGGTGATAGTCTCTTTTAAATTCTGTGTGATGAATTTTGTAGACTTTGTGATTAATTTCTATTCACATATCACCTCACATGTATTTCAAGCGTTTGCTAGTTGCACACACTACACAAGTTACTCTTTGCTAAACACTGTACATGTTATTGTGTGTGTTTTTGGTCTGACCAACCAAGTTTGAAAATACCTTGAGTATTATGCAAAACATTTTTTTTGCTTAAGAATTAAAAGGGAGAATTGGCTGAAACTTTCTTTTGGGAAACTGAGATTAAAATTTGGGTTTTTGAAAAAGCATTCCATTTCATCTCATACTCATGCATTTTGTTTCATTGATTTCAATGCTTTGAGGAGTTATTTTTCAAAATTCGGTTTGAGTTTTTCAAAACTGTAATTTTTCTCAAAATACTGTGAGCCACTGCCTGTTTCGATCGATCCATTCTGTTTTTCGATCGATCAAAAATACTTTAAATCTCTTTAAAAATTTCGGAGTGATTCGATCAATCGAAAGTAATTTTCGATCAATCGAAAGTCGTGAATCAGGTTTTTAAAACAGTGTTCTTTGACTGATTCAACATACTTTTTCAAAAAGTTTTTCAACCTTTCTCTTCTCTCTCTGACTAGGCAAGGTTCTACAGCGATTTTTTGTCGTTTTCCTCCAATTTTTTTGCAAAGTTTCTCTGTCCTCAAGCTGGTTAGTCTCTTTTGCCCTTTCTTTTTGAGTTTATTTGCATTTATCATGCATTTTTTCCCGAAATTTTTGGACCTTTTTCTTTTTGGGATTGTTGTTGTTTCAAGCCCAATTTTGTGCAATTGATCAATGGGTTTTTGTGGGGACATGCTATAAACATGATCTTGATAGTTTAATTTGATCAATTTTGGGTTTTACGAAAAATTGAAATTTCTAGGGTTTATAATTATTCCAAATTGGGGATTTTGTTCAATTAGGTTGAAATTGATGAAATTGGCTTGTTGATTGGATGCAATTAGGAATTATAATCTATGTGTTGTGTTTTGTAATGCTTAATTCATCAATGTGCTTCAAAATTTTTCAAGTGGTTTTCAAATTTTTGGGGTTTTTGTTAGAAACTCCATGATCGAGCCAATTTTGTGCAATTGAACTTAAAATTGAACTTTGTTTACTGCATTAGTTCATGCATCACAACATTGTTATTATTCATGCATCATATAGATTTTTGTTCTATATTTTTTTTGTGCTAACTTGCAGTCTGCCCTTGGTTTTGTTTTTTATTTTGTTCTTTTGGTTTTCTCTTGTGTCTTTGTCCTTTCCTTAGCACTATGCCTAGGAAGACTAGGGCTCGTAGGACTGTTTCCTCATCTACTCCTTCCCCTCCTCCCTTTGACCGAGAGAGGTTTCCTAGTGAGAAAAACCAAGAGATTTTTGATACACTGAACCTTAAGAGGAAGATATGGTCTGAGCGATCTGTCATCTTAGATGAGCTTGATCCTGCCATTAGGACAAACTTTGAGCGTAGGGGCTGGTTACCCTTGGTGGATATTTCTGCTCCTCCTCCACCTGCTACCTTGATTAGAGAGTTCTTTTCGAACATCTCTTTCCATGTCTATGATTCCAACACTTTGGTTAAGAGTTGGATACGAGGCGTAGAGTACACCATTACTCCTAAGGTAGTGGCTGATGCTTGAGGGGTACCTTTGGTACAGCATCCTGTCTACCCATATGATGAGTCTCCTGTTTTGAGTGATGTTATGTCTTACATCACTGGGTCATCTATCCAGTGAGGTTCTGATCCTAGGATCACCACTGCTGAGCTTTCCGAGTTACACTATCTCTTCTTTAGGATAGCATGTCACTCTTTCTGGCCCATTTCTCATCTTCACACCATTCCTCTCGAGCAGTGTGTATTTTTGTACGCTCTTGTCACTGATGCTCCTATCAGTTTTCCCCATTTGTTTCTTCGTTCTTTGAACGAAGTTTATAGGAGTTCATCTACTTCTCATGCCCTTGTTCATCCTATTTTCATTCATAGGATTTTGCTTTATCTTGATCTTAGCGGTTTCCCTTCCTTTGAGCCTGTTCATGTGATTGCTCCCATAGGTGCGTCTTTCCTTAGACAGAGGGCTGCTCACCTTAGAACTGGCTCTAAACACCCTAGGTCTGCACCTTCTAGTAGCGCACCTCCTCCCTTTTCTTCAACAGGTCCTGCTGGTGAGACTGTTCTTGATCCTGATGCTGCTGCTATTCCTCCACCTCCTTCGGACGACTTTGATGTACGTCGTACCTTGGAGACTATCATGACCGTTCAGGCGGCTCATGGTCAGCTTTTGGTGGACTTATTTAACGGGATCCGTGCTTTGCGTGCTGATCTGGCGCATCTGCGTTCGCCCTCACCACCTCCTTTTGATGATGGCTTGTGATTGCACTTTGGCATTCCGTCACAAAAAGGGGGAGTAGAATTTTGACTTTGTAGAGGAGTTTTTGTAGTTAGGGGGAGTATACTTTTTGTTTTTGAGGAGTTAGTGGAGTTTATAGATTGTATCTAGGTGCTTCACTTTGTATATCATTTTTGGGGATATTCATGTTAGGGGGAGTAACATTGTTTTGATATACATGATATTTACTTGATTCTTGTTGCTTTGTGATTCACTGCTTATTGATTTATATTTATGAGTTGTTCATTGATATATGTCTTTATTTTGTGTTGTGTGAATCTTACAAGAATGTTATACCTGTTGTTTTACTATTTTCTGTCACACATGTGTTTATGCGTTTGTTGAGTATTTCAGGAATATACAGGGTGATTCAATTGAGCTGCTATCTACACTTGCAACTGATGGATAGTAGTTAGGATTGAATTTGAGTTTATGAGCATTACTTTTGTAAAGGGCTTTTTACTTGTAAACTTTGAGCTTTTAATTTGTGTTTTATCACGGATTGCCAAAGGGGGAGTTTGTTAGGTTCTAAAGGTTTAGGAATTTATGTATTTAGAACTCTAATTTGTAATATTGGCAAACCATGATCAAAACAATATGTTTAGTCTTGTTTAGGCTTGCTCAAAGTTGATTAATTATTGTAAAGTTGGAATCGAGTGGCTGCAGAATGCATTGGTGCATTTCGGCCTGGCTCGATCGATCGAAACTTAGGCTCGATCGATCGAATCTCGGGTCAGATGTGTTTTCTGCAGAATTTCCAACTCAGCCCTAACTCATTAAACGTTTAGGGTTTTATGTTTTTGCCCTAGGTATATAAGGCAAAACCCTAGCCACGTTTTTAGAGTTGCTCTAGTTGTTTTGTTGCTCATACATTGCTGTTTTGTGTAAATCTCTTGTGAGATCTAGAGGAGCTTTCCTTTACACAAAGCTTAGGGTTTTCAAGGTAGAGATTACTTCAACATCTTGATGATCAACTCGGTTGCTACCATTGGAGTTTAAAGAATAAAAAGCGTGGGTGCTTGTAGCTGATTGAAGAATTCAAGAAAGAAGAAGTTCGTGGATTCGGAGTTTGCACGTGGTCGTGTCAGTAAGTTCTACTGGTTGGTAGCATTAGGAAGTCGAGCGGGGAGCTTGTAAGTCCTTTTGTATGAATTTCGATTCTTTCATAGTGGATTCTGGTTTGCCTTGAGGATCAGTGGGTCAAATTCTCCCCAGGTTTTTACCGTGTGGTTTCCTGGGTGATCATATCATTGTGTTCTTTATTATTCTGCTACTTTATATTCTTGATATGATTGTATGCTTGTGATAACCTAGAATTGCATAAATTGACTAAGTTAATCACTTGGCTAATTAACTAGGTTAATCTGGTTGTTTTAAGGGGTCTAAAACCGTTCATGAGCAATATGTTATGGATTCAAAGCATAGCATGGTTGAACATATGAGGACAATGTTTGCATTGATTCGTGAACTAAAGGCTGCTGGCGATAATCTCTCTAATGAACAACAGGTCACAACGGTGATACGTACACTGCCTGAACCTACTTGAGGGCAAATGAAGCTTATTTTGACACTTTGTGAGAATATCAAGACTTTTGCTTATATTTCTCGTCATCTCGAGCTTGAGGCAAAGCGCATAGGGGAGCACCAAAACACCCTCCTTATCGCCCAATCTGGGTGGTAGAAGGCATTCAGGCCTAAACGCAAAAGACAAGGGAGGAATGCCAAAGGAGCTGGTAACCTTAGGTCTAAAGAAGGCAAGATAGCAAAGTACAAAAAGGGCAAGCGTGTTAAGAAGGACAAGGCAAAGATCAAGTGTTACAACTATGGTAAGAAGGGTCACTTCGCTCGTGAGTGCACTGAGTCAAAGAAGGTATCCATTCTTAACAACTCTGCTATTACTTATGTTTGTACACATGTTTTTGTTGCTCATACTATTCCTGGGTGGATTGTAGATTCAGGAGCAACCAAACATATAGCCAAAGATAGAGTTGGGTGTGTGGATTACAAAAAGATACCAATAGGCACATAGTACTTTATTTTGGGTAACAGAGCTCAAGAAGAAGTCATAGGAGTTGGAACCTTCCAGCTCAAATTGCGTCTAGGACGTACTTTACTTCTTCATGATGTGCTTCATGCACCTGGTGTCCAATGTAATCTATTTTCAGTACTTACTATTCTTAGACTTGGATTTAGTTTCTATTTCAATGGTCCTCAGTTGGATTTGTATTTAAATAAAACCTTGTAAGGTCATGGTTATTTATCTAATGAATTCTTTATGTTGGATTTAGATCATTCCTCTTTTTCCTTTATTGCTAAAAATGATGATGTTTTTGATTCTGTAATGTGGCATGCTAGATTTGGACACATAGGAAAAGATAGATTGGCTAGACTAGCTAGAAAAGGCCTATAGGGGTCTATCACTAATGTAAACCTACCTATGTGTGAACCTCGTCTAGCTGGAAAGGCTTGTAGGAAGCCTTTTTGTAAGGCTCCAAGGGCAACTCATCCTTTGGAATTAGTCCATTCCGACATATGTGGACCAATGACTATTAAGACATGCCATGGAGCCTCTTATTTTCTCACATTTATAGATGACTATTCACGTTTCAGTTATGTCTATCTGATCTCCCATCACTTTGAAGCATTAGATTACTTTAAGCGCTTTGTGGAAGAGGTTGAGAATCAGAAAGAAATGAACCTAAAGAATTTTCAAACTGATAGGGATCGCGAATATTTGCCTAAGCAGTTTCAAGAATTGTGTGAGGAAAAAGGGGTACGCAGGCAATTGACGATTCCTAGTACTCCACAACAAAATGGTGTTGCAAAGAGAAGGAATCATACTCTATATTAGAGATGGTTAGATTGATGATGGCGCAAGCTACCTTCAAATTTCATTTTAGGGGGATGCATTATTGACTGCTGCCTACATCCATAACCGTGTGCCTTCTAAGTCAGTTCCCACAACACCATATGAGTTATGGACTGGTGCAAAACCCAATTTGGAGAACTTATGGCATTGGGGTTATGCAGGTTTTGTTCATAGTACTTCCCATAAGTATAGGAAATCGAGCCCTAGAGCAAGTAAGAAAATATTTATAAGATATTCAGAAAGCTCAAAGGGGTATGTAATGTATGGTGAACATTCTAATGGTGGAATGACTGAGATAGAGTCTTGTGATGTCAACTTCATTGATGTTAGGGACATATTTGATGTAATTGGCTAATCTTGTGACAAAATATACTTTACTTGTAATTGGATAGATCTAGGATGGGTTAAAAAAGAAACAAGTTTTCAAGTTTAGTATTAAAGCCATGCAAGTCTGACCAAGAAACAAGCGAAGGAAGTGTTGTTCATTAAATCTCGACAGTAGTCTCGACCAAAAGACTTCTATTGAGATCTAATGTTGAAGCTCTACACAAGCTCGACATAAGCTATATCTATCAAGAATTACAAAATCAGGTTTTCCAGATGTGATTACACACATATCCTTGAGTATTTGTGTAGGGTTTCTTTTCTCACAACCCTTGACATATGTAAGGATTATTTTAAGAGCTGTCACAAGTGATGCAAGGTGTTGCAAAAGAATAATCCATGCATATTATGACAGGAGATAGAAATTGCCCTAGTTGATCATATTTTCTATAGAAGCTATTGCGTCTTTACACCAATGGTTTTATGACCAAGGAACTTCCTGATCTTCACTGTTGAAAAACTGAAGAACTTTGCAGCCAACAGTCTTCCTTAAGTTGGTGTGTTAGTCACGTATTGGGATTTGTGCATCATTGGTTAGTCACGTACTAGGATTTGTGCATTGAACGGAGAGATTGCCGCTACAATACAAGTCCAATTGGGTATTGGGGTAAGGGTTCAATTGTAGGTTGGTATTAGGTACTAGGATTCCTTTTACTTGTAACTGCTTATGATTGATAATAGTGGATTCTCGGGAGTGGTGACCTTAAATTCGCCCGGTGGGGTTTTGCCTTGATGGTTTCCCCCATTCATAAAAAAATCACCCATGTCAAATTTATTTTCTACTGCATTTAGTTATTTGGTGATTTGTTTGTGCTACCACACTATTACATGTTAAATTGACTTAATTAATTAAGTTAGATAATCAATTAATTAATTTGCCAAAGGGGTCAATATATTTTTGGCCTATCAATTGAAGATGATTTTCCAAAAATTAGTGAAGCAAAACAAGATCTTCAGCTTTATGAGTTGCAAGAACTTGAAGATGTCATACCATCTTTAGGCGAGGTGGAGAATCACAACTTCATCCTAAAATCGCCAAAGATAGTGGGAGTGATTTGGCTCCTAGTGGGAGCAAATCGCTAGATAGTGACATACAAGGATCCAAGGTACATAGAAGTGAACGGGAACTATTCCCCGTTGTCATTCTGAGATTGAGGGGGAATCTTTTATATGTGATTCATTGGACCTTGATGAGCCTGCTTCCTATGAGGAAGCATTAGCTTCACCTGCTTCACATGAATGGATAGCTGCTATGAGGGATGAGATGGATTCTATGGCAAAGAATCAAGTTTAGGAGTTGGTTGACCTTCCACCTAGGCGCAAGACCATTGGAAACAAGTGGGTTTTAAAAATAAAGTGCAAGGCAAATGGATCAATTGACGAATATAAGGCTATACCCAAAGAGAAGGGATATACTATGAAGAGACTTTCTCCCTAATAGTGAGATTTGTCTCTATTCACCTTATTCTAGCTATTGTTGCACATTTGGATTTGGAACTCTTCCAAATGGATGTAAAGACTGCATTTCTCAATGGAGAACTAGACGAGAAGATCTTTATGGATCAACTTATTGGCTTTGAGGTCAAGGAACAAGGGCACAAAGTGTGCCGCCTTAAGCATTCCATATATGGCCTAAAGCAAGCATCTAGACAATAGTATTTCAAATTTCAAAAGGCTATTATTTCGATTGGTTTCGAAATGATGGAAGAAGACCATTGTGTGTATGTCAAACGATTAGGAAAGAGTTTACTTATCCTGCCTTTGTATGTGGACGGCATTTTGTTGGTTGGAAATGATATGGAGATGATTGTCACCGCCAAAAGGTGGTTGTCCTCTATTTTTGAAATGAAGGACATGGGAGAGGCTAATTATGTGCTTGAAGTTAAGATTTTCAGGGATTGCTCAAAGAAGCTTCTTGGTTTGTCTCAAGAAACTTACATAAAGATGATCTTAGAGTGATTTTGTATGCATAATTCCAAACCCATAGACACTCCAATTGAGAAGGAACATTCATTAAGCCTTGAAAATTGCCTTAAATCAGAAAAGGAAAAGAAAGAAATGGCAAGAGTTCCTTATGCAATTGCGGTTGGAAGTCTAATGTATGCTATGTTGTGTACTCAACTAGACATCTGTTTTGCAGTTGGTATGGTTAGTCGTTATCAAAGTAATCCAAGACTTGTTCATTGGCAAGCAGTTAAGAGGATTTTTTGATACCTTCGTGGGACATCAGATCTCATTCTTTGCTATTAGGGTGGAGATTTGAGATTGAGAGGTTATTCTAATGCTGACTGGGCTAGTGATAGAGA
This sequence comes from Quercus ilex subsp. ballota, assembly GCA_032727855.1. NCBI lineage: Eukaryota > Viridiplantae > Streptophyta > Magnoliopsida > Fagales > Fagaceae > Quercus > Quercus ilex. The sequence goes on from CM064917.1 coordinate 34,012,869, forward strand.
TGAGTGCAAGTCCACTACAGGTTATGCATTTCTACTTAGTGGTGTAGCTATCTCTTGGTTCAGTAAGAAACAGTCCTGCATTGCTTTATCCACAATGGAGTTTGAGTATGTTGCTTGTTCATCAGCAACACAAGAGGCTGTTTGGTTAAAGAGATTTTTCCAAAGCCTAAGGGTGACATCTCTTGCAGATGCAGCTATAAAGATGTATTATTATAGTATGGCAGCCTTGGCTCATGCTAAAGATCCTAAGTATCATAGCGAAAGCAAACACATACAGACTCGTTATAACTACATTCGTCTTGCTATTACACAAGGAGAGGTGATCCTCCAACATATCTCCACTAGTAGGATGGTGACTGATCCACTTACTAAAGCCATTGCTAGAGATGCCTTTTAGGCTCATGTTAGGAGTTTGGGACTTTGTAGGATTTGATATGTTTTTGGATACCTTATGGACATTTATGTTTATTCATACTTTATGCAATAATGATGTTATTCATTTTGATTCATCTTGTGATGTGATTGATATTGCATGCTGAGCACACATTATTTGAGAATATGTCACCAGGCTTAGATCAGTCTACTCACATAGATGATCACCCTAGCGCTTGAGTAGCGAGCAGGATGAGACATAGTGATCACTTTGTTTTTTTGTAAATCAAGTAAATGATCATCTTGACACTTAGGCAAGCGTGCAAGATAATATAATGAATGTCACCTTAACTAGGCTAAGATGAGACTTATAGGAGTCGCACTTGAAGTGTATCCACAACTTCATGAAGCCTGAATAAGGCCAAATGTGAGATCTTGTACATGAACTTGATGTGTAACTGTGTTGAGAAACTCAGGTTGGTTGCCTTTGTGGTAATTGGACTAAGATTTGTATGGTGTTTGAGTGTGACAAGCCCAGTTGAGTAGGAGCTCCACCGTAGCATACAAATTATGTTGTATCTACTATGGCCAACCAAATATGGGAGTGATTGGATAGATCCCTACTCCGTCACTATGTGAGCCCCAGTGGACCATTATATGGTCCATCCTGTGCCCTTTTTTTCGACCTAGAACTATTTCATGAAGTAAATGTCTGATGTCGCTACTTTAGCATGTCATCTCAAGGCCATGATATGTACGGTCTCGCGGAGCATGTCTAGGAAAGCGGTCAAGTGTGAATGAATTGACATGAGTGTCTAGGGAAGATTATTTAGAACACACCATTTATTTTATGGCTCATAGCCTGGGCGATTATGAGGATTTTTTTTTTTGGGGTATAGACGAAATATTATGAGTGATGTACTATATTAGTTTAGATAGTGACTTAATATAGTACTCCTACCCTACACCTTCTCATCAGGTCGCATACTCCATTTTTCTGTATAAAGAGAGGATTGGACAAGAGATTGAGAGGAGCCAGTTCTGACTGTAGTAACCCGTGTGGACGAGTGGGAGATGTTAGAAATTGGGCTGGTTTTGACCCAACCCATAAACCATGGCCCATGGATCATCCACATGGGTTATTTGATAAGTAAGTTTAAATTTAAACTAACTAATATTGGTATGAGTTATCAATATCAATAGTGGAGTAATTTAAACTTAACAGATGAGATCTTTTAGGGATCACATATATCTGATAGTAAGTGAATCTTTATTAGTATTTAAAATACTCATACATCAGTCATATTAATAAGAGAGATACAGTGAGTGAACATACATATAGTTTTTGAGTGCTCTTTAAAAATAAGCCATGTAATGTCCCAGTCAATAAGACAAAAAAAAGAAGAAGTAAAGATCTGATTTTTTTTTTTTTAAGTTCCCACATGCCCCCCACCTAACACCCTTTCCAACCACTCATTATCACTTATCTCCTTATCTCTTTGACCGGCTCCTCACTTCTCTTTTCTCTATTTTTCTTCTTTTTCATTTCTGTCTAACACTTCTCTTCACTCCTTCAAACTCTCCTGCCGGTACCTCCAGACCACCATTTCCATAATCATTTTCGGCGATGCCAATGGAAAATCCTTAAGAACCCATAAGCACCTTCACATCTTTTCTTTGAGGAAAAAATTTCTAATCTTTTGGTGGGTTTTACACTTTTACTTGATGTTATTTTTATCTAAGTTTTAATAATGTTACCCATGTGATTTATGAGCATTGGAAGTGATATTTATGTGTTTGTATGTATGGGTTTTGTATTGGTGGAATTATTTGAGAAGTGGGTATATGGTTTGTGCTAATGATGACTACCTAAGGTTTATTTATGGTGGAAAATTTAGGGGTTTTGAGTTATAACATGTGATGGTTGGTAAATCTAATTTTTCCATTGCCATTGGGTTTATTTGGAGTTAGTTGAAGTTCTAAATTTCTTGTCTTGGAGGATATTTTGATTTTGCTTTCATGGGTCTCTTAATGATGTAGTGTAAATTTTATGGAAGCTAGTCATAATGTTGGAGATGATATTAAATGGGTTAACTTTATAAATTGGAGTTTATGCCTTGTGATAGGTTTACTTGATATTGTTTAGGTTCTAGATAATCTCCTTGGAGCTCTGAGAATTAGGCTTTTGCAGTTTCAAGGTAAGTAGCTTTTTAATGAGATTTTTGAAAAATAAACATGTTGCATAAATGTTATTTTTGGGGTAGACACACTTTTGGAAACTATCTACGGAAACTATATTTTCCTAAAAACTATTGTGTCGTAACCTTAATATATATATATATATATATATGATTATATATATGAAAATGCATCATATTTGGTATTGCATTTGGGGAAATGCATGAATTGTTGATATGGAAAAATAGGCATCTTTTATTTAATCTTTGATAAGGAAATCATGGATTTTATGGTATATTAGAAAATTTAAAGATGCTTATCTTATCTTGTTATATGGGAAATTGATAGAAAATCTCTTGACAAGAATGAAGTTGAAAACCTTACAAACTTTGTAGAAGTTAGATTATTTAAGATTTTTTTGAAATTACTTGGATTTAAACTATGTGTTTCAAAGTAATGTAACATGTGAGCTTTATGTGGTTTTAACACCATGTCATGTGTGATTTCTCAGTGATCACCCGATTTGGTTTCCGTAGTCTTTGTGACAATAGAATCAAATCCAGGTCAGTGCCCTTTCACTTTGGATGACGCGTTCTTCCCTGTTGCCTATAGGGGGAAGAGGTTCCTTGATTGTGTGTAGGTGAGGCTGCTGCCCATAAGGTTAAGAGACCACATGCAAGAGAGGTCTTATTTGACGCGCTCTCTCTGCTACCTATAGGGGGAGAGAAAAACCTTGAGGGTATGGGTGAGGCTGCTATCCATGGGGCCAAGAGTATGCATACCAAAGAGAACAATATCATGCCAGTTATGAATGGATGGATCCCCTAACCGGTGTATGTGATAGTGTGGTATGTTTGTGATAATTTACCTTATATTAGATACTATGGGTTTGGAAATTATATTGTTGGTGCTCACAAATTCTAGTATATAGTTTCAAGATATTTACTTTAAGAAACTTTGTATTTCATTATTAAATCATTCTTGTCATAGCATATTATTATTATTGAAAATGAAACTTGCATTTCCCACACCCCCATTAATTATGCTACTTACTGTGTTTTGTCTCATTCCATTATTTTATAAAATTTTCAAAGTAGGCAACAATCTATTGAGACAGCTTTTTGGTGGCTAACGGTAGTTAGACTAACTACTGATGGAGGCTGAACTTTTGTAATGGAGATATTAGATGATGTACATCTTAGAATAGGCTTGACTCATTCTTTTGTATATTATAGTGGTTGTGACGTTATTCCCACTGATGGGACAAGCTGATGATATGTAATTATTTATTTAGACCTCTATTCTTTTGTGGCCAATGGCCCTTGTAATTATTTCTTAGAGCTATGATTTACTTTGAGAGTATATTCAATGGAATTATTATAATAATTCTTGATATTAGTACTTGATATGATTTATGTGGATTGAATTGTCAAAAAGGAAAAAAAATCTAAAGGTACTTGAGACATCTTTCTCATGCTTTGGACCCTTTGGGGTTTGGGACGTGACAAGCCATCTCTCTGGGACACCATCTACTGCTCCCTAGAATTTGGAGCTTGGAAATTAGAAGAGACTCTAGTATCCTCTCCTGCAACTTGGAAGTGTTCCACAAAGGAGATCGTGAGGAGTTCGTAAAGTAAGCAAAGAACAAGATCCGGCAATTTGGTGATTTGTTCCACCAAAGATATGTGTCTATATGACCCATAGTAAAGTATATAACTTTTCAACAATTATTATACTTGCGACAAGATGTGTATCCTCATATGCAATATTTTTCATTACATATCCTTAACTTATCCGACTTCTTTTCCTTAAAAGAAAAAGGAAAAAAAAAAAAAAAAAAAAGACTACTTATCAGCCCGTTACCCTTAGACATCGAAAATTATTCCCAAAATCTCTAAAATGAGCAAAATATCACCAAAATCTCTAAAATAAGCAAAATACCCATAGAACCTCTAAAATAACCAAAATACCCCCGATATCTCTAAAATTACCAAACATGCTAAAAAAAACCACTAAATTGATCAAAATATCACCAAAGTCTCTAAAATGAGTAAAATACCCATGAAACCTCTAAATTGACCAAAATACTCCCGATATCTCTAAAATCACCAAATATGCTTAAAAACCACTAAAATGACCAAAATACCTCCAAAATCTCTAAAATGAGCAAAATAACACCCCCCCCAAAAAAAAACCTATAAAATTACCAAAATACCCTGAAACCTAAAAAATGACTAAAAATACCCCTCCCAAAACCTATAAAATGACCAAAATACATTCAAAACCTAAAAAATTACCGAAATACCCTCGAAACCTAAAAATGACCAAAATAACCCCAAAACCTAAAAAAGTAAATTACCAAAATACACCCAAAAGCTAAAAAAATAACCAAAATACCCCCAAAACCTAAAAAATACCAAAATACACCCTAAACCTAAAAAATTACCAAAATACCTCCTAAACCTAAAAGATGACTGAAATACCTCTGAAACCTAAAAAATGACCAAAATACCTCCTAAACATAAAAAATGATTGAAATATCCTAGAAACCTAAAAAATTACCAAAATACCTTAAAACCTAAAAAAATGATCAAAATATCCCAAAACCTAAAAAATGACCAAAATAACCCCAAAACCTAAAAAAATGATCAATAAAAACCCCTGAAACTTAAATTATAACCAAAATAGCCCTAAACATGTAATATGACTAAAATGCACCTGAAGCATCTAAAATTACCAAAATAGAGGTTTGGAGTATTTTGGATGTTTCGGGGATATTTTTGACAAATTAAAGGTTCTAAGAGTATTTCAGTCATTTTATAGGTTTCAAGGGAATTCCGGTAATTTTTTAGGTTTCGGGGTTATTTTGATCATTTTTAAGATTCTAAGGGAATTTCAGCCATTTTTTAGGCTACGAGGGCAATTTTTTCATCTTTTAGGTTTTAGGGTTATTTCAATAATTTTTAGATTTTTTGGGTATTTCGGTAAATTTCTAGGTTTCATAAGTATTTTGGTAATTTTTAGGTTTTGTGGTATTTTGGTAATTTTTAGGTTTTGGGGGTATTTTGGTCATTTTTTGAGTTTTGGGGGGTATTTTGGTCATTTTTTTAGTTTTGGGGGTATTTTGGTTATTTTTAGTTTTCGGGAGTACTTTGGTCATTTTTTAGGTTTCAGGGTATTTTGGTCATTTTATTGGGGTTTGGGGGGGGTATTTTGGTTATTTTTTGGCTTTTGAGGGTATTTTAGTCATTTTTAAGTTTTGGGGGGTATTTTGGTAATTTTAAGGTTTTAGGGGTATTTTGGTTATTTTTTGGATTTCAGGGGTATTTTGGTCATTTTTTGAGTTTTGGAGGTATTGTGGTTATTTTTTTTTATGTTTTGGGGGTATTTTGGTAATTTTATAGAAATTTAGATTTTATGTTGTTTATTTAAATTTTAAATGGGTTTTAGTGGATATTAGTAGGTTTTACTCATTAAGACCCATATAATTAAATAACCTAATGAGTTTTTACCCATTTAGCCCAAATATTCAAATGAGTTGGGTTAAGACTTATCCAAATTATGTAAGTAATGAGTGGGTTCATGGATATAGATAAAAATTGCCATCTGTCCTCCTATATATGATATTAATTGTTTAATAAAAACAAATAAATAAATAAACCTATGTAATATGTATGACATTGTATGCGGTCATTTAGGGTTCACGAACTGGTAATAATTAATTAAAGAAATAAGTTTGCTCGGTCAACTGTGCAGTAGACTAGTCTTCCACCACGATTTAAATTTCGTCGATGTAACCATCGTACTTTTGCCTAATTCCTGGCATACAGTCAAAATAAAACTTCGTTTTTCTGATGATATCAGTGACTTTCCAAAATTCTTCCTCACCGTCCTTTTTTTTTTTTTTTTGGGTATTCTTCCTCACCTTCCTAGGTACTTCAATGTTTATGGTCTAATGAAAGTACCTATCTTCTTTCTTGCTTAATTTTTTGAGTTTTGAGAATGCATTTCTTAGACTTTCTACCTTTCTGCTATATACTGCCTAACAATTGATTGTATTTTTTATGTTAGTGTAGTAATATATACGCCTAATAATATAGATATTTAAAAAATAAATAAAAATAACATAAATTTTAATAAGAAGAAGATAAATTCAATAGATCATGGCAAACCTTGTGAGTTGTAACTAATAAGTGCTAGCTATTACTTGATTCATTCATGAATAAAAATTTGAGTTTCTCCCCCACCACCCCCCCTCCCCCCTCAACTTGTTGTAGGGTTCAAGGTGGTCGATACCGTACCGACCGGTACATACCGTACCGGCTGCATACCGATATCGAAACATCAACGTTTCGTACCGGTTTAAATACCGGCCGTACCGGCCATACCGGCCAATTTCGGGCAATACCGGCCGGTACCGGGCGTACCGGCCGGTACAGAAAAAAGTTTTTTTTTTTTTTTAAAGTTTTGTAATTTTTAATTTTTTTTTAGGGCAGAATGGTAACTTATTTGTATTAACTTATTAGTATTATTTGTTTTCTTAGTATGCAATGATAACTTTTAAGCTTTCTATTTTTTATATTGTGTTTTTTTCTTTTTCTTTTAATTGATACTAAAGTATAAAATCATGAATAATTAGTTCTGAATTGAGGAAATGTTTTATGGTAAGCTTTTTATATTTATTATAATATATATACACACACATACATACATATATATATATATATATATATATTTATTTATAAATATAAAAAATAGCGGTAAACCTGAAACGGTACACCGGTATTGACCGGTATCTGAAATATATCGTACCGTTGGGCAAACCGGTACAGCCTTCGGTACGGTATTGACTCCCTTGGTAGGGTTTCTTTAAAAAAGAAAAAAAAAATTTGTTGGACGCAAACAAGAAAAAAAAAAAAATCACTATCAATTAAGATTCACAATTGCTATCAAATAGTCCACAACCCAAAAAAACACTCTTTTGTTAAAAACTTTAAACACAACATAATAAATTCCTCCTGCTTGTTATACCATTCTCAAATTACCAGTTCCCTATTGAGAGTGCACTTAAAAGATATTATTAGGTAAAAATATCATTTTGATCCTTACATTTTGATATTACTATCATTTTGGTTCCTATATTTTTAGTAGTAGTAGTAAATAATTTGATTTATGTTATTTTTAACTTGTAGTTAATTTGGTCCCTACCATCAAATTACAAATTTTTTTGCATTTTTTGCACTTTCATAGCAACTAAACACTAAAACACAAATCAAATATAACAATCTCCAACTTAGGTAGACATAAATATCAACATAGTAACTGAAACAAATTCAAATTTGGACCCAGAATGACTGTAAATTGAAAATAATAAGGACTGAATTCATTGCAAGTTAAAAATAACATGGGCCAATTTAAATACTACCAAGATATATGAATCAAATTGATAGTGACCCCAAAATGAAGGAACAAAAATAGTATTTTAGCTATATATTTATTTTAAAAGTGATATTATCAATTTGTTAGAAAACTTAAGGATATCAATAAAACAATTGACTATTTTTTTGGCCATTAATTGTTGAACAAGTTTTACAAAAAGCTACTATTAGTTGGTTTTGCAAGGTACGTTATAGATCTATAAAACTATGACCATAGGTTAATTTTAACATGAGATTCACAAGGCTAGGGTCATAGCGAAAACTTCTAGCTAGGGGAGGAGGGATTATTAATAAGCAATGCTAAAAATGTGTCTCACATTTTTATTTATTTATTTGATTACAATTTTCTTTTAACAACAATTTTGAGGTAAGTTACATAAAATTCTCCTAAGAGGTGGTTTCATTATTAAACCATATATTTTTTAAAAATGAATTAAATCCTTGAATTTTCTAACTTGTTACATTTTTTTTTTTGATAAAAACTTGTTACGATTTATTCTGCTAGTATAGGTTACTATATATTATCTAATAGTAACAAAAATGCACGTATTCTACTTATAAAAAATCCTTCAATATGATTGTATGAATCACATGGAGTATATATACTTTGACGCCATTGAAAAGTTGATAACCTAAGAAAGCCATATCGTAGATTTATGTTTTTTTTTTTTTTTTGGTATTAAAATATATCATTTAATACCTATGTGATAGGTCTTCTAGGGTGGGGTTTGGATACGCATTTGCTGTGTCCACGTTTGCTACTGCGCGTTTCAGCTTTTTTTATTATTTTATTTTATTTTATTTTTATTTTTTGCTTTCAGCCGCAAAGGTTGACTTTTCAACCATGAATAGTGCATCCGTACACTGTTTATAGACCCACAAATATCACTTTTCAGCAACTTTTATATTAAAAATGGGTCCCATGATACTATTTACACATTTAAAAATTATTTTGTTACAGTATTTTTAGTTTTCAGTTTTCAGTTTCAGTAAAATAAGTTCTATCCAAACGGATCTTAGTTCAAAACAAAGCTCTAGTGCAGATTATACATTCCATTACAAGGAGAATTCCATGTTTTTTATTTTTAATGATTCATGATTTGAGAGAGAGAGAGAGAGAGAGAGAGAATTAGTATAATTTATATAGTAAATCCAACGTTACTTAGCAGAAAAAATAAAATCCAGTCTTATAATATTTTGAAGGAAATAAACTTAAACTTTGAATAATTTATAGAAGATAATAGACTTGGGCCGCTAGCTTCACATAAAAATGACTTGGGATTAGATAAGCAATTTATTTAAGTTCAAGTACTGAACCCATGACTTAAAATCACGATTTTTTAAGCGACGATCAGTTCAGTGCAAAATATGTTTATGTATACTTTGTGTTCAATAGTTTTTTTTTTTTTTTTTTTTTTTGGGAGAATCAAATAGTCTGTTCAGTACTGTGTGTACAATAGTTATTGCTCTTTATTTAATATTTTTTTTTGAGAAACCGATAAGAAAATTTATTAATGCAAATCAAACTGAAAAATATCCTCCAAATCACATGGTAGATCTTCTAACCACACATTTAAATCAGCAGATACAACTGCTCTACAAGCGAGGGCATGAGCAAGTTTATTCCCCTCTCTCTTAACATGACAAAAACTACATTCAACATTAGAAACTAAACTATGAATATTAGCAATAACATGACCAAACATAGACCTCAAAGGCCTAGCATCAACTAAGGCTTGGATAACCCATAAGGAATCACCCTTTACCACCATAGATTGAAGACAAAGCTCTTTGGCAAAAACAATGGCTCGACAAGCAGCAAGAGCCTCCACCATGTCCATGGAACCTGGGTACCTAATTTTTTGGCTCAAAGCACCAATGACCAAACCTGTTGAATCCCTTATTACCACACTGAGACCTGCACAAGCCTGCTTCTCAAAAAAAGCTCCATCAAAGTTTATTTTGTACAGATCAGAAGTCGGCGGTTTCCACCGAGAGTCGCTGCTGCGAACAGCCATTCTAGAAACCTTTTTATGCACATCATGGAACTCTTTCAACAAATCAGAAGCATGCCGACACACATCCCCAATCCCCCAAGCTTGTTGCCTCAACCTAACCCTATTTTGACGCTCCCAAATGCACCATGCAACCATAACGAAATGCTCCACCATCCCAGGAGAAGCCTCCTTACGCAGAAACAAAAGAGCATCAGCAAAACTGGAAAAATGCTTGGAATGCATAAAAGAAAAACTCGGATAAGACATCCAAATAGCCTTCACCATGTCACATAGCCACAAAGCATGAAGACTATCCTCATTGGACTCGCGGTAGAGCTCACACAGCGCGTCAGCCACCACATTCCGCTTCAACAGATTAAGCTTTATAAGCAGCGCATCTCTGACCACTCTCCAAAGAAAATGGCAAACCTTCGGAGGAACTCGGAGCTTCCAAATGCCGTTCCACAACTCTTTGTCTCCCTCCCCAGACGAAGAACTTGGCAAAGCCTGTCTACTAATCTCACCATACAACCGATAAGCACTTCGAACCAAATACGTACCATCAGGTGTCAAGGGCCAAACCAATATATCCATATCCACCACTTGACTTACATGAATACCTTTTATTACCTCAGCCTCCCAAGGGTAAAAACTACAGTCTAATAGTTCCTCATCACCACCTGAATGAACTGATCCCGCTGGGGCGAAATCACACAGCCACTACCAGCAGACGGAAGCCAACGATGCTACCAAATAGATATATCTTTCCCATTGCCCACCCGCCAACGAGCACCCCTCAAAACCCCCTCCCGGGCCTGCAAAATACTCCGCCAAGCAAAGGAACATCTAGGAGATTCTTTAGCATCAAAGATATTGCCGGACTGAAAATATTTAGCTCGAAATACCTTATAAACCAAAGAATTCCTATCAGGAAACAAACGCCAAACTTGCTTACCTAGCATAGCATCATTGAACATTCGAAGGTCCCTAAAGCCCATACCACCAGATGATTTTGAGGAACAAAGAGTCTCCCACTGAACCCAATGAATTTTCTTAGAATTTTCCGAACAACACCACCAAAACTTCCGAATCATGGCTTCAATGTCCTTAAGCAAACCAATAGGGAGACGAAATACACTCATAGAGTAAGTAGGGATAGACTGAACCACCACTTTGATCATAATTTCCTTACTAGCTTGAGAAAGTAATTTCTCCTTCCACCCTTGCATACGAACCCAAATCCGCTCCTTGATATGGTTAAAACAAGCCTTTTTCTGATGTCCAACAAAGGAAGGAAGCCCTAGATATTTCTCATAACTTTTGATTGCAGGCACCCCTAGCATTACCTTCAACTCTTCCTAAATCTCTTCAGAAGTATTCCTACTAAAAAATGCCGTGGCCTTATCAGAATTAACCTGTTGCCCAAATGTAGCTTCATACCACGCCAAAATACGCTGAATATGTGCACTTGGACCCGCCCTGCAAATAGAATACCCCATAATATTGCTATCACAAGCTGCTTTAGAGATAAGAGCATCCAAACCTTCCGCACAAAATAAGTATAAAAATTTAAACAAAAAATTAAAAATTCAAATCATTGGCCTAGTGGCGACTCCAGGAAATTTTTTCAGGGTGTTCCTCAACAAGCATAAATTAAACAATCTAATAAAAAGAAAATTTTATATATTGACAACAACAACAATAAAAAAATACGCAAATACATAAAATTTACAATTGCTTTCTACGAGTTTTCATATTTTGAAATCGTTGCATAATAGTCTCATTATCAATGCTACAAGCTACATCTTTTTCAATATACACAACCAAGCAATCATTCATCCATTGATCTCCCATTCGATTGCGCAGTTCATTCTTTATATATTTCATTGCTGAAAAACTTCTTTCTACTGTTGTAGTAGCAACTGGAAGGGTCAAAGCTAGCTTCACAAGCAAGTAGACTAATGGATAAGTCTCGTGTTTCCTTGTACTCACTAACTTTTCAGCAAGTTCACTAACTCCTTGAAGCTCTAAAAAGAAGTCATTGCTGCGCATATCAAAAATGTAATTCTACAGTTGAGAGTCAAGTGCCAAAATATCTGTCCCAAGAAAATCAGAGGGATAGAACTTAGCTAGACGTATCAACTTTTCCTTATCGAAAACCACAAATGAATTACTTGGATTCAAGTAAGCCATACAAAGTAGCAAATCGGTATTCGTCTCAGAAAAGCGGTTGTTAAGCTTTTGAAGTTACATATCTATGACTGTGTAGAATAGCTCAACACGATAATGATGTAAATTTGAATTTTGTTGGGTGTTGTGTCGCGGCCTCCCACTAACTACAAATATCTCTTCCATGTCCAAGATAGGAATATCATGTGAGGTACAAAATAAAGATACTTCAGCCAATAAAGATGCCCATCCATCATCTCTCATCACTTGCAACCATTACTTAGACACTTTTGACAAGATCCATAGCATTTACTATATCTTTTTTTTTTTTTTTTTTTTGGTAATGCTATTGACAACTCATTTGTGATCCCTAAAATATTTTCATCAAGTGTAGAGTAAAGACAAATTCAAAAGAGAGAATTGACCTTATAATAGATCGAGCTTCAACTTTTTGGTCAGAGAGGCCATCTTCTTCAATAATCTCTAATACATCAACAACAGCAGAGAACATCAAAATCAAGTTGAGAATAGTCCCATAATATGATCCCCAACGTGTATCACTAGAACATTTAAGATTTGTCTCTTGATTCAAACCTTGCCCACTTCTACGTACACTATTCTCTAAATCTTTTTTAATTTTGGCAAATTGTGTATCTTGAAGAGCAACTCGTCTCTTACAAGAGCCTCCAAAAATAGTTATTAAATTACTAACCACATAAAAAAATTCAGTAATGTTAATGTGATTTTTAGTAATAGCAACAAGTGTCAATTGAAGTTGATGAGCAAAACAATGGACATAAAATGCTGACTTGTTCTTTTTCAAAATTAAAGTTTTGAGACCATTGATATCACATTGCATATTACTAGCCCGTCATAACCTTGCCCACGTAGATTTGATAAACTCAAATTATGGTCACAAAGTAAACATTCAATAGCATGTTTGAGTGACAAAGCGGTAGTACTTGCTACATGTACAATACCAAGGAATCGCTCTATAATAATTTGTTCTTTGTTCACATAACGAAGAACAAGGGCCATTTGTTCTTTCACTGAGATATCACGTGACTCATCAACTAATATTGAAAAGAACCCATTGTCAAGATCCTTGATGATGGGTTTGGATGTTTCACGTGCAATTGCATTCACAATGTCTTTTTGAATATCAGGGTGGGTAAGCTTACAATTTTTTGGAGTTTTTTGCAACACTTCATTGATAGATTCATTGTGATCCCCCAAAAATTGTACAAGCTCAAAGCAATTTCCTTTATCACTTGAACCTTGAGATTCATCATGACCACAAAAAGCTAATCCTCGACATAAAAGGAATCTTATGCAATCAACTATTACATTTAATTAAACCCGATATTCGATTTTATCTTGATTTGATTGCTTAACAAAAACACTTTGAATGTGTTTCTTTTCCTTCAATAGATCTTCACTCTTCTGGACAGCTTGGTTATGAGCACTATTAACTCCTCCAACATGAGAATTTAACTTATCTTTTTGATTCCAAAGTTTGAATCCCTTCGTTACAAAAGTCACCTCCTCCTTGCTTACCAACATCTTGCCCAAACAGGTAGCAATAAAAACAAAATACTAGATCCTTATCTATACTATATTCCAACCAGTATCTATTTTTATACCATTTGGATATAAATCGACGAGGCTTTCCAGAAAAATATGATAAAGGGTAATCATCAGTGTAAAACAGGTTGACAAGGGCCTTTTGTTATATAATATCTTCTTATTTCATCATAATGATTAGGATGATAAGATGATATTTTTTCTCGTAGCCCAGGATCTGAAGGAAGATTCTAAGTTAAAGTCAACACGAATTTGCTTAGAAGATGAAGATGAAGATGAATCTTGCGCAGGAGCTGAATCTTGGGTATGTGGTTTTCTTATCAAATATTTGTCCATAATTCTAGCAAAATAATAAAAAATAAACTATAAGTTTATTTGAAATATTAATAAAATTATTAATAATTGTTGTTTAGTTGTTTCATTAATTTGTTTGTCTTTTATAAAATATAATTTGTTATATTATTGTTTCATTAATTATAGAATTATTAATTATTATTTAGCCTAACATAATTTAATTTATTTGTCTTTTATAATGTATTGGTTAATTATACTGCTTTAATTATTGTTGTTTAGCGTAACAATAAACTATATTACTTTAATTTGTTTGTCATTAATTATATTGCTTTAATTTGTTATATTATTTAGTCCCTTGTGCACATTACACTAAAAGAGCCAAACATTATACATCTCATGTGCAGCATAATAATTAAAGCAGTGTAATGTGCAGCACATTACACTACTTTAATTATTATTTACTACCCGGCCCCATGTGCCCATCAGCCCATCTACCCCCACCCCACTCAACAAACAAGCACAAGTTGTCCCCCAATCACATCCTGCTAATCAGAAAATTTCACAATCACAATACACATTGCACTAAAAGACAATCAATATCTCACCAACACCAACACACAATGACCAACAACAACGGATAAGACAAAGCCAAAAAACAGGCAAAAAGCAAAATAAAGTTAAAGAGTAAAGATTGGTTCTCAAAAAAAAAAAAAAAGAGAGTAAAGATTCGACAGCCAATTAGAGTCTTACAGTTCAAAAGAGAGAGAGAGATACTGAGTTAGACAACTTAGACTAGAATAGAGAGAGAGAGAGACATCAGACATTCATATTTTTCATCTCAGTGAGATAGAGAGAGAGAGAGAGAGAGAGAGAGAGAGAGTGTGTGTGTGTGTGAGAGAGAGACTGAGAGAGAGTCAGAGAGAAAAAGAGAGAGAAATACCTTGAGGCCGAGCACCAGAGCAGCGGAGACCAATCTGCGAGCTATGATCTATGATCTGCGATGAGGGGCAAGCCAAGAACGACGACGAAGGGCGAGCGACGACGACGACTAGACGAGGACGACGAGTAACGGAGCGAGCTGCGCTTGTGAGCGACATGAACGTCTCACCATGGGTTTGGTTTGCTCTGTATTGGGGTTTTTTTTTTTTTTTTTTTTTTGATAAACACCTCTATATTGCATTATTGGGTAATGGGGTTTGATTTGCTTTTGCTCTGTATAGACTGTATTAGGGTTTGGTTTTCTCTGCCAACGATGTGACCGTGGTTTGATTTCTGATTTGCTCTGTACTTTTTTTTTTTTTTTTTGGGTGAGAATCCATAGGTTTGCTACCTCCATATTATGTTGGGCTTGCCGTGGGCAGTGGGCTTGGCTCTGTTACAAATTTTTTTTTTTTTTTTCAAATTTTAGTTCAAAAATTTTTTTTTGGGTTTTTTTTGTGTTTTTTTTTGGGCTTGAAAGTAGAATAGATATATATATATATATATATTTAAATTTTAGGGTGTTCCTAATTTTTTATTGAGGATGTTCCTAATATGGATTAAATATAATTTTTTTTTAAAATTTTTTTTTAGGTCAGGGTATTCCTAGGAACGCCCTTACCTGTACGTGGCGCCGCCACTGCATTGGCCCCACATTTTTAACTTTAATTAAAACGGCCCCACGAACCAGTAGGTAATTCCTATTCATAACTCAACAGGCCAAAAAAACTTTTTTTATTCTCAGTGAGCATCTACCGAACCTAGCATACGTGTATAATGTTTTCCACATGATTATCATGTATACTATATTGCATAATAGACTATCACGTTGCAGTAGAGTTGAAGTTGGTCAAGTTTGAAACTGATTCTGTTGACCCTTCTTTTGGGCGTGATCCATGACATGTTTGAAATTTGAATACCTATATATGTACCCAAATGTTTGTCAAAGATAAATCAAGATCACTTGAGGCTTAAGAGGTTCAAAGGTTTTCACGAAGGCTCTAAAACTTCTCTTTCTCTCTCTCACACACACAGACAGACAAACAGAGATACCTGCACCTCAATCCCTCATGGAAGAAACAAGTGTACCCCTACATCCTCCAACTTATGGAAACCAAATCACCATTCTCAGTATTGATGGTGGTGGAATCAGAGGGCTTATCCCAGGAACTATTCTTTGTTTCCTAGAGTCTGAGCTTCAGGTAGAATAAATATTGCCTATAATGTTTCCATGCCAAAAGAATTGTTAATGTTTCAATTCAAAAATTTAACATTCCTCGTCCAACCTATCCTTCATTACACTTCTGATCACAGATGCAAAATGCGTGTACCCTTCTCTTCCTGATAGGAGAATCACTAACCAGTTTGCAGTACACATTAAGATAAAGAAATCCAGAATTTGTCCTTCATTTTCATCATTATTTCTTAATATTTATAAGTACTTAATTTTTCAAGTAAAAATGTCATGAAAATTACGGCCGTTAGACTATGAATTTGGAATAAATAGAATAATAGAAAGAAAAGAAAAAAAAAAAAATATAGCTGACCCTAATTAGTCTATTAAGAACTTGTTGCCAACCCTGAATTTTTATGACTTAAAATCTTTTTGTTTCTGTTGTTACTCTAATTTTTTTGGGATATGATGCAGAAGCTGGATGGTGAAGATGCAAGAATCGCGGATTATTTTGATGTGATTGCAGGAACAAGCACAGGTGGTCTTGTGACTGCCATGCTAACTAGCCCCAATGAAAAGAACCGACCACTGTTTGCTGCCAAGGATATCAAGGACTTTTACCTAAACAATAGTCCTAAAATTTTCCCACAAAACAAGTAATTTCGTTATATATTGAATTCATATTTGAAATATATATAAATAGTTACTATATTTCATTAATTATTAACCTTACTACAAGTTGTTTTTGGTTATTAACATGATCTCATGTTTAAAATACAGTTTTCCATTGTTTGGTTTTGCTACAAAGATTATCAGAGCTCTTTCAGGGCCAAAATATGATGGAAAATATCTACATAGCCTTGTTAAGGAAAAACTTGGGAACACAAGATTGCACCAGACATTGACAAATGTTGTTATTCCAACGTTTGACATCAAGCAACTCCAACCGACTATCTTCTCCAGCTTCAAGGTTAAACTTTCTCAATTAAATTCATTTTCCTCTTTTGCTACCCAAATTTGCATGAATGGTTACATTAAATTATTAACAAAGTGCTTGTAGTGATGGAACTGAATTAAAAAAGTGGTTGCTGCAGGTAAAGAAAAACCCAAGCTTAGATGCTTCACTTTCAGACGTATGCATTGCAACTTCAGCAGCACCAACTTATCTTCCGGCTCATTATTTTCAAACCAAAGATCCCTTTGGGAAAGTGAGAGAATTTAACCTTATAGATGGTGGTATTGCTGCAAATAATCCGGTATATACCAACTTAATTTCACATCATATTTATATAGCCGAACAAATTTAATTATATTCTATTTCGCATAACACCAAAAGACTTATTATTCAAATGACATCTTTTGATGTATTCAACAAAAATGTTTAAAGTTTAAATTCATCTCCCCAGTCATTGTAAATATCCAATTACACACAAAACTTTATTCTCTATTTCTCTTTAGAAGATTAACTTACTAAATTTTTTCACCTCTAGGCACTGGTTGCTATTAGTGAAGTAACAAAGGAGGTCACTCGAGGCAGTCCTCACTTCTTTCCTGTAAAACAAATGGATTATGCACGATTTCTGGTCATTTCAATAGGAACAGGCACTTCCAAAGATGACCAGAAATACAATGCGCATGAGGCAGCTAAATGGGGTTTGTTAAGTTGGTTAACCAGTAATGGGTCCACTCCATTAGTTGACGCATTTTCTCAATCAAGTGCAGACATGGTTGACCTCCACATTTCTGTAGTTTTCCAAGCTCTTCATTGTGAGAAAAACTACCTTAGAATTCAGGAAGACACATTAAGTGGTGAAGTATCTTCTGTGGATATAGCCACAGAGAAGAATTTGGAAGATCTTGTTAAAGTTGGTGAAGGATTGTTAAAGAAACCAGTTTCTAGAGTGAATTTAGAAACAGGCATTTTCGAACGTTCGGGTCAAGAGACTAATGAAGAGGCTCTCATAAGGTATCATTGATTTATACAATAATTCTCATATAAATTTTTCTTATTAATAATTACATTAATTAATGTGATAATTAATGTAATAATTAATTATCAACTTTATTTTCCTGTAGGTTTGCAAAACAACTCTCGCATGAGAAGCGGCTTCGCCATGCCCGTGCTAGGTCTCCTCAAGGACATGCTATGAATTCCAAATGATATTAAAATTAATAATTGGAAAAAAAAAATGAATTGAATTCTTTCAGAAGTGTTGTACGATTCAGTTGAGGGCATAAATAATCCATCTTTTGATTATTTTAATTGTATAAGTCCAGTAGGATGAGACACATGTAAGAATTTCTTGTCTTTTATGGTGTGATCAATAAATGTAAGCCCAAAATTGAAAATTCAACTTCCCTACTAATTGATATTTTTGTGCATTTCCTTTTGATCAAATTGCATGATGTAGATAAACAATGAAGATTACACCAATCTTACTTAAATTTTAATGGAATGAACTTATTCCCCCATGTTACAGATTAAATGACACCCCCTCGTTATGGTGTGAATAACATGAAAAAAACTACATTAAAAATGAATAAAGTTAAACAACAAAGGTCACAAAAATGAAAATTTCATAATGGTGTGATTAATAAATCTAAGCTCGAAATTCAACTTCCATTCTAATTAATATTTTTTGCATTTCCATTTGATCAAATTGCATGATAAGGATAAACAATGAAGATTACACCACTCTCACATAAATTTTAACAGAATAAATTTCTACCCAAATTATGGATTAAATGACACTCTATCACTGCGGTTTGTACAAATGTAACAAATAAGTATATGTCCTCTCTCATCGTGGCTTCCCTAAAAGAATGTTCATTTTTTAGAGCAACAACAACAACAACAACAATAATAATAATCAACTAATTTATACAAACTTCAAGGAGAGTGTAGTTCGTTCACAAACATCAATTAGAAAGTGTCATCTCAACAATAATTTAGTTGTCTCAATGTGAGACAAGGCATTAACTTATATATTACATTTGTATAAACTTCAATTGAGGAAATGTTATTTAGGAGAACCTCATGCATGGTCTAAGTGAAAATGTCTACATGTAGCTTCCTTCTAGAATCTCCTATTCGCCAAATAAGATTTGCAGCCTTCATTGAGCTTTATAGTGGCTTAAACAAGCACCTCAACCTTGATTTGCTAAGTTTATCACCACCCTTTCCAGAACAAAATGGCCAAATAACAGCTTTGGCCGAAATTATTAGTGTTCTACCATTATTTTGAAAATAATTAGCAATGTACCACTCTTTTAGAACTCGAATTTATAAAACTTGAGTTTGTCATGTAACTCAAGTTTCATTAAAAATAACCACAATGGCCCGCTAAGATAGATTTTTTTAATTATAAAAAGTCACGTGATCACTCGAGTTTAAAAAACTTGAGTTACTTGTAAACTTTCAACTTATCCATTTACAAATTGTACCTTTTAGATTTCCATCCCCTAAGATAATGACTTTTTCTCTGGGGGGTCGTGGGCACTAATTTGTGCCAAAGTGGGAAGGGTGAAGCCAGCAAAAAAGTCGCAACACACAACGGTGTAGGGAATTTTCTCAGCTGCAACGGGTCGATGAATTTTAGACTTAATGGTAGTTGCGACAGAGAAGTTTTGGCCTTACTCGTATTCATGGTTTGCCTTGACATGCTCTGTCAGAGCTTCTAAAAGGAACTGTCTAGTCTTGATTATAAGAAGTTCCTCGGAATCTGTCTTGATCTGTCAACCAACAATACAAAACCAAGAATCTCTGACAATGAAAAGCACTTTCACAATAAGCCATGTAATTCAAAGACTTCCAACTCTATTCATTTAATCAGGTTAGCCGTTAGCACATGCACATCAATAGAAATTCCTGGTACATAAGAAAATTACACAGTTTTCAAGTTTTTAAAACTCGAGTATGCATAAAAATTTACAATTTTATCTTCAAATTTTTAAATCAACTCGAGCTTAGGGAGATTTAAATAAACTTGAGTTCCGTGTGGACATTTTTAATTAAATAATTACAGGTCAGTGGGTGCTATTGTGACAGATTTTTATAGAACTCAAGTTCTTAAAACTCGAATTACAGGTCAAACTCAAGTTTCAAAAACTCAAGTTTTAAAAAAGTGGTAAATTGCTAATTATTTCTAAAACAGTGGTAGAACATTAATAAATTCGGCCAAAGATGCTATTTCTCCATTTTCCTCCCCCTTACCTTTGGTATACTTCAAACTTTTATGATTTCGTCACTCTCATTCGTCATACTGGCCATAGTAATATCCTTCTTCTCCTTTATATTGATGATATGATCATCAGTGGATACGATTTGATTCACATCTAGGACCTTAAATATTTAATCGGTCATTAGTTTTCAAGGAAAATTCTTGGTACAATCAATTATTTTGGTTTTCTTTGTTATAAGATATTTTCTTCATCCCATGACTACTATATAATAGACACGCCAAAACAAATTATTAACTTTGATGCCTCTCCCCCGTGGAGCTGTCTCTCTCGTGTATACGAGTTCCTTCCTCCCTTGACTTAGGTCTAGGGCATCTTTCTTGTTTTGTGTTTTAGCTGTGTGAGTGATCTTAGTATACCATGGCTGATGAGGTCGTTAATAGTATGGAGAACATGAAGCTGACTACGGAAGAGGAGGAGGTGATTACCATCTCTGATGAAGGACGTTTGGAAGCTATTGAGAACTGCACCCTCAGTTTGATGGGTAAGTTTTTGACGTGCAAATCCTTTAATAAGCAAGCAACGAAGAATACTATGAGATGGGCTTAGGGATTAGAGGACAGTCTACGTATCAAAGAAATAGGGCCAAATCTTTTTCAGTTTAAATTCACTTCTGAATTTGATCTGAATTGAGTCTTGAGAGGAGGTCCGTGGACTTTTGATAATCAATTATTATTGCTTAAGTGCTGGAGGAGAGGTATGACTGTTGAGAATATAAGAATGAAGACGACAACTCTCTGGATTCAGATCTGGGGGGCCCCGCTGGACATGTTTACATCACAGGTTGCTAAGGAAGTGGGGAGTAGACTTAGGGATGTTGAGGAAGTTGAGCAGAGAAGAGGGCAGGACGAGTTGCAATATTTCATGAGGGTTAGGGTGGCATTACCTATCTCGAAGCCCATTTGAAGGGGAAGCTTTATTGAGGGGTCTGATGGAGAAAAACATTGGGTAAAGTTTAAATATGAACGGCTGCTGTTGTTTTGCCGTTTTTGTGGCATGCTTGGCCATGATGTAAAGAATTGTGCTGAGCACTTTGCGGCAACTAAGAAAGGAGGCACAGTAGACAACCAATATAGAGACTTTTTAAAAGCCATGGGAGGCCGAGTAAGAGGTGGTCAGTTTGATAGAAAAACAGGGGGGGCTGAATATGGTCAAGAGGGTGGTAGTGAAACGTTCGGCGCTGGTTCTTTCAAGGCTAAGGGAGGTTCGATTAGGTATGAAGTGCTGTTGCAACAGAGTAGAGCTGTGGTGGCGGCAGATGGGCTGTGTAGAAACCCTAGTAACGATGATGAAGATCAGTCCGGATTTTCAGGAATCATGCCACCTATTCAGGAACGTAATCACGCCCATGCAGATTACGTGATGAGTGAAACCGCTGACATGCACAAAGCAGCAACTGGGCTAAAGGATAATCCGATACAGAAGGAGGATGGTTTCACTAGTGGGTTGGAAGGCAAAGCACGTGAGAGTAATGTGATGGGCTTAAGTGGTGTTGAAGCTATTTCAGAAAAACAATCAGTTGGGCTGAATAATGTAAAGCCCAAATCATCGTGGACTAGATTCAACAGGATGGATTTTGGGCTTGGTAATTTACAAAAGGTGTTGTTGCCGTCCAGTGGAAAAAGGTCACTACCAGCAGAATTTGATGGGAACTAGATTAGTAAGGGAGAGGAAGGAAGTACTAAAAGGGGGAAATTTGAGTATGAGGAAGTTCCAAGTTTTGAGAGATCGGTGGGGGTGGATGACCACCCTTGTCGAGAGCAATGAGGCTGTTATGCTAGAACTGCCAAGGGCTTGGGAACCCTTGGACAGGTCGAAGCCTTCGCAAACTTGTGAGAGAACAAGCTCCCACTGTGTCTTTTCTTATGGAAACATGTTTGGATAAAGAAGGATTTGATAATTTGTATGGAGATTTGCAGTTTCAGAATAAAATTATAGTTAAAAGGGGTGGTTTGGCCTTATTATGGAAGAAGGAGGTCGTGATGGATTTGATTAATTACTCACCTAATCACATTCTGATGAAGGTCACTGAAGAGGATGGGTTTGTCTAGTTTTCTATTGGATCTTATGGTTGGCCTGAGGCTCAGCATAAAGAAAAATCCTGGCAGCTGTAGGAACATCTGAGGAGTTTTGTTAATGGTGCATGGCTTTGTGCGGGAGATTTTAATGCAATTCTAAATAGTGTAGAGAAATTAAGTTTAAGGCCACCGAATTCAGTAGAGATTGATTCTTTTAGAAATGTTTTAGACTCTTGTAATTTGGAGGATTTGGGATACAGAGGGTATACCTACACGTGGTCTAATAAGAGGCCTGGTGATGCTAATACCAAATTGAGACTTAATAGGGCTATGGCAACTATGGACTGGCGGGCTAAATTCCAGGTAACTACAGTTTCTCACCTTCCTCCCCATGCTTTGGATCATTTGCCAATTTTGGTGCATGTGAAGTGTGTTCAGAGGTCTCAGCAAAAATTCAAAAAAGGGTTTAAATTTGAAGAAGCTTGGTTACTGTGGGAGGATTGTGGTGCAGTGGTTAAAGATGCTTGGGATATGGTGGGAGGGGGGGGGGGGGGAGTCTGGTTTAGCTTCAATAAAGGAGAAGATTAAGTTTTGTGGTGAGGAAGTGCATGCATGAGGGTCTTCAAAGTCTGAGCCGAATGAAGTACTCATTAAAACTCTTCAAAACCGGCTAGAGGTTTTAAATAAAGCTGAAGTGGTGACTGAAGAATCTAAGGCTGAATATTTGAGTGTCAGCAAACAGTTGGATGACTTGCTATTGAAGTAGGAAATTTACTGGGCACAACGGTCTCGGATCCCGTGGCTTAAACATGGTGATAAGAACACTAAATTCTTTCATTCAAAAGCCTCCCAGAGAAGAAGGAAGAATTATATTAAGGGGATTCAAAGTGCACAAGGGAATTGGGTGGAGGAGATGGAAGAGATAGCTAATGTGGCTACTGGTTATTTTGACAATTTGTTTTGTGCAGGTAATTGTGATCAGATGGAGGAATGTCTTAATGCTGGCCCAAGGAAGGTGACACCGGAGATGCATGATACCCTGTCCAGTGAGTTTACTTTTGAAGAAGTTAAAATGGCGTTGTTCCAAATGGGACCAACAAAGGCACCTGGACCTGATGGTATGAATGCTTTATGTTACCAAAGATTTTGGCATGTTGTGGGTGATACTGTAGTTGATGCTGTGTTGGACTTCCTGAATAATGGTCATATGTTGCCTGATATTAATCATACTTTCATTGTGCTAATTCCTAAAGTGAAGAACCCGGAGAAAATGTTTGATTTTAGGCCCATAAGTCTGTGTAATGTGATTTACAAATTAATTTCTAAAGTATTAGCCAATAGACTGAAGTAGGTGTTACCTAATATCATTTCTCCCACTCAGAGTGCTTTTGTCCCTGGGCGCCTTATTACTGATAATGTGTTGCTGGCTTATGAAACACTACACACTATGCACTGCAGGAAGAAAGGGAAGAAAGGGTTTATGGCTTTGAAACTTGATGCTAGTAAAGCATATGATAGGGTGGAGTGGCCTTTCCTTCAGGGGGTTATGCAGCGATTGGGTTTTCCAGAAAAATGGATAGAAAGGGTGATGAGTTGTGTCACAACGACTTCATTCTCTGTTCTTGTGAATGGGAGACCGTTTGGTAATGTTCTGCCTTCAAGGGGAACTCATCAAGGTGATCTTCTCTCACCTTATTTATTTCTGTTATGCACTAAAGGGTTTACTTCGCTATTGGACAGGGTAGAGATCGGAGGGACTTTGCATGGGGTGTCTATCTGTAGAAATGCACCAAAGATTACTAATCTTCTCTTTGCAGGTGATTCATTGATTTTTAGCAAGGCTTCATCAGTGGAGATTAATTCTATTGTTGAGATCCTTCATGCTTATGCTAAAGCCTCTGGACAATGCATAAATTTGGAAAAGTCTTCAATGTATTTCAGTAATAATACCACTGTTCGATAGAAGCAGGAGGTTTTGGGGATTCTTGGAGTGAAGGAAGTGTCTCGATTCGACTCATATTTGGGTTTGCCTACTTTAGTTGGAAGGGCTAAATACCATACTTTTTCTTTTACTAAAGATAGGGTGTGGAAAAAATTACAGGGGTGGAAGGGTATGATGCTTTCTAGAGCGGGAAAAGAAGTTCTCATCAAGGCGGTTGCTCAGTCTATTCCAACGTATACAATGAGTGTTTTTCAGCTCCCATCAAAATTATGCGAGGAGTTGGAGGGTTTAAGTGCTAGATTTTGGTGGGGCCAAGTTGGGAATGAAAGGAAAATTCATTGGAAAATTTGGGATAAATTGACATTGTCAAAGAAGGATGGTGGAATGGGATTTAAGGACCTTAGAGCTTTTAATTTAGCCATGTTGGCCAAGCAAGGGTGGAGGCTTTTAAAAGATACAAATTCTCTCCTCTATCAATGCTTCAAAGCAAGGTACTTCCCTAGAACTTCAGTACTTGAGGCTACAGAGTCATCTAACTTTTCGTTTGTGTGGAGGAGCTTAGTGGCGGCCTTACCTATTTTAAGATTGGGACATTGTTGGCGAGTGGGTGATGGACTGTCTATTAATGTCTATCGGGATAGGTGGATTCTAGAGTACCCTACAAATAAGCCTTTTTTGTCAGTAAGGGATGATGAAGAGGAAGTATGGGTGTCAAGTTTGATCAACCAAGACCTCCATGTATGGTGACGGGACTTTATTATGGCTCACTTCAATCAGGAAGAGGGGGAAGCTATATGTGATATACCTCTAAGTCGAAGGCAAGTCTCCGACTTTGTTTATTGGAAGCATAATAAGGATGGCATATTCACAGTGAAGTCAGCTTACAAGGTTGCAAGAGCTCTATTGAAGAAAAAGGATTGGGCTGAATCATCCTTAGGGAGTGGAGGCAGTAGGGTGTGGGCTGCTATATGGAAGCTTCGGATCCCCAACAAGATAAAGGTTTTTGGGTGGAGGGCCTGTCATGATATTCTCCCAACTAGAAGGAACTTGAAGAAGAAACGGATTCTGATGGATGAGGTGTGTCTGTTATGTGCTTTATTCCAAGAATCAACTATTCATGCTTTATGGGAATGCACAATGGCGCAGGATGTTTGGCATGGTAGTGTAAGGGGTTTGCAGAAGTGTGGGACGGGCCAACTTGATTTTGTTGCTCTATTGGAGTACCTGCTGGATAGGCTAAGCAAAAAGGAGGTGGAGCTTTTGCTGGTGCAGGCATGGCTGATTTGGAATCAGCGGAACCGAGTAGTGCATGGAGGCAAATTGCTGGAACCGGGCTGGTTGAATAGGCGTGCAGCTGAGTTGCTTGAGGAGTACCAGCTGTCACAAGCCAGCTTACAAGCAGATGCGGCGGTAGGTGCGACTCAGCAGGTATTGTAAAATGATGGAACGCGTTGGATACCTCCACCACAGTCAGTGTACAAGCTCAATTACGATGCCGCAGTGTTCGTGGATTCTACTACTTTTGGGTTCGGTGCTGTGATCAGAAACTCCACCGAAGAAGTTATGGCATTGATGACAATTAAGGGGCCAGCAGTCCAGGGAAGTGACGTGGCTGAACTACTTACATGTCGTAAGGCACTGGAATTCGCCATTGATGCTGGTTTCACGAGGATTATTGTGGAAGGTGACAGTGTTAATGCTACGAGGTTTATTGCTTTAGGTACGGACTACCAGTCAGCTATTGGGCATGTTGTTGAAGACATCAGGCATCTGTTAGGAGCTTTGGAGTGGTCTTTGGTGAGTTGTACTAAAAGAAATGGTAATAGGGTGGCACATGTGCTTGCTAGATATGCCCAAAATGTTAATGTTGATTTATTTTGGATGGAAGAGGTTCCATCAGTTGCTGCTGAGTACGTAAACGTTGATGCTTTCTTGATTTAATTGAAAGTTTGTCTTCAGTTTCAAAAAAAAAAAAAAATAGACACGCCAAATATGTGAAAAGTTTCTCCCGAATTTTTAGTGCATATAGTCTCTCTCCTCTGCTATTTTTTCTTGCAACAAAGCCTTTTCAATCCACAAGGCTAGGGTCGTATCAAATTCTTTTTTATGTAGTGGGGAGGAGGGTATACTAATGAGCAATACAAAAAATATGTGTTTAACTTCTTATTTTTTAAGAAAAAATAAATCTAGTATGAGTTGCACATAATCAATAATTTTGAGGTAAATTACATAAATTCTACTAAAGTTTAGAGGTGTTACGATTCCCAAACATCTCTAATATCTTCTTTTTGACTATTACTTCTATACTTTATATAGTTTATATTTATATGATTTATCTATTTATTTTTATATATTATATGCTCCTTAAGCAGACTATCTTGATACGCACATATATTGTGTAAAGCTAAAAATAAAGGAAGCTATTTCGAAATCTAGTCAATGATGACCTTCCATGGATTCGCTATATAAGTCATTGTCATTATTAAGTCTGAAAGGTATAAAAATAAAAAAATAAAAAAATAATTAAAACCTTGGATTTTTTAAGTTTTTACAATTCATCAAGTTAGTTAGTCACTATTAATTAACTTAGAGCATTAGTATTGGAGGTTGTGAAACCCCCAAATTGCTATTTTACAACCCCGAAACATAAAAACCCTCTCTATCCAGGTATGTGAACTTAAAATTTTTTACAATCTTGCTACAGTGAGTTTATATTTACAAATCACTTTAGCTGAGTTGTAACTTAAACACTATTATTTAAATTAACATTCTCTCTCCTCTAATGCACCGCATTAACTCTCTCTCTCTCTCTCTGCCTCTCTCTCTCTCTCTTTCATGTAGACACTCTCCAGCTTCTCCCTTTTCTCTCTCTTCCCTCTCTCATCCCTCTTTCAAATCGGTGTCTGATTTATAGATGGTGGTGGGTGGGTTTGCCATTCGGTAGTAGTGGGTTTATTGATTGGTGGTGGGCCTTTAGATTGGGTATGTTGATCAGTGGTGGGGGTGGGTTTTCAAATCGGTGGTGGTGTGAATTCCATTTTTGGTTGTGTTGATTGGGTGGTGGTTTCAATTTTGATTGGTTTGATTTGGGTTTAGGTGGTGGTTGTGTTGTTGAAGGAGGAGACTGCGGTTGTGGCTGATGGGTTGCGGATTCTGATGGTGATGGTTGTGGTGGTGGGTTTCTATTGCAATTTGTGGGTTTATGGTTTTGGCTATTGATTTTGCCGTGAGTTCAGGCAGAGAGAGAGAGAGAGAGATGGGTGGGTTTTCTGTGAAGGATTGTGGTAATTGTTGTGGTGCCTATTGTAGCTGTTGGTGGTGGTTATGGGTTTGGGTTTGGTGGGGTGGTTGAGATGGAGACAGAAATTAGAGAAAGAAATGTGAGAGACTACCAAAATCAGGGTGCCCTCAAAAAAGAGATTTGGATGCTTTTTAAGGGCACCTCTCTTTTTGGATAAGTGGTGTGGAGTTGCCACTTATTTGTTTTATAAAAAAATAAGAAAAAACTTAATACAAATTTACAAGATTGAATTGTTTCATTCTCATTGACTGAATAAATAAATAAATAAATAAACTTGATAAATTGAGTATTACATGGCTTTGGGTCCTAGTTGCAAACTACCAAAGATACATGGCTTTTTGTCCTAATTACAATTTATCCAGAAAAAAAAAAAAAAAAGATAAAGCCTAGGTCTACCTATCCAAATACACTAAATTTGGAGGCTAGGTTACAGAATGGGAAGGTGTTAGACACCCAATCCGCCCAAACAGAGTCTGGTATTCTAAACTTTCATGACCAATGTACCCTATTTTAAGCATGACATGAATGATATGTTGCACACATGAAAAACTAAATCACATAAGTTTATTTATGAACGCATCCTCTTCTTTGTTAAAAAAAATAAAAATAAAAATTTAGATCTGTGTTGTGATAAGAAAATTTTGATTTGGTTTAGAAAAATCAAATCTATTTTTGTACACGTAAAAAAAAAAAGTTTTTGGCAAAGAAAAGTTAGATCTGTGTTTATTAAATAAAACAAAGTCTTTTGGTTTTAAAAAAAGAATATCAGATTTATTTTTGAGAACTAGAACAAATTGGTTTTTGGTTTGTGATGAGTCAGAAATTTATGGTCGTCACTATGCCAAGATCGTCATTTACCTAGAGAAGACGTTACGAATTTACCACGATCATTGATGACGAAACGTAACGGATGGAGCAACGGTCACAAAATGAGTTGTGAACTTCAGACAAAGATTCTGTAACGCACTAGCCGTTGAGCATAAATACAGTGATTCATTGCCCATTGATTAGTCATTCAACTATAAAAGAGAAAGCAACAGAAACCCAAGGTACGACCAATCCCACACACAAATACTCTACGAAATCACTCTCCATTCTTTTTCTCTCAAGAATTCTTCTCCCTTACTAACTTAAGCATCGAAGGCAGTTTCACTAACGCCACACCAGCTTGTTACTCTTCCACCCAGTTCATTTTGTTGGTTTTCCATCTACAGAGACGACCCCATTCATAGCATCGTCCATCTGCTACGACGAGGAGCTCAACTATTGATTTTTTGCATCATCAGTTTGGCACCGTCTGTGGGAACGCTAATCATTCAAGCCATCTTCCCAGTGACAAAAGAGTTTCTCGAAGTACAAGATGGAAGCAGAGACCACACCTCAGCCATATGCGGTGCAACAACAACAAATCCAAGCCCTTTTGGCCAATGTGGAAGAACTGACTCGGCATAATGAAGAACTACAAAAGACAATGGAATCCCAAAATGCAGAACGTCGGTGAACAGGTGAAAACCAAAATAAAGAAGAGTCAAACTCTCAAGCCAACAGGCAAGACAAGACCTTAGGAGAAGGTTCCACCAGGGTGGAGAATGAACTTCGCAACATGAGGAAGGAGATGAACGAACTAAAAAGTGTTATGAAGGACAAAGACGGAGAGAATCTGGATGGGATGATTCGAAGGACAGACTCACCATTTACTAATGAAGTACTGAACCGTCCCCTCCCACCAAAATTCCATCTCCTACAGTTGGAGTCATACGACAGTTCCAAGGATCCATTGGATCACATCGAATCATTCAAGACGCTAATGTTGTTGCAGATTGATAGGCCAAAAACATATTGACCCCTTGTGATAAATTAACCAATTAATTTAGTCAAGTGAATTAATTAAGTTAATTAACATGCAAACACGTGGTAGCGCAAACAAATCACCAATAAACTAATTATGTAGCGGAAAAATAAATGACACGGTGATTTGTTTACGAATGGGGAAAACCTGACGGCAAAAACCCCACTGGGTGATTTTCAGGTCACCACTCCCAAAACTCCACTATTATCACAACAAGCGGTTACAAGTAAAGGAATCCTAAGTACTTTACCAACTTACAGTTGAACCCTTACCCCAATACCCAATTGGACCTATTCTGTAGTGACAGTTTCCCCATTTTGATGCACGGCTCCCAAGTACGTGACTAACGAATTGTGCGGATCCCAGTACTCGTCTTTAACACCAACTAGAAAGAAAGGTTGGCTGCAAAGTTCTTCAGTTCATCCACGATGAAGATCAAGAAGATGCTTGGTCACAAAACCCAAAGGTGCAAATACACAGCAACTTCTTCAAGAATGATGAATTAGGGCAAGAACTTCGTCTTTGGTCACAATTTGCTTGAACAGAGTTTTCTCAATGCTTATGCAACTTGTGAACTATTTGACGGCCCTTAAAACAATCCTTTTATATGTCTAGGGTTAGGAGAAAAGAAGGCCCAAAGACACATTCACGGATCCCAAAAAATCAGATCAGAATTTCTGATTTTATAAACCTCGACAGATAGCAAGGTGTCGAGCAGCTATCGAGCAGGTGTCGAGATTTAATGAATGTGCATTTCTTCAACTTGTTTCTTGGACAGACTTGATGACTTCAACACTTGATCTTGAAACCTTGTTTCTTTAAGTATTAAAAAATACCTAGAACTACCCAATTACAAGTTGAGTACATTTTGTCAAAGGATTAGCCAATTACATAAAAGAATGACATATGTTCTTAACAAGTGAACCACATATGTCCTAACAATCTCCCCCTTTGGCAATCTATGACAAAACCACAACAAACAAATGAACATATGAGAGAAGTCATAAATCACTCAACTCATATTCACTTGTTGAATACAATAAAATCTATCCTAACACAAACTCTTGAAAAACTTTGCAAGAAGAGAGTTTATGGCAAGTAGACTTTGACAACCTGTACTTCTGAAACACTTTAAACAAAACTTATCAAGGCATCTTAGTGTGAAACAGAAATAATAGATTGCATACAAGTATAAGAAACATGTATATAAAGATAGAGAAGAAACAACACATGTAGAGGTAGGTGAAAGAAACATACATCCACATATAAAGAAAATAAGTACAATGTATGTAAAAACTGGTCACAAGACCCAATGTACAAGAACAATGTATCTAATAAAGTAGAAAAGAACAAGATACATCAAATCCTCACTACATCCCTTATATCCTCACTCTCCCCCTAACAAAAATGTCCTACACTAACTCTCCCCCTAAGAATGACTACTCTTAATATCCAAAACTACTCCCCCTTTTTGTCTCGAGGAACAAAGGGTAAGAGTGTCAAGTAGACATCTCATCAGTAGAGCTAGCATCTCCATCATCATCCGAAGTGTCATCGTCATCACCATCATCATCATCATCCTCAGCATCATAATCAGAAGACACTGGAGGAGGTGGTGAAGGAGTAGCCTCAGGAGCAAAACCACCCATGGTCGCCTATCATCGTGCAATACGACCAACACGAACATTCACCTGATACAACTCAGTGGAGAGTGTATCAAGGCGAGCATCCATGCGCTGTAGCTGCGCCATGATGTCTCCAAGTGAAACATCGCCCATGGAAGTGGACGGAGCGGATGTGGATGAAGCAGAACAAGATGGAGCCGGACGGGAAGGAGGAGTGGAATCCGGCTGTCGCGACCTAAACTGCGCCTCACTACGTTTTACGGTAGCGACGTCTATGGCACAAATGTGTGTGAAGTGGTCGGACACGGGAAAAGGGACAGAAAAATGGCGTAGAATCCTCGTGATAGCAGAAGGAAAGATGAGCTTATCACGGGTTGCCGTATCTAAATGAACATCTATAATAGACAGAATGAAATGAGAAGGAAAATCTATGGTAAGATGCTCAAGGGGGGATAACAAAAATCGAGCACGAGGCTCTGTGATGGAGTTGTAGTGAGAAAGAAGATGAAGTACAAAAGTCATCACCATGTTTAAGAATCTAGGACCTTTAGCAAAAGCCTTACATGGTGTGTACTGACGATCACCCCACTCTGAAGGGCGCTCACAAAAAGCATATATGAGCTCATCCTTAGACACAGTCCGTAGACGCTCACAAGAAGGATAGTCAGGAAACTCTATCCTAGGAACTCGAAGTACATCTGCAACAAACTGCAGTGTGACAGGAATGTGCGTACCTCGAACGCGAGTGAAGAAAAGAGGTACTGAACGATCAATCCTATGCATGTTGGAGTAGAACTCCTGAATAAGCATGATAGGACAAGTGACCGAGACGTCACACAGTGACTCCCATCTCCGACTATGAATGACAAAGGGAAGGTCAGTGTCGGTGAAGTCCGCCAAAATGACTTGGCATTCTGAATGAACACCTCGTCTAGAGAAGTTCTCCAAGAAAGCCTTATGAGCATCCTCATCACGGAACCGAATGTTAGAAGGAGTAGGATCAAAAGATGAAGATGTCCTAGAATTCAGAAAGTTCTGGGACGGAGCAGACTTACGTTTAGGTGCCATAAACACAACTAACGTAAACAGAAAGAGAGGGAGAGAAAGAAAGACAATAAGAAAAGTCCCAAGCAATTCAAATAAATCAAATATATTGAAAAGAGAGTACGTATGCATGGGAAATGCATAAACATGTGACATGCAAAAGAAAATACATCATAGGCTCAGCCCAATCCAATCCTACCAGTACACAAGCATATTACACACATCTAAATGCATGAAAATACTATTATAATGCCAATGTGATGCAATGCATGAGATTTTAAACACATGTAAGTGAAAACCCATCCCAAAATTTCAATAAACACTCATCAATTTTGAAAAACCCCAAAATTTTCAAAAACCTCAAAACCTAGGTTTCAAAACATGAAATGCATGAAGAATGAAGAGATTAGAAGCTTACCAAGCGTAGAAAAACTTGAAGAAGCTTGAAGAAATCTTAAGGAACAAGATTGGAGTGAGATGAGAGTGTTTGGGAGAGAGAATAGAGAGCTATCGAGAGAAAGATTGAGAGAAATGAGAGGCGGATTGCATGAGGGGTTTATATAGAAACCTCAGTAAATCTTGACAAATGAGGTATCGAGAGGTGTCAAGACATCTGTTGAGGCAGGTGTTGAGAAAAAGAACGTCGACAGCTACAGGTGTCGAGGAGGTATCAAGGAAGAAACACCAGAACCAAGAATCAGAAGCTCGATTGATCAACCAAGTGTCGAGAAGGTATCGAGGGGACAGAAACTTTCTCGATCGATCGACCAGGTGTCGAGGAAGTGTCGAGATTGCGATAAGAAAAAGCTTAAGAAGCTCAACAGATAGCTAGGTGTCGAGGAGGTGTCGAGCTTGCATTTAAAAACAGTTTTTCGAGAAGTGAAAAACATAAACATGAATGCAATCCAACATGCAACTCAAACAATGATCCAATCAACATATTAAGCTCTCAAAATCATCTCTAAAAAAAAATAAGCACAAGGATCCCAAAAACACACACACACACACTAAACAAGTCTAACCAATTTTATATTTAAAAAACAAGTCAAGACATTTTAGTGAGTATACATTAGCACATGTAAAACCTAGTGATGGCCAAATCACATTGTACCTGCACATGTATCAAGAGTAGTAAAGAATATTGCGTGTTGTGTGTGAAAATCATCGTAAGATTGCATAAGTGTACACATGTTATGACGATTTGAGATATGAGAAATTCACTTTAACTCACACACAATCATAACTGTTTGATGGGGACTATCACCTTCGAGGTACATCCTATAACTCCCACATCTCCTAGAAAACACACTTGCAATCATATTTAAAAGCCTTTTTGATCTTTTTGCTTTATATTTTCTTTTTAAGCATATCATGCATGGGCATATAAGAGAGAGAAAAGAAATACCCAACATGTTAAGCATTGACATTGCACTTTTGCTATGCCGAAGTATACGGATGTCTTTGACACTGTACTTTTGCTATGCTGATGCTTACAAGTGTCTTTGACACTGCACTTTTACTATGCCGAAGCATACAGGTGTCATATTATGATTGGCGGGCAACAGTGGTGAGATGATCATTTATGCCTTTCTCTTAGGATTTTCTAGTCCTACCAGTCAAAAAAAGTGATATGAGTGTTAAGTTCAAGAGATAACTTAATCTTACTTATCACAAACAAGAGCCAAAAAGCTCACTTGCTTAGTTGTGCATAGAGATGCTTATCTAAGCTACAAAGGATAAGGTACACAAGTACCAAAGTACACAAAACACACACTGTTTTTGTATTTTCTAATTTTTTAATTTTTTTTTAATAACAAAAACAAAATAAACAAAACTAAAAACAAGCAAACAAAAACATGTTATCAAAGCAAAGCATAAAACTAGACTGACTCAGAATAAAAGCAAAACACACAAGTAATGCAACACACAAAAAAAAAACAAAAAAAAAAAGGTAGAAAGTTATATAATCACTTAGAGTCCTTTCTCTTCCATACCTTGAAAGAACCTTTCCTTTGATTGAATCCTTGAACAGGCAGTGAAGGGGAAGAATTGAACCAATTCATGTTCGAAAGAAACATGAGGGCTTTCAGAAGATCTCCAAGAGTTTTGGCTTCCAGATGCTATCATGCCGTTGCTCTGTTGAGTGGCTAACCACTTATAGCAATTTATTCGAGTATGACCAGTAGTTCCACAATGATGACAGAAATGTTGTTTCTTCTGTTTAGGCTTTTAAGAGATAGCCTTCTTAGCCCTAGGGTTTTTAACATCTTTCTTATCTTGCTTAGGGGGTGCTTCTAAGATAGATTTACCCTTGTCTAAGTTCTTACTAGCTAATTCAGTTTTAGCATCACTGTTTTCAATTTCAATATTATTAGCGAGTGGAACAAAAACAGTAGAACTAGTAGAAGCAATATTAGAGGAAGAAATACCATACCCTAAACTCGTTCGATCTGAAGTAAATTTTTGATTACTGAGCATCTCATCAAGCTTTGCACTTGAAGTCCTCTCCAATTGAGCTTTGACTTGAAACAGCTCCGCTTCAAGCTTCTTGGTCTTCTCAGCCAAGAAATTTTTCTCAAACCTCAGTGCACCAATTGTTTGATTAGCTTCATCAAACTTTGTGGAAAGCTCTTCACGATCAAGTTCCACATCACTGAGCTTCTTGGTGGCCAGCCTATACAGTTTCTCATGCTTCTCAGAGAGCTTGTAAAGTTTCTCATAGGCTGTATGGATATCATCTTGATCATCCATCTTCATTTAGAATCTACCAATTCTTCTTCTTCTTCCACGTCTTTAACAATCCCTTTAGATTGATTGTGGCAATGAAGGCATTCAAGATTCCGTCATTTTCATCGTCGGAATCATCCTCAGGCTCAGTGTCACTCAAGGTTGCAGCAAGTGCCTTACTCTTCCCAATGCTCTTGAGATATGTGGGGCATTCTTGCTTCATGTGATCGAATCCATGACATCCAAAATACTTTGGTCCTGCAGGAATAGTGTACTGACCACTATCCTTAGCATCCATTTTCCCTTTGTCTTGGCCCTAGACTGAAAAGAACTGGATTGTCTGTGGTCCTTGTCGAAGTTCCTCCCATTTGCATTCTTCATAAATTTCTTGAACTGCCTTGTAATGTAGGATTTCATCTTGGAATCTTCATCATCGGAAGACTTATCTGTGTCACTGCTCTTGGCCTTCAGTGCCATGCTCTTTCCTTTACCCGTCTTTCCAATTCTGGTTAACCCTAGCTCATAGGTCTGCAAGTTTCCCACCAACTCAGTCAAAGGAATCTTGTCAATATCTTTTGATTCCTCAATTTCCGTAATCTTGGTATGGAATCTCTCGGGTAGAGATCTGAGCACCTTCCTCACAATCTTGGGTTCAGGAATGGTTTCACCAAGATTGAAGGCTGAGTTCACTATGTCCTTGAGCTTGGCATAGAACTCATCGAACAACTCATCCTCCTCCATCTTTATTTCTTCAAAACTTGTAGTGAGCCTTTAAAACTTTGAATCCTTGACAGCCTTTGTACCCTCATAGGTTGTCTGGAGGATGGTCCATGCTTCCTTTGCAGTTTCAGTAGAGAATATCTTCTTGAACTCCTCGTTGGTGACTGCGCTAAATAAGGCATTCAACACTCTGTTGTTGAAGTTTGCCGCCTTGATCTTGGCTTCATCCCAATCGGCCAGTGCTTCTTTTGGCTTGGTCTAGCCAATCTTTACAGCTTGCCACACCTTTTCATCTAAAGACTGAAAGAAAGCTCTCATGCGTACTTTCCAGTATGCATAGTTAGTGTCATCAAATAAAGGAGGTATGATTAATGACTATCCTCTATCCATGACAAACAGGGGTCAATGGATCAACACAGCAAAGATTAAATCTAATCAGAGTGTGCCTGCTCTGATACCACTTGATAGGCCAAAAACGTATTGACCCCTTGTGATAAATTAACCAATTAATTTAGCCAAGTGAATTAATTAAGTTAATTAACATGCAAATGCGTGGTAGCACAAACAAATCACCAATAAACTAATTATGCAGCGAAAAATAAATAACACGGTGATTTGTTTACGAATGGGGAAAACCTGACGACAAAAACCCCACCGGGTGATTTTCAGGTCACCACTCCCAAAACTCCACTATTATCACAACAATCAGTTACAAATAAAGGAATCCCAAGTACCTTACCAACCTACAGTTGAACCCTTACCCCAATACCCAATTGGACTTGTTCTGTAGTGATAGTTTCCCCCTTTTAATGCACGGCTC
The DNA here is from genome assembly GCA_032727855.1 of Quercus ilex subsp. ballota. Lineage (NCBI taxonomy): Eukaryota > Viridiplantae > Streptophyta > Magnoliopsida > Fagales > Fagaceae > Quercus > Quercus ilex. The sequence continues at coordinate 34,049,338 of CM064917.1, forward strand.
CCAAGTACGTGACTAATCAATTGCGCGGATCCTAGTACGTGACTTCAACACCAACTAGAAAGAGAGGTTGGCAGCAAAGTTCTTCAGTTCATCCACGATGAAGATCAAGAAGATACTTGGTCACAAAACCCAAAGGTGCAAATACACAGCAACTTCTTCAAGAATGATGAACTAGGGCAAGAACTTCGTCTCCGGTCACAATTTGCTTGAATAGAGTTTTCTCAATGCTTATGCAACTTGTGAACTATTTGACAGCCCTTAAAACAATCCTTTTATATGTCTAGGGTTAGGAGAAAAGAAGGCCCAAAGAAACATTCACGGATCCCAAAAAATCAAATTAAAATTTCTGATTTTATAAACCTCGACAGATAGCAAGGTGTCGAGCAGCTATCGAGCAGGTGTCGAGATTTAATAAATGTGCACTTCTTCAGCTTGTTTCTTGGACAGACTTGATGACTTCAACACTTGATTGTGAAACCTTGTTTCTTGAAGTATTAAAAACTAGAACTACCCAATTACAAGTTGAGTGCATTTTGTGAAAGGATTAGCCAATTACATAAAAGAATGACATATATTCTTAACAAGTGAACCACATATGTTCTAACACAGATGACCCCAGACGAGGTGATGTGTAAGGCATTTCCAATAAAACTGAAAGGGGCAGCCAAGGTATAGTTCAGCAAGATACTGATAGGTCACAATCTGAATGACCCCTTGTGATTAACCCTAATTAATTAATTTAGCCATGTAATTAATTAATCAATTAATCATGCAATTTTATGGAAGCACAAACAAATCACCAATCAACTAAATATGCAACGGAAAATAAATAACACGGTGATTTGTTTACGAATGGGGAAAACCCTAATGGCAAAAACCCCACCGGGTGATTTCAGGTCACCACTCCCGAAACTCCACTATTATCAAATCAAGCGGTTACAAGTAAAGGAATCCCAAGTACCTTACCAACCTACAGTTGAACCCTTACCCCAATACCCAATTGGACTTGATCTGTAGTGACAGTCTCCACCTTTGATGCACGGCTCCCAAGTACGTGACTAACCAATGCGCGGATCCAAGTACGCGACTTCAGAACACCAACTGAGGAAGAATGGTTGGCTGCAAAGTTCTTCAGTTCATCCACTTGATGAATAGCAGGAAGATGCTTGGTTACAAAACCCTATGGTGCAAATACACAGCAACTTCTTGATGGAAGATGAACTAGGTCAAGAACTTCATCTGTTGATCACAATTTGCTTAAACAGAGATTGCTCAATGATAATGCAACTTGTGTCACCCAAAACGGCTCTTAAAATAATCCTTTTATATGTTTAGGGTTAGAAGAAAAGAAGGCCCAAAAACATATTCACGGATCCCAAGAAAATCAGATTGGAAATCTGACTTTTTAAATCTCGACAGATAGCAGGTGTCGAGGTAGCTGTCGAGAGGTGTCGAGCTTTAAAAACTTTGCACTTCAGCTTGTTTTCTCTTGGACAGACTTGATGACTTCAACACTTGACCTTGAAACATTGTTTCTTGAAGTATTAAAAACACCTAGAACTACCCAATTACAAGCAGAGTGCGTTTTGTCAAAGGATTAGCCAATTTACATAACAAAGTGACATATGTTCTTAAACAAGTTAAAATGTATATGTCCTAACAATCTCCCCCTTTGGCAATCCGTGACAAAACCACAACAAACAAATGAGCATATGAGAGAAGTCATAAATCACTCAACTCATATTCACTTATTGATTACAATAAAATCTATCCTAACACAAACTCTTGAAAAACTTTGCAAGAAGAGAGCTTATGATAAGTAGACTTTGACAACCTGTATTTCTGAAACACTTTAAACAAAACTCATCAAGGCATCTTGTGTGAAACAGAAATAAATAGATTGCATACAAGTATAAAGAACATGTGTATAAAGATAGAAAAGAAACAACACATGAAGAGAGAGGTGAAAGAAACATACATCAACATATATAAGAGATAAGATAAGTACAATGTATGTAAAAATGGTCAAAGGACCTTATATACAAGACCAATGTATCTAAGAGTGTCATGTAGACATCTCATCAGCAGAGCTAGCATCCCCATCATCATCATCATCATCATCCTCATCATCCTCAGAATCTGACGCTGCTGGAGTAGATGGTAAAGGAGTAGCCTCTGGAGCAAATCCACCCATGATCGCCTGCCGTCGTGCAATACGACCCACACGAACATTCACCTGATACAACTCAGCAGAGAGTGTATCAAGACGAGTGTCCATGCGTTGCAGCTGCGCCATGATATCACCAAGGGATACATCGCTCGAAGAGGAAGAAGGAGCAGATGTAGATGGAGCTGAACGGGAGGGAGGAGTGGCACCTTGCTGTCTCGACCTGAACTGTGCCTCACTACGTTTTACGGTAGCGACATCTATGGTAGATATGTGTGTGAAGTGGTCGGACACAGGAAAGGGAACGGAAAAATTGCATAGAATCCGCGTGATAGCAGAAGGAAAGATGAGCTTATCACAGGACGCCGAATCAAGATAAACCTCTATGATAGACCGGATGAAGTGAGAAGGGAAGTCTATGGTAAGATGCTCAAGTAGAGAAAGCAAAAATCGAGCACGAGGCTCTGTGATAGAGTTATAGTGAGAAAGAGGATGGAGAACAAAAGTCATCACCATGTTAATGAATCTAGGACCTTTAGTAAAAGGCCTACATGATGTGAACTAATGCTCACCCCAATCAGCAGGGTGCTCACAAAAATCAGAAATGAGCTCATCTTTGGACACAGTCCTCAGACGCTCACAAGAGGGGTAATCTGGAAACTCTATCCTAGGTACCCTAAGCACATCCGCAACAAGTTGCGGTGTGACAGGAATGCGCATACCTCGAACGCGAGTGACAAAATGAGGTACTGAAAGATCAATCCCGTGCATGTTGGAGTAGAACTCCTGTATCAGCACGAGAGGGCAAGTGATCGGGATGTCACACAGTGACCCCCATCCCCTACTGTTAATGACAGAGGGAAGGTCAGTATCGGCGAAGTCCGCCAGAATAACTTGGCGTTCCGAATGAACACCTTGTTTAGAAAAGTTATCCGAAAATGCCTTATGGGCATCTCCATCACGGAACCGAATATTAAAGGGAGTAGTATCTGAAGAAGTAGAAGCTCCAGAACGCAGAGGGTTCTGAGCAGGAGTGGATTTACGTTTGGGTGCCATAGACACTACTGACTAAAAAGAATGAGAGAAAGAGAGAGAGAGACACTCAGAAAAGTCCCAACACAGTTCAAATATATCAAATATGTTGAACAACAAGTACGTATGCATGGGAATGCATGAGCATGTGACATGCAAAGAAAAAAAACTTCATAGGCTCAGCCCAATCCAATCCTAACAGCACACAAACATAAAGCACACATCTAAATGCATGTAAATATCATTATAATGCAAATGAAATGCAATGTATGACATTTTGAAATCATCTAAGTACAAACCAAACCCAAAATTTCAATAAAAACTCAACAATTTTGAAGAACCCCAAATTTTTATGAAAAATCCCAAAAACTAGGTTTTCAAAACATGAAATGCATGAAAAAGGAAGAGACAAGAGATCTTACCAAGTGATTGAAGCAAGGAATGAGCAAGATCCAAGTGGGGTTGAAGATTTGAGTGAGAAAATCAAGTTTGGGAGATGAAAAGCCACGGACAGATCGAGAGAAAACGAGAGAAATGAGTGAAAATCGTGATCTGCCCTTAAATAGGCACCTCAGTAATTCTCGACAGCTCAGGTGTCAAGAGGTATCGAGGAATCTGTCGAGGAAGGTATCAAGGAAAATGCCTTCGACAGATGAAGGTAGCGAGAGGTATCGAGATGCAAGGAGAGATTTAGATACGAGACGCTCGATCGATCGCGAAGGTGTCGAGAAGGTATCAAGGAGACAGAAGAAATCTCGATCGATCCATCAGGTGTCAAGGAGGTGTCGAGATTGCGACTCAAACAGCATAAGTGAATCTCGATCGATCCAACAGGTGTCGAGAATCTATCGAGAGGACAGAGACTTTCTCGATCGATCCATCAGGTGTTGAGAAGGTTTCGAGATTGCGATAAGAAACAACTTGAGAAGCTCGACAGATGACCAAGTATCGAGGAGGTGTCGAGGGAGGTGTCGAGCCAGCTGAAAAAGGCAGTTTTTCGAGAAGGGAAAAACACAGACATGAATGCAATCCAACACACATCTCTACCAAAGATCCACTCAACATTTAAACCTCTCAAAAACATCTCTCAACAAGAAAATAAGCACAAGGATCATGCAAAACACACACACACACTAAACAAGTCTAACCAATTTTATATTTCAAAAACAAGTTATGACAGTTTAGTGAGCATACATTAGCACATGTAAAACCTTTGTGATGGCCAAATCACATTGTACCTGCACATGTATCAAAAGTAGCAAAGAATATTGCGTGTTGTGTGTGAAAAAACATCGCAAGATTGCATATGTGTATAAATGTTATGACGATCTGAGATATGAGAAAATAACTTTTAACTCACACACAATCATAACTATTTGATGGGGACTATCATCTTCGAGGTACATCTTATAACTCCCACATCTCCTAGAATACACGCTTGCAACCATATTTAAGCATTTTTAATTTTTTTGCTTTTTATTTTCTTTGCATATTTTCTTTTATTTTAGCATATCATACATGGGTATATAAAAGAGAGAAAAGAAATACCCAAAATGTTAAGCATTTGACATCGCACTTTTGCTATGCCGAAGCATACGAATGTCTTTGACACTGTACTTTTGCTATGCCGAAGCATACAGGTGTCATATTATGATTGGCGGGCAACAGTGGTGAGATGGTTATTTATGCCTTTCTCTTAGGATTTTCTAGTCCTACCCGTCAAAAAGAGTGATATGAGTGTTAAGTTTTAAAAGATAACCTAATCTTACTCATCACAAACAAAAGCCACAAATCTCACTTGCTTAGTTGTGCATAGAGATGCTCATCTAAGCTACAAGAGATACAAAGTTTAGAAAATTTTGTTTCATTGGCCATCCAAGGTACACAAGTACCAAAGTACGCACAACACACACTGTTTTTGTATTTTTCAATTTTTCAAATTTTTTTTTTTTAATATCAAAAACAAAATAAGCAAAACTGAAAATAAACAAACAAAAATATGTTATCAAAGCAAAGCAAAAACTAGACTGACTCAGCAAAAAAGAAAAACACACAAGCAATGCAAAACACAGAAACACAAAAAGGAAAAAGAAAGTGATGAAATCACTTAAAGTCCTTTTTCTTCCACACCTTGGAAGAGCCTTTCCTTTGATTGAATCCTTGAACCGGCGGTGAGGGGGAAGAATTTAACCCGTTCAAGTTCGAAAGGAACATGAGGGCTTTCAGAAGATCTCCAAGAGGAGCAAGAGAGGATTGAAGCTGATTATGGTTTCCAGATGCTATCACGCCATTGCTCTGTTGAGTGGCTAACCACTTATAGCAATTTGGTCTAGTATGACCGGCAGCTCCACAATGATGACAGAGATGCTGCTTCTTTTGTTTAGGCTTTTGGGAGTTAGCCTTCTTAGCCCTAGGGTTTTTATCATCTTTCTTATCTTGCTTAGAGGGTGCTCCTAAGATAGATTTACCATTGTCTAAGTTCTCACTAGCTAATTCAGTTTTAACATCAATGTTCTCAATTTCAATGTTATTAGCAGGAGGATGGTCCAAGCCTCCTTAGCAGTTTCAGTTGAGGATATCTTCTTGAACTCCTCATTGGTGACTGCGCTAAATAGGGCATTTAGCGCTCTGCTGTTGAAGTTAGCCGCCTTGATCTTAGCATCATCCCAATCGGCCGGTTCTTCTTTTGGCTTAGTCCAACCAATCTCTACAGCTTGCCACACTTTTTCATCTAAAGACTACAAGAAAGCTCTCATGCGTACTTTCCAGTATGCATAGTTAGTGCCATCAAATAAAGGAGGTATGATTAACGATTGTCCTCTATCCATGACAAACAGGGGTCAATGGATCAACACAGCAAAGATTAAAACCTAATCAGAGTGTGCCTGCTCTGATACCACTTGATAGGTCACAATCTGAATGACCCCTTGTGATTAATCCTAATTAATTAATTTAGCCAAGTAATTAATTAATCAATTAATCATGCAATTTTATGGAATCACAAACAAATCACCAATCAACTAAATATGCAGCGGAAAATAAATAACATGGTGATTTGTTTACGAATGGGGAAAACCCTAATGGCAAAAACCCCACTGGGTGATTTTCAAGTCACCACTCCCGAAACTCCACTATTATCAAATTAAGCGGTTACAAGTAAAGGAATCCCAAGTACCTTACCAACCTAAAGTTGAACCCTTACCCCAATACCCAATTGGACTTGATCTGTAGTGACAGTCTCCACCTTTGATGCACGGCTCCCAAGTACGTGACTAACCAATGCGTGGATCCAAGTACGCGACTTCAGAACACCAACTAAGGAAGAATGGTTGGCTGCAAAGTTCTTCAGTTCATCCACTTGATGAATAGCAGGAAGATGCTTGGTTACAAAACCCTATGGTGCAAATACACAGCAACTTCTTGATGGAAGATGAACTAGGTCAAGAACTTCGTCTGTTGATCACAATTTGCTTAAACAGAGATTGCTCAATGATAATGCAACTTGTGTCACCCAAAACGGCTCTTAAAATAATCCTTTTATATGTTTAGGGTTAGAAGAAAAGAAGACCCAAAAAAATATTCATGGATCCCAAGAAAATCAGATTGGAAATCTGACTTTTTAAATCTCGACAGATAGCAGGTGTCAAGGTAGCTGTCGAGAGGTGTCGAGCTTTAAAAACTTTGCACTTCAGCTTGCTTTCTCTTGGACAGACTTGATGACTTCAACACTTGACCTTGAAACATTGTTTCTTGAAATATTAAAAACACCTAGAACTACCCAATTACAAGCAGAGTGCGTTTTGTCAAAGGATTAGCCAATTTACATACCTAAGTGACATATGTTCTTAAACAAGTTAAAACATATATGTCCTAACAGATACCCCCAGGAACTATTGAAGATTTTGAACAACTCAGCAAGGGTTTTGTTCATCATTTCATTGGGGGGCAAAGACACAAAAGCCAACTGGCCATCTTCTCAACATTCAATAGGAAGAAGGAGAATCACTAAGACAGTATGTCACCCGATTCAATAAGGAGCTGCTGCAAGTAGATGAAGCTAAAGATTAAGTCATCTTAACAACCTTCCAAGGATGGTTGTTGTCCAGAGATTTCTTCTTCTGAATCATTAAAAGTCCACAAAAAATAGTCGCATAGTTGCTCTATAAAGCTCAGAAGTACATGAATGTAGAAGATGAGGTGCTCGCAAAATAAACGAAAGGAAAAGGAAGAGAGACGAAGGAACAAGCAGCAATCACAATAAGAAGAGGGAGACACGAAGTGTTGGGCAGACCACAGGGAAAAAGAAAGAACTTCCAAACAGGAAACCCAAGTTCAGTAACTTCACTCCTCTAATAATGCCAATTAAGCAAGCCATTATGCAGATAATAGATGATCCCTCCCTACAATGGTCAAAGCCAATTAGCACTCTAGTAGAAAGAAGAGACAATAGCAAGTACTGTAGGTTCCATCAGGATCACAAGCATTGCACTAATGAATGTAGGCATTTGAAAGACCAGGTGGAGACTTTAATCCGACAAGGGAAGTTACAGAAGTACGTTTGAAAGATGGTGCCCCACAAATACCAACGGAAGGATGACCAGGACAGAACTTAAGGAGTAGGAGATAGAAAACCTCCTGAAAGAGAGATAAAGATGATAACAGGATTACTAACAGCAGGCAAAACATTGAAGTCCCTAAAAAAAGCCTATAGGAAAGAAATAAACAGTGTCCATTTGCGGCTCCCCCCAATGAAGATGCCAAAGAATGATGAGCCTGATATTGTCTTCTCAGAAAGAGATAATTGCAGCATCAGGCAACCTCAGTTCAACATCCACCAGGTACTCATTGACAACGGAAGCTTAGCATATATCATCTATTTGCCTGCGTTTTAGTAAATGAAACTGGATAAGAAAAGAATTAGGCCTTTCACCTCGCCTTTGGTAAGCTTCACAAGGGATAGAAGCAAATCCAGACAAAGTAAAAGCAATAATCGAGGTCAAATCACCAAAAATAGTGAAGGAGGTGCAGAGCTTGACAGGAAAAGTTGTAGCCCTAAACAGATTCGTCTCTAGGGCAACAGACAAGTGCATGCCATTCTTCAAGGTATTGAAAAAAGCCTTTCAATGGAATGACGAATGTGAGGAAGCCCTTGCCAAGTTAAAGGAGTACTTGATGAAGCCACCTCTATTAAGGCCCTCGATGATGGGAGAGAATTTGTTCCTCTACTTAGCAGTATCCAATATTGTAGTAAGTTCGGCATTGATTTAGAGAAGAAAGGAATGTCCAGAAGCCAGTTTATTATACCAGCCAAACATTCCAAGGAGTAGAGGCAAGTTATCCAAGGATGGAAAAGATAGCTTTCGCATTATTAGTCGCTTCCAAAAAGCTCTGTTCTTATTTCCAAGCACACCCCATCATTGTCATGACAAACCAACCCATAAGAAAGACGATGAACAAGATAGATGCAGCAGGATTAGTTGTTCAATGGGTGATTGAATTGGGCCAATTTGACATCAAATATCAGCCTCGAGCAGCAATCAAAGCCCAAGTGCTAGCAGATTTTATTGTAGAGTTCACTTACCCCTATAAGGAAGAAGACCCTCCTATATAAACATGGACGGTTCAAACAGATGGGTCTGCCATGAAGAAAGTAGGAGGAGTAGGAGTAGTGCTGATATCTCCAGAAAAAGAAACATGAAGTATGCAATCAGATTGTAGTTCCTAGCAATAAATAACGAGGCAGAATACGAAGCATTGCTAGTAGGGCTAAGTTTAGCGAAGGCTCCAAGAGCAAAGAACCTTATCGTCCAAGCTAATTCTCAGCTAATAATTGAACAAGTTAAGGGAGATTATGAAGCCAAAGAAGAAAGAATGTAGAAGTACTTAAAGATCGTTCAACGTTTCTCATAGCACTTTGACAGTCTAGACTTTGTGCAAATCCCAAGAACCAAAAATGCAGAAGCTGACTTCCTAGCAAGATTGGCCTCGTCAGACAACTACAATGCAACTTCCGAACTATGTATAGAGATAAGGGGGTAGCCAAGCACAGAAGGTGAACAAGTTCTGAAGATAAAAGAACAAGACGAATAGATGACTCCCATCATCCATTACTTGAAAGAAGGATGGCTCCCTAAAGATAAGGCGGAAGCAAGGAAGATACAGATCAGAGCAGCTCGCTTCATCATTATTGACGACGTGATGTACAGACGAGGATACTCACTCCCATATCTAAGATGCGCCAACTCAGAAGAAGTAGATTATGTGCTTCGCAAGATACACGAAGGAGTCTACGGAAACCACGCTAAGGTAAGATCCTTAGCAGGAAAGGCGCTCAAAGCAAGATATTACTAGCCAACCCTACAGAAAGATGCATACGACATCGTCAGAGCATGCGACAAGTGTCAACGCTTCATAAATGTCCAGACAAAACCAAGAGAGACAATGACACCCATATCCTTACCATGGCCCTTCGCTCAATGGAGAGTTGATATTATGGGTCCATTCCCTCTAGGGAAGAAACAACTTAAATTGTTGATCGTGGCAATCAATTACTTCACAAAATAGGTAGAAGTAAAGCCAGTGACTACGATTACAAAGGCTAAAGTCACAAGCTTTATGTGGAAAAGCATCATCTGCAGGTTTGGAGTCCCACGTGTCATAATATCAGACAATGGAAAACAGTTTGACAACCCCAAGTTTTGAAAATTTTGCCAAGACTTAGGAGTAAAGAATCACTACTCTTCTCCAAGACACCCTCAAGCCAACAGCCAGACAGAAGTGATGAACAGAAGCTTGCTTAAAATTATCAAAACTAGGCTTGAGGGGGCAAAGGGGGCATGGCTTGAAGAACTACAAAATATCCTTTGGGCATATAGGACAACCACAAGAATTCCAACAGAAGAAACACCATTCAGGCTAACATTTGGCACTGAGGCCATCATACTAGTGGAAGTGGGACTGACGAGCTTCTGAGTCAAAACTTATGAAGACTAGAAGAACCAGCAGGAGCTTAACAGCAACTTGAACCTAATTGATGAAGTCAAAGAAGAAGATATGAAGCGAATGGCTAAACAGGAAGCAATGGGCAAATACTACAACCGAAAGGTCAAGGTAAGAAGGTTCAACACAAGAGACCTTGTCCTTAGAAAGGTATCACAAGCAACAAAGGACCCATCCCAAGGAAAACTGGGACCAGCCTCGGAAGGCCCCTATGAAGTGATTTGTCATTCCAGAGAAGGCTCCTACTACCTGAAGTCTCTAGACGGCCAAGAATTGCCTCGACCATGGAACATAGAATACTTAAAGAAATACTACCAGTAAGGAATGCTTTACATTTCAAGTTGCCTAATCTTCATATTAGTATGTATGACAATTATTACTTTCGTCATTCATAGATCAATAATACATGAAAGCATTGTCCATGCGTATTTGTCAATGATTATTCATGAGTCATTTGTCAACAAAAATATATGCAACACTTAGGAGTCATCCTTGGGAGACGTCTCTTAAAATTCTAAATCAAAAGCTGTTCACACACAGCCACCAAAGTCGACTAAATAAAAGTTGTTTAAACACAACCAATATGATCGTCATTCAAGCATGAATAGAAAAAATATGAAAAATGGTTAACCTAAAGAAGCTCCAATACCACGACTTAAAGTCACGAGTACAGTGCAACATTGTCATTCAAACATAACTCAATAAAAACCTATTCAAACACAGCTAAAAAATACTAAGTTGTTCAAACACAACTAAGATTGGCATTCAAACATGACTCAATATACAAAGTTGTTCAAACACAACTAACATCGTCATTCAAACATGACTTAATACAAAGTTGTTCAAACACAACTAAAAAATACTAAGTTGTTCAAACACAACTAAGGTCGTCATTCAAACATGACTCAATATACAGCTGTCCAAACACAGCTAAAAGATACTAAGTTGTTTAGACACAACTAAGACCGTCATTTAAACATGACTCAATAGAAGCTGTTCAAGCACAGCTAATATATATATATATATATACACTAAGATCATCGTTCAAACATGACTCAATATACAGCTGTTCAAACACAGCTAAAATATACTAAGTTGTTCAAATGCAACTAAGGTCATCATTTACGACTCAATGAAAACTGTTCAAACACGGCTCAGGAGTTCTAAGCTCATCATCCAGACATGGCTCAATAGAAAGCTAGTTAAAACATAGCTTAAGTGCTAAGGTGTTCAAACATGATCATAATTGTCATTCACACATAATTGTTCCCACATAGCCAAAAACAGAGAGCTATTCAAACGAGAGCTAAGTATAAAAAGTTGCTTTAGCACATCGTCATAAATGGTTGTCCAAGCACAACCAAACGTAACAAGAGTTTTCTGCTACAACCAACCTACCTATCATTGTCAAATTGATTGTTTAATTGCCCAAAACAACAAGCCCCAAAAGAATTGTTTAATTGCCCAAAACAACGAGCCCAAAGAAAAATATTGTACTTGCCTTGCAATAAAAAAGAAAAGGAAAGGAAAAAACATAAAGATTACTATTCGTCAGGGACAAGGTCTGCAGGGGTTGTAATTGCAGCCTCCTCCATTAATCTAGCAATGTCTGTGGCTCCCTCTATCACATTCTCCGTTGTAGCCTCAAATAGATGATCAGACATAAGTTCCTTCTCAACGTCATCCACGGCCAAGCTAGAGAGGTCCAAGCCAGGGTGATGCTTTACCATCCACTTCATGAGAAGATTAAAGCCCTCCACGTAGAACTTGCACAACTCATCAGAATACTCGTTAGAGTCTATGAAATCTTGTACCACCGTGGCCCTAAATGTCTGCAGTTTCAGCTCCAGGTCACCAATCTGCTTGTCCTTCAACTTGCAAAAGTCTTTTTCAACCTGTAAGCTTTTCTCCAAGGTTGCCATGCACTCCTTGTCATTTTCAACTTTGCTAGTAAGAATAGCAACCTTGTTCCTAAGCGTCTCATTCTCAACTAATAAAGACTTGACCAAAGGCTTAAACGTGGCCACCTTTTTTTCTAAGTCCAAGAGCCTTCTCGAGATGAACAGAGACTCCCCCAAAGCCTACAAAAAAAAAAAATTTCCCTATGCAAAAGTAAAGCAAAGAGAAAGAAGAAGTAAAAAAAAAAAAAAAAAATAGCCTGCAACGCTTACCTGCAGAAGCTTCTGAATATGGGATGACATCACCTCACTAGACTACATCGCCATCAAAGGGCTTAGGTCATCCACAGAGAATGCCTCATGAGCCTTCAAAGCCGCCGCATCAGCATCATCCCAAAAGGTAAGAAGGAAAGACTTACCACCAGCCTTCTTCTTATTCCTAACCTCTTCTCCACCAGAGGCAATCACCTCCAATGACGAGGTGGGAGAGACAGGGCACTTGGCAGGTGATTGGGTAGGAGGAAGTGCCATCACAGGATCTTTCTTAGAGGCATTGCCCATCTTTTTCTTTGACAAGAGACCATTGACAGTGCCACCCTCGGCCTTCTTCTCTTGGGCCTCAATTAGTTTCTGCTTACTAAACCTAGTCATCATTCTAAGAGGGGGAAAAAAAAGAAAAAAAAAAGAAAAAAGAAAAAGAAAAGCGCTTACTCTTTCTTACAACTTCCAAATTCTTCTGAACCTTAGTAGACGGTTTTGGACCTAAAAAGTGAAGAAATAGAGACTGAGGAACGAGCTTGTCAAAATCTTTGACGGACTCCAAGTACTCTTTCACTATTTCAACTCGACGCTGATACCTTTTCTTTAGACGAGGACACTAGGAAACTGCAAACAGAAACATAAGTAATTCATCTATCATCGTTACTCATGAAGGAAGGGAAAAGCAACTGAAAGATGAGAAAGACGCACCAGACATAAGAACTCCCCAACTACGAAAAAACTTGGCGGCTTCGTCCAGGTCCTCACTAGGGATGAACTCTCAACAACTTCTAGAGACAAAAATGAAATTTAGCTTCCAATTTCAAAGAGACAATGGGTAATCGAGGATTAACCTAGAAGCCCTATCCCACAACTTAAACTCATAATAGTAGGGGTCCTTCAATTTCCCCAGACGATAAAAATGGAGGAATTCGTCCTTCCTAATGACATCACCATCATTGGCAGACATCCAAAGCACCATGCAAGAGACGATGATCCACCAAGAGTTAGGCACTAACTATGCTGGACCAAGATGCAAGAAAAAAGTTCTCCAACAAAGGGATGAACGGGAAAATGAAGACCACTGGTAAAGTCGGCCTCGTAAAAACAAACCTCGTCAGCATATGAGTGACAAGCCCTCTCTTCGTCACTTGGGATCCTAATTTTTACAGAATTAGGGAATTGAAACCTATCCTTGATCCGCTACTCGTCCTTTCTTGTAAAGGAACACGAGATATTACAAGCTTTATAGGGGGTAGAAACAGAATTAGCCTCCAAGATCACGCGATCATCAAACGAAGATAACCCCATCTCTAGTTCACTAGACCTTACCTCAGACATCTTTAACAACCTGGCTACCTCAGCAAAATGGGAAACCAGAGGGAATAACGAAGAAAGGACAGAAGTGTATGGACAGTCCTCCCTTACGAAGAAACTAACCCTCTTGAGACACTCCCCCTTTACAGACTCGAGTAAGCAACCTAAATGAGGAAAAAAGAAAACTACCGAAGGATAACCTAACAATAGAATAATCTACCATGGAAGAACCAAACAAGAAGAAGGAGCAAGAAGAACTTACCAAGGAATGTAGGATAGAGAAAGGAAGCTCGGAGGAGAAACAAACCCTATAACAGAAACTGAATAAAATATAGAAGAAAGGAAAGAGGAGGGAAGAACGCAAAATGAGTGGCCAAAACACACGCAGGAAAATTGAGACATGTCCGCACGATGAATGCATCCTAGCTGTACACGTGGCATTCAAATGCTCAAACATTAAAACCGTCATAAATGCGCAGTACACGGAATACGAAGCGTCAGATGAATTTGTTCTTATCTTGTCAAACAAATGATAATTTGATCAAAGGGGCAACTGATAAGTCAAAAATTTATGGTTGTCACTACGTGAAGATCGTCATTTACCCAGAGAAGACGTTACGCATTTATAACGATCATTGATTACGAAATGTAATAGACAAAGCAACAGTCACAAAATGAGCTATGAACTTCAGACAAAGATTCTGTAATGCACTAGCTGTTGAGCATAAATACAGTGATTCATTGCCCATTGATTAGGCATTCAACTCTAAAAGAGAAAGCACCAGAAACCCAAGGTACGACCAAGCACATACACAAATACTCTACAAAATCACTCTCCATTCTTTTTCTCTCAAGAATCCTTCTCCCTTACTAACTTAAGTATCGGAGGCGGTTTGGCTAACACCACACTGGTGTGTTACTCTTCCACCCAATTCATTTTGCAGGTTTTCCGTCTACAAAGATGACCCCATTCACAGCATCATCCATCCACTATAACGAGGAGCTCAACTGTTGATTTTTTGCATCATCAGTTTGTATTGAAAAAAATTAGATTTGTTTAATAATAAAAAGAATTTAGATTTTTATATAGGAAAAATCAAATCTGTTTTTTTTTATGTGAAAAAAATAAGAAAAAGATTTTTTAGAAGAGAACTATATTCATGAAATAAACCTACACTACATGCATCAAACAAAACTACTCATGACTCTCTTTTTTATTTCAAAATCTGCTATGTTAAAAAAATTCAGATTTATATCTAAAGAAGATATAGATCAATTTTTTTTTTTTTTTTGGAATTTTAAAAAATTTTAGATTTGTATCTAAGGAAGATACAAATCAGTTTTTTGATTGAGAAAATTTCATATCTGCATCTTATGAAGATGCAAATCAATTTTTTTTTTTTTTTAAAAATATGATAACAAGCAGATTTTTTAAACAAAAAAAAAAAAAAAGGATCTTGACAATAAAAATGTTAAAAACATATTCCAATATAGAAAATGTCGACAACGCATGATATCAAAATTTAAAAATCAAAATTAAACAAACATATATTCATACATCACCAAATTAAAAGAGATAGAAAAAGAAGAAGTAAAGAAAAACTACCTCTTGCATGGAAGTACTCTTTTTCTTGAGAGAATATTTTAGGGTTCAAAGAAATTTATGCAATTATCTTTGAAACCTAAAAATCCTTACTCAAAAAAATGAAATTCTTAAGACTAAACCCTCCAAAACCTCTTTAACTTAAGAGAGAAAATACCACAAAGGGGAGTCAGAAAGAGAGGAAATCTGAGAGCGTGAAAAAGTTTTTGAATTTTGAGAGGCATCCCCCATTTATAGAGTTTGGAATGCTGAAAAAATAAGCAAAAAACGTATGGGGGAAAATCCTAAAAAAATGAGATTCTCTACAAGCTTCAGTATTTTGATCATATATTTTTACTCAAAATTTGTATTAATCTGAACCTTTTTTAGCCAAAGGGAAATTCGATTCTCTACAACTTTGTCAGAAATAGCCCAGTCCGAATTTTGAGTTCTACTATGCTAAAAGTCCCTTGGAATGTGAATCTGAAATTTGTTACTTGATTAGCATGTTTTTGAAATGTTTTCTAACCCTAAAATTGTATTTGGACGAATTTCAGAGTTATTTTCGTGATAAACCTCATTCCAAAGTGATAATTAGGACTTTTGAAATAATTTATGAATATAATTGTTAGGACATATGTGAATCATGTTAGGAACATATGTCAATATAGAATTGGCTAATTTTTTGACAAAACGCACTTTACTTGTAATTTGGTAGATCTAGGATGTGTTTAATACTTCAAGGAACAAGGTTTCAAGTCCAAGTGTTAAAGCCATGCAAATTTGTCCAAGAATCAAGTAAAGAAGTGCTAGATTTTAAAGCTCGACAGCTATCTCAACAGATAGAATCTATCGAGGTTTAAAAGGTTGTGTAAGCTCGATGCTTGACAATTGCTCAATAGATAAGCTATTTATTGAGATTTACAAAAATCAGATTTTTAGTTCTAATTTGACTTCAATCCGTGTATATTTTTTTAGGCTTTCTTTTCTCACAACAGTAAACATATATAAGGATTATTTTAAGGGCCGTCACAGCTAATGCAACTTAATGCAAAAGTTTTTGACAAGCATATTGTGACCGGAGACATATGCCCTTTTTCATCTTTCTCTTTAAGAAGCTGCTGCGTTTGTATGTCATAGGGTTTTGTAACCAAAGAGTTTCGTGATCTTCATCGTGTTGACGAACTGAAGAACTTTGCAGCCAACATCTTTCTCAAGTTGGTAGTTAGTCACGTACTTGGATCCGTGCATCGATTGGTTAGTCACTTACTGAGAGTCGTGCATTAAAAGGAGAGATTGTCACTACAGAACAAGTCCAATTGAGTATTGGGGTAAGGGTTCAACTGTAGGTTGGTATAAGGTACTAGGATTCCTTTACTTGTAATCGCTTGTTGTAATAATAGTGGATTCTTAGGAGTGGTGACCTTAAAATTACTCGATAGGGTTTTCGCCTTGGAGATTTTCCCCATTCATAAACAAATCACCGTGTCAACTTTATTTTCTGCTGCATATTAACTTAGTTGGTGATTTGTTTGTGCTATCACGCGTATTGCATGTTAATTAAATTAATTAATTAACTTGGCTAATTAATTGGTTAATTTATCACAAGAGGTCAATACATTCTTGGCCTATCAATAATTATCCTAAAAGCCTAATTATCTACAGCCTTTAGATATTATTAGCTTATTCATATATATATATATATATATATAATCGAAACCTCTGAAACTTCCATAGTTTTCCACGTCAGCATTAATTAATTAAATATTATAATTACAAAATACAGTAATTATTTAGCATTATTTAAATATCTTTCTTCCCAACCAAATACACTAGATACTTCTTAAAAATACAAAAAAAAAAAAAAAAAATATCTCTCTCTCATTTGTCACACTAAAGTCTCCTTCCCCTAAACTTAAAACTCACCCTTTCCTTCCTCCAAAATCAAAAACCAAAACTTAGTTCCTCCTGCTGCCTTCGTCGTCGCCACCACGAATCATCGCCACCACATTGATTTCTCTCTGCATCTCCATCGTCTATTTTCTAATATCTACGTTCATATTTTTTTTCCTAGGGTTTTGATTTGGAAAACCGGTTTTGCTGTTGATTCACCACTAATCTCCTCTTTCACAGGTAACTTCTTTTCTCTTTTTTCTCTCTTTGGAGCACTGGGCATTCAGGTTTTTCTCTCTCACTCTTTGGGTTTTCAGTTTTGGTAGATATTTGGATTCCAATTGGTTCTTAATTTTTCCACTCCTACTTAGAATTTTGATTTTTAGGTTTTTGAATGTTTTCATAGATATATAGATTCCAATTGGTTCTTAATTTTTCCACTCCTACTTAGAATTTTGATTTTAGGTTTTTGAATTTCTTGATTTTAGCTAATCGGAGAATGTTCCATGACAACATAGCTAATAAGAATACTTTTAAATTTTCTCAATCTTTGCAAGTACCTTAGTGCTGGTGATTGTAAGGGAAAACTTCATATCTATTACCTACAAACTTCTTATTATTCATGCTTTCAAGTAATGCATTCACCTACATGCAATTTTGAAATATTCCTTTCAGGTTATGCTTTCTAACAAGCGTTTAGGTCCTATGCATCTTAGAATATTAATATTTTGGAAATTTTGGTAGGTTACTCATGACGCATAGATCCTCTCATTGAGCTTTAGCTTATCAAGTAAAAAGGAGGCTAATTCTGAAGAAGCCGCAGATTGCCAGTCCTTCCTTGCATCAAGGGGCCACAATTGAATGATCCATCTTTATGATGTCAGTAGGTTTGCTACTTTCCTCTATTTTTTATTTTTATTTTGTTAATCTCGGCCCACACACTAGGGTTTCTGTACTGCTATTTATCTCTGTGAGTTATGGACTTCTTTCATTGTAATTTTGGATTGTTCTTGCTTCATTTTGAACGAAATTTCCTGAATTTGCTGCAATCCTTGATGGGTACTACTTAATGAAAAGTTATCTGTCTCATATATGTGACTTCAACTTTTTTTTTTTAATCTAACTTTTATATCAAGGTTAGCAATCTAACACTGACCCAAAAAACAAATGAAATAAATATGACTTTAGGCTTACTTTGTCTTGAAGATTTTCAGTTTTAATTTTTAATTTTTTTTGAGTGTATACAATATATGCTTACATTAATGATTTTTTTTTTCATATAGCGGGTAATTTGTTTGTGTATTTTAGAGACATTTCAATGGTTAATATAATATTATTGTCTTGGTTTGTGTCAAATTGTAATTTATAGGTCTTAATTTTATGTTTTCAGTTAGGTTGTAGCTGTTGCTTTGCAAATAGCTTTTGTTTGCAACATATATTTTTTGAAATTCATACATATATTTCTAGGACATGAACATTCAACTAAGAAGACATATGCTAGATACATGGAACTTTTCTTCCTTCTAATTTCAAGTGAATATTTGTTCTTATGCTCCTTATTTCGAATTATGGCAAGGCAATTGATGCTTGTCATGTTTCATTTGTTTTTGTTGTTTTTTTTGTAGTGTCTGGATTTTTGCTGCCTAGAATGTTACTTTTATGTTGATGAAATATCTTAAAGTGCATATTGGGTTTTCATTATTGGATATTTTGTTGCTCTTATTATTGGAAGGCTGAATAGAGTCTTCCTTGATTGCATATACAAACATATATGATTTTGAAAGAATTGGAAACGACATTTATTTTTTGGCTTTGGAACTGTAACTATTGTGTTGTCTATTTCGACTATACTCTTGATTAGAGTCAGTTATTGTTGAAATTTTTATTTGACTGTTTTGGAGGTATTATGGTATTCTATTATTGTTGAAATTATAGGTAGTCCTTTTGAAAAAAAAAGGTAGTTATTTGATCACATTATATGCAGGGAATGGTTGCAACAATAATGCATGATGTGTGTTTGAAAAAATGTCTTAAAAATTTGCACTGCACACTATTTCATAAAAATCTATACTGCAGTACACTATTTTATAAAATTTTCACTGTTTTGAATAACTTTCTGCATTGTTTTTAAATAACTTTCTATAAACCATTCTGTTTCGTATGTTGGTATTTGCTGTTTCATATTTTGCAGCAGAGTGAAAAGAAATCGAGTTAATGCTTCTATGTCATGTAAGGTTTTGGACATTGGAAGTTGTAATTTTTTTGTTTGTTGCCTTTTCATAATTTATTATACGTTAGTATTGCATAAATTGTATTGGTATAAATTGTTTTATTTTTCTATTTGTAATCTTTACATCTATGAATTCAGATTGCAATAACAATTAAGGCTTAGTTGATTTTCGAGTTGACTAATATTTGCTCTATTATTTTAGGCATTGGATTTTTTTATGCATGTTGAGGCTGTTTCATTTTGTTAGAAATTCCCAGCCAAGAGACTTTAGGCTTTGCTTGAGGACTTGTGTTTTTATACCATGAAATTTTTTCTTTCCCTGCCTCAGTATTGATAAGTAACATCTGTTTATAAATGTGTGGCCTTTCAAAAAGCCACACGTTGAGTTATTCCTTTGTTTAAAGTTCCACTGTAAAGGCTGGATTTGGCATGTTGGATTATATTCTCAAAGTTTTAATTGAGCATCTGTTTGGGTGTTGAGGAAAAAAACAGTGAAGCAAAAGTAAATGGAAGCACAATCAGTTGTGAAGGGATTTTTTAGATACGTTGGCAAATTGTGAATTTTTCTTTGTTAATGTTCAGAGTGTTCACTATTGCGAACATGATGTCCTTTTCTTTGTAATAAATCTTTGATTACCTATCCAAAAAAAAAGCGAGTTTTGATTTGTTAATTTGCCAATTGTGGATTACTTTGTAGGTTTTGGTTGATATTTTTTGGGTAGAGATTTAACAAAGCAATGAACTATAGCTTTGCTTTAAATTTTTTTTTTTTTTTTTTCTATTAACCATTTTCTTTATGTTCTTTATACTAAGATATGTCTATGCCCTATAGTATTTTATTTGATTTTCATTGCTTATCTTTTCTACAAATTATTCAATCCAACAGATTTGTGGATAAGCATCTCACTTTTATTTTGTTTTTTGATAGGATAAGCATCTTGCTTTGATTGGTAATTTGGTGCTTTTTTTGTGTTTGCTGCATAATTTTTATTTTTCACAAATTTGTTATTCCATAGATAATTTGAGCTATATTTGTTTCTTTTTTATCTGTCCATGGTATTTGGATCCTATTTCAATGAATGGACCAATACCATTGGGTGTGTAAGTATAACAACTTGAGTTTCATCATATAGTGTTATAATTTTTTCAATGATATGATTATGATTTAAAATGGTATGGAGAGCTGCAAAGATATGTTTAATCCAAATTCCTAAAGGAGCAGCTATGCTAATTGTGAGTCCCTATAAGATGCATTTAGATGTTATTGATGCTACCACTTCCCTTATTGTTATATCACTAAATTATCCTCTAAACTTATTATATTCATAAATGCTCTTGACTGATTTCTGTCTTTAAAAGGGACCCGAATAATGGTTGGTGGCCTCCTTTGCAAATCAAATTCTTTTCAAAGCTACCAGTAGAATTCCACTTTGATGATAGAATATTAAAGGGTTGATTTGGAACCATTGTAATGTTTGAACAGTAGATCTGACAGGCAATACTACCAAAAGAGTATAATCAGCCCAACTTGGAGTTATCTAATCTAGAAGTAACTTGAAAGTCACATATTTTGGAAGCCTTGAACTATTTAGAATTGGTTTTCAAAAGGATCTTGCTGTTAGTCATTTGCTGTTATTTTAATGACTTAATTTAAAAAAGGTTGAATTAAATGACTTCATTTTAGGAGGTTTCGTTATTTTGGTGATTTAGAAGGTGTAGAAGTAGTGGAAAAGGTAGAGGTAGAGGTAGAGCTGGAGATGGAGGAGTATGAAGCCCTTGAAAAGTTTGGAAATGACCTCTGATCTTCAGGTATGATATCTTCATTTTGTATTTTGTTAAAATATTTTATCCAGTTATTTAATTTTGATTAACTTTGCATTAGTTGATGGTTTAATGATTAATATAGATTTGATTATATTGGAACTAAGGGAAAAAGAAATTGGGTTTTATATTTTAATCTTAGGTCTCATGTTCTTTTCATTTTTTAGGATTGAACTTGATTCTGAAGTGATGATGTCTCTCTCTGAAATTTTGGAAATGTGTC
Organism: Quercus ilex subsp. ballota; assembly: GCA_032727855.1. NCBI lineage: Eukaryota > Viridiplantae > Streptophyta > Magnoliopsida > Fagales > Fagaceae > Quercus > Quercus ilex. The sequence continues at coordinate 34,070,758 of CM064917.1, forward strand.
GAAAACACAAGAGCTGTTTAGACCCCTAAATTAAAGTTACGGCTTGGTTGATTTTACACTAACCTAATACTAAGTGCAGAATAGTGTAAACACAAACTTATAAGCAAGAGAACTACTCTAATCCATATTTAAAGCAACACAATAGTAAAAATGAAATGAACAAGAGTAGGGAAGATAGATGCAAACACAGATAACACCGAGACGTGTTATCGAAGAGGAAACCGAAGAACTCGGCGAAAAACCTCTCCGCCGCCCTCCAAGCGGAAATCGATCCACTAGACAATCAGTTGGGATACATGGGTAAGCAAAAGACCCTCCAAGCCTAATCTACCCTCTGTACCTAAGCCCTCCAAGCTCCTACTCTAACAAGGCTTCTCGGAACCGTGTCTTGTCTGGTTTTCCGGATCCCGTAACAAGCTCCATTTTGCATCTGCCATCTTTGACTTCTTCCAATGCTTCCCAGTAGCACCAAACCTCTACTTGACACTCTCAAAGGGTGTGGTGAGTGCTTGGGCTATCAACCTCTCAATGATATGGATATGGAGAGGCAAGAGATGAGGAAATTCCCAAAACAAATGTGTAGAGGATTGTGGGAATAACAATCTCTAACTCTCAAGGTGTTTGGCTAGGGTTTTCTCTCAAAAGCTCTCCTTTACATTTGTAAGTAATGTGGGTATAAATAGTGTAGGCACAGAAAGTGTGTATCAGACCAGACAGACTAGCAGAACAGAATGCCTCGCAAGTGTCTCGCCAGAAGACCTTACCCGCGAGATACTCGCGAGACACAGCTGTCTCCATCTGGCCTGAATCTTCGCATTCCAGCATGTGCAGGGCACATGAGTTACTTTGCGGGATGTTAAGTCGCGAGCTACCCACGAAAACACTTCATTCTTCATTTGATTGAGTCTTCACACTCTATCTCTCTAACACACAACCCTTACAATGAAATCCCACAATAAATACAGGGTACAATAGATTGAATAAAATTACAATCAAATTTGGCACGGAATATAAGCCAACAAAACATATAGTTGTAAATAACAACTTCACAATCTCCCCATTTGGCTATTCCTTGACAAAACCCCTAAAACAGACTCTAGACTTAAACGTGAGTTTGGGAACAGTTGCAAAACTCACTCACACCTAATCTAGAAGCTGTGAAGCACTTGCACGTATATACCTGTAACCTGAAACACCTGCGCACAAACAAAACTTTCATTAAGCTTATGACAAGTTGAACACAAGGTACGTACATAAGCAAGTAAAATGTGATCAAGTTTGTAAACAATGTAAAACATGTAAGCATATCTTGATCAAGCAAAAACAGTCATTCAAAATGACTACAATGAACATTTAGCAAGTAAATGCTCATCCGGACACGCAATGCAATTAAGAAAAATCCAAAGGATCAATTGCATGTCCCACACTCAACCAATGCAAAATACACGAAGTATTTGCATCTAGGATACAAGATCCTACTTGGGCACAAGAGTGAAGTACTCAAGACATATTAGCAATATCTAGAAGTACAAAAAAAAAAATGCTACAAAAGCATTGAGATGGACACAAATTACTGATAATAAACTGAAATATAACAGAGTATCAAAGTTTTAAACAAAAGCAATAACAGTATAAAACAGCAGTTATAAAAACTAAAAATAAACAGAAGTGAACCATTTATGAACCAATAACCAATGCTTATAAGTCTAAACCTATGCTCCCCCTAACATTGTGCAAGCTCTTCCGTAGCTCCCCCTCAAAATTTTCTCCCACTTTTTGACAGGAATGGCCAAAGAGCTAGAATTGATCTGACTCGGAGTCTGATCCTCACGCCATGGACAAGTCCTCGATCTGAGAAGACAATGCTGTGATTTGTCCCTGAACATAGGCAAACTGGGTCGCGATGTGCTGCACATGGGAGTCTAACATGATGAACATCTAGTCCACTCTCTCCTAGAGACGATCTAGTCTATTTGGTCCTTATGCTGGTGCAGAAGAAGATGGCTGTGCTGAAGGTTCTAGAGCAGCAGTAAATCGATCAATCTCTTCTTCTGTATCACCATCTGCGGGCTCAACACGTGGTTGTGGTATGGTATGCACCCCGGTCTTAGAGCCTTTGATGTGTGTTGTGCTCCTTTTCAATTTATGGGCACCAATGGGGTAGTCCCTCTAAACTATTGTGAGGCCACTGGGAAGTTTGAGCTTTTCCTTAGCAATTAATCCCATAATCAGAGAGGGAAAAGGCATTACAGTCCATGAATTCTGCTTCGTAATGCTCTTCTTCAGCACATGGATGATATGGCCACAAATATCTATCTCCTTATGGGTAAAAAGATCATACAGAAATCTTGTTCTTAGAGCTGATAGTGTGGTGAGGTTGGTGACCGGATACAAGTTGTGGATCATCACGTATGCTAAAGCCCTCATCTCTAGTGAAAATGGTATTGTGTTCATGGATGATTTCTTCGGTGTGCCACTAAGTACTTTAATCATCTCATCAATAGAACCCAATCTGTCCTCATACGCCACCGTAATTGCCTAAGAGGGAGGACAAACCTCCAAAAAATCTTGGATGATCTCTCTTGTAATTACAAATTCTTTACGCCTTACCCAGCACTCGATACGATCTCCTTCGACAGCAGCATTTAAGAAAAACTCCTTGATTATCTCTGAATAAACAACCCAAAAATAGATTATATAAACTCAAAACAGCGTACAAAAACACAAAACAACATGCTAAAAAGATAAACTAAGAAAATAAAGGCACAGTGCATGAAATAAGGTAGGTGTGCATATGTGTGTGTGTGCTGGTGCATGATTGTGCATGTGCTGATGCATGAGGATGCAGCATAAGTGCATGAGGTGTGCCTAGAGGTGTGCATGGCATGGCATTGAGGCACAAACTAAACAAAGTGTGTAAAGCACACACAAATTGATCAAAAAATGATTCATATGATCAAACAATACTAAAACCAAAGATTGGAACTCAGTTTAGTCCAAAACAACACAGAAATGTCACTTAGACAATCTGTCAAACACATGACATGCAACAATGCAAAACAGTCATGAAAAATGCATAAACATATGGATAAAATGCCTCAATACATGCTCAAACTGCCACAAGGGGCCAACACAGATGCAGAAACAGCAAATGGGACTCAGCCCAATCAAAAAGAATGAAAAATTTTCACAGAAAATAGAAACCCAACCCAATTTTCAAAAATCCCCAATTTTTGAAACCCTAACTTAAATTTCTGCATAAACTTAGAAAAACATGAAGAAAATGTTTTAGAAAACATACCTTGTTGTCAGAAATGCAGAAAATAAGCTTGAGATTGATAGGGTTTGAATGAAATAGAGATTTGGGTTAAAAGGGGTTCAAGAGACTTATGTGAGGGAAGTGAAAAGGATTTGAAAAACTGTCACATCTGCTACATAATAACTAAAAACACGCATTTTTCGCGGGTTAGGCAGTGGTGACGCAATCATGAGAAGGGCCACTGAAGCTTAAAAACTTTTGCAAGAAGCTTTATGTCGCAAGATAGTAGTGAGACAGTCGCGATAGCTTCTGTCTGATTTTTAAAAAAATTTAGTTTTAGCCAAACAGCATTTCGTGGAAAGCTGTTGGTTGAAAAGTAGTCGCGAGACAGTCACGAGAGTCTCTGTGTGAAATGATGAAAAATTTATTTCCCTCAAGCTCATTTCGTGGGAAGCTTTAAGTTGCGAGCTTATCGCGAAACACCCTCTGAACCAGTTTTTGAAGAAAAAAACACAAAAATGCATTTTGAACAAAAACTAAAAGCACGAAAGTATAAAATCACTTTCAAAAACAAATAAAACACTCAAAAATCTTTTTGGGTTTGATCATCAAGTATTTGAGCATACCTATCACATTTGAACATGTACAATCACACAAATGAGATAAGCATTCATTGAATCAAAGTTCTGTGTGTTCTGGGTGAGTATCAAGTGTGAAACAGTCCTTAGACTGGAGTAAAGCTTCAATGATCAATTCAATCAAGTCATACACAACTGATACTAGGTCAAGTGGTCTATCTCAATTATAGAAATGAACATATATGACCTCCCACAAATTGATTACAAAACTTAGAAGCTTTTCATTTGGCTTCTGCATAAATCATAACATTTGATTCTTTTTGGATAATACATCTCTTTTTGAGATCAGTGCTTGAAATTTTTGATATTTCAACATAGAGAATTAGCCTTTGGCTTTTTAAGCACCATACATTTGAAAACAAAAGTTGCTTTCCCTTTTTCCTAGTCAAATACTAGTATGTGCAACAGGCTTTTGCAGCTCGATATCTCTTTTCATTTGAAGATTTACATTTGGTGAGTTCTTTTGCAAAAACATAAGAAAAAGGGAAGAGATATAGACACAAGTCTATGCAAGTATCAAGACCATTAAGACTATTGACCAATCATTCATGACAAGCTTGAAGATCTATTTACAACAATCAAACATAGTTTTCAAGATTTCTTCCACAAAGATAAATGTGCATACAAAACAAGCTAAGCTCGTAAATGCACTATGCCATTAGTACGAAGGTACTAGGCCAAACTCACATGTGATATACACAAAACAAGCAATCAAACTTTTTGAAGATTTTTCAACATTTTATGGGTTTTTCAATTTTTTGAACACACCCAAAAGCAAATGATACAAATCAAAACAAGCATGTAGAGATGCATGAGCAAATGTCCCTAAACATCGGAGGTATTGAAGCATGGACATGTTAAAAGGCTTATGCATGAGTACCCCTTTTCACCCACATGGCACGTGCGTTTGGGGTGATATCCTTAAAAGATTGTGTACGAGAGTTAGGACTTTCAAACCATCTAGTAAAGCTCTCCAGGCAAGTGGTGAAGGCACCGATCATTTTCATCAAGTCCATCACGTCGGAATCACCATTTTGACCTCTTGATTGATCAGCAACCCAATTTCTTTTGTCATTTTTAGGGCTTTTTGACCTCTGAACACTTGCATTCTTCAAGGCCTTCAGCTTATGGCAATTTCGTTTGGTGTGTCCTTGAAGTCCACAAAAATGATAGAAATGTTGAATTCTCGGACCTCTTTGCAAGTTTGGAGGTGATTTCCCTTGAATCTTAGGCTTGACCACAGTTTGATTACGAGGTTTATTCAACACCCACTGGTCAACTATATTCTTCTTCTTTTCATCCTTTATTTTCTCAGAAGTAGGGGTAGCTACAACCGGCTCCTTGGCTTTCACAAAGCTCACATCTTTGGTGGCATTGGCCAATGAGCCACTCCCTCCGGTATATCCCAACCCGGACTTATCTAAGAAATGTTTTTAAGAAGATATAACATCATCTAACTTCTTCGTGGATATCCTATCTATCTTGACATTTGCTTGCACTACTTCTAGCTCAAGAAATTTGATTTTTTAATAAGCTTTAGTCAGCTCACCATTCAGCATCTCTATCTCACACTTGGCCTCTTTATAATGCACTAGAAGACTTTTATAGTCCTCCTCTGCCTTCTTCATCTTTTTAACAGCTGCCTTGGCCACTCTTCTATATTCTCCTAACTTTTCAAGTAAGGAATTGTTGTTTTCTTGTAGACCGGTTGAATCTTCATCTTCTTCAACATCTGATTCTTCTACAATTCCCATGGATTCCTTATCGCTATGCTCCCCAAGTTCTTGCACTAGTAAACTCAGGTCCTCCGAGGACTCAGCATGAGCAATAGTCATAAAGGCGGAGTAGTTTCCTTCTCCATCACAGCTCTCTTCAGAATCAGAATTTGAAGAATCCGAATCACTAAGCGTTGTGGCATACGCCTTGCCCTTTCCTCGTAGATAGTTGGGACACTCCTTCTTGAGATGTCCATGGCCATTGCGTTCATAACACACAATGCCTTAAGGAGACTGAGAATCATTTCCATCTTTCTTCTTAAATTCCTTCATATCAACCTTGGAGGATGAGAACTTCCCTCTACTGAACGGTTTCCCACTGTTCTTCATTTTCAGAAATTTCTAGAAGTTCTTTGCAAGGAATGCTACATCCTTTTCCACTCCATCTTCTTCGGAGGAATCATCCATTCTTTCGGTGATGGTTTTAAGAGCAAGAGATTTACTTGTCTTATGAGAAGGCAGTCCAAGCTCATACGTTTGAAGAGAGCCAATGAGCTCTTGGATCTTAATTTCATCCAAATCTTTACTTTCCTCTATAGCTGTGACTTTCACTTGGAAGCTCTCCGGTAGGGACCTCAAAAATTTTCTCACCACCTTAGCATCCTCAATCTTTTCACCAAGATTGAGCTTCACAATCACAATTTCGTTGAGCTTTCCATAGAATGAATCAAAGGACTCATCATCTCCCATCTTAAGCTCTTCGAATTTGGTGGTAAGCATCTAAAGCTTTGTGTCCTTCACTTTCTTTGTTCCTTCATAAATGGTCTCCAATATCTCCCAAGCTTCCTTGGCTACTATCATGTGCGAGATCCTGTGAAACTCGTCTGGAGACACACCACAAAATATAGCATTCAAAGCTTTACTGTTAGCGTTAGTTGCCGCAAGAGCTACTTTATCCCAAGTGGATTTAGCAGCCTCCAGCCTAGTCCAACCTATTTCAACCGCATCCCAAACAGTATCATCAATGGAACATAAGAATGCCCTTATTCAGACTTTCCAAAAAGCATAATTACTACCATCAAAATATGGTGGAACATTTAAAGATTGAGACCGGTCCATCTCAAACGGGATCAAGGAACACACTCAGGTATTTAAACCACAGCGAGTGTACCTGCTCTGATACCAATTGAAAGCTCGGAAATGTGTCGAAAACACAAGAGTTATTTAGACCCTCAAATTAAAGTTACGGCTTGGTTGATTTTACACTAACTTAATACTAAGTGCGGAATAGTGTAAACACAAGTGTATAAGCAAGAGAACTACTCAAATCCATATTTAAAGCAACACAGCAGTAAAAATGAAATGAACAAGAGTAGAGAAGGGAGATGCAAACATAGATAACACCGAGACGTGTTATCGAAGAGAAAACCGAAGAACTCGGCGAAAAACCTCTCCGCTGCCCTCCAAGCAGAAATCGATCTACTAGACAATCAGTTGGGATACATGGGTGAGTAAGAGACCCTCCAAGCCTAATCTACCTTCTGTACCTAAACCCTCCAAGCTCCTACTCCAACAAGGCTTCTTGGAACCGTGTCTTATCTATTTCTCCAGATCCCACAACAAGCTCCATTTTGCATCTGCCATCTTTGGCTTCTTCCAATGCTTCCCAGCAGCACCAAAACTCCACTTGACACTCTCAAAGGGTATGGTAAGTGCTTGGGCTATCAACCTCTCAATGATGTGGAAATGGAGAGGCAGGAGATGAGGAAATTCCCAAAACAAATGTGTAAAGGATTGTAGGTATAAAAATCTCTAACTCTCAAGGTGTTTGGCTAGGGTTTTCTCTCAGAAGCTCTCCTTTACATTTGTGGGTAATGTGGGTATAAATAGTGTAGGCACAGAAAGTGTGTATTAGACTAGACAGGCTAGTAGAATAGAATGTCTCGCAGGTGTCTCGTGGGAAGGCCTTAGCCACGAGATACTCGCAAGACACAGCTGTCTCCATCTGGCCTGACTCTTCGCATTCCAGCATGTGCAGGGCACATAAGTTACTTCGCGGGATGCTAAGTCGCGAGCTACCCACGAAAACACTTTATTCTTCAATAGCTTGAGTCTTCACACTCTCTCTCTCTAACACACAACCCTTACAATGAAATCCCACAATAAATACAAGGTACAACAGATTGAATAAAATTACAATCAAATTTGGCAAGGAATATAAGCCAACAAAACATATAGTTGTAAATAACAACTTTACACTCTTAGTTGTCTATGCTTCTGAGGATGTGTTACATCTTTGTCTAATTCTTTAGCTAGATTAAAAAAATTTAGATAAATTATTGACTTTGTGTTTGATTTGGTTTTATAGATTTTTGTAGATTAGCTTTGATTTTGGGAACATTTTTTTTCTATTCAAATCAATACCATTTGGTTTCTAAATTTTTTTTCCTGTATATCACTTCCTAGTTTTTGTAAAAAAGTCACACTCAAAAGTTGTTGATTGGTATGCGAATTTTGTTGACAAAACTGTAAAGCCTGATATTACTAAGAATAATATCCTCCTAATAGACAGTTTAAACTCTTTGTAGCAAGATGTTGTTTACTGGTACACACAAAAGTCATAGCTTCCACCATTGTGGTGGTTTTGGTACAAGTATGCTTTCTTTTCATTGCAAGATATTTCTCTTAATGCTTTTGTCTCTCTTTTACTTTTGTTTACATCTTGTATATTTTTTACTACAGGGAAAATGTCATATCTCAATTTGGAGAGGTTGAGGAAGAATAGGGTCAAAGCCGAAGTCCAACATGGAGATTTTATCTCATTTGGTAAGAATATCATTCCATATTTTTATATATGATAAATGTCACTGATGTCGTAGATATTTATTATCTAATTTTTTTTTTTTAAATGCTTTGGGAAAGGTGGGTTAGGCTGATTTCAAGACTCAAACTTGGAACACATTGCTTGATAGTGGTTGTACTGGATATCATCAAATCTATATTAATCATATATTAAATAATCGGATATTGAATAACCGGATAAAATATTTTAACAAAAAAACATAATGAAGATATCATACCTGAAGATCAGATGTCATTTCCAAACTTTTCAAGGGTTGTACTGGGTTAATGGTTGTACTAGATATTGCATGATATTGAAGCTATACTGGATATTTACTATCTAATTTTGATGATATTGGCTATACTGGATATTGCATGATAGTGGTAATGTTTTTCAGAGACTTCTAATTATTGATTTCGTCCTTTTCAATGTTGGGCTTTTCTAGGTTTTGCATGTAATGCTATTCTTAAAATTTTAGTTGATAATCTGTTTGAGTGATGAGGGGAAAAATTCAAACGTCTTGATTTGAATTATATGGAGTAGCAAGTATGGTTAAGCTATATATAGGTAAATCATTCCAAATTTTTGCAACATTCCCTATTATAATGTTTTGAAGATAAAAAAAATATTATGTAGAGGGTTGTAATTTAGTGCTTGAGTTTTTTAATCAAATTTATGGTGAGTATTTTTGCTATATGTTATGTATATTAAGCAAGTTTAGGGGTGATATTGTCAAATTTCATCTTGTGAACTTTGAAATCTTTGTGAACATGTAATTTTTTTGTTCTGCCTCCTATCCATGGCTATGGCATGTTCTTTTTGATTTTAGGGTAAGGATTCTATAGATTTCTTAGAGTAATGCAAGATGGAGGTTGTCTAATCTTGACTTTTGAGTAAAATTTGATGGCCAAAATTGCACCATATTTGTCATAAATAAAAATATATATGTTGCAACTAACAATGGCGAAATTGCCAATTGATGTGCAATCATTAAAATGTTAAACTTTGGTTAAAAGGTTGATATCAACCTAATTTTTAGCATCTGTCACAATTTTAAGTGAATACATGTAAATTTGTTGAAATGTTAATTTTTTATGCCTTACAGGGCTCTGAGGAGTACTTAAATTTGATTCTAGATGATTCTGGAAAAGTCAACATTAAGAGGAAGAGAAAAAAAACTTTAGGTGGGTTCATTTTCTCATTTTCCTTTACTTTTAATCTCCCAAATGTGCATATCATGAATGTAGTACATCTATTTTGTTATGGGTTAATTACATCAAAAAAAATGTAAAGGGTAGATTCTTCTTAAGAGATGCAACACAACAACCACCTCTCTCTCTCTCAAAATAGTGGAAAGCAATGATTTTAGCAATTTTGTAAATTGGCATTATGTTTCATTTTCAGTCTCAATGAGGTCTAGCATCTTTGTTTACTGGCAATGTTAGAATTTAGATACATCTTGGATATCAAGAATGATTAATGTAATTTATGAAAGATATTTGATTGAATGAGTATGGAATTAACTATATTTGCGTAATTAATCGTATTGAAGTGTACATATATTAGTTACATATTTTCTAAATATGATCTCAAGCTCTTGGTTATCACGATATCTCATTGTATGTGATAGATTTTATTACTTTGTAAGTGATAGATTTTTTTGGTTTGGTATAAAATTTATACCACGATCTTTTTTTTTTTTTTTTCTCATATTGGGGAAGCTATCAATAGCTTTCTCGCGCATCGCACGGGTTAGCAACTAGTTTGTTTTAATCCTATGCAACAAATCTTACTTTAAGAAAAATACTCCACCAATCACATAAATTCATTTAATTAATTTTAATCATTAACCAATCAAAATTAATTTCAATTAATCACACATCGGCTTCACCCCATACAATGCATGTAGTCCATGAAAACTTGATCTCATGATATCTTTCAATCCAACAGTTTGATTTGGAAATCCAACATACCGTCACGACCATTAGAATCTCAAGATCATTTTTATGATATGCAATGAATGAATTAATGCAGGTAGTGCATTCATGAATTTTGGGTATATGATTGGTCATTCTAGTCATCTTCCTTGATTAAATTATGGATGCAAAATCAAATGTCTGCACACAGAGCTTGCAAAGCGAATGTCAATGTAAAAAAAAGTCACTGATTTTAGTAGCCATGATTTAATTGAGGTTGATTTTTCAAAGATTACCTAGCCCTAGAACCTAAAATCTTGGAACATAGAACTAATGCTTTACCTTTTGAAAAGAATGAAAATTGTGAATACTTGACCTACTTGATAGCTGATGAATTTTGAAATGGTTCTTGATAATTGTGGTGACCTAAAGGCTTTTCTATCTCAGTCTGAATGTGGATGGTAACCAAGGGGCTTTTCTACCTCGGAATTGGAAATGTGGCAACCAAGGGGCTTTTCAACCTCGATCTTGAAGAAAGGTAACCAAGGGGTTTTTCAACCTTGGAGCAGGAGCTGTGGCAACCAAGGGGCTTTTCAACCTTGATCTTGAAGAAAGGTAACCAAGGGGGTTTTCAACCTTGGAATCGGAGCTGTGGCAACCAAGGGGCTTTTCCACCTCCATCTAAGCTGTGGTGACCAAGGGGCTTTTCAACCATGATCTGAGCTGTGGTGACCAAGGAGCTTTTCAACCTTGATCTGAATTATGGAGACCAAGGGGCTTTTCAACCTAAATCTTAAAGAAAAGTAACCAAGGGGTCTTTCAACCTTAGAACCGAAGCTGCAATGACCAAGGGGCTTTTCAATCTCTATCTTGAAGAAAAGACAACCAAGGCGTTTTCAACCTCGAAGTAGGAGTTGTGGCATCCAATGGGCTTTTCAACCTCAATCTTGAGGAAAGGTAACCAAAGGGCTTCTCAACCTTGGAACCGGAGCTGTGGCGACCAAAGGGCTTTTCAACCTTAATCTGAGCTGTGACGACCAAGGGGCTTTTCAACCATGGAATCAGAGCTGTGACGACCGAGGGGCTTTTCAACCTCGATCTGAGCTATGGCAACCAAGGGGCTTTTCAACCTCGATCTTGACGAAAGGGAACTAAGGGGCTTTTCAACCTTAGAACTGGAGCTATGGCAACCAAGGGGCTTTTCAACCTCGATCTTGAAGAAAGGGAACTAAGGGGCTTTTCAACCTTAGAACCGGAGCTTTTGAAATGTCGATCAAAGGGCTTTTCTTCTTCGATCAGAATTGCTGCCTACAAAAAGTCAAAATTTAGGATTAGACTTTAAATGATGAGGGCTTTGTTATCCCAGTGGGGATTGAAAATTTGAAATTTGGAATTGAGAGTTTGATGTTGAGATATTGTCATTGTGTTGTTGTGTGCTCTTGTTGAAATTTGGGACATTTTGATCTGTTGTATTTTTTCGTCATGGTGTAACTTGAACAATGTTGGTGGCTCATGAATTTTGGCAATGTTGGCAATTTGTGATGTTGTTGAATGAACTTTGGCTTGAATTTTGGGGCATTGAGGTTGTGAAAAATTTGTGGTGTAGGCTTGGATGAATACATTCATGATGCATGTGGAAAATTTTGTTGACATGTGCAAATTTTATTTCATGAACATGGCACAATTTTGTGGGTATGCGTATGGAAAAATTTTATGGGTATGGAAAAATATTTGTGGACACGGAAAAATTTTATGTGTATGAGATTTTGGCTATTAAAAAATCTTTGTCGGGTATGTGATGTTGGATCATGGACAACTTTTGTGGTTATGATCTTGGACATGTAGGAATTTTTGGTTGTGATTTTGGACATGTAGAAATTTTTTGGTTGTGATTTTGGAACATGAAGAAATTCTTTGTTGTGATCTTAGACATGAAGAAATTCTTTGTTGTGATTTTGGACTGAAAATTTGGAAATTTTTGGTTGTGATTTTGGGACTGAAAATTTGAATTTTTTTGGTTGTGATTTTGGGACATTTAGATATATATATATATATATATATTTGGATTATGGTTGTGATGTTGATTCAAACTTTGTTTTGTAAAACCTCAAGAGCCAAGGCAATCTTCAAATGTTGAAAGGCATATGGGAGATACTGTCTCCAAACATCAAGAACATTACCAATGAGGCCGGCTTTCAAACTTTTTTCCAAGCTTTACTGAATCAGGAAACCCAAGAGTACAAGGATCTTCAGCTACTCCTTGCTTTGTCAGAACGGTTTTGGGATACCACATGTACTTTCCATTTCCCAGGTATTGGTGAAGTAATGTTGACACCTTACGACTTTTTTGTCATCACCGGCTAGAGATTGGGTAGTGAAAGAATCAAGGTCAATGACTTCCTTACCCTAAAGGAAATTAAGAGACTTTTAGGCGTAGTGCCTTCAAAATTGAAGAGTAAAAATGTCGCTTTGATGTGGTTGTATGAAAATATTGAGAACTGTACTACCGTAGCAACCGGCACGCGCATGTTTATGCTCCTCTTCATTGGGACCTTCTTATGCCCGGACTTAGGTAGTACTGCGAGTTTGCGCTACTTGTGGAGTCTGAGAGATATTGATCAAATCAAAAATTATGACTAGGGTGGCATGGCTTACGCCACCCTTTTGCACTTCATGAATCAACTTTCTTGGCATAGACTCTCAAGCTTGGGTGGTGCTCCATTTGTCCTGGCAGGTGAGGTTTGGAATTTTTGGCTATGTGTGGATTTTGTTTTGAGAATTGCCTTGATTATGTCATAATGATATGTGTGAATTTTTTCAAGTTTGGATGTATAAATATTTTGGGGTTGGTCCTTAAGCTCGGGAGGAGGTTAATGGTATCTATCCTAGATTTCTCTGTTGGTTGCCTAAATAACATTTGTCAACGCCCTCCAGGTGTTCTTTGGAAGTTTGGCGTATGTTGATTGACAATTTGACTGTTGTTGATGTGAGTTTTTCTCTTTTTTATGTGGAGTTTTTGGTGTTTGATTGTGGTTTGGTCTTCATCTTATTTTGGGTTCTTTTGTGATTTTCAAATGTCTTTAAATCCTTGGGTTGGATGTGAGGAGTATGTTGAATGTGAGTGGGCTCTAGAACTAAATGGTCGTCAAGTGTTGTTTAAGTGTGGCCATGGAAAGTATTGGTATCTTGGTGATCGGGTGTCATTGTCATGCAACAATTGGCGTGTCATGCGGAACAACTCAAAACACTTCTTAGGATTACCTTCTTCCAGTTCTTCCATGTATCCATTCCCCATCAAGACACTTTTACGTATGGGTTGTTTATCATAATGTCGTTGCATATAGGCAAACATCTCCCCGACTATAGGATTCACAAAATCAAATTTTGCTTCATCTTCACTATCACACTTTGCTTCATCTTTGCTATCACACTCTGAATCCGAGTTCTCTTCATCAGTAAATCCAGAGGGAGCATCCACATTAACGTTGTCGAAGTATGAATCGTCAAAGTCATAACAAAAGAATGCATCTAACCATTCAGCCCCTGATACCATTGTCACCTACACACTGCAATAACACACTCTTCAAGTATGTGATGTACGCATTAAGCAAAACGGAAATAACTCAACTCAACAAAGTTCACATCAATCTGTGTGCCGTCTATATTATTTAACCATGCATACGGGAAATCCTCATAACGCTTCCCAATAATCACATCAAATTATTCAACATAGCATCCTACTAAAACACAATAAAAAAGAATGCAACTTGTTCAACGTAGCATGTCATTATATCCAAATTCCAAAAAAAAAAAAAAAAAATCAAACTATTCAACAGAGCATCGTATTCAAAAATAAAAATAAAAATGTCACCCATTCAACATAGCATCCCATTATATCCAACATTGAAAAAACCCCCACAAACTAATCAACATAGCATCCCATTATATCTAACAATATGAAAACCACAAGTTGTTCAACGTAGCATCCCATTATGTCAAGAATAAAATAAAATAAAATAAAATAAACCCACAACCAATTCAACATAGCATCACAGTGAAGCTAAAAAAAAAAAAAAGCAAACCCACAATAATCCATAGTTTAGAACATAATAAAAGACCACACACTACACCACTACAGTGCTATAATGTCTGCACCTAGAAAGAGAAATACATATACTACGACTACAACATAATAAATTAAGTAACATGACTTAATCCTCCTGGTTAACAATACCATCCATCCATGCCTTCCTCCTATGCTCCGGCATGCCCATAAATACCACCCTATTATCCTTTTGCTGGAGAGCCTTTAAGATTTTGACATATGCCTTGTTCCCTAGGTCCTCATATTGATTTAGCACTGCAATAGCTTTCCCTAGAGAACAAGGATCACCTTCAGCTGCGGATTGAGTGAATCCTTCAAAGGTGCCATTGGACTTGCCCTTCTTACCATTATACAGACTCTCCTTTGTCATTGCGGTGTAATCCTTTAGGGCCACAGTCATCTCATTTACTTTGTCTACTTTCTTCGACACCTTTTTACTCTTGGCACTTGCGTCTTGCATGGGACATTTGCCAGTAGCTTGGGTTTGGTCTTCAACTCCAGCTTCCTCCACAGACTAAGGTATACTCTCCAAGTTAGGAGTGTAATAGTCATCATTAACATGGGTGGCAGCACCATCATTAGCAAGCTCTTCCTCCAGGGCACGCTATTCGTCGCTGGTCAAGGCAAATGTGTTTGAAGATACCTGAAGGTGACCAGTTGCAGTACTTGGGGCAAACAACTGCTTCAGTTTTTCATAGTCCAGACATCCTTTCTTCCGCAAGTTTGCTGTACCTTGATCTCCTTACAAGAACATATGACACATCAACAACAATCTGCCATACGCAAGGACTAATTATTGGAAGATCTAAAATTGGAAATAAATGTTATAAATGAAGTACAATATGGTATCATAGTGTAACGATGAAAGTATAATCATGATATAAAATAAACATATCAATTAGAAACATAGTATAAAAAAAATGGATCGATTGATTCGGTCGAATTCATTTATTAAATCATTCCTAACAATAAATATTGTAAAGTAATAAATGAAGAAGAATATGACATCATAGTGCAACAATGAAAATATAAGCATGATATAAAATAAACGTATCCATTAGAAACATAGTATTAAAAAATGGATCGATTGATTCGGTCGAATTTGAATGGTTTTTAGACTCGTTAACACAACCAGATTAACCTAGTTAATTAGCCAAGTGATTAACTTAGTTAAATTATACAAATCTAGGTTATCACAATCAAACAATCATATCAAATATATAGCAGTGGAAATATAAATAACACAAAGATATGATGACCTAGGAAACCACAAGGTAAAAATCTGGAGAGGATTTAACCTAGCTATCCTCAAGGTAAACTTGAATCCACTATCTTGAAAGAATCGAAGTTCATACAATAAGACTTATAAACCTCCACGCTTGACTTCTTATTACTACCCACCAGTAGAACTTACTGACACGACCACGTGCAAGCTCCGAGACCAAGGACTCCTTCTTTCTTGGATTCTCCAGCAAGTACAAGCACACCCGCTTGTGTATCTTTTAAGTTCCAATGGCAGCAATTGAGTTGATCATCAAGGTGTAGATAACATCTTCTCCTTGAAAACCCTAAGCTTTGTATAAAGGAAAGCTCCTTTAGATCTCACAAGAGATTTACACAAAACAGCAATATGAGCAACCTCTAAAACATGGCTAGGGTTTGCCTTATATACTTAGGGCAAAAACATAAAACCCTAAACGTTTTAGGAGTTAGGGCTGAGTTGGGAAACCGCAGAAAAATGCATCTGTGCTAAATTAGATTGATCGAGCCCAAGCTTTGATCAATCGAGCCAGGCCGAGATGCATAGCGAATTCTGCATCAGCTCGATTCCAACTTTACATAAACAACACTACTTTGACCAAGTCTAAAAACGACTAAATAATTTGTTCTGATCAGGGTTTGCCAACAATACAAATTAGAGTTCTAAATACATTAAATCTTAAGTCTTTAGAACCTAACAGAATTCATTTATTAAATCATTCCTAAAAATATATGTTGTAATGTAATAGATGAAGTAGAATATGGCATTATAGTGTAAAGATGAAAACACAATCACGTTATAAAAGAAATGTGTCCATTACAAACATAGTACAAAAAATATGGATCAATTGATTCGGTCTAATTCATATATTAAATCAATCATAACAAAAAATATTGTAATGTAATAAATGAAGTAGAATATGGCATCATAGTTTAAAGATGAAAATATAATCATGTTATATTACAAATATTGTATAAAAAATATGGATCGACTGATTCTGTCTAATTCATTTATTAAATCATTCCTAACAATAAATATGACAATGTAATAAATGAAGTAGAATACGGCATCATAGTGTAAAAATGAAAATATAATCATGATATAAAACAAACATATCCACTAGAAACAGAGTATAAAAAAATGGATCAATTGATTTGGTCGAATTCATTTATTCAACAATTCCTAACAATAAATATTGTAATGTAATAAATGAAATCTAATATGGCATCGTAGTATAAAAATGAAAATATAATCACGTTATAAAAGAAACGTATCCAATACAAACATAGTATAAAAAATATGGATCATCGATTCGGTCTAATTCATTAACTAAATCATTCCTAACAATAAATATTGTAATGTAATAAATGAAATAGAATTTGGCATCATAGTTTAAAACTGAAAATATAATCACGTTATAAAAGAAAAGTATCCATTACTAACATAGTATAAAAAATATGGATCGATTGATTTGGTCTAATTCATTTATTAAATTATTCCTAACAATAAATATGGCAATGTAATAAATGAAGTAGAATATGACATCATAGTGTAACGGTGAAAATATAATCATGATATAAAATAAACATATCCATTAGAAAAATAGTATAAAAAATATGGATTTATTGATTCGGTCAAATTCATTTATTAAAACGTTCCTAACAATAAATATTGTAATATAATAAATGAAGTATAATATGGCACATAATGTAAAGATGAAAATATAATCACGTTATAAAAGAAACGTATCCATTGCAAACACAATATAAAAAATATAGATCGATTGATTCGGTCTAATTCATTTATTAAATCATTCCTAACAATAAATATTGTAATGTAATAAATGAAGTAGAATTTGGCATCATAGTTTCAAGATGAAAATATAATCACGTTATAAAAAAAAAGTAACCATTACAAACATTTCCAAACAATAAATATTGTAACGTAATAAATGAAGTAGAATATGCCATCATAGTTTAATGATGAAAATATAATCATGTTATATTACAAAAATAGAATAAAAAATATGGCTCCATTAATTCGGACGAATTCACATATTAAATTATTCCTAACAATAAATATTTTAATGTAATAAATGAAGTATAATATAGCATCATAGTGTAAAGATGAAAATATAATCACGTCATAAAAGAAATGTATCCAGTACAAACGTAGTGTAAAAAAGATAGATTGATTAATTCGGACGAATTCATTAATTAAATCATTCCTAACAATAAATATTGTAATGTAATAAATAAAGTAAAATATGGCATAATAGTGTAAAGAAGAAAATATAATCACGTTATAAAAGAAACATATCCATTACAAACATATTATAAAAAATATGGATTGATTGATTCGATCTGATCTAATTCATTTATTAAATCATTTCTAGCAATAAATATTGTAATGTAATAAAAGAAGAAGAATTTGGCATCACAGTTGAAAGATGAAAATATAATCACGTTATAAAAAAAAAGTAACCATTACAAACATTTCCAAACAATAAATATTGTAATGTAATAAATGAAGTAGAATATGCCATCATAGTTTAATGATGAAAATATAATCATGTTATATTACAAAAATAGAATAAAAAATATGGCTCCATTAATTCGGACGAATTCACATATTAAATCATTCCTAACAATAAATATTTTAATGTAATAGATGAAGTATAATATAGCATCATAGTGTAAAGATGAAAATATAATCACATTATAAAAGAAACGTATCCAGTACAAACGTAGTGTAAAAAAGATGGATTGATTAATTCGGACGAATTCATTAATTAAATCATTCCTAACAATAAATATTGTAATGTAATAAATGAAGTAGAATTTGGCATCATAGTTTAAAGATGAAAATATAATCACGTTATAAAAGAAAAGTATACATTACAAAGATAGTATAAAAAATATGGATCAATTGATTCGGTCTAATTCATTTATTAAATCATTCTTAACAATAAATATTGTAATGTAACAAAATGAAGTAGAATTTGGCATCATAGTTTCAAGATGAAAATATAATCACGTTATAAAAGAAAACTATCCATTACAAACATTTCCAAACAATAAATATTGTAATGTAATAAATGAAGTAGAAAATGGCATCATAGTTTAAAGATGAAAATATAATCATGTTATATTACATAAATATTATAAAAATTATGGCTCCATTAATTCGGACGAATTCATTTATTAAATCATTCCTAATAATAAATATTGTAATGTAATAAATGAAGCATAATATAGCATCATAGTGTAAAGATGAAAATATAATCACATTATAAAAGAAACGTATCCATTACAAATATAGTGTAAAAAATATGGATCGATTAATTCGAACGAATTCATTTATTAAATCATTCCTAACAATAAATATTGTAATGTAATAAATGAAGCATAATGTAGCATCATAGTGTAAAGATGAAAATATAATCACGTTATAAAAGAAACGTATCCATGACAAACATAGTATAAAAAATATGGATTGATTGATTCGCTCTAATTCATTTATTAAATCATTTCTAGCAATAAATATTGTAATGTAATAAGCGAAGTATAATATGGCATCATAGTGTAAAGATGAAAACATAATTACGTTACAAAAGAAACGTATCCATTACAGACACAGTCTAAAAAATATGAATTGATTGATTCGGTCGAATTCATTTATTAGAAAGTTCCTAACAATAAATATTGTAATGTAATAAATGAAGTAGAACTTGGCATCATAGTTTAAAGATGAGAATATAATCACGTTATAAAAGAAATGTATACATTACTAATATGGTATGAAAAATATGGATCGATTGATTCGATCTAATTCATTTATTAAGTCATTTTTAACAGTAAATATTGTAATGTAACAAAATGAAGTGGAATTTGGCGTCGTAGTTTCAAGATGAAAATATAATCACGTTATAAAAGAAAAGTATCCATTACAAACATTTCCAAACAATAAATATTGTAATGTAATAAATGAAGTAGAATATGGCATCATAGTTTAAAGATGAAAAAATAATCACGTTATATTACGAAAATAGTTTAAAAAATCTGGCTCCATTAATTCGGACGAATTCATTTGTTAAATCATTACTAACAATAAATATTGTAATGTAATAAATAAAGCATAATATAGAATCATAGGGTAAAGATGAAAATATAATCACGTTATAAAAGAAACGTATCCATTACAAACGTAGTATGAAAAATATGGATCGATTAATTCGGACGAATTCATTTATTAAATCATTCCTAACAATAAATATTGTAATGTAATAAATGAAGTATAATGTAGCATCATAGTGTAAAGATGAAAATATAATCATGTTATAAAAGAAACGTATCCATGACAAACATAGTATAAAAAATATGGATTGATTGATTCGGTCGAATTCATTTATTAGAATGTTCCTAACAATAAATATTGTAATGTTATAAATGAAGTATAATATGGCATAATAGTGTAAAGATGAAAATATAATCACGTTATATTACAAAATTAGTATTAAAAATATGGCTCCATTAATTCGGACGAATTCATTTAATAAATCATTCCTAACAATAAATATTGTATTGTAATAAATGAAATATAATATAGCATCATAGGGTAAAGTTGAAAATATAATCACGTTATAAAATAAACGTATCCATTACAAAGGTAGTATAAATAATATGGATCGATTAATTCGAACGAATTCATTTATTAAATCATTTCTAACAATAAATATTGTAATGTAATAAATGAAATATAATATGGCATTATTGTGTAAATATGAAAATATAATCACGTTATAAAAGAAATATATCCATTACAAACATATTATAAAGAATATGGATTGATTGATTCGGTCTAATTTATTTATTAAATCATTTCTAGCAATAAATATTGTAATGTAATAAATAAAGTATAATTTAGCATCATAGTGTGAAGTTGAAAATATAATCCCATTATAAAAGAAACGTATCCATTACAAATATAGTATAAAAAAATATGGATTGATTGATTTGGACGAATTCATTAATTTGAACGTTCCTAACAATAAATATTGTAATGTAATAAATGAAGTATAATATGCCATCATAGTGTAAAGATGAAAATATAATCACGTTATAAAAGAAACTTATCAATTACAAACATAGTATAAAAAATATGAATTGATTGATTCGGTCAAATTCATTTATTAAAAAGTTCCTAATAATAAATATTGTAAGGTAATAAATGAAGTATAATATGGCATCATAGTGCAAAGACGAAAATATAATTACGTTATAAAAGAAACATATCCATTACAAACGTAAAATAAAAAATATGGATCGATTAATTCGGATGAATTCATTAATTAAAGCATTCCTAACAATAAATATTGTAATGTAAAAAATGAAGTATAATATGGCATCATAGTGTAAAGATGAAAATATAGTCACGTTACAAAATAAACGTATCCATTACAAACATATTATAAAAAATATAGATTTCTTGATTTGGTCCAATTCATTTATTAGAAAGTTCCAAACAATAAATATTGTAATGTAATAAATGAAGTAGAATTTGGCATCATAGTTTAAAGATGAAAATAAAATCACGATATAAAAGAAACATATCCATTACAAATGAAAAATAAAAAATATGGATCGATTAATTCGGATGAATTCATTAATTAAAGCATTCCTAACAATAAATATTGTAATGTAATAAATGAAGTATAATATGGCATCATAGTGTAAAGATGAAAATATAATCACGTTACAAATGAAACGTATCCATTACAAACATATTATAAAAAATATGGATTTATTGATTCGGTCTAATTCATTTATTAGAAAGTTCCTGACAATAAATATTGTAATGTAATAAATGAAGTAGAACTTGGCATCATAGTTTAAAGATGAAAATATAATCACATTATAAAAGAAAAGTATACATTACCAATATGGTATGAAAAATATGGATCGATTGATTCGATCTAATTCATTTATTAAGTCATTTTTTACAGTAAATATTGTAATGTAACAAAATGAAGTAGAATTTGGCGTCGTAGTTTCAAGATGAAAATATAATCACGTTATAAAAGAAAAGTATCCATTACAAACATTTCCAAACAATAAATATTGTAATGTAATAAATGAAGTAGAATATGACATCATAGTTTAAAGATGAAAATATAATCACGTTATATTACGAAAATAGTTTAAAAAATCTGGCTCCATTAATTCGGACGAATTCATTTGTTAAATCATTACTAACAATGAATATTGTAATGTAATAAATAAAGCATAATATAGAATCATAGGGTAAAGATGAAAATATAATCACGTTATGAAAGAAACGTATCCATTACAAACGTAGTATGAAAAATATGGATCGATTAATTCGGACGAATTCATTTATTAAATCATTCCTAACAATAAATATTGTAATGTAATAAATGAAGTATAATGTAGCATCATAGTGTAAAGATGAAAATATAATCACATTATAAAAGAAACGTATCCATGACAAACATAGTATAAAAAATATGGATTGATTGACTCGGTCTAATTCATTTATTAAATCATTTCTAGCAATAAATATTGTAATGTAATAAGCGAAGTATAATATGGCATCATAGTGTAAAGATGAAAACATAATTACGTTACAAAAGAAACGTATCCATTACAGACACAGTATAAAAAATATGAATTGATTGATTCGGTCAAATTCATTTATTAGAAAGTTCCTAACAATAAATATTGTAATATAATAAATGAAGTAAAATATGGCATCATAGTGTAAAGATGAAAATATAATTACGTTATAAAAGAAACATATTCATTACAAACGTAAAATAAAAAATATGGATTGATTAATTCGGATGAATTCATTAATTAAAGCATTCCTAACAACAAATATTGTAATGTAATAAATGAAGTATAATATGGCATCATAATGTAAAGATGAAAATATAGTCACGTTACAAAATAAACGTATCCATTACAAACATATTATAAAAAATATGGATTTCTTCATTCGGTCTAATTCATTTATTAGAAAGTTCCAAACAATAAATATTGTAATGTAATAAATGAGGTAGAATTTGGCATCATAGTTTAAAGATGAAAATATAATCACGTTATAAAAGAAACATATCCATTACAAATGTAAAATAAAAAATATGGATCGATTAATTCGGATGAATTCATTAATTAAAGCATTCCTAACAATAAACATTGTAATGTAATAAATGAAGTATAATATGGCATCATAATGTAAAGATGAAAATATAATCACGTTACAAATGAAACGTATCCATTACAAACATATTATAAAAAATATGGATTTATTGATTCGGTCTAATTCATTTATTAGAAAGTTCCTAACAATAAATATTGTAATGTAATAAATGAAGTAGAACTTGGCATCATAGTTTAAAGTTGAAAATATAATCACGCTATAAAAGAAAAGCATACATTACCAATATGGTACGAAAAATATGGATCGATTGATTCGATCTAATTCATTTATTAAGTCATTTTTAACAGTAAATATTGTAATGTAACAAAATGAAGTAGAATTTGGCGTCGCAGTTTCAAGATGAAAATATAAACACATTATAAAAAAAAAGTATCCATTACAAACATTTCCAAACAATAAATATTGTAATGTAATAAAAGAAGTAGAATATGGCATCATAGTTTAAAGATTGAAAATATAATCACGTTATATTACGAAAATAGTTTAAAAAATCTGGCTCCATTAATTCGGACGAATTTATTTGTTAAATCATTACTAACAATAAGTATTGTAATGTAATAAATAAAGCATAATATAGAATCATAGGGTAAAGATGAAAATATAATCACGTTATAAAAGAAACGTATCCATTACAAACGTAGTATGAAAAATATGGATCGATTAACTCGGACGAATTCATTTATTAAATCATTCCTAACAAAAAATATTGTAATGTAATAAATGAAGTATAATGTAGCATCATAGTGTAAAGATGAAAATATAATCACGTTATAAAAGAAACGTATCCATGACAAACATAGTATAAAAAATATGGATTGATTGATTCGGTCTAATTCATTTATTAAATCATTTCTAGTAATAAATATTGTAATGTAATAAGCGAAGTATAATATGGCATCATAGTGTAAAGATGAAAACATAATTACGTTACAAAAGAAACGTATCTATTACAGACACAGTATAAAAAATATGAATTGATTGATTCGGTCGAATTCATTTATTAGAAAGTTCCTAACAATAAATATTGTAATGTAATAAATGAAGTAGAACTTGGCATCATAGTTTAAAGATGAAAATATAATCACGTTATAAAAGAAATGTATACATTACTAATATGGTATGAAAAATATGGATCGATTGATTCGATCTAATTCATTTATTAAGTCATTTTTAACAGTAAATATTGTAATGTAACAAAATGAAGTGAAATTTGGCGTCGTAGTTTCAAGATGAAAATATAATCACGTTATAAAAGAAAAGTATCCATTACAAACATTTCCAAAAAATAAATATTGTAATGTAATAAATGAAGTAGAATATGGCATCATAGTTTAAAGATGAAAAAATAATCACGTTATATTACGAAAATAGTTTAAAAAATCTGACTCCATTAATTCGGACGAATTCATTTGTTAAATCGTTATTAACAATAAATATTGTAATGTAATAAATAAAGCATAATATAGAATCATAGGGTAAAGATGAAAATATAATCACGTTATAAAAGAAACGTATCCCTTACAAACGTAGTATGAAAAATATGGATCGATTAATTCGGACGAATTCATTTATTAAATCATTCCTAACAATAAATATTGTAATGTAATAAATGAAGTATAATTTAGCATCATAGTGTAAAGATGAAAATATAATCACGTTATAAAAGAAACGTATCCATGACAAACATAGTATAAAAAATATGGATTGATTGATTCGGTCGAATTGATTTATTAGAATGTTCCTAACAATAAATATTGTAATGTTATAAATGAAGTATAATATGGCATAATAGTGTAAAGATGAAAATATAATCACGTTATATTACAAAAATAGTATAAACAATATGGCTCCATTAATTCGGACGAATTCATTTAATAAATCATTCCTAACAATAAATATTGTATTGTAATAAATGAAATATAATATAGCATCATAGGGTAAAGTTGAAAATATAATCACGTTATAAAATAAACGTATCCATTACAAAGGTAGTATAAAAAATATGGATCGATTAATTCGAACGAATTCATTTATTAAATCATTTCTAACAATAAATATTGTAATGTAATAAATGAAATATAATATGACATTATTGTGTAAATATGAAAATATAATCACGTTATAAAAGAAATATATCCATTACAAACATATTATAAAGAATATGGATTGATTGATTCGGTCAAATTTATTTATTAAATCATTTCTAGCAATAAATATTTTAATGTAATAAATAAAGTATAATTTAGCATCATAGTGTGAAGTTGAAAATATAATCCCATTATAAAAGAAACGTATCCATTACAAATATAGTATAAAAAAATATGGATTGATTGATTTGGGCGAATTCATTAATTTGAACGTTCCTAACAATAAATATTGTAATGTAATAAATGAAGTATAATATGCCATCATAGTGTAAAGATGAAATTATAATCACGTTATAAAAGAAACTTATCAATTACAAACATAGTATAAAAAATATGGATTGATTGATTCGGTCGAATTCATTTATTAAAAAGTTCCTAATAATAAATATTGTAAGGTAATAAATGAAGTATAATATGGCATCATAGTGCAAAGACGAAAATATAATTACGTTATAAAAGAAACATATCCATTACAAAAGTAAAATAAAAAATATGGATCGATTAATTCGGATGAATTCATTAATTAAAGCATTCCTAACAGTAAATATTGTAATGTAAAAAATGAAGTATAATATGGCATCGTAGTGTAAAGATGAAAATATAGTCACGTTACAAAATAAACGTATCCATTACAAACATATTATAAAAAATATGGATTTCTTGATTCGGTCTAATTCATTTATTAGAAATTTCCAAACAATAAATATTGTAATGTAATAAATGAAGTAGAATTTGGCATCATAGTTTAAAGATGAAAATAAAATCACGTTATAAAAGAAACATATCCATTACAAATGTAAAATAAAAAATATGGATCGATTAATTCGGATGAATTCATTAATTAAAGCATTCCTAACAATAAATATTGTAATGTAATAAATGAAGTATAATATGGCATCATAGTGTAAAGATGAAAATATAATCACGTTACAAATGAAACGTATCCATTACAAACATATTATAAAAAATATGGATTTATTGATTCGGTCTAATTCATTTATTAGAAAGTTCCTAATAATAAATATTGTAATGTAATAAATGAAGTAGAACTTGGCATCATAGTTTAAAGATGAAAATATAATCACGTTATAAAAGAAAAGTATACATTACCAATATGGTATGAAAAATATGGATCGATTGATTCGATCTAATTCATTTATTAAGTCATTTTTAACAGTAAATATTGTAATGTAACAAAATCAAGTAGAATTTGGCGTCGTAGTTTCAAGATGAAAATATAATCACGTTATAAAAGAAAAGTATCTATTACAAACATTTCCAAACAATAAATATTGTAATGTAATAAATGAAGTAGAATATGACATCATAGTTTAAAGATGAAAATATAATCACGTTATATTACGAAAATAGTTTAAAAAATCTGGCTCCATTAATTCGGACGAATTCATTTGTTAAATCATTACTAACAATAAATATTGTAATGTAATAAATAAAGCATAATATAGAATCATAGGGTAAAGATGAAAATATAATCACGTTATAAAAGAAACGTATCCATTACAAACGTAGTATGAAAAATATGGATCGATTAATTCGGACGAATTCATTTATTAAATCATTCCTAACAATAAATATTGTAATGTAATAAATGAAGTATAATGTAGCATCATAGTGTAAAGATGAAAATATAATCACGTTATAAAAGAAACGTATCCATGACAAACATAGTATAAAAAATATGGATTGATTGATTCGGTCGAATTCATTTATTAGAATGTTCCATATTATAAATATTGTAATGTTATAAATGAAGTATAATATGGCATAATAGTGTAAAGATGAAAATATAATCACGTTATATTAGAAAAATAGTATAAAAAATATGGCTCCATTAATTCGGACGAATTCATTTAATAAATCATTCCTAACAATAAATATTGTATTGTAATAAATGAAATATAATATAGCATCATAGGGTAAGGTTGAAAATATAATCACGTTATAAAATAAACGTATCCATTACAAAGGTAGTATAAAAAATATGGATCGATTAATTCGAACGAATTCATTTATTAAATCATTTCTAACAATAAATATTGTAATGTAATAAATGAAATATAATATGGCATTATTGTGTAAATATGAAAATATAATCACGTTATAAAAGAAATATATCCATTACAAACACATTATAAAGAATATGGATTGATTGATTCGGTCTAATTTATTTATTAAATCATTTCTAGCAATAAATATTGTAATGTAATAAATAAAGTATAATTTAGCATCATAGTGTGAAGTTGAAAATAGAATCCCATTATAAAAGAAACGTATCCATTACAAATATAGTATAAAAAAATATGGATTGATTGATTTGGACGAATTCATTAATTTGAACGTTCCTAACAATAAATATTGTAATGTAATAAATGAAGTATAATATGGCATCATAGTGTAAAGATGAAAATATAATCCCGTTACAAATGAAACGTATCCATTACAAATATATCATAAAAAATATGGATTTATTGATTCGGTCTAATTCATTTATTAGAAAGTTCCTAACAATAAATATTGTAATGTAGTAAATGAAGTAGAACTTGGCATCATAGTTTAAAGATGAAAATATAATCACGTTATAAAAGAAAAGTATACATTACCAATATGGTATGAAAAATATGGATCGATTGATTCGATCTAATTCATTTATTAAGTCATTTTTAACAGTAAATTTTTTAATGTAACAAAATGAAGTAGAATTTGGCGTCGTAGTTTCAAGATGAAAATATAATCACGTTATAAAAGAAAAGTATCTATTACAAACATTTCCAAACAATAAATATTGTAATGTAAGAAATGAAGTAGAATATGGCATCATAGTTTAAAGATAAAAATATAATCACGTTATATTACGAAAATAGTTTAAAAAATCTGGCTCCATTAATTCGGACGAATTCATTTGTTAAATCATTACTAACAATAAATATTGTAATGTAATAAATAAAGCATAATATAGAATCATAGGGTGAAGATGAAAATATAATCACGTTATAAAAGAAACGTATCCATGACAAACATAGTATAAAAAATATGGATTGATTGATTCGGTCGAATTCATTTATTAGAATGTTCCATATTATAAATATTGTAATGTTATAAATGAAGTATAATATGGCATAATAGTGTAAAGATGAAAATATAATCACGTTATATTAGAAAAATAGTATAAAAAATATGGCTCCATTAATTCGGACGAATTCATTTAATAAATCATTCCTAACAATAAATATTGTATTGTAATAAATGAAATATAATATAGCATCACAGGGTAAGGTTGAAAATATAATCACGTTATAAAATAAACGTATCCATTACAAAGGTAGTATAAAAAATATGGATCGATTAATTCGAACGAATTCATTTATTAAATCATTTCTAACAATAAATATTGTAATGTAATAAATGAAATATAATATGGCATTATTGTGTAAATATGAAAATATAATCACGTTATAAAAGAAATATATCCATTACAAACACATTATAAAGAATATGGATTGATTGATTCGGTCTAATTTATTTATTAAATCATTTCTAGCAATAAATATTGTAATGTAATAAATAAAGTATAATTTAGCATCATAGTGTGAAGTTGAAAATAGAATCCCATTATAAAAGAAACGTATCCATTACAAATATAGTATAAAAAAATATGGATTGATTGATTTGGACGAATTCATTAATTTGAACGTTCCTAACAATAAATATTGTAATGTAATAAATGAAGTATAATATGGCATCATAGTGTAAAGATGAAAATATAATCCCGTTACAAATGAAACGTATCCATTACAAATATATCATAAAAAATATGGATTTATTGATTCGGTCTAATTCATTTATTAGAAAGTTCCTAACAATAAATATTGTAATGTAGTAAATGAAGTAGAACTTGGCATCATAGTTTAAAGATGAAAATATAATCACGTTATAAAAGAAAAGTATACATTACCAATATGGTATGAAAAATATGGATCGATTGATTCGATCTAATTCATTTATTAAGTCATTTTTAACAGTAAATTTTTTAATGTAACAAAATGAAGTAGAATTTGGCGTCGTAGTTTCAAGATGAAAATATAATCACGTTATAAAAGAAAAGTATCTATTACAAACATTTCCAAACAATAAATATTGTAATGTAAGAAATGAAGTAGAATATGGCATCATAGTTTAAAGATAAAAATATAATCACGTTATATTACGAAAATAGTTTAAAAAATCTGGCTCCATTAATTCGGACGAATTCATTTGTTAAATCATTACTAACAATAAATATTGTAATGTAATAAATAAAGCATAATATAGAATCATAGGGTGAAGATGAAAATATAATCACGTTATAAAAGAAACGTATCCATTACAAAAGTAGTATGAAAAATATGGATCGATTAATTCGGACGAATTCATTTATTAAATCATTCCTAACAATAAATATTGTAATGTAATAAATGAAGTATAATGTAGCATCATAGTGTAAAGATGATAATATAATCACATTATAAAAGAAACGTATCCATGACAAACATGGTATAAAAAATATGGATTGATTGATTCGGTCTAATTCATTTATTAAATCACTTCTAGCAATAAATATTGTAATGTAATAAGCGAAGTATAATATGGCATCATAGTGTAAAGATGAAAACATAATTACGTTACAAAAGAAACGTATCCATTACAGACACAGTATAAAAAATATGAATTGATTGATTCGGTCAAATTCATTTATTAGAAAGTTCCTAACAATAAATATTGTAATGTAATAAATGAAGTATAATATGGCATTATAGTGTAAAGATGAAAATATAATTACGTTATAAAAGAAACATATTCATTACAAACGTAAAATAAAAAATATGGATCGATTAATTCGGATGAATTTAATAATTAAAGCATTCCTAACAACAAATATTGTAATGTAATAAATGAAGTATAATATGGCATCATAATGTAAAGATGAAAATATAGTCACGTTACAAAATAAACGTATCCATTACAAACATATTTTAAAAAATATGGATTTCTTGATTCGGTCTAATTCATTTATTAGAGAGTTCCAAACAATAAATATTGTAATGTAATAAATGAGGTAGAATTTGGCATCATAGTTTAAAGATGAAAATATAATCACGTTATAAAAGAAACATATCCATTACAAATGTAAAATAAAAAATATGGATCGATTAATTCGGATGAATTCATTAATTAAAGTATTCCTAACAATAAACATTGTAATGTAATAAATGAAGTGTAATATGGTATCATAGTGTAAAGATGAAAATATAATCACGTTACAAATGAAACGTATCCATTACAAACATATTATAAAAAATATGGATTTATGGATTCGGTCTACTTCATTTATTAGAAAGTTCCTAACAATAAATATTGTAATGTAATAAATGAAGTAGAACTTGGCATCATAGTTTAAAGATGAAAATATAATCACGCTATAAAAGAAAAGCATACATTACCAATATGGTACGAAAAATATGGATCGATTGATTCGATCTAATTCATTTATTAAGTCATTTTTAACAGTAAATATTATAATGTAACAAAATGAAGTAGAATTTGGCGTCGTAGTTTCAAGATGAAAATATAATCACATTATAAAAGAAAAGTACCCATTACAAACATTTCCAAACAATAAATATTGTAATGTAATAAATGAAGTAGAATATGGCATCATAGTTTAAAGATGAAAATATAATCACGTTATATTACGAAAATAGTTTAAAAAATCTGGCTCCATTAATTCGGACGAATTCATTTGTTAAATCATTACTAATAATAAATATTGTAATGTAATAAATAAAGCATAATATAGAATCATAGGGTAAAGATGAAAATATAATCACGTTATAAAAGAAACGTATCCATTACAAACGTAGTATGAAAAATATGGATCGATTAATTCAGACGAATTCATTTATTAAATCATTCCTAACAATAAATATTGTAATGTAATAAATGAAGTATAATGTAGCATCATAGTGTAAAGATGAAAATATAATCACGTTATAAAAGAAACGTATCCATGACAAACATAGTATAAAAAATATGGATTGGTTGATTCGGTCTAATTCATTTATTTAATCATTTCTAGCAATAAATATTGTAATGTAATAAGCGAAGTATAATATGGCATCATAGTGTAAAGATGAAAACATATTTACGTTACAAAAGAAACGTATCCATTACAGACACAGTATAAAAAATATGAATTGATTGATTCGGTCGAATTCATTTATTAGAAAGTTCCTAACAATAAATATTGTAATGTAATAAATGAAGTAGAACTTGGCATCATAGTTTAAAGATGAAAATATAATCACGTTATAAAAGAAAAGTATACATTACTAATATGGTATGAAAAATATGGATCGATTGATTCGATCTAATTCATTTATTAAGTCATTTTTAACAGTAAATATTGTAATGTAACAAAATGAAGTGGAATTTGGCGTCGTAGTTTCAAGATGAAAATATAATCACGTTATAAAAGAAAAGTATCCATTACAAACATTTCCAAACAATAAATATTGTAATGTAATAAATGAAGTAGAATCTGGCATCATAGTTTAAAGATGAAAATATAATCACGTTATATTACGAAAATAGTTTAAAAAATCTGGCTCCATTAATTCGGACGAATTCATTTGTTAAATCATTACTAACAATAAATATTGTAATATAATAAATAAAGCATAATATAGAATCATAGGGTAAAGATGAAAATATAATCACGTTATAAAATAAACGTATTCATTGCAAACGTAGTATGAAAAAAATGGATCGATTAATTCGGACGAATTCATTTATTAAATCATTCCTAACAATAAATATTGTAATGTAATAAATGAAGTATAATGTCGCATCATAGTGTAAAAATGAAAATATAATCACGTTATAAAAGAAACGTATCCATGACAAACATAGTATACAAAATATGGATTGATTTATTAGAATGTTCCTAACAATAAATATTGTAATGTTATAAATGAAGTATAATATGGCATAATAGTGTAAAGATGAAAATATAATCACGTTATATTACAAAAATAGTATAAAAAATATGACTCCATTAATTCGGACGAATTCATTTATTAAATCATTCCTAACAATAAATATTGTATTGTAATAAATGAAATATAATATAGCATCATAGGGTAAAGTTGAAAATATAATCACATTATAAAATAAATGTATCCATTACAAAGGTAGTATAAAAAATATGGATCAATTAATTCGAACGAATTCATTTATTAAATCATTTCTAACAATAAATATTGTAATGTAATAAATGAAATATAATATGGCATCATTGTGTAAATATGAAAATATAATCACGTTATAAAAGAAATATATCCATTATAAACATATTATAAAGAATATGGATTGATTGATTCGGTCTAATTTATTTATTAAATCATTTCTAGCAATAAATATTGTAATGTAATAAATAAAGTATAATTTAGCATCATAGTGTGAAGTTGAAAATATAATCCCATTATAAAAGAAACGTATCCATTACAAATATAGTATAAAAAAATATGGATTGATTAATTCGGACGAATTCATTAATTTGAACGTTCCTAACAATAAATATTGTAATGTAATAAATGAAGTATAATATGCCGTCATAGTGTAAAGATGAAAATATAATCACGTTATAAAAGAAACTTATCAATTACAAACATATTATAAAAAATATGGATTGATTGATTCGGTCGAATTCATTTATTAAAAAGTTCCTAATAATAAATATTGTAAGGTAATAAATGAAGTATAATATGGCATCATATTGCAAAGACGAAAATATAATCACGTTACAAAAGAAACGTATCCATTACAAACACAATATAAAAAATATGGATCGATTGATTCGGTCTAATTCATTTATTAATTCATTCCTAACAATAAATATTGTAATGTAATACATGAAGTAGAATTTGGCATTATAGTTTAAAGTTAAAAATATAATCACGTTATAAAAGAAAAGTATCAATTACTAACATTTCCTAACAATAAATACTGTAACGTAATAAATGAAGTAGAATATGACATTATTGTTTAAAAATGAAAATATAATCACGTTATATTAGAAACATAGTATAAAAAATATGGCTTGATTAATTCGGACGAATTCATTTACTAAATCATTCCAAACAGTAAATATTGTAAAGTAATAAATGAATTGTAATATAGTATCATAGGATAAAGATGAAAATATAATCACGTTATAAAAGAAACGTATCCATTACAAACGTAGTATAAAAAATATGGATCGATTAATTCGGACGAATTCATTTATTAAATCATTCTTATCAATAAATATTGTAATGTAATAAATGAAGTATGATATGGCGTCATAGTGTAAAGATGAAAATATAATCACCTTATAAAAGAAACGTATCCATTACGAACATAGTATAAAAAATATGGAGTGATTGATTCGGTCTATTTCATTTATTAAATCTTTTCTAGCAATAAATATTGTAGTGTAATAAATGAAGTAGAATTTGCATCCTAGTTTAAAGATGAAAATATAATCACGTTATAAGAGAGACGTATCCATTACAAATATAAATTAAAAAATATGGATCGATTGATTCGGTCTAATTCATTTATTAAATCATTCCTAACAATAAATATTGTAATGTAATAAATAAAGTAGAATTGGGCATCATAGTTTAAAGATAAAAATATAATCACGTTATAAAAGAAAAGTATCAATTACTAACATTTCCTAACAATAAATACTGTAATGTAATAAATGAAGTCGAATATGGCATCATAGTTTAAAGATGAAAATATAATCACATTATATTACAAATATTGTATGAAAAATATGGATCGATTGATTCTGACTAATTCATTTATTAAATCATTCCAAACAATAAATTTGGCAATGTAATAAATGAAGTAGAATATGGCAACATAGTGTAAAAATGAAAATATAATCATGATATAAAATAAACATTTCCACTGGAAACAGTGTATAAAAAAATTGGATCAATTGATTTAGTCTAATTCATTTATTCAACCATTTCTAACAATAAATATTGTAATATAATAAATGAAGTATAATATAGCATCATAGTGTAAAGATGAAAATATAATAACATTAAAAAAGAAACGTATCCACTACAAACGTAGTATAAAAAATATGGATTGATTAATTCGGATGAATTCATTTGTTAAAAAATTCCTAACAATAAATATTGTAATGTAATAAATGAAGTATAATATGGCATCATAATGTAAAGATGAAAATATGATCACGTTATAAAAGAAACGTATCAATTACAAACATAGTATAAATAATATGGATTGATTGATTCGGTCTAATTCGTTTATTAAATCATTTCTATCAATAAATATGGCAAAGCAATAAATGAAGTAGAATATGGCATCATAATGTAACGGTGAAAATATAATCATGATATAAAATAAACATATTTATTAGAAAAATAGTATAAAAAATATGGATTTATTGATTCGTTCGAATTTATTTATTAAAAAGTTCCTAACAATAAATATTGTTATGTAATAAATGAAGTATAATATGACATCATAGTGTAAAGATGAAAATATAATCACGTCATAAAAGAAAAGTATCCATTACAAACATAGTATAAAAAATATGAATCGTTTGATTCGGTCTAATTTTTTTATTAAATCAATGATAACAATAAATATTTAATGTAATAAATAAAGTAGAATATGGCATTTTAGATTAAAGGTGAAAATATAATCACGTTATATTACGAATATTGAATAAAAAATATGGATCGATTGATTCTGTCTAATACATTTATTAAATCATTCCTAACAATAAATATGGCAATGTAATAAATGAAGTAGAATACGGCATCGTAGTATAACGGTGAAAATATAATCATGATATAAAACAATATCCATTAGAAACATAGTATAAAAAATATGGATTTATTGATTCAATCGAATTCAGTTATTAAAAAGTTCCTAAGAATAAATATTGTAATGTAATAAATGAAGTATAATATGACATTATAATGTAAAGATGAAAATTTAATCACGTTATAAAAGAAACGTATCCATTACAAACATAATATAAAAACAATGGATCGATTGATTCGGTCTAATTTGTTTATTAAATCATTCCTAACAATATTTATTGTAATGTAATAAATGAAAAAGAATTTGGTATCATAGTTTAAAAATGAAAATATAGTCACGTTATAAGAAAAAAGTATCCATTACAAACATTTCCTAACAATAAATACTGGAATGTAATAAATGAAGCAGAATATGGGGTTATAGTTTATAAATGAAAATATAATCACGTTATATTATAAACAAAGTATAAAAAATATGGCTCGATTAATTCGGACGAATTCATTTCTTAATTCATTCCTAACAATAAATATTGAAATATAATAAATGAAGTATAATATGGCATCATAGTGTAAAGATGAAAATTTAAACACGTTAGAAAAGAAATGTATCCATTACAAACATAGTAGTAAAAATATGGATTGATTGATTCGGTCTAATTCATCTATTAATTCATTCCTAACAGTAAATAGTGTAATGTAATAAATGAAGTATAATATGGCATCAAAGTGTAAAGATGAAAATATGATCACGTTATAAAAGAAACGTATTCATTACAAACATAGTATAAAAAATATGGATCGATTGATTTGGTCTAATTCATTTATTAAATCAATCATAACAATAAATATTGTAATTTAATAAATAAAGTAGAATATGGCATTATAGTATAAATACGAAAATATAATCACGTTATATTACAAATATTGTATAAAAAATCTGGATAGATTGATTCTGTCTAATTCATTTATTAAATCATTCCAAACAAGAAATATGGCAATGTAATAAATGAAGTAGAACACAGCATCATAGTTTAAAAATGAAAATATAATCATAATACAAAATAAACATATCCACTAGAAGCAGAGCATAAAAAAAAATGGATCAGTTGATTCGGTCGAATTCATTTATTCAACCATTCTTATCTATAAATATTGTAATGTAATAAATGAAGTATAATATGGCATAATAGTGTAAAAATGAAAATATAATAACGTTATAAAAGAAACGTATCCATTACAAACATATTATAAAAAATATGAATCATCGATTCGGTTTAATTCATTTACTAAATCATTCCTAACAATAAATAATGTAACGTAATAAACGAAGTAGAATTTGGCATCATAATTTAAAGATGAAAATATAATCACGTTTTAAAAGAAAAGTATCCATTGCTAACATTTCCTAACAATAAATACTGTAATGTAATAAATGAAGTAGAATATGCAATAAAAGTTTAAAGATGAAAATATAATCACGTTATATTACAAACATAGTACAAAAAATACGGCTCGATTAATTCGGACAAATTCATTTGTTAAATCATTTCTAACAATAAATATTTTAATGTAATAAATGAAGTGTAATATCGCATCATAGTGTAAAGATGAAAATATAATCACGTTACAAAAGAAACGTATCCATTACAAACATTGTATAAAAAATATGGATTGGTTGATTCGGTCTAACTCATTTATTAAATTATTCATAACAATAAATATTGTAAGGTAATAAATGAAGTATAATATGTCATCATAGTGTAAAGATGAAAGTATAATCCTATTATAAAAGAAACGTATCTATTACAAATATAATACAAAAAATGTAGATCGATTGATTCGATCTAATTCATTTATTAAATCATTCCTAATAATAAATATTGTAGTGTAATAAATGAAGTAGAATTTGGCATCATAGTTTAAAGATGAAGATATAATCATGTTATAAGAGAAAAGTATCCATTACTAACGTTTCCTAACAATAAATATTGTAATGTAGTAAATGAATTAGAATATGGCATCATAGTTTAAAGATGAAAATATAATCACGTTATATTACAAACATAGTATAAAAAATATGGCTCGTTTAATTCGGACGAATTCATTTATTAAATCATTCCTAACAATAAACATTGAAATGTAATAAATGAAGTATAATATGGAACCATATTGTAATGATGAAAGTATAATCACATTATAGAAGAACCGTATCCATTACAAACAGAATATAAAAAAAATAGATCGATTGATTCGGTCTAATTCATTTAATAAATCATTCCTAACAATAATTATTGTAATGTAACAAATGAAGTAGAATTTGGCATCATAGTTTAAAGATGAAGATATAATCAAGTTAAAAGAGAAAAGTATCCATTACTAACGTTTCCTAAAAATAAATACTGTAATGTAATAAATAAAGTAGAATATGGCATCATAGTTTCAAGATGAAAATATAATCACGTTATATTACAAACATTGTACAAAAAATTTGGCTCGATTAATTCGGACGAATTCATTTATTAAATCATTCCTAACAATAAATATGTAATGTAATAAATGAAAAATAATATGGCATCATAGCGTAAATATGAAAATATAATCACGTTATAAAAGAAACGTATCCATTACAAACATAGTATAAAAAATATGGATTGACTGATTCGGTCTAATTCATTTATTAAATCATTTCTAATAATTAATATTGTAATCTAATAAATGAAGTCTAATATGGCATGATAGTGTAAAGATTGAAAGAATAATCACGTTATAAAAGAAACGTATCTGTTACAAACAGAATATAAAAAATATGGATCGATTGATTCGGTCAAATTTATTTATTAAATCATTCCTAACGATAAATATTGTAATGTAGTAAATGAAGTAGAATATGGCATAATAGTGCAAAGATTGAAAGTATAATCACGTTATAAAAGAAGCGTATCGATTACAAACAGAAAATAAAAAATATGGATCGATTGATTCGGTCTAATTCATTTATTAAATCATTCCTAACAATAAATATTGTAATGTAATAAATGAAGTAGAATTTGGCAATATAATTTAAAGATGAATATATAATCACGTTATAAGAGAAAAGTATCCATTACTAACATTACCTAACAATAAATACTGTAATGTAGTAAATGAACAAGAATACGACATCATAGTTTAAAGATGAAAATATAATCACGTTATATTACAAAAATAGTATAAAAAATATGGCTCGTTTAATTCGGACGAATTCATTAATTAAATCATTCCTAACAATAAATATTATAATGTAATAAATGATGTATAATATGGCAACATAGTGTAAAGATTAAAGTATAATCACGTTATAAAAGAAACGTATCCATTACAAACATAATAAAAAAAAAATGGATCGATTGATTCGGTCTAATTTATTTATAAATCATTCATAACAATAATTATTGTAATGTAATAAATGAAGCAGAATTTGGCACCATAGTTTAAAGATGAAAATTTTATGACGTTATAAGGGAAAAGTAACCATTACTAACATTTTCTAACAATAAATACTGTAATGTAATAAATGAAGTAGAATATGGCATCATAGTTTAAAGATGAAAATATAATCACGTTATATTACAAACATAGTATGAAAAATATGGCTCGATTAATTCGGACGAATCCATTTACTAAATCATTTCCAATAATAAATATTGTAATATAATAAATGAAGTATAATATGACATCATAGCGTAAAGATGAAAATATAATCACGTTATAAAAAAAACGTATCCATTACAAACATAGTATAAAAAATATGGATTGGTTGATTCGGTCTAATTCATTTATTAAATCATTCCTAACAACAAATATTGTAATGTAATAAATTAAGTATAATATGGCATAATAATGTAAAGATGAAAGTCTAATCACGTTATAAAAGAAAGGCATCAATTATAAACATAATATAAAAAATATGGACCGATTGCTTCGGTCTAATTCATTTATTAAATCAATCCTAACAATAAATATTGTATTGTAATAGATGAAATAGAATTTGGCATCATAGTTTAAAGTTGAAAATATAATCACGTTATAAAAGAAAAGTATCAATTACAAACATAATATAAAAAATATTGATCCATTGATTCGGTCTAATTTATTTATTAAATCAATCATAACAATAAATATTGTAATGTAATAAGTGAAGTAGAATATGACATCATAGTTTAAAGATGAAAATATAATGACGTTATATTACAAATATTGTATAACAAATATGAATCGATTGATTCTGTCTAATTCATTTATTAAATCATTCCTAACAGTAAATATGGCAATATAATAAATGAAATAGAATATGGCATCATAGTTTAAAAATGAAAATATAATCATGATATAAAATAAACATATCCA
This sequence comes from Quercus ilex subsp. ballota, assembly GCA_032727855.1. NCBI lineage: Eukaryota > Viridiplantae > Streptophyta > Magnoliopsida > Fagales > Fagaceae > Quercus > Quercus ilex. Next base: position 34,110,177 of record CM064917.1, read on the forward strand.
CTAGAAACATAGTATTAAAAAAAAAGGATCAACTGATTCGGTCGAATTCATTTATTCAACTATTCCTAACAATAAAAATTGTAATGTAATAAATGAAGTATAATATGGCATCATATAGTAAAAATGAAAATATAATCACGTTATAAAAGAAACGTATCCATTACAAACATAGTATAAAAAATATGGATAATCGACTCGGTCTAATTCATTTACTAAATCATTCCTAACAATAAATATTGTAATGTAATAAATGACGTAGAATTTGGCATCATAATTTAAAGATGAAAATATAATTACGTTATAAGAGAAAAGTATCCATTACTAACATTTCCTAACAATAAATACTGTAATGTAATAAATGATGTAGAATATAGCATCATAGTTTAAAGGTGAAAATATAATCTCGTTATATTACAAATATAGTATAAAAAATATGGTTCGATTAATTCGGACGGATTCATTTTTTAAATCATTCCTAACAATAAATATTGTAATGTAATAAATGAAGTATAATATAGCATTATAGTATAAAGATGAAAATATAATCACGTTATAAAAGAAACATATCCATTACAAACATTGTATAAAAAATATGGATCGATTAATTTGTACGAATTCATCTATTAAATCATTCCTAACAATAAATATTGTAATGTAATAAATAAAGTATAATACGGCATCATAGTGTAAAGATGAAAATGCAATCATGTTATAAAATAAACGTTTCCATTACAAATATAGTATAAAAAATATGGATTGATTGATTTTGTATAATTCGTTTATTAAATCATTTCTAGAAATGAATATGGTAATGTAATAAATGAAGTAGAATTTGGCATCATAATTTAAAGATGAAAATATAATCACGTTATAAAAGAAAAGTGTCCATTACTAAGATAGTATAAAAAATATGGATCGATTGATTCGGTCTAATTCATTTATTAAATCATTCCTAACAATAAATATTGTAATGTAATAAATGTAGTAGAATTTGGCATTATAGTTTAAAGATGAAAATATAATCACGTTATAAAAGAAAAGCATCCATTACTAACTTTTCCTAACAATAGGTATTGTAATGTAATAAATGAAGTAGAATATGGCATCATAGTTTACAGATGGAAATATAATCACATTATATTACAAACATAGTATAAAAAATAGGGATTGATTGATTCGGTCGAATTCAATTATTAAATCATTCCTAACAAGAAATATCCAATGTAATAAATAAAGTAGAATATGGCATCTTAGTGTAATGATGAAAATATAATCATGATATAAAAATAAACATATCCATTAGAAGCATAGTATAAAAAATATTCATCGATTGATTTGGTCGAATTCATTTATTAAATCATTCCTAACAATAAATATTGTATTGTATTAAATGAAGTGTAATATGACATTATAGTGTAAAGATGGAAATATAATCACGTTATAAAAGAAACTTATCCATTACTAACATAATATAAAAAATATGGACTGATTGATTTGGTCTAATTCATTTATTAAATATTTCCTAGAAATAAATATTGTAATGTAATAAATGAAGTAGAATTTGGCGTCATAGCTTAAAGATGAAGATATAATCATGTTATAAGAGAAAAGAATCCATTACTAACAATTCCTAACAATAAATACTGTAATGTAGTAAATGAATTAGAATATGGCATCATAGTTTAAAGATGAAAATATAATCACGTTATATTACAAACATAGTATAAAAAATATGGCTCGTTTAATTCGGACGAATTCATTTATTAAATCATTCCCAACAATAAATATTGAAATGTAATAAATGACGTATAATAGGACACCATAATGTAATGATGAAAGTATAATCACGTTATAGAAGAAACGTATCCATTACAAACATAATATAAAAAATATGGATCTATTGATTCGGTCTAATTCATTTATTAAATCATTCCTAACAATAATTATTGTAATGCAACAAATGAAGTAGAATTTGGCATCATAGTTTAAAGATGAAGATGTAATCACGTTAAAAGAGAAAAGTATCCATTACTAGCATTTCCTAAAAATAAATACTGTAATGTAATAAATAAAGTAGAATATGACATCATAGTTTCAAGATGAAAATATAATCACGTTATATCACAAACAGAGTATAAAAAATTTGGCTCGATTAATTCGGACGAATTCATTTATTAAATCATTCCTAACAATAAATATGTAACGTAATAAATGAAGTATAATATGGCATCATAGTGTAAATATGAAAATATAATCACGTTATAAAAGAAACGTATCCATTACAAACATAGTATAAAAAATATGGATTGGTTGATTCGGTCTAATTCATTTATTAAATCATTTCTAACAATTAATATTGTAATCTAATAAATGAAGTCTAATATGGCATAATTGTGTAAAGATTGAAAGTATAATCACGTTATAAAAGAAACGTATCTATTACAAACAGAATATAAAAAATATGGATCGATTGATTCGGTCTAATTTATTTATTAAATAATTCCTAACAATAAATATTGTAATGTAATAAATGAAGTAGAATATGGCATAATAGTGCAAAGATTGAAAGTATAATCACGTTATAAAAGAAACGTATCGATTACAAACAGAATATAAAAAATATGGATCGATTGATTCGGTCTAATTTATTTATTAAATAATTCCTAACAATAAATATTGTAATGTAATAAATGAAGTAGAATATGGCATAATAGTGCAAAGATTGAAAGTATAATCACGTTATAAAAGAAACGTATCGATTACAAACAGAATATAAAAAATATGGATTGATTGATTCGGTCTAATTCATTTATTAAATCATTCCTAACAATAAATATTGTAATGTAATAAATGAAGTAGAATTTGGCAATATAGTTTAAAGATTAATATATAATCACGTTATAAGAGAAAAGTATCAATTACTAACATTTCCTAATAATAAATACTGTAATGTAGTAAATGAACTAGAATACAGCATCATAGTTTAAAGATGAAAATATAATCACGTAATATTACAAAAATAGTATAAAAAATATGGCTCGTTTAATTCGGTTGAATTCATTTGTTAAATCATTCCTAACAATAAATATTGTAATGTAATAAATGATGTATAATATGGCACCATAGTGTAAAGATTAAAGTATAATCACGTTCTAAAAGAAACGTATCCATTACAAACATAATAAAAAAAATATGGATCGGTTGATTCGGTCTAATTTATTTATTAAATCATTCCTAACAATAATTATTGGAATGTAATAAATGAAGTAGAATTTGGCACCATAGTTTAAAGATGAAAATATTATCACGTTATAAGGGAAAAGTAACCATTACTAACATTTCCTAACAATAAATACTGTAATGTAATAAATGAAGTAGAATATGGCATCATAGTTTAAAGATGAAAATATAATCACGTTATAAAAGAAACGTATCCATTACAAACATAGTATAAAAAATATGGATTGATTGATTCGGTCTAATTAATTTATTAAATCATTCCTAACAACAAATATTGTAATGTAATAAATGAAGTATAATATGGCATCATATAGTAAAAATGAAAACGTAATCGCGTTATAAAAGAAACGTATCCATTACAAACATAGTATAAAAAATATGGATCATCGATTCGGTCTAATTCATTTACTAAATCATTTCTAACAATAAATATTGTAATGTAATAAATGATGTAAAATTTGGCATCATAGTTTAAAGATGAAAATATAATCACGTTATAAGAGAAAAGTATCCATTACTATCATTTTTTAATAATAAATACTGTAATGAAGTGAATGAAGTAGAATATGAAATCATTGTTTAAAGATGAAAATATAATCACCTTATATAACATAGTATAAAAAATATGGCTCGTTTAATTCGGACGAATTCATTTATTAAATCGTTCCTAACAACAAATATTGTAATGTAATAAATGAAGTATAATATGGTATCATAGTGTAAAGATGAAAATATAATCACGTTATAAAAGAAACGTATCCGTTACAAACATAGTATAAAAAATATGGATTTATTGATTTGGTCTAATTCATTTATTAAATCATTCCTAACAATTAATATTGTAATCTAATAAATGAAGTCTAGTATGGCATAATTGTGTAAAGATTGAAAGTATAATCACGTTATAAAAGAAACGTACCCGTTACAAACATAATATAAAAAACATGGATCGATTGCTTCGGTCTAATTCATTTATGAAATCATTCCTAACAATAAATATTGTATTGTAATAAATGAAATAGAGTTTGGCATCATAGTTCAAAGATGAAAATATAATCACGTTATAAAAGAAAAGTATCCATTACTAACATTTTTTTAATAATAAATACTGTAATGAAGTGAATGAAGTAGAATATGAAATCAGAGTTTAAAGATGAAAATATAATCACCTTATATAACATAGTATATAAAATATGGCTCGTTTAGTTCGGACGAATTCATTTATTAAATCATTCCTAACAATAAATATTGTAATGTAATAAATGAAGTACAATATGGTATCATAGTGTAAAGATGAAAATATAATCACGTTATAAAAGAAACGTATCCGTTACAAACATAGTATAAAAAATATGGATTGATTGATTCGGTCTAATTCATTTATTAAATCATTACTAACAATAAATATTGTAATGTAATAAATAAAGTATAATATGGCATCATAGTGCAAATATGAAAATATAATCACGTTATAAAAGAAACGTATCCATTACAAATATAGTATAAAAAAATATGGATTGATTGATTCGGTCTAATTAATTTATTAAATTATTCCTAATAATAAATATTGTAATGTTATAAATGAAGTATAATGTAGCATCATAGTGTAAAGATGAAAATATAATCACGTTATGAAAGAAAAGTATCAATTACAAACATAATATAAAAAATATTGATTCGTTGATTCGGTCTAATTTATTTATTAAATCAATCATAACAATAAATATTGTAATGTAATAAATGAAGTAGAATATGGCATCATAGTTTCAAGATGAAAATATAATCACATTATATTACAAATATTGTATAAAAAATATGGATCGATTGATTCTGTCTAATTCATTTATTAAATCATTCTTAACAGTAAATATGGCAATGTAATAAATGAAATAGAATACGGCATCATAGTTTAAAAATGAAAATATAATCATGATATAAAATAAACATATCCACTAGAAACAGAGTATTAAAAAAAAAGGATCAATTGATTTGGTCAAATTCATTTATTCAACTATTTTTAACAATAAATATTGTAATGTAATAAATGAAGTATAATATGGCATCATATAGTAAAAATGAAAATATAATCGCGTTATAAAAGAAACGTATCCATTACAAACATAGTATAAAAAAATATGGATCATCGATTCGGTCTAATTCATTTACTAAATCATTCATAACAATAAATATTGTAATGTAATAAATGATGTAGAATTTGGCATCATAGTTTAAAGATGAAAATATAATCACCTTATAAGAGAAAAGTATCAATTACTAACATTTCCTAACAGTAAATACTGTAATGTAATAAATGATGTAGAATATAGCATCATAGTTTAAAGGTGAAAATATAATCTCGTTATATTACAAATATAGTATAAAAAGTATGGTTCGATTAATTCGGACGAATTCATTTATTAAATCATTCCGAACAATAAATATTGTAATGTAATAAATGAAGTATAATATAGCATTATAGTATAAAGATGAAAATATAATCACGTTATAAAAGAAACGTATCCATTACAAACATCGTATAAAAAATATGGATCGATTAATTCGTACGAATTCATCTATTAAATCATTCCTAACAATAAATATTGTAATGTAATAAATAAAGTATAATATGGCATCATAGTGTAAAGATGAAAATATAATCACGTTATAAAATAAACGTTTCGATTACAAATATAGTATAAAAAATATGGATTGATTGATTTTGTATAATTCATTTATTAAATCATTTCTAGTAATAAATATTGTAATGTAATAAATGAAGTAGAATTTGACATCATAATTGAAAGATGAAAATATAATCACGTTATAAAAGAAAAGTGTCCATTACTAAGATAGTATAAAAAATATGGATCGATTGATTCGGTCTAATTCATTTATTAAATCATTCCTAACAATAAATATTGTAATGTAATAAATGAAGTAGAATTTGACATTATAATTTAAAGGTGAAAATATAATCATGTTATAAAAGAAAAGTATCCATTACTAACTTTTCCTAACAATAAGGTGATTATATTTTCATAGTTTAAAGATGAAAATATAATCATGATAATCGCGTTATATTACAAACATAGTATAAAAAATAGGGATTGATTGATTCGGTCGAATTCCTTTATTAAATCATTCCTAACAATAAATATGCAATGTAATAAATGAAGTAGAATATGGCATCATAGTGTAACGATGAAAATATAATCATGATATAAAAATAAACATATCCATTAAAAGCATAGTATAAAAAAATTCATCGATTGATTCGGTCGAATTCATTTATTAAATCATTCCTAACAATAAATATGTTAATGTATTAAATGAAGTGTAATATGACATCATAGTGTAAAGATAAAAATATAATTACGTTATGAAAGAAACTTATCCATTACTAACATAATATAAAAAATGTGGATTGATTGATTTGGTCTAATTCATTTATTAAATCATTCCTAGAAATAAATATTGTAATCTAATAAATGAAGTAGAATTTGGCATCATAGTTTAAAGATGAAAATATAATAACGTTATAAAAGAAAAATATCCATTATTAAGATAGTATAGAAAAATATGGATCGATTGATTCAGTCTAATTTATTTATTAAATCATTCCTAACAATAAATATTATAATGTAATAAATGAAATAGAATTTGGCATCATAGTTTAAATATGAAAATATAATCACGCTATAAAAGAAATGTATCCATTACTGACATAGTATAAAAAAATATGGATCGATTGATTCGGTCTAATTCATTTATGAAATCATTCCTAACAATAAATATTGTAATATAATAAATGAAGTTGAATATGGCATCATTGTTTAAAGATGAAAATGTAATCACGTTATATTACAACATAGTATAAAAAATTTGGACCCATTGATTCGGTCTAATTCATTTTTTAAATCATTCCGTACAATAAATATTGTAATATAATAAATAAGGTAGAATATGGCATCATAGTGTAAAGATGAAAATATAATCACATTATAAAAGAAACGTATCCATTACAAACTTAGTATAAAAACTATGGATCGATTGATTCAGTCTAATTTATTTATTAAATCATTCCTAACAGTAAATATTGTAATGTAATAAAGAATGAAATATTGGAAAAAAGTGTGACTGTGCAAAAATTTATTTGGATGGCAATTTCAGTTTTGTTGATAGTTTTCAACGAAAATGTACCCCTCCCCCTTCTCCTTAATAATCACAAGAATGACAATACATAGACAATTAACAAGGAAACGTGAAATGCATTAAGTAATGTACTGCCACCACATGTTCCCAAACCTCGTTCGGACCAATAACTGTTTGGGTGGTCTCATCCCATCCCAAGCCCGTGTGCTTCCGCAGCTGACTCCACTTGCATTGTTTCTGCCGGAGCTTATTGTGCATTTGGATAACTTTCTTAGGCGTGAAATTTTTACTCGTCTGGTTATTAGGCTCTTGCATCATTGATTGCCACATAGGTTCCTTAAAGACACCGTTCTCCATGTTACCCTTTATTCGTTCCTCCATCATTATCTCAATAATTATATGTTCTACATGGGGAGGCCCAATTTGTCATTCACATTTTGTGATTCATGTGCTATCTAATTCAAATATCTCACACAGTAAGTAGAACACTATATGCAGATGATAGACAAATAAACGAATATGATACACTATTCAATGGGAAAACTACCAAGTAAGTTACGAAATTCTAAATCAACAAGTAGTACATAATGTTCGTACACCATAGAATCCAAACATGCCATTGGCAGATGGTTAAACATATATATTGTCACCATGTAACACAGGAAATGCCAAAAGACTGAAGCATCGATTTACCACCTTACTAGTCAGTAATACCCATTAGTTAGTACATGCTAAAAATGATGCTAACAACACCATACCGGTGTACAGACCAAAGAGGGAACAAAATAAGTTATCATAAACAAAAAGCACATGCACTAAAATGCTTCAGCAATATAAGTCCATCTATTATTAGGAAAGATCATCTCCTGAGTCAACAAGGCCAACCAGATACCCATGCCCGGACCTTGCGTACCTACAAACTCCCCTTGCTTGGCAATACCACCTTTGGAGACAATGGAATCAGTTCATAACTTGCCTCTTGCGGAAATCCTTCCTAGTACGAGAGTTGAGAGTTTGGTTATCACATCCCACACTGGGTCATGAGGAACACCTTGCGCAAAATTACCAAGCGAGAATTCCCCAAACACAATAGCACATAGCTCATCAACACAGTCATCATTCCATGTTCTCAAATCCCCAGCCATCTTACACCAATCCAAGACCATGTAAGCAACACTTAATAACAACAAAATTGAAGATTATGTGTGTAATGCCAATGTAGGTGACAGGTATATGGGATCATATTTGAGTATGTGCAAAATCATGCTTTGTACCCCCAAATTCCAACAAGTGAAGAGGAAGAACTAATAAAAAAACAAAAACATAGCATCTGAAAAAATAAAAATTCAGCCCACATAGCGTTTGGGAAAAAAAAAAAAAAAAAAAAAACCACAAGGAACCCATTTCAGTGGCAATATTTAGTATAATGCAACTCTTACCAACCACCACAAACAATTATCCAAAAAGCACACAACATTATCAAACACTGTATACAGAACCACAAAACTCAAAAAATGGTAAAATGCCAAAAATTTGAAGTAACTAGCGTCCCACGGATCTAAGTAGTAGCAAGGAAATAAGGTTGTTAAACATGTACAAATTATGTTGTTAATACATTTTTATACAACAAATGAAGGGTTGTAAACCCCATTCCAGCAATACCCACGGATCGGCCAAACTTCACAGTAGACAACATTCAAATCCCAAAACAAAATTCACAAAAGGTAAAGAAAACCAAGAAGAGGGAGTTCTAATCCCCCCCCCCCCCCCCCCTCCCCCCTCCCCAAAAAGAAATACCCACGGATCCGGCCAAACATTCACATTACAGAGCATTCAAAATGGAGAGAGAATAAACAAGACATTAAGGAAATGGAGAAGAGAAGCTAAAGGGGGAAGGATTGTGGGTACCTCTTGACAGAAACGAGTTGGTCTTGAGGCTCTAAAGGAGAAAAGGGTCTTGCTTGAGGTCCTGGCGCGGCGGAGCTTGGATCGGCGAAGCTAGTCAAGTTCAGAGGCCGACGCTGGAGCTTCAAAGGTTGGGAAGACGTCGGAGCTTGGTCAGCCGTGAGGACACTCCATGGGTTTGGGAGAGGAGAAAAGAGTATGTTCATTCAGAGGTGATTTGATGAGAGTGATGAGAGAGTGAAGAGGGTTGAGAGTGATAAGAGAGTAAAGGCATGTGACTATCGGAGAGCATGTGAGAAAGGTCAATCTGATAGGACAAGACTCTGCCATGGGCCCCACGGGTTTGTGAGTATTTACGAGCTTGCCACTGAAACTCAGTTTTGGTGTTTTGAAAACAACATTTTCGCTTAACTCAGTTTCCAAATTATAAACTCAAAAAACTAAGAATTGAGTTAAGGAACTGAGTGAAAGAAATTGAGCCAAACAGAGTTGTGATGCATGGGGCCCACCAGTTTTGAGATATGAGTTAAGAAAACTGAGATATGAGTGATGGAAAATGGGGTATCCAAACACCACCTTACTTTTTTTTTTTTGAGACAAGAGATAGAACTTTATTGAAAATAACCAAACAATTTACAAGTATACCTTGTTCAGCCACAGTCAAAACAGGGGAAAGATTACCAACATCAGAAAACAGAAAAACCTAGTCAAGCCAAAAGTTTTTAAAAAAAGAAAAAAAAAAAAGAAAAAGAAAAAAAAAAGAGGGTTTGGCCGAATTCAGGTGCTCTGTTGTGCCTTCAGTAGCTTCTAATATTCCTGTAGGTAATCGATAGCCCCATTCAAAATATCTTTTAAATGAGATTAGGCCTTTTCAAAGTAGAACTTATTCTGCTCATTCCAAATTGCCCACGATGTCACTGCCCACCTTTCCAAGTCAGTTTTGATAATTTGTTAAGCAAGGTTTGAAATAGGAGGAATAAATCACAGAGGTTGTTTTGGCATTTTTGGAGTCCACCACGATAGAGTACCCACACATTTTGTGCGAGCGGACACTCCCATAGTAAATGTCCAACTAACTCGGGTTGTTGGCAACAGATTTTTCACAATAAGGATCCACCTGCACTCTTTGCCTATCTAAATTTTCCCTGGTTGGCAGAACGTTTGAGCAAAGATGCCAGAGAAACATCCGAACTTTTGGAGGCACATTCAATTTCCAAAGCTTCCTCCATATAGGCCTCTCAGTGGTTGCTGTGGAATGCTTAATCCGTGTTGGCTCCTTCATCCTAATAGCAACCCGATAGGTTGATTTCACCGAGAACGACTGAGATTGATTTTCCTCCTAGATCAATACGTCCCGATATGCTGTATTTTACAACAAAAGGCTCTAAAACTATCTCTCTCTCTCTCTCTCTCTCAAACACACATAAACACACAGAGAATATGTATATACCTACACCTCACTCCCTCAAGGAAGCAACAAATGTATCCCTACATCCTCCAACTCAAGGAAACCTAATCACCATTCTCAGTATTGATGAAGATGGAAATAGAAGGATTATCCCAGGAACTATCCTTTATTTCCTAGAGTCTAAGCTTCAGGTAGAATAAATATAAGTTAAATCAATCCAGCATTAATTTTTCATCGTTGTTGTTTTAAGCTCAGTGGAAAGTTCAACACGTTAAATGAAATTAAATATCCCACTAGAACATCAATGAGACACAAGTTATTGTCCCAACACATTAAATTAAATAGCTCAATGAATGTTTCTCAAAAAAATAGCTCAATGAAAAGTTCAACATGTTAAATAAAACTAAATATTTCACTGGAACAAAGATCAATTAAAAGAGTGATCCAAAGATCAATTGAATGAGTGCAACTAGAATAACAAATATAAATTCCTATTCTCATTGAAGTTTTACATGCATGCATCCACTCAAAGGTTTTCTGAAACACCACAAAATATTAATGGACTATCACTTCAACCCATACTTCTTACAGATCTAGATTTGATGCTAGTAAATCAATGGATGAGATTGAAAATTAAAAATAACTTTTAATTTTAGTCTTTAGATCAAAATATTTTTCTTAACCTTTCAACCTTTTACCTCTCTACTTTTCAAACTTCTACATTAGATCTCACAATTCCATTATAATTGCATCTGAAATTAATTATTGATCGAGATATAAATCCAATTCCTACTAATGTAATTATGCCATACCACCACCTAAAAAAAAATTATACCATGTGCGAAATTAAATAAATAACTGACTTGCTAGCTACAGGGCGGTGCTAATTTTTCTAATCAACAAATAATTTTTCTCTTCGATTTTGGAGGGTGGTTTTTTCTAAATTCTAATCAATCAGTCTCTTGTACATTTGTTTATCATAATTATTATAAGATAGTTTTTATTTTTATTTTTTTTGGTTCTAGGTTACATTATCTAAAACTTCAAAGGTCATTGCGGTCAATGAGGACCATATCACCTTCAATCAATTAGCAACTAGCTAGCAAGTAAAACATCTCTCCATCTTCATAGTTGGCATAGAACTACGGCTAGTTTACATGGATCATAGGTTCTTGAGGACACTTTCATCCCTGAAGTGTTCAAAGATAGAACTTGGACCAAGTTGCTGAACCCAACTGGAGTGGTCTATGCAGAGATCATCAAAGAGTTCTTCTCCAATGCCAATGTCAATGGAGAATGTATTGAGTGCTGGGTAAGACACAAGGAGTTTGTGATTACAAGAGAGAGCATTCAAGATTTTCTGGAAACTCGGCCACCATCTCAGCCAATCACTGTTGCCTATGAGGACAGAATGGGTTCCACTGATGAGATGATTAAACTCCTTGGTGGTGAACCAAAGAAATCATTCATGAACACCATCAAGTTCTCTCCAGAAATAAGGACCCTAAGCTATGTGATGATTCACAATCTTTATCCGGTCACCAATCTCACCACTCTCTCTGCTCCAAGAACGAGATTTCTGTATGATCTCTTCACACATAAGGAGATTGACATTTGTGGCCATATCATGCATGTCCTGAAGAAGAGCATCACGAAGCAGAATTCACGGACTGTGATGCCGTTCCCCTCTTTGATTATGGGATTGATTGCCAAGGCAAAGCTCAAGCTCCCTAGTGGCCTCACGGTTGTTCAGAGGGACTATCCCATTGGTGGTCATACACTGACTAGAAGCACTGCACACATCAAGGGATCGAAGACTGGTGTGCATACCATACCACCACCACGACAAGTTCAGCAGGATGAAGGCGAGGATACAGAGGAAGAGATTGATAGGTTCACCTCGGCTCCTGAGCCTTCTACACAGCCATCATCTTCGGCTCCTCCACAAGGCTTAAGCAAACTAGATCAGTTGCTTGCTAAGATGGATCAGATGTCCACAGTGCTTGACTCACATGTGCAGTACACCGCGGACCAGTTTGCATATCTTCAAGGACAGATCACCGCACTTTCCTCTCAAGTACAAGACTTATCTATGGAGCACGGCTCAGATTCAGAGTCAGATCAGTTCTGACCCTTTGGCCATTCCGGTCAAAAAGGGGGAGAAAATTCTAAGGGGGAGCTATGACAGGTCACAATCTGAATGACCCCTTGTGATAAACCTTAATTGATTAATTAATTAGCCAAGTTGTTAATTAACCAATTAAGCATGCAATTTTGTGGAAGCACAAACAAATCACCAAATACTAAATATGCAGCGGAAAATAAATAACACGGTGATTTGTTTACGAATGGGGAAAACCCTAACGGCAAAAACCCCACCGGGTGATTTTTAGGTCACCACTCCCGAAACTCCACTATTATCAAATCAAGCGGTTACAAGAAAGGAATCCCAAGTACCTTACCAACCTACAGTTGAACCCTTACCCCAATACCCAATTGGACTTGATCTGTAGTGACAATTTCCACCTTTGATGCACAGCTCCCAAGTACGTGACTAACCAATGCGCGGATCCCAGTACGCGACTTCAGAAACACCAACTTGAGGAAGAAAGGTTGGCTGCAAAGTTCTTCAGTTCATCCACGTGATGAATAGCAGGAAGATGCTTGGTTACAAAACCCTATGGTGCAAAGACACAGCAACTTCTTGATGGAAGATGAACTAGGTCAAGAACTTCGTCTGTTGAGCACAATTTGCATAAACAGAGATTGCTCAATGATAATACAACTTGTGTCACCCAAAACGGCTCTTAAAATAATCCTTTTATATGTTTAGGGTTAGAAGAAAAGAAGTCCCAAAAACATATTCACGGATCCCAAGAAAATCAGATTTGGAATTCTGACTTTTTTAAATCTCGACAGATAGCAGGTGTCGAGGTAGCTATCGAGAGGTGTCGAGCTTTATAAATTCTGCACTTCAACTTGCTTTCTCTTGGACAGACTTGATGACTTCAATACTTGACCTTGAAACATTGTTTCTTAAAGTATTAAAAACACCTAGATCTACCCAATTACAAGTAGAGTGCGTTTTGTCAAAGGATTAGCCAATTTACATAAATAAGTAAGACATATGTTCTTAGTATGTGAAACACATATGTCCTAACATCTTCGGCTCCTCCACAAGGCTTAAGCAAACTAGATCAGTTGCTTGCTAAGATGGATCAGATGTCCACAGTGCTTGACTCACATGTGCAGTACACCGCGGACCAGTTTGCATATCTTCAAGGACAGATCACCGCACTTTCCTCTCAAGTACAAGACTTATCTATGGAGCACGGCTCAGATTCAGAGTCAGATCAGTTCTGACCCTTTGGCCATTCCGGTCAAAAAGGGGGAGAAAATTCTAAGGGGGAGCTAGAGAAGAGCTTGCACAGCGTTAGGGGGAGCAGAGTCTAGCATCTTAGTAACATTGGTTATTGGTCTTTCAGACGATTTCTATTCAGTATTTTTTTAGTTCTTATAAATGTTTTACAGCTTTTGTGTTTAATACTTTGATACTATGCTTTATTTAAGTATTAGTTTCAGATGTTTCTTTTGTGTTACTCTCTATGCTTTGTAGCGTACTTTGCATGTACCCATGTTGCTTTTGTAAGCTTTAAGGGTTGTTTTGTTTCATTGCATGTGATTTGTAGGCTTTTATGGTTTGTGCCATGTATTTGCAATACTTTGCTTATGCAGCCTTTATGCTTGTGCTATTGAAGTTAAATGTCATAGTTTTACTTCACTACATCACTCTTGTGCCCGTGTAGGATTGTTCTTAGATGCATATACATTCTATGCATTGGTTGAGTGATGAACACTCTTGTGCCCTAGTAGGATTGTTCCTAGATGCAAGTTCTTCAAGTATTTTGCATTGGTTGAGTGTTTGATGTGCAAATGACACTCTTCATATGAGCCTATCATTTTGCATATCCAGATGTTCATTCCTTGTGTGAATGAGCAAAGTAATTGCTTGTGTATAGTGATTACTCGTTTGATCTTGCCATGATTTAGTGTTCCTATTTCATTCTGCTTGATCATGTGCTTATTGCTCCATATGTTTTTCAAGTTTTCTGCATACAATGATAATATTTTGTTGTTATGTTTCAGGAGTTACTTGTTCATATGTTTCAAAGAGCTTATCAGAATCTAGAATTAGATGTGAGTGAGTTTTGCCTGTGTTCCCAAACTCACGTTTAAGTCTAGAGTCTGTTTTAGGGTTTTGTCACGGAATAGCCAAAGGGGGAGATTGTAAAGTTGTGATTTACAACTATGTGTTTTGTTGGCTTTTATTCCGTGCCAAATTTGATTGTAATTTCCATCAATCGTTTATACCCTGTATTTGTTGTGGGAATTGTTGTAAGGGGTGTGTGATAGAGAGTGTGTGAAGACTCAAGCAATTTGGAAGCTGATGGAATCTCGCGGGTGTCTTGCGACTAAGCTTCCCGCGAAGTGAAGCATGTGCCCTGCACATGCTGGAATGCGAAGAGTCATTACAGATGGAGACAGCTGTCTCTCGCGAGTATCTCGCGGGTAAGGCCTTCCCGCGAGACACCCGCGAGACATGCTGTTCTGCCAGCCTGTACTGACTGACTCACACATTTTGCACCTATCCTATATAAACCCCCATTACCCACAAATGTTGAGGAATGCTTCAGAGAGAAAACCCTAGCCAAACACATTTGCAATTAGAGATTGTCATCCCCACCTTTCTCTATACACTTGCTTGTGGTATCTCCTCAACCCTTCCCTCTCCATTTTCCACACCATTGAGAGGTTGATAGCCCAAACACTTACCACACCTTTTGAGAGTGTTGTGTGACGTTTTGGTGCTGCTGGGAAGCATTGGAAGAAGCCTGGAATGGCAGATGCAACATGGAGCTTGTTGCGGGATCCGGATAGCTAAGACAAGACACGGTTCCGAGAAGCCTTGTTGGAGTAGGAGCTTGGAGGGCTTAGGTACATCGGGTAGATTAGGCTTGGAGGGTCTCTTGCTTACTCATGTATCCCAACTGATTGTCTAGTGGATCGATTTCCGCTTGGAGGGCGGCAGAGAGGTTTTTCGCCGAGTTCTTCGGTTTCCTCTTTGAAAACACGTCTTGGTGTTTTCTGTGTTTGCATCTCTCTTCCCTACTCTTTTATATTCCATTATACTGCTGTGTTATTTAGTTTATGGATTAGAGTAGCTATTTTGTTCATCCGCTCGCTTTTACACTATTCCGCACTTTATATTAAAGTTGTGTAAAATCTATCGAGCCGTATTTTTAATCGGGGGTCTAAACAGCTCTTGTGTTTTTCAACACGCTTTCGAGCTTTCAATAGGTTCGACGTATTCTAAGTTATGCCTTTGTTTACAATTTACTTATTAGAATAAAAGAAATGACAACTTTTAAATCTTTTTTTAATAAATTTACTAGTCTTGGTAAAGTAGAGCATAAATCTCTTGTCCCATACACCATATATATCTTCTCTATACTTTGAATATTGCAATTGGACACCCGGCTGCACTATCAAATTGGTTGTTTTTTATGCCCAACTAAACTATAAATGCTCTATATATGCTCTAGTTATCTAGGGCAAAGTCAGCAACTAAAAGAGGATTATATAGGAACCATGAAATGAAGAAGGAATTATCCTATATGTTCTACTTCAAGTACATTGGCTAATTAAGTTTTTATTTATTTATTTATTTTTTTTATTTTTTTTAACAGGTAATAATTTTTAAAATATTTTGTGTAGATTGTTTACATGAGAAGGGGTGTGAATTTGTGTTTTAAGACGGTTTTATCTTGAAAGTTTATAAAGTCCTTTGAAAATATAAAGTAACACAAATACTGACCAATAAAATAATTTTGAAAATTTATGGACTTATGTTTTCTAAAACACTTTTTATTTTAGAAAATTTATGTATACTCCAGAACATGTTAGCATGTGTGGTGTACTTGAACATGAGTGTGTGATTTAAAAAATATATATATATATATTTGGATACCAAACTCCTTTGACTAGCTATGAAAATTATCAATTTAAAGAAATGGTTTTTAACATGCCTCAAAGTTACATTCTTTTTCAGATAATTATCAATTTCCTTAACAATGTGTGGTACCTTAAAATCTCACTAAATCCCATGATGTGCATGGCATTGACTAGAATTTACGGAGTCCATGATAATTTAAGGTATGATGAAGGAGCAAGGAATATTTTGGCAACTGTCATGTTCAATACCAGCTCTCTTTCTTCTCTTCTTTTTTCCTTCTAGTGGAATTTCATATATACTAGCTCTTGTTTTCCCTTGAAACAGCATTATCATAATTGAATAAATGAAACTTCCTTATCTTTTTCGAAGTCCCAAACTTGATATGAACCGAAGTTGAAGATGAATTTATTAATTATAATTTCTTTTTTCAATGATAGATACTATAGGTTAATTAAAAAGACACAAATTTGATTCAGTGTAAGTAGGATTCGATTCAAGTCTCATATTTAAAATACAATTTTCCTCTTAACACGTTAAATTAAATAGTTCAGTAAAAATTTCAATACGCTAAATTAAATTAAATTAAAGATCTTAATGGGACATCAACGAAAACTACAATGGTCATACTGCGTAAGAAAAGTTCATCAATTCTTTGTTTCTCAATCATAGGAATATCAAGAAACTCGTAGCTCAAATTAATATATTGATTCAATGTTTAAAAAATGAGCCAAATAAGATCACTCATGGAGTGCAATAAACGTGGAAATTTACTATAGAATTCAGACATATACAAATTTTATTAAGTTGGACAAATAGACCTCATGAGCTGCAATACATATAGGCCAGAATTAGCCTTACTAACAACTGAC
The DNA here is from genome assembly GCA_032727855.1 of Quercus ilex subsp. ballota. Lineage (NCBI taxonomy): Eukaryota > Viridiplantae > Streptophyta > Magnoliopsida > Fagales > Fagaceae > Quercus > Quercus ilex. The sequence goes on from CM064917.1 coordinate 34,127,764, forward strand.
TAGTGAGTAGTGAGGGAACACAGAGCACAAATTAATGGACCTTAAATAAAACAAATACTCGAATGAAACTTAATCTAATAGAATAGGTTTAATTGTAAATTTTTCACATGATTATTTCCTCTTTGATGGTTCAAGGTGCCCATAAAATCCAGTCAGCCTCCTAATTTTCTTTTGTCCCTTTTTTTTCGTCTACAGCATCTATATAGTGCTTTGAAAAGCTCTTAATTGTGAGGTGCAGCCAAATATTCCATAACCAAGAAAAACATGTTTTAACTCAACAGAAACTACTTCTGCTGCTCGTGCTGCAAGTTACATTATTGGCTATTTGCATGGTTCAGTGGATTATCTAATGGTTTAATCTTGTATGGCTTACCATGATAGCAACCCGAGGTTCATCTGTTGTTAGTATGACCATTATGAGAAAAATCGGTTTTAATTTTCACTAATAGAATTCCCGGTTATACCTATATATATATACACACACAAACACACGTGTTTGAACCAGTGAAAAATTAATATCTGAAACCAAGAAGAATCATTCATATGAAGTGTATGCATGATAAATGGAGCCTCACCATTTCATGGGCCAAGGTTTTTATGGCTCAGTTATCTCTCTCTCTCTCTCTCTCTCTTTGGAATAACTTCTAACAAAGTATATTATATTCTCAAGCCTGTTTGGAACTGACAACACAAAAGAAGAGGATTTTGATACTTTCTTACCCTTTGAAACATATACTGTGGCCATAATTGCACGCGCAACATAGAAAGAAGAAGGATTAATGATTGGCCGAATAAATTACTAAAATTTTATGTAGTACGGGTTTTAAAATTTTATATATACGAAGGACGCAAGTTCATGAATTGAAATTCAATTTCGTTTTCCCATTCATATATTAATTGTTGGAGAATGATGATGAGTCTTCTCTAAATGTGGCATGCTTTTGTTGTTGTGTGAATCATAAATATGCTCATACTGATGCTATTGTTTGCTGGTTTGACTTTTTCTCGTGCTATTTTTTCTATACTGTGTGCTGTTCCTCAGTCATTTCTTTAAATTCTGTAACTTTAGAAAAAGTAGTGTTTGGCTTAAGAACCGGTTAAATTGTTCGCAGTATGCATATGCACATATTGATGCCTGTCTTTTTGTTTTTTAAGGTTTTGATGTCATTTTTGTTCCACTTGGTATTGTTTTCTGTCACTACAATATAAACAAGCTCTTTCACAGAAGTGGCTTTTACTAATTTATTCTAGTTTCGCCTTCCTAGAGTATATGCTATAACACATGGACAACGGAGAGAAACAATCAGAATTTTACCTTTCGGACAGAGTAACTAAAATGATTAATGTTTAGTTAACTTATTGACTTTGCAGTCAGAAATCCACAAAATAGACCATTTCTTCTTATTTTAAATTGAAATTCATAAGGCCTGAAAAAAGTGATGAACTTCTCTCTCTCTCTTTTTTTTTTGCTTATATTTCCTCAGTGTAGCATAAGGCCTGAAGTTAATCAAATCATGATTAACTTCTTCTTTTCTAACTGTTTACCATGTACTTGAGGTTACGTGCAACTATGATTCCAGTACCTTTGTTGAATTCTCTATAATTTCTTGTGAATAATTAATTGGCATTCGACATGTAGAATCGCCTTTGCAAGGTCTCGTTGCCTGATTTGACCATGATTTAGCATTGATTTCTTGAGGGCCGCCTTTTGCGAAATTAAAATTAACGTGTTTAACCATAATTTGATTTTTTCTTATGCTTGAATGAGGTATTTACATGTCCTTACTCATCAGTTAGGCCTAACTAGTCCCACGTTGGTCTGTGTATTTTCACCTATCAGTCATACCTACAATTCTTCTGGTCTCACCTACAATTCTAACAGTGTCCATGGCCAACTGATGGGAGACCAATTCTGTGCCAATATCCAAGTTAGGTAACATTTGAATTTATATGAATTCTTTTTCCATTAATTGTTAACCTAGTTTACGACTTGGCTACCCGGCTATAGTAGTCCAACTTGTACAATCTTATCCAAGATGGTACAATTGGGTCAACATTGAAGCGTGTTTATCCATTGACATTTTCAAGGGCGTGATGATCCATAAAATGCATGGTTGAAACTTGAAATGAGTCTATAAATACGTCCCAAACTTATGTCAATTTGAAATCAAGATCACAGAACCCTAATTCAAAGGCTCTTAAAGGTTCAAAGTTTCTCCCAAAGGCTCTCAAAAAATTTCTCTTTAAGTATACCTTAGTTAATTCTCCATGGAAGCAACAAGATTAGCCCTACAGCCCCCTACTTATGGAAACCTAATAACTGTTCTCAGCATTGATGGTGGTGGAATTAGAGGAGTTATTCCTGGAGTTATCCTTAGTTTTTTAGAATCTGAGCTTCAGGTAGAATATAATTTAGCCTCATATGTTTCCATGAGAAATCACAGCTGTTCAAAGTGCACTTTGTAGGGCACATTACAGATTTATATTAACGAGAACTATAACCAGCTTGCTCTTCACTTTCATATTAAAAAAATTCAACATTTTCATTCATTTATATCGTTGTAATCGCTCAGCATATATTGAGTACTTACTCATAAATTTTTTGGATATGATGCAGAAGCTAGATGGTGAAGATGCAAGAATTGCAGATTATTTTGATGTGATTGCAGGAACAAGCACAGGTGGTCTTGTGACTGCCATGCTGGCTAGCCCAAATGAAAAGAACCGACCCTTGTATGCCGCCAAGGATATCAAGGACTTCTACCTAAACAACTGTCCAAAAATCTTTCCACAAAATAGGTAACACTTACTATATATATATATTGAGTTCGATGAGGTCAAAAGCTCGTTAATTAATAAGTGTCTATGGATGTAACATTTTAAATAAAGTTTGTGTTTATTTAGTGTAAGTACGTTAAAGTATAGTTGTATCTAAAAAAGTAACGTTTTAAAATTTTGTATATAAACAAATAAGATAAAAAGTTAAAAGACAATACCAAACAAATAGTGTACAAGTATCTTATTTTCTTATTAACCAGGTACCATTGTTTTATTTATTAACATGATCTCACATTTTCAAATTATAGTTTCCCGTTGTTTCCTCAAACTACAAAGATAATAAAAGCTCTATCTGGGCCAAAATACAATGGCAAGTATCTACATAGCCTTGTCAAGGAAAAACTTGGAAACACAAAATTGCACCAGACATTGACGAATGTTGTCATCACAACATTTGACATCAAGCGACTCCAGCCAACTATCTTCTCCAGCTTTGAGGTTAAACTTCTTCTCTTTTTTAAATTTACCTTCCTATCATTTTCATCCCAAGTGAAATTACAAAGTTGATCACTTGTAAATAAGTGATTAGAGATGATGGAGCTGAATTCTAATAATTTTCAATTGCACCAGGTGAAGAAAAACCCAAGCTTAGATGCTTTAGTCTCAGACATATGCACTGCAACCTCAGCTGCGCCAACTTATCTTCCAGCTCATTACTTTGAAACCAAAGATGCGGACGGAAAAGTGAGAGAATTTAACCTTATTGATGGAGGAGTTGCTGCAAATAATCCGGTATGTATAAATAAAAATTAATTTGATATCATACCCTAAAAAATTAAACTTAAACATCTATTTTTTCTTTAGTAGATTAACTTACAAATTTGTGCATTTCTAGGCTTTAGTTGCAATTGGTGAAGTAACAAAAGAGGTTATCAGAGGAAGTCCTGACTTCCCCATCAAACCAATGGACTATGGAAGGTTTCTGGTTATATCATTAGGAACTGGATCTTCCAAAGCTGAAAAGAAATATGATGCACATGAGGCAGCTAAGTGGGGTATTTTGAGTTGGTTAACAAGCGGTGGTTCCACTCCTATAGTTGATATATTTACGCAAGCAAGTGCTGATATGGTTGATGTACACAATTCTGTAGTTTTCCAAGCCCTTCATTCAGAGAAAAGCTACCTTCGGATTCAGGTAATAATATAATTCATGCCCATTTTTACATTCAAGAATATCATTACAATAAAATAATTCAAGAGCCTTCTGTTCAACTTTTCTTCGCTACCACTAATTTCAGGATGACACGCTAAGTGGGGATGTTACTTCTGTGGATAAAGCCACAAAGAAAAATTTGGATGATCTTGTGAAGGTTGGCGAAGGACTGCTGAAGAAACAAGTTTCTAGGGTGAATTTGGACACAGGCCTTTTTGAGCCTACGAGTGAAGAGAGTAATGAAGAGGCTCTCAAAAGGTATAAATCAAAAAAAAAATATTTAACTTCAAACAATTTGTGTAGTAAGTTCTGCTTCGTTATCATGTTAGTCTAATAAAAACATATATATGTTCTTGCAGGTTCGCAAAAATACTCTCCGAAGAGAAGCGGCTTCGTGAAACTAGGACTCCTCATGGACATGCTGCAAAGTCCAAATGATATTATAAAAAAAGAAAAAAGAAAAAAAAAAAAGAAGAGTGAATTCTTTCATTGGTGTTGTAGTAACAGTTGTAACTTGTAATATTGAGGTGGAAGCAAAGAAAATCCACCATTTAATTCTTTTAAATGTTTGTTTTATTGTATGAAATCCCCAATGGAATAATCATACTAACAAAGATGTAGGCAATTCCTTGTAATTTTGTGCTGCGGTCAATAAAATAAAAAATAAGCAGCGAGCTTCGTTTGGATGAAATTCAAGAAAACATATAAACAATGCGAATTTGGTTTTCTTTTAAAATATATTTGTTCCATCAAACTACAGGAGGATGCTTTGAAAGACTCGAAAAATTGTTGTGGTCAAATTTCCGACAGTGTCATCTCCAACAAAATAGAATTGTACTTTTCACCGATTCCCTATCTTGATTCCACAGTGACTGTCACTTTTTAATGTGGGACAAGCGACGTGGGAATTTTGGGAAAGTATAACCAATGGGGTTAGGGTTAGTCACATGAGAATCAACATAATTATTCTTTTCTTTGTTTTTTGTTTTCTTTTTTTTTTTTTTTTAGAATCAAGAATTAAATTTTATTACTGAAAGACTAAATTGCATTAGCAGCAAGAATACATTCAAAGTTCTCATGGGCTGATTCTATGTACACGGTGAAATCAACTACTTCAATTGCTTTTTTGGCTAAAGCGTGAGCGTGAGCAACTACATTGATGAAAGACATAGTCGCATGGTTGTTTACACATGTACTTAACATCTTGTATAATACGATAAAATTTGCAAAACAGTATATTTTTGGAAAAAAATTAGGCGCGTGGCATGCATTCAAAGTTATTTAGTAAGTTGGACTATTTTTGAAAGTCGAGTTTGGCAAACTCGACTTTGGGCTGGAAAACGAACATTATAGTGGCGTTTTTTTAGTGCATATAGCAGCGTTTATAGAAAACGCCACTATAGGATACCTATAGTGGCGTTTTTGACAAACGCCACTAAAAAAAACACCACTATAGTGCTCGTTTTCCAGCCCAAAGTCGAGTTTGCCAAACTCGACTTCCAAAAAGAGTCTAACTAACAAAATAACTTTGAACGCGTGCTATCCGACTTAAAATTTTCGAAAATTACACTGTTTGGCAAATTTTGCCTATATAATACCTCATAAACTGGATAGGGGTATTCTTTTCTTGATTTTGGTAAGCTTGTCATTAGAGAAATCACATGAGTTCAATTAGTGTAAAATTTTACCCATAGCAAAAAAGGAAAAAAGAAAGTATAGTTATATATATATATATATATATATATTTTGACATACCTAATTGGTTACTGAAGCTAAATTTTGAGTTTTTGTTTGTTGTCTTTTGTTTTTATCAAAAATATATGCTTGGATTAGTTATGGGATTTTGTGTTTCTATATCACCTATTAAATCCAATTCTGGGTCTTTAAATTGAATTGAGTTTTCGAAATTGACATTAACAATTAGCAAAACCATGTATATGAGTGGATGTGTGGATTGTTGAATCTGGTAATTGTGTTTTGGAAATTCTTCTGGGGTCAGGGTGTACTGGTAGGTCAATTATGATTGGGTTTGACAATGGCATGGTTATGGCTACTAGGAGGTTTGGATTGGAGGATCACTAATTAAGGAATGGAGGATGAAATGTAAAACAACCAAAGAGGTCCTTAGGCATTGAGCACTGAGAATTTCTTGAATGATTATTCTATAATGTTCATCTATGAACGAAATCTTGATAAATTGCAATTTGGGTTTTCAAGGATTACATTTATTTTGTTCTTCTAGATTGTATAGACTTTAACATGGAAATTTTTTAACATGCAGGATTTGGATCCAGTGACTTCAACTATTGAGTACTGTTGCACAACAGTTGGTGTAATAGCACAGCCCAATGAAAAAAAGAAAGTCAGATTTTTTTTGCCCCGCACGTGCCCCACCTAACCCATCCTCCCCCACCACATATCTCACATTTCTCTCTTTTCTCTATTTGGCCGGCACTCTCATTCTTGTTCTTCTTTTCTTTTTCATTTTCACTCAACACAACACACATACACACACTCCTCTCCCTCACTCTCCCACCGGTACACTCCTCACCATCACCTCCACCATTTTTCTGGCAAGATCACCGGAAAAGCCTCAAGAACATCACACCTTCACATAAGTTATTTGAGGTAAAAGTTCTAATCTCTTTTGATGGGTATTATGTTCTTGTTTGAGGTTATTTTACCCAAGCTTTAATAATGATGTTCTTGAGATTTATGAGCTTCTTGGGTGATATTCTTGTAATTTTGTATATGGATTTTTTATTTGGTGGACGAATTTGATGAGTGGGTGTATGGTTTTACTAGTGGTGGCTAACTAAGGTTTATGAATGGTGAAAATTTAGGGGTTTTGAGGTATATTATGTGAAATAAATGGAGAATATCACTTTTATGGTTTATTTGGAGCTAGTAAAGATTTAAATTGTTTGTTTTGAAGGATATTGTGATTTTGGTGTCGTGGGTCTCTTGATGATGTTGTGAAAATCTTGTGGAAACTACTCATAAATTATTGAGGTTTTGATGTTAGAGATAATGTCTTGAATGATTCATAAGTATAATGAGAGTCTATGCCTTGTAAAGTAATTGGTTGAGAAACTTTGGAAATGGAAAATATTACTTGTGAGGCTAAATCTAGGCTTGCCTAATTTAGTGCTTATTTGGCAATTCCTAATGTGTAACTAGATACAATTTCAAGTTTTGTACTTATTGTGATAGGTTTGCTTGGTATTGTTTAGGTTTTAGCTAATCTTATTTGGAGCTTGGAAAATTAGACCTTTTTACGGGTTGCAAGGTAAGTAGCTTTTTAATGGGATTTTTGAAAAATAACCATGTTGCATGAATGTTGTTTTTGGGTTAGACACACTTTTGGAAACTACCTATGGAAAATATATTTTTCCTAAAAACTATCGTGTCGTAACCTTAATATATATATATATATATATATATATTAAAATGCATCATATTTGGTATTGCATTTGGGGAAATGCATGAATTGTTGATATGAAAAAAATGAGCATCTTTTATTTAATCTTTGATAAGGAAATCATGGATTTTATGGTATGTTATAAAATTTAAAGATGCTTATCTTGTCTTGTATTATTTGGGAAATTGATAAAAAAATCTCTTGACAATAATGAAGTTGAAAACCTTACAAAATTGTAGAAGTTAGATTATTTAAGGTTTTTCTAAAACTACCTAGATATGAACTATGTATTTGAATACATTGATCTTGTGAGCTTTTGATGTGGCTTTGCCCTTGTGCTATGATGTTGGTGATTACCCCTTCTTGGTGACAACAAGCCAAGTTGTAGACTCACACTTTGCATGACACGGGTAAATCCTTGAGTGTGTGGGTGAGGCCGCTGCCTATAGGGCCAAAAGACCACATGCAAAAGGGGCACTGTGCGACACATCATTTCCTGCTGCCCATGGAGGGAAGAGGTAAATCCTTGAGTGTGTGGGTGAGGCTAGGTAGGGCCAAGAGACCACATGCAAAAGAGGTACTATATGGCGTGTTATCCCCTGCTGCCCATGGAGGGGATAGGTAAATCCTTAAGGGTGTGGGTGAGGCTTGGCAAGGCCAATAGACCATATGCCAAAAGAGGTACATATCATGCTAGTGTGTTTGGACTCTAACTTGTTTGTGGCGGTATGATGTCTGGGTGATATCTTCGTCCTTGTTGGTCCTTGTTGCATCTTGGGTGAGGTTTTCTAGTTTTGAAATGGTATTGGATATTTATATAGCTCACAGTGAATGGAATGTAGTTCATAGTTATTTTTGGAAGCTCGGTACTAAACTATTCCTATCATTCTTGTCATGTGGTTAATGAAATTGTTTTTGCATAAATTAAATGGAAATTCCCAAATTATAACATGTTTCGCAAAATGCTCATTATCATGAAACTTGCATTTCCCCCACCCCCATTAATTATGCTACTTATTGGGCTCTATCTCATCCCATTATTTTATAAACTTTTCAGAGTAGGCAACAGTCTTTTGAGACAGCTTTTTGGTGGCTAATAGTAGTTAGACTAACTACTGATGGAGGCTGAACTTTTGTAATGGAGATATTAGATGATGTACATCTTAGAATAGGCTTGACTCATTCTTTTGTATATTATAGTGGTTGTGACGTTATTCCCACTGATGGGATAAGCTAATGATAGGTAATTATTTATTCAGACCTCTATTCTTTTGTGGCCAATAGTTCTTGTAATTATTGCTTAGAGCTCTGACTTACTTTGAGAGTATATTCAATGAAATTATTATGATAATTCTTGATGTTGGTACTTGATAAGATTTTTGTGGATTGGATTGTCAAAAAGGAAAAATCTATAATTACTTTGAGACGTCTTTCTCGTGCTTTGGACCCTTTGGGGTTTGGGGTGTGACAGTTGGTATGTGCCAATCTTGTTTACTACCTATGTAGGATAGGCCTTATGGTAATTTCATTCCCATGGAGCATTCAAATTGCATTACTTCTCTATTGTAAGCTGTGGCATCTTTTACAATGGATGGTTACATCCCTTTTCAAGTGGGACTAAGTGGCTATGTGACATAGACTAAGTAACATAATTCACATTGTTTTGTTGTGTCATATTATTGCAATCTGGTATAAAGTTTTTTTGAATTTGATTTTTGGATAGAAAAGCTAGTAGAAGAAGACAGTAGCTATTTATATTTATTAAGAAGTTTTTAGTTAGAGAAAACATTATAATAATGGTATGGCTCTCTATTTATGTAAGCCTAATTTGATTGGGGAACCTATTACTATGGATTTGGATTGCTTTATTCATGCTTGTATAGAATGTTTGTATAGATTGTATTGGTCATTGATTTTATAGACTGTTTGTATAGAATATTTCAAGTATTCTTGTTTTTGGAGAACATCGGAGATGTTAATATAGGTGTCATCATCAAGATCATCGTACTGGTTCAGCACCTCTAAAACCCTCCCAAGGGAGTAAGGATCGCCACCACAAGTAGATTGTGTAACATGCTCGGAGCTACCCATAGACTTGCCCTTTTTCTTGTTAAACCATTCCGTTGCCAACGCAATGTACTCTTGAAGAGCAATGGTCTTGTCACTAGCCCTATCCACTTTCTTGGCAACCTTCCTCCCCTTGCTAGTAGGCTCTTCAATAGGACATTTGTCCACACGTTGGGTTTGCTCCATAGCAAGGAGATCATCTTGGGTTATGTCCTCCATGTCAGGATTGTAGCAATCATCGCTACCCAACTGGGTACAATGACCCTCATTGGCAATTTCCTCCTCTAGGGCATGCTTTTCATCACTAAATGGGGCTGGTGTGTTTGATGAAATTTGAAAGGCACCAGTTGTAGCATTAGGGGCAAACAACTGCTATAGTTTGTCATAGCTGGGACATCCACTCTTCCATAATGCAATTGCTTTAGGATCAACTTGAAATGACAAGATGTACATAAAAATCATACTAATACAAAATAGAAAATTACGAACATTTTACCAAGGAATTAGGGTAGTAAATATAACATACCGCAGCCACATCCTCCCACACCTCCTTAGAAGCAGTAACCATTTAGGTTTGATAGGCCACAGACTAAATGACCCCTTGTGATAAAATCAATTAATTAATTAGCCAAGTTATTAATTAACTAATTTAACATTCAATTGCGTGGAAGCACAAACAAATCACCAAATACTAAATATGCAGCGGAAAAATAAATAACATGGTGATTTGTTTATGAATGGGGAAAACCCTAACGGCAAAAACCCCACCGGGTGATTTTCAGGTCACCACTCCCGAAACTCCACTATTATCAAATCAAGCAGTTACAAGTAAAGGAATCCCAAGTACCTTACCAACCTACAGTTGAACCCTTACCCCAATACCCAAGTGGACTTGATCTGTAGTGACAATTTCCACCTTTGATGCACGACTCCCAAGTACGTGACTAACCAATGCGCGGATCCTAGTACGTGACTTCAAACACCAACTTGAGAAGGAGAGGTTGGCTTCAAAATTCTTCAGTTCATCATACACAATGAAGATCAGGAAGATGCTTGGTTACAAAACCCTACGGTGCACATACACAGCAACTTCTAGAGAGAAGATGAACTAGGTTAAGAACTTCGTCTTTTGATCACAATTTGCTTGAACAAGGATTGCTCAATGCTTTTGCAACTTGTGTACAACTTGACGGCTCTTAAAACAATCCTTTTATATGTTTAGGGTTAGAAGAAAAGAAGGCCCAAAACCATATTCACGGATCCCAAGAAAATCAAATCAGAAAAGCTGATTTTATAAATCTCGACAGATAGCAGGTGTCGAGGTAGCTATCGAGCAGGTGTCGAGGTAGCTATCGAGCAGGTGTCGAGCTTTAATGAAATTGCACTTCAGCTTGCTTTTTCTTGGACAGACTTGATGACTTCAACACTTGTTCTTGAAACCTTGTTTCTTGAAGTATTAAAAACACCCAAAACTACCCAATTACAAGTAGAGTGCGTTTTGTCAAAAGGATTAGCCAATTTACATAAACAAGTGACATATGTTCTCAACAAGTGACACACATGTGTCCTAACAATCTCCCCCTTTGGCAATCCATGACAAAACCACAACAAACAAATGAACATATGAGAGAAGTCACAAATCACTCAACTCATATTCACTTGTTGAATACAATAAAATCTATCCTAACACAAACTCTTGAAAAACTTTGCAAGAAGAGAGTTTATGGCAAGTAGACTTTGACAACCTGTATTTCTGAAACACTTTAAACAAAACTCATCAAGGCATCTTGTGTGAAACAGAAATAAATAGATTGCATACAAGTATAAAGAACATGTGTATAAAGATAGAGAATAAACAACACATGAAGAGAGAGGTGAAAGAAACATACATCCACATATATAAGTACAATGTATGTAAAACTGGTCAAAAGACCTCATATACAAGATCAATGTATCTATAAAGAATAGAAAAGAAAAGATACATCAAAACCTCACTACATCCCTCAAAAATATCAACACTCCCCTTATCAACATGGCCTATACTAACTCTCCCCCTAAGATGACTACTCTCATAAACCCAAAACTACTCCCCCTTTTTGTCACGAGCGACAAAGGGTAGAGTGTTATGTAGACATCTCATCAGTAGAGCTAGCATCCCCATCATCATCCTCATCATCCTCAGAATCTGAAGCTGCTGGAGTAGGTGGTGAAGGAGTAGCCTCTGGAGCAAAACCACCCATGGTCGCCTGCCATCATGCAATACGACCAACACGAACATTCACCTGATACAACTCAGTGGAGAGTGTATCGAGGTGAGCGTCCATGCGCTGCAGCTGCGCCATAATATCTCCAAGAGATACATCGCCCGTAGAGGAAGAATGAGCAGATGTAGAAGGAGCGGATTTGGATGGAGCTGACTTGGATGGTGCTGAACGGGAGGGAGGAGTGGCATCCGTCTGTCGCAACCTAAACTGAGCCTCACTACGTTTTACGGTAGCGGCATCTATGGCACAGATATGAGTGAAGTGGTCGGACACAGGAAAGGAAATAGAAAAATGGCGTAAGATCCTCGTGATAGCAGAAGGAAAGATGAGCTTATCATGGGACGCCGAATCTAGATGGACATCTATAATAGACAGGATGAAGTGAGAAGGAAAATCTATAGTAAGATGCTCTAGAAGTGACAACAAAAATCGAGCACGAAGCTCTATGATAGAGTTGTAGTGAGAGAGTGGATGGAGTACAAAAGTCATCACCATGTTGAGAAATCTAGGACCTTTAGCAAAAGGCCTACATGATGTGAACTGATGCTCACCCCAATCAACAGGGTGCTCACAAAAAGCAGAGATGAGCTCATCTTTGGACACAGTCCTCAGACGCTCACAAGAAGGGTAATCAGGGAAATCGATCCTAGGTACTCTAAGTACATCTGCAACAAGCTGCGGTGTAACAGGAATGCGCGTACCTCGAACCCGAGTGAAAAAGAGAGGTACTGAACGGTCAATCCCGTGCATGTTGGAGTAAAACTCCTGAATCAGCACGAGAGGGCAAGTGACCGGGATGTCACACAGTGACCCCCATCCCCTACTGTGAATGACAGAGGGAAGGTCAGTGTCGGCGAAGTCCGCCAGAATGACTTGGCGTTCCGAATGAACACCTCGTCGAGAAAAGTTCTCCGAAAATGCCTTGTGGGCATCTCCATCATAGAACCGAAGGTTAATAGGAGTAGAGTCAGAAGAAGAGGAAGCTCCAGAACGCAGAGGGTTCCGAGCGGGAGTGGATTTACGTTTGGGTGCCATAGACACTACTAACGTAAAAGAATGAGAAAGAGATAGAGAGGGAGACAATCAGAAAAGTCCCAACACAGTTCAAATATATCAAATATGTTGAATAAGAAGTACGTATGCATGGGTATGCATGAGCATGTGACATGCAAAGGAAAAAACATCATGGGCTCAGCCCAATCCAATCCTAGCAGCACACAAACATAAAGCACACATCTAAATGCATGTAAATATCATTATAATGCACATGAAATGCAATGTATGACATTTTGAAATCATTTAAGTGCAAACCCAAACCAAAATTTGAAGAAAAACTCATCAATTTTGAAAAACCCCAAAAATTTTCAAAAAATCCCAAAACCTAGGTTTCAAAACATGAAATGCATGAAAAAGGAAGGGAAAAGTGATCTTACCAAGAGATTGAAGCAAGGAATGAGCAAGATCCAAGTGGGGTTGAAGATTTGAGTGAGAAAATCAAGTTTGGGAGATGAAAAGCCACAGACAGATCGAGAGAGATCGAGAGAAATGAGTGAAAATCGCGATCTGACCTTAAATAGGCACCTCAGTAATTCTTGACAGCTGAGGTGTCGAGAGGTATCGAGAAAACTGTCGAGGGAGGTATCGAGGAATTGGCCTTCGACAGATGCAGGTATCGAGAGGTATCGAGGTGCAAGGCCAAATTTAGATTCAAGAAGCTCGATCGATCGACCAGGTATCGAGAAGCTATCGAGAAGACAGAGACTTTCTCGATCGATCCAGAAGGTGTCGAGACAGGTGTCGAGATTGCGATTAGAAAAGGCTTGAGAAGCTCGACAGATGACCATGTATCGAGGAGGTGTCGAGGAGGTGTCGAGCCATCAGTGAAAAGCAGTTTTTTGAGAAGTGAAAAATACAGACATGAATGCAATCCAACAAACACCTCAACCAATGATCCACTCAACATAAAAAGCTCCCAAATCATCTCTCAACAAGAATTTTTAAGCACATAAATCCTCAGAAACACACACACACACTAAACAAGTCTAACCAATTTTATATTTCAAAAACAAGTTAAGACAGTTTAGTAAGCATACATTAGCATATGTAAACACTTGTGATGGCCAAATCACATTGTACCTGCACATGTATCAAGAGTAGCAAAGAATATTGCGTGTTGTGTGTGAAAAAAACATTGCAAGATTGCATATGTGTATACATGTTATGACGATCTGAGATATGAGTAAATAACTTTAACTTACACACAATCATAACTGTTTGATAGGGACTATCACCTTTGAGGTACATCCTATGACTCCCACATCTCCTAGAAAACACGCTTGCAATCATGTTTAAAGCATTTTTTTAATCTTTTAGCTTTATATTTTCTTTGCATATTTTCTTTTAAGCATATCATGCATGGGCATAAAAAAAGAGAAAAGAAATACCCAACATGTTAAGTGTACGGGCCCCGCATCTTGGCCCATAGCGGGCCTTGGACCCTGACCTGGGTATATGGCCCATAAGGCCTGTCTTCCTCTACCAAACGGCCCACCCCTGAGCCGCGCATGCTGCGGGCCCAAGCTTCGCCTTTTCATCGTTTCTCGGCAAGCCCTTCCCGAGCAGTGGTAAACATACAGTTCGCGGGACACACCGTCCTGTACCTACCCGGCCGCGACTCGGAAAGGCACCGCTACAGGTAACTATCGTGGAGGTGGGAACCAAGTTCCAACGCCACCCTCACCGCTTCCCATACCTACCTAACCATCCACTTACGATCGATAATACTGGACCGCCGGCTGCGCTCACTGGCAAACACTTATGACCTCTCCACTATTCTGTAAACTATAAATACAAGGAATTTTGAGGAAACGGGGGTTGGAAAAAAATGGGGGAAAGGAATAGGAAATAGAGAGGAAACAAGGTAAAGAAGCGGTTCAGACCCCCGAGGAGAGGAAAGCAGTTCCATTGGGCCTTGGCGCTTTGAACGACCCAGTGTAGGAAATCCAGACCCACTATACAAATAAGTTGTGAGCCCAAGCTAGGCCCAGCCCAAACAGGCCTTGGTTTTTGGGTGCGCACAATTGGCGCCGTCTGTGGGAAATCCTACTAAGCAGTAGTTCCACCAAGGCTAGTGTACAGAAAAGATGTCTAGAGGTAGCGCCGGGAGTGGCTCGGCAGGATCTTCCAGGGGCTCCACCTGGCGGGAACGGAGGCAGAAGAGACGCGAGGATCCGGTTTACGAGCAACTGGAGGAGCGGTCCGGCCTTGGAGAAGGGTCGTATCAAACGAGGAGAACGGTGTCCCATGCTTCCAGGCGTGGGCAACCCGACGTCAAGGATGAAGAGCTTGAGCGGCTGCGGAGGTTAGTACGGGAACTGGAATTGGAAGCACGAAACGAGCGCCGCCGGGCCGAACAAGACGACCAAGATAGAAGGCCGGACGCTGAAGAAGAGAGACGCGGGACGGGCTCGAACAGGCCGGGATCCCGCCACCAGAGGGAGCGCTCGCACTCAGGGGAGTCCCGTCGCCGCCGAGACCGTTCCCATTCAGCAGAATCTCACCGGCGGCAGAATCGTTCCCGGTCCCGGGAATACGAAAATCGGGGCTCGGAATCTCCAGAGGGACGACCGAGGAATGTAGCTATGGATGCTATGAGCCGCGCATTGCGCAGGGCAGCACGGTCACCGTTCTCAGAAGACATTGAGCGAGCACCGATGCCAGACAGATTTACGCGCCCGCCGTTCAATTCGTATGGGGGGAAAATGGATCCCGTGAAGCATGTCAGCCACTATATCCAGATGATGTCTTTGCATACCCGCAATGACGCTTTGATGTGCAAGGTTTTTCCCTCTAGCCTCGGTCCCACGGCCTTGAGGTGGTTCAACGGGTTGCGTAAGGGCTCCATTCACAGTTTCGCCGAGCTAATACAAGAGTTCGGTTCCCGTTTCGTGACGTGCAGCCGGGAACAACAACCGGTGGACGCGTTGCTGTCTATGAAGATGAGGGCAGGGGAAACCCTCCGTGATTACGCTAGCCGATACTGGGAGCTCTACAACGAGATCGGCGGAGGGAATGAGAAGATCGCGGCGAGCACTTTCAGACTGGGATTGCCTGACGAGTCAGGGTTGAGGGAATCATTAACCAAGAAACCTCCCGAGGATATGAGGCAGCTGATGAGGCGCATCGAGGAGTACAAGAGGTTGGAAGATGACAAGATACAAAGCAAGGGCAAGGCACTGGTGACAGATCGTCCTCGGCTGAGCGGTTTTCAACAGAGGGCACGGGGAAATTTGAGGATTCAAGAGCCAGTAGCACCAGCAGGGAAGGTGAACGTGACGTTTAAGGAGCCCGTGCATAAAATTGTGGACAAGATCAAGAACGAGTCGTACTTCAGATGGCCGAACCGGATGGCGAGCGACCCCTCTAGGAGGAATCAGAACCTATACTGCACCTACCACAAAGATCGGGGGCATACTACCGAGCAGTGCCGAGTGTTAAGGGATCATCTCGGGCAGTTGGCTAAGGCGAGACACCTCAAGGATTTTGTGACGGATGCCGGGAATCGAGGAACGGGACATGGCGCCCCACACACGGGGAATCCCCTTCCGCCCCCTCTCGGGATAATTGACGTTATCCACGTTGCACCAAGAGGCATTTCAACGGCAAAGGGGAAGGAGGTGCTGACAATGATACCAGTAGGGGGAAGTACGGGCATGCCGCCTCCCGCGAAGAAGGTCCGACCTACCCGAGAGCCGATCTCTTTCGACGACAGTGATTTGGAAGGAACCATTCAGCCGCACGACGACGCATTGATAGTCACGGCAAGGATAGGTGGTTTCGTTGTAAAGAGAGTAATGATAGACTAGGGAAGCGGAGCGGATGTTATGTACCCGGACCTATTCAGGGGGATCGGGTTGAGGAATGAGGATCTGTCGAAGTACAGCACTCCCCTGGTTGGATTCGACGGGAAAATGGTGGTGCCCGAGGGGTGAATCTGTTTGCCCGTGAACATGGGGGGCAAGGAGGCGATGGTGAGCTTCTTCGTAGTTACCTCGTACTCCCCATACACGGCAATTTTAGGGAGGCCATGGATACATGCAATGGGGGCTGTCCCATCTACTTTGCACATGAGGGTCAAGTTTCACACCGACTATGGTGTCGCGGCGATACAAGGAAGTCAGCAGGCGGCCAGGCAGTGTTTGATCGCCATGGTCGACTGGAAGGGGCAGATCGGCCAGAAGAACCCGGTCGATCCCGAGCGTTCATCGTTGGGGACGCCTTTATAGCAATTACAGGGCCCGCCAGAGGTCGCGCGCACCGAGAACATGCTCAAGGTAAGGGTGTTGCCGGATACGGACAAGTACTTCCAGATAGGGGAGAGCATGGAGTACCGGGAAAAAGTTGAAATGTTACTACTCCTCATACAGAATGTGGATGTATTTGCATGGAGTCCATATGAGGTGCCCGGGGTGGATCCCGAATTTATCATGCATAGACTTGGGGTTGACCCCTCGTTCGCCCCTAAAAAGCAGAGGCCGAGGAGATCAGCCTGGGAACACTCCGAGGCAGTGAAAGTGGAAGTTCAGAGATTGAAAGAAGCAGGGGTAATTCGGGAAATCATCTTCCCGGATTGGTTGGCAAACACCGTGGTAGTGAAAAAGAAAAACGGCAAGTGGAGGGTCTGCGTCGATTTCACCGATCTGAATAGAGCCTGCCCGAAAGACCCTTTTCCCGTGCCGAAGATTGATCAGCTGGTGGACGCCACTTGTGGGCACCCGAGGATGAGCTTTCTGGACGCTTTCCAGGGGTATCACCAGATCGCCCTGGCGCCCGAGGACTAAGAAAAAACGGCGTTCATTTCCCCGGAGGCAAATTACCACTACACAAGGATGCCTTTCGGACTGAAGAACGCCGGGGCCACCTACCAACGAATGATGACAAGAATGTTCCGAGACAAGATAGGGTGCATGGTCGAAGTATACATCGACGACATGGTGGTTAAGAGCAAGCAGGAAGCCCTGCATATGGGGGACCTCCAGGAGGTTTTCGAGGTTCTCCGACGACACAAGTTGCGCCTTAATGCGGAGAAGTGCGCGTTTGGCGTCGGGGCCGGGAAGTTCTTGGGTTTCCTAATCAGTACACGGGGGATTGAGGTCAACCCCGACCAGATCGAAGCAGTGAGAAGACTGAAGCCACCGAGCAACCCGAAGGAAGTGCAAATACTAACCGGGATGCTGGCCGCCCTAAACCGGTTCATCTCAAAATTCGCAGATCGCTGCCGGCCGTTCTACCAACTGTTGAAGAAATGGACTGGATTTCAGTGGAGCGAGGAGTGCGAACAGGCCTTTGTAGACCTGAAGACTTACTTGGCGCGGGCGCCCGTGCTCGCGGCGCCGGAGGCAGGTGAGGATCTGTTCATGTATCTGGCGGTATCCGAGCATGCCGTGAGTGCCGTGCTACTGAGGGACAGTGGGATCTAGTAACCCGTGTACTACGTTAGCAAAACTCTTGTCGACGCCGAGACGAGATACTTGCCCTTGGAGAAGCTCGTATTAGCCCTGATCCACGCCACCAGAAAGTTGCCGCATTATTTCCAAGCTCACACCGTTCACGTCCTGACCGAGTACCCATTACAGTCGTTGCTGAAGAGGTCAGATTTCACGGGCCGTATAGCCAAATAGGGGACTCGGCTCGGCTCCTTCGACATACGATACCGACCTCGAAGCTCGGTAAAGGGTCAGGTCCTAGCGGATTTTATCGCTGAGTTTTCGCCCAGGGAGAAGGGGGAGATGGTTTGCCAACTGGAAGTTCGACCGTGGAAGATATTCGTAGACGGCGCGTCAAGCTCCATGGGTGCCGGTTCAGGAGTTGTTATGATCACCCCCGAGGGAATACGACTAGAACACTCGTTTAGATTGGGTTTCAGGGCGTCCAACAACGAGGCGAAATACGAGGCTTTTCTGGCCGGACTGAGGGTAGCTTTGAGCCTGGGGGCTCGAGAGATTGAGCTATATTCGGATTCGCGGCTGGTTGTTAATCAGGTGCGCGGCAGTTTTGAAGCCCGGGATCCCCGGATGAAAGCATACTTGGAACAAGCAAGGCTGGTTATGGCCAGCTTCAACGCGGTGAAGGTTTTCCACATAGCCCGAACACAGAACAGGCACGCCGATTCTTTAGCAACGCTAGCGTCATCAGTGACCGAGGAGATACCTCGGCAAATCAAAATTGAGCTTATCTCAGAGCCGAGTGTCGATGTAATGAGCAACTCGGGAACTACAGGGATCGATGTCACGGCCATCGCAGCACGCTCCCCGTGCTGGATCGACACCATTACCGACTTTCTGGCAGACGACCGATTGCCGAGTGACGAGAAGGAGGGGATCAAGATCCGGAGGACGGCTTCTCGGTATTGGTTGGCAGAGGACCGGACTTTATATCGAAGGTCCTTCGGAGGGCCGTACCTATTGTGCTTACGCCCGGAGAAGGTGGGCGAGCTCTTGGCGGAGCTACACTCCGGGGTATGCGGCGGCCATGTCGGGGGACGTTCGTTGGCGCACCGAGCGATGACCCAAGGATTTTGGTGGCCTCAGATGCAGAAAGACGCCGCCGAGTATGTGCTTAAGTGTGAGCAGTGTCAGAAGCACGCCCCTCTGATCCATCAGCCTGCGGGCCACCTGAACCCGATCAGCAGCCCTTGGCCTTTTGCACAATGGGGGATGGACATCATCGGCCCGTTCCCTCGGGCGACAGGCGGTCGAAAGTTCGTTCTGGTGGCCGTCGATTATTTTACCAAATGGGCGGAGGCCGAAGCGTTGGCCAATATACGAGATGTGGAAGTGAAAAAATTCGTATGGAAAAATATCATCACCAGGTTCGGGCTGCCGAACACTATCATATCTGACAACGGACTACAGTTCGACAGCCGGGCATTCCGGGAATTTTGCAGCGGTCTCGGCATCAGAAACAGATACTCAACTCTGGCTTACCCACAGGGCAACGGTCAGGCCGAGGCCATGAATAAGGTGATCGTGTGTGGGCTGAAGAAAAGGTTGGAGGGAGCGAAGGGAAACTGGGCCGAGGAGCTCCCTAAAGTCTTGTGGGCATACCGCACCACTCCTAGACGGTTAACCGGGGAGACCCCTTTCTCTCTTACGTACGAGGCAGAAGCCGTAATCCCTACCGAGGTAAATCTGTGCAGTGCGCGAGTAGCGGGGTTCGATCTCGCCCAAAACAACGAAATGATGGTTGGATATTTGGACAAGGTGGAAGAGCACCGCGAGATGGTGACGATACGGCTCGCGGAATATCAGCAGAAGCTCGCCCAGAGGTACAACCGAGGCGTGAGGACCAGGGAGTTCATCCCCGGGGATCTGGTTCTTAGAAAAGCCGTGGGCAACATGCAGGACACTAATGCCGGGAAGTTGGCGCAGACATGGGAGGGACCCTATAGGGTCACGGCGGTAGCCGGCACCGGGGCTTATTTCTTGGAAGACCTAGACGAGAGACAACTGCCCCGACCATGGAACGTGCATAACCTCAGGAAGTACTATAATTAATGGGCATAGAGTAAACCACAACATGTTCTATATGTTTTTAGTTATACTAATGACATTTTTCATGCAGATTCGCACTGTTCTAACCAAATTCCCGGGCCAATCATGTTCACTGAGCATTGTTTATTCTCGGACGATCCGTTCCAAGGACAGAAACCTGACCCTCGGTTCGATCCTAATCACCGAGCAGGTGGAAACCTTAGCCGTTCTATTCAAAGGACAGAAACCTGACCCTCGGTTCGATCTAATCACCGAGCAGGTGGAAACCTTAGCCGTTCTATTCAAAGGACAGAAACCTGACCCTCGGTTCGATCCTAATCACCGAGCAGGTGGAAACCTTAGCTTAGCTTTTTATTCTAAGGACAGAAACCTGACCCTCGGTTCGATCTAATCACCGAGCAGGTGGAAACCTTAGCCGTTCTATTCAAAGGACAGAAACCTGACCCTCGGTTCGATCCTAATCACCGAGCAGGTGGAAACCTTAGCTTTTTATTCTAAGGACAAAAACCTGACCCTCGGTTCGATCCTAATCATCGAGCAGGTGGAAACCTTAGCCATTCTATTCTAAGGACAGAATCCTGACTCTCGGCTCTATCTTAGCACCGAGCATCCGGAACCCTGACCCCCGGTTAAATCACTATCACCGAGCATGCGAAGGCCTTACCATGGTCGGACACATCACAATAAAGGCGACCAACAGTTCATTACTCGGTCACATATGAAGGAACAACGCAGTAAAATAGTAAGGCATTCATACTAAAGCATAAATCTTAAATCAACGTCTTGTTGCCCAAAACCCGGCAACACAAAAACAAGTACAAAACATAAACAAAACGTAAACAATGTATCCCGTCACCACAACCCGGTGACATAGGCAATTTCGCTCATTCAAGAAAGAAGAAAAATACGGAAGTGCTGACTTTCAACTCTAAACATCCGCGGCATGAGCAGAAGAGGCGTCCCCTTGAGAGTGTTGGTCGGCGTGAGGAGTTGGCGGCTGGATGTCCTCCCCGGTTCGGTCCCCCACGTGGGGGTGGCTGGTCCCCTCCATGTCGGTCGGCACGGCATGGGAGTCGATGGCGTTCACCAGTTCCCTCATGCTGGAGGTCTCTTCCTCGTCAATAATGAGGGGCGCAGGATTTTCGGTCTGAGGGACGCTCGGGAAAGGGATCTTGCTGCAATCCCTCAACGAAGAATTCTCGGGAACCCCCAATACTTGAAGTGCAGCGAACCAGCCCTCCTCAAATCCGAGTCTGTGGGCCTGGCGAATGACCGGTTCCGCTGAGTTCTCGGCATCCGCGAACCCCTCGTTATACCACTTGTTTTCGCAAGCTTCCAGCGCCGCCTTCAAATCGGCCAGCTGCCCTTCCAGCATGGTAGTCAGGCTCTGAGCCTCCGCCAATTTGAGCTCGGTGCCGCCCAGCTGCAGCTCCAGTTCCTCGGACTTCGTCTCGGCAAGGGCCTGGGCCTTCACGGCTGCAGCTATTTTACTCTCCGCCTCTGCGGCAATTTTTGACTTCTCCTTCGCCGTGGCCTCGGCAACGTCCTTCAGAGCCTTCTCTCGCTCAACATCCTCGGCCAGCTCTTTCATCCTCCCGTCCACGACGTACGCCATTTGCGCGGCCTGACCACGATATTCACTTTGTAAGGAAAAATGGAAGTACACGCACATGAGCAAAATGGGAAAACGAAAACTGTAAAGAAAAGTGAAACACTTACCGCTATGGTGTGCCATTGCAAGCGCCTCCCCAGAGACTCATCCGTTGAATCCGTGAAGGCGTGCAAGTCCTCGGGCAAGAGGATCCCGCGTGCCAAACTCTGCGCCACGTGGCCGCCATGACCTTTGTCCCATATTCGGGCACTAGCCGTCGATGGGAGAGGCTCGCCCGAGTTGGAAGGAGGGTCGCCATGCTGCCGGAGCCCGGGAAGTGGACGCCATTTCTATCCCGGTCGGCGGTACCGGTTCCCGGATGACGATACCGGCCGAGGGTCGGGGGGGCACGTTGCCCGAGCCAGTCTGAGGCTGGTCGGTTGTGCGCGGCCTCTTGCGAACTCTGGTCGGCGGGGCAGCGGGAGGCGAAGCATCATGGCCGGGAGTCTGTTGTTGCTGCACGGCAGGGCGGCCACTGGGGACAAAGCGATCTAGCGTCATCTTCCTCCTAGCCACCATGGCGTAGCCTTGGTCGGATCCTGTTTCGGAAGAGTCGGACAGTTCTGCGACAACAACCTCCCCGGTTCTCTCGGGCTCTGCGGCTCTCTCGGGCTGAGCAGAAGCTTGCTGGATTTGCTCGTGGGCACTTCTTCTACGCTCGGCAGACACGCGCTCAGCTGATTCGTCACGGATAGGCTGCCGCTCGTCTGAACAGATGTACCGGGGACCGAGATCACGCGCCTCGCCTACGGTTAGCTTGGGGGGAAGGAAATTGGCGTGCCGGACGTCGACGTATGAGAGGAGAGGGCTGTCGACTAGCAAAGCTTGGCTGAACGCCTGCCAAGTTGAGTAAACAGGGTTGACACCGAGGATGAGGTGGGACGCTCGGAGTTGTCCGTCCGTATGTACGAAGATTTCTGACCTGAGCACGAAGTTCAGGTCCCGAACATGCACCACTCTGATGTCCGGCTTGAATCTTTTGGTATCTGCACAAAGGAAATAAAGGTTAACGATTACATAACCAAACCAAAGTCAAAAAAGGGACAAAAGTAAATAAAGGTTAGTCACCGACCAACATTGCGCGGCGAAAACGCGCAAGGCATCTCCTCGGCAAACCAATTGCCGCTCACCCGAACGAAATCTTTTGCCGAGTTACGATTTGAATCTGGCAGGCATGAAATAAGCCGTACCCTCACGTCCCTAGTCTTTATATAATAATCGGACTCAACATTGCCGCACAGGCTATACATTTGATTAATGTCGTGGTGGTTTAGTTGCAACCCATATAACTGGTTCAACCTACTCACACAACTCACTACCCGGTAAAAGTTGGGAGGGAGTTGGTCGGGACAAAGGCCGTAAAATCTGAGGGTGCTAAGGACTAGGGGGTCTACGGGGAACCTAAGCCCTCCCTCTAAGATGGCCATCAAAGGGAAAAACACCGTGTTTTCACCACGACGCCTCTGGATGTCGATATCACCCATATTGCAGTAGGCAATATCTACATCACTAGGAACATTATATGCTTCCCTAAACCTAGCCAAAGCATGCTCGGAAGAAAGAAGGTAAGAGTAACTCATGTTTTTCAAAAACGAGCGTTTTTTGATAGAAAGGAAAAGAAATGCTGTGATCACCAAAGAACAGACTAAAATGGCTGAACTGAAAAAGCAAGAAGAGGGAAAGGAATTTACTGTGGGCTCTAGGGAGGGAGTGTGTTCTGGGCCAGTAGATGAACCACGAGAGGGATGCTCGGCAGAGTAGGATACTGAAATATGAAGGATGCAAAAGTGAGAACCAGTGACTAAAAAGGCTATTTATAAGCATAGGGGGAAGGTGGAAGGGGAAGCATTTAATGATCCACTGAAAGGAAAACACGCGAGCCGCCGTTTCAAACGGCCACACGCGCGACGCCTCGGTTCACGAACCGTCAGGCAGTAATGACAGGTAGGCCATCAATCAATTCCGAGTGCGTCTTTTGAGATGCGCATTAATACGCCCCACAATGGCCGGGACTGACCCTTTGACTTCCCAAACGCATTTACCCCTCGTGATCCTTGATTCGTCCCCGGGAATGGGGAACGAATCAAGGGGGGGCTATTGTACGGGCCCCGCATCTTGGCCCATAGCGGGCCTTGGACCCTGACCTGGGTATATGGCCCATAAGGCCTGTCTTCCTCTGCCAAACGGCCCACCCCTGAGCCGCGCATGCTGCGGGCCCAAGCTTCGCCTTTTCATCGTTTCTCGGCAAGCCCTTCCCGAGCAGTGGTAAACATACAGTTCACGGGACACACCGTCCTGTACCTACCCGGCCGCGACTCGGAAAGGCACCGTTACAGGTAACTATCGTGGAGGTGGGAACCAAGTTCCAACGCCACCCTCACCGCTTCCCATACCTACCTAACCATCCACTTACGATCGATAATACTGGACCGCCGGCTGCGCTCACTGGCAAGCACTTATGACCTCTCCACTATTCTGTAAACTATAAATACAAGGAATTTTGAGGAAACGGGGGTTGGAAAAAAATGGGGGAAAGGAATAGGAAATAGAGAGGAAACAAGGTAAAGAAGCGGTTCAGACCCCCGAGGAGAGGAAAGCAGTTCCATTGGGCCTTGGCGCTTCGAACGACCCAGTGTAGGAAATCCAGACCCACTATACAAATAAGTTGTGAGCCCAAGCTAGGCCCAGCCCAAACAGGCCTTGGTTTTTGGGTGCGCACATTAAGCATAGACATTGCACTTTTAATATGCCGAAGCATACGGATGTCTTTGACATTGCACTTTTGCTATGCCAAAGCATACAGGTGTCTATGACACTACACTTTTGCTATGCCGAAGCATACAGGTGTCATACTATGATTGGCGGGCAACAGTGGTGAGATGGTCATTTATGCCTTTCTCTTAGGATTTTCTAGTCCTACCCGTCAAAAAGAGTGATATGAGTGTTAAGTTTAAGAGATAACTTAATCTTACTCATCACAAACAAGAGCCACAAAGCTCACTTGCTTAGTTGTGCATAGAGATGCTCATCTAAGCTACAAGTGATACAAAGTTTAGAAAACTTTGTTTCATTGGCCATCCAAGGTACACAAATACCAAAGTACACATAACACACTGTTTTTGTATTTTTCAATTTTTCAATTTATTTTATTTTATTTTTTTATTTTTATATCAAAAACAAAATAAACAAAATTGAAAATAAACAAACAAAAACATGTTAAACAAACATGAAAGCATGAAAGAAAGATGCTTATGCATGAAAACATGATAGAGAGATGCAGATGCATGAAAACATGATTTCAAAAGCAGATAAGAAATCAAGCAAAGAAAGTCCCACTTTAGATAGAAAGAATTAAAGCAGAGGACAAACAGAAAAGACAATTAAGTCTTAGGATCCTTTATCACCCACATAGCACGAGTCTTTGGCCGTGAAGATGAAAAGGCACGTGTCCTAGTATGATTACTAAAGGACATAGAGGAATAAGAATTCCCCTGAAATTGAGTCAAAAAGCTCAAACCTTTTAATAACTCACCAAGAATAGGTACAGAGCCTTTAGACACTCGCTTATGAGGAAACAACTTGAAACAATTAGGGCGAGTGTGACCAGAATCACCACAATGGTGACAAACATGAGTAGTTTTAGAGCTACTCGTCTTCCTAGAAGGAGGTCTAACCTTAGAGGTTGACAACTTAGGACAATTTGACCTAATATGACCAACAATATGACAATGATGACAAGTGGGGACAAATTCAGAATTTTTATTCAACCTAGGAGGAGTTTTAGACATAGGTTTAGAAACTTCACCGTTAACATCAGAATTTTTACCATTGTCTATCCTAGCAATATTAGCCTTCAACTCTTCATTATTCTTTTTAAATGGGGGAACATAAAAATCTTTTTCTTTTGAGTTAGGCTCAACAACAAGTTTCGCACTAGTTAATTTTTCAACTTCAGTTTTAAATTGAACTAGTTGCTCTTCCAAACTAAATTTGATTTTTAAAATTCTCATTCAAATTATTGGCTTCATCCAATTTTGCAATCAAATCATCTTTTTCAAGCTTGACCTTTTTAAATTTAGCTTTTAATTTTGTAGAATATTCAAGAGATTTCATACAAAAATTATAAAGCTTGCAATAGGCATCTTGAATATCATCATCATCATTCAACATAAGATCATGCAAATCAAAACAATCAAGAGTTTCCATGACAACAGGGGTCAATGGATCAACACAGCAAAGATTAAAACCTAATCAGAGTGTGCCTGCTCCGATACCACTTGATAGGCCACAAATTGAATGACCCATTGTGATAAAATCAATTAATTATTAGCCAAGTTATTAATTAACTAATTTAACATTCAATTGCGTGGAAGCACAAACAAATCACCAAATACTAAATATGCAGCGGAAAAATAAATAACACGGTGATTTGTTTACGAATGGGGAAAACCTTAATGGCAAAAACCCCACCGGGTGATTTTCAG
Organism: Quercus ilex subsp. ballota; assembly: GCA_032727855.1. Taxonomy (NCBI): domain Eukaryota; kingdom Viridiplantae; phylum Streptophyta; class Magnoliopsida; order Fagales; family Fagaceae; genus Quercus; species Quercus ilex. The sequence goes on from CM064917.1 coordinate 34,154,194, forward strand.
GTCACCACTCCCGAAACTTCACTATTATCAAATCAAGCGGTTACAAGTAAAGGAATCCCAAGTACCTTACCAACCTACAGTTGAACCCTTACCCCAATACCCAATTGGACTTGATCTGTAGTGACAATTTCCACCTTTGATGCACGGCTCCCAAGTACGTGACTAACCAATGCGCGGATCCCAGTACGCGACTTCAAACACCAACTTGAGAAGGAGAGGTTGGCTGCAAAGTTCTTCAATTCATCATACACAATGAAGATCAGGAAGATGCTTGGTTACAAAACCCTACGGTGCACATACACAGCAACTTCTAGAGAGAAGATGAACTAGGTTAAGAACTTCGTCTTTTGATCACAATTTGCTTGAACAAGGATTGCTCAATGCTTTTGCAACTTGTGTACAACTTGACGGCTCTTAAAACAATCCTTTTATATGTTTAGGGTTAGAAGAAAAGAAGGCCCAAAACCATATTCACGGATCCCAAGAAAATCAATCAGAAAAGCTGATTTTATAAATCTCGACAGATAGCAGGTGTCGAGGTAGCTATCGAGCAGGTGTCGAGCTTTAATGAAATTGCACTTCAGCTTGCTTTTTCTTGGACAGACTTGATGACTTCAACACTTGTTCTTGAAACCTTGTTTCTTGAAGTATTAAAAACACCTAGAACTACTCAATTACAAGTAGAGTACGTTTTGTCAAAAGGATTAGCCAATTTACATAAACAAGTGACATATGTTCTTAACAAGTGACACACATATGTCCTAACAAGGTTGTCTCATCCCACCCCAACCTAGTATGGCTCAAAAGCTGGCTCCATTTTCTCTGTCTTTGCCTAAGCCTATTATGCTTATGAATCACTTGCTTAGGGCTCAAACTCTTCCTCGTTTGCTCATTTAGGGCATTCGTAATTGAAAGCCAAGTTGGAGCCTTAAAAATACCATGATCCATATTCCCCTTTTGTTGTTCATCCACCATAATGTCAATGAAGATTTTTTCAATGTGGGGAGGCCACATTTTGAGATTCATATGCCATCTAATACAAATATCCCAACACAATTGCAGAGATGTTAAAATATATATATAAATATATATATATATATATATAGTTCTATGAATTGGCCACTTCATTTCTATTGGAAGAGGAACCCAAACAGTATTTTACTGAAGTTTTCATTTCTTAATGTTTTTTTGATAAATGATTTTTCATTTCTACCTAATTAAACACAGGATATGCAAGGACAGATATATAAGTTGGACTGATTTGAGTTTATTTTCCTGCTGATTTTTACATAGAGCAAGTAATTACATTGATGGTATTACCTTTCTTTTGCAATATCAAAATGTATTTGCTCCACTAATTAAGCTTGAGACTGTCCGAGTAGAGTGCTTAGGAAGATAATATTTAGCCTAATGATGCCTTTATGATATTGAGCTATAGATTCGAAACTTTTATCCAATTGGGAATAAAGTCATTTGGATATGTGAATTCATTTTGCACATGCATTACGAGTAATACTAGCTTTAAGCTTAGCAAAGAGCTTGTAATTAAGTTTTGAATTGCACAATGTGAATTCAAGCACTAAAGCATATCTGAATCCAACAATGAGCCAACAATTCAGTGAACAAAGTTCAAAGATCAGCCATTTTGAAGGTTAATGAATTCCATTTCTTATTCCAATATTTATATGGTTAGTAAAGAAACAAGTTAACATTACAAATCATAGTTTCTCAAAGTAGGTAATAGAACTCAGTATCATAAAATCATGTTCAACAAAAGCATATATGCCCTATACTTAAAATGTTCTGCTCTAAGTCCTGTGTTGAGTTATATCTATTCAACATACTCCCCTTTATGGAATCTATTAGTATATACATAGAAATGCTGGTCAAGTGGAACTATGGAAAACCAAAAGCAATGGAGTAGCAATGAAATCTATGGAATCTAACTGGAAGGTAGGGCCGTAAGCCTTGTGTATATAATTAAGTCCTTCTATTTCCACTGAACCATAGCCATGATATCTTATTTGTTGTAGATGATGAAAGAATCTCAAAAGGCAGGAAAATAAATTAAACAAATGGCAGTTTGATATAAACAAATGGCAATTTCAAATCATCAATTAAACACATGGGTCACATAAGTTCAAGACTCAAAAGGTCTGTACTCTACTAATTTCTTACATGCAATTTCATACCACTAGAAAGAAAGTAAGACCCACTTCAATAAAACACAAATAATGAAAAGAAAGACCCAGGTGCAAATCAATAAAACAGAAATTATAAAAAGAAAGAAAGATCGAAGATGAGTCCATGGAGAAAAACCCACTTCAACACACTCACCAATACCTATGGGCAAAAATCAATAAAACATAAATTATACCACAATGCCCAAATCATACAATGGTCATAGACAATGGAAAGGGAGATAGAGATATACACCGCACCTGGGAGAAGATCACAGAAATGACTTCAAATGGTTTTTGCAACGGACAGAGCTCTAATTCACTATTCTGAATCTGATTCAGATGTAGAGAAATCAGCTGGGTTTCATGCTTCAGTTTAGATTGCTGGAGGCTGAGATTTGATGGAGTAGATGAAATGTGAGAGAAAACAGAGAGAGGGAAGTGAGAAAGAGGGAAAATTTTGGCTGAAATATTTTGAGGGAAGTGAGAAATGGTCTTTGCCCAAATTTGCAACAGTAATATCACATGGTTTCTGAACTGACATGACAACACACAATTTATGGGCCCCATAGAGTCCTTATACTTACGTTAGTGCCACTGAGTTTCCTATCTCAATTTTTGAAAACACCCGGAGCCTGTTTCTTGTTTCCATCACTCTAACTCAAATTTTTGAGTTTTGAGTGATGGAAACAAGGGTTGAAAATCAAGCCAAAAAAAAAAAAAAAAAAAATTTGTGGGACCCACGTGTTTTGAGAATTCAGTAATGAAAACTGAGTGATATGATCCAAAATTGCACTCATCCAAACAGGCACAAATACTTCAGGAGATTTTAACTTTATTTAGGTGAGATTTGATTTTTTATACTTCAAGAGATTTTAACCTTATTTAGGTGAGATTTGGTTTTTTATACTTCAAGAGATTTTAACTTTATTTAGGTGAGATTTGATTTTTTTTTCCATGTTATGGTATGATGACTTGGGAATATATATAAAGATGTAGACCTTTGACCTAAGTTGATTATTTCAGAATTATAAAATGAAAAAAAAAAAAAAAAAAAGTTGACTATTTTAAAATTTCTCTATTCAACTTGTGGATTCACGCTTCTTTCCTAGTGGATTCTAGCTAAGTTCTCTTTGTTGTAAAAGTGAGTTACTATGTAACGAGTTAAAAACGAGTACTCATCGTATCCGCGCTATATGTCAAAAGAATTAATTTAATCACAATTGAGACTCCTTATAGTTTTTTTATATCTATGGATCGACCCATAATATATCCGATATAAGAATTAGCACACAATCACCAACACATAACCAACTTATTTAATATCAATCTAGGACATTGTTAGGGCCATATTTTTTGTAATTGGCTAATCCTTTGACAAAATGCACTTTATTTGTAATTGGATAGATCTAAGATGGGTTTAGTACTTCAAGAAACGTGTTGTTCAAGTCAAGTATTAAATACATGAAGATTGATCCATAAAACAAGTGAAGAAAAGTTGTTCATTAATTCTCGACAAATAGCTTGACAGATACTTGCTATCGAGACTTAATGTGAAGCTCAATAGATAGCTTGATAGTAGCTCGATCTATCGAGAACTACGATTTCCAGATCTGAATTTTGGCCCAAGCTTTTGGATTTGTTTAGGGTTTCTCTTTTCATAACCCTAGACATATATAAGGCTTATTTTAAAAGACGTCATATACCGAAATAGAGACCAAGAAATTTATTTTCTCTTTGAGAAGCTGCTGCATTTGTACGCCATAGGGTTTTGTAGCCAAGTGCTTCCAGATCTTCATTGTTGATGTAGTGAAGAACTTTGCAGCTAACAACATTTGTTCAAGTTGCTGGAGTTAGTCACGTGCTGTGATCCGTGTAAAGGGTTAGCCATAAATTGGAGATTTGTGCATCAAAGGAAAGAAGGCTACTACAAGATCAAGTCTAATTGGGTATTGGAGCAAAGGTTTAACTGTAGGTTGGTATTTCAGGATAAGCTAGGGTAGTTGGTAAGATTCCTTATACTTGTAACCGCTTGTTGTTAATTAGTGGATTCTTGGGAGTGATGACCTTAAAATCACCTGGTGAGGTTTTTGCCTTGTGAGGTTTTCCTCATTTGTCAACAAATCACCGTGTCAAATTTATTTTCTGCTGCATTTAGTTTATTTGATGATTTGTTGGTGCCTTCACGATTTGCATGCAATTGAACCTAATTAATCAACTTGGGTAATTGAATTAATTAACCGGGGTCAAGCTATCATAACCTAACAAGTGGTATCAGAGCAGACACATTCTTATTAGGCTTTAATCTTTGCTGTGTGATCCATTGACCCCTGTTGTTATGGATTGTGGGCAATCCCTGATTATTCCTCTTTTATTTGATGGAAAACTATGCATACTGGAAAGTATGCATGAGAGCCTTTTTGCAATCTTTAGATGAGAAAGCATAGCTTGCAGTTGAAGTAGGTTGGGAGAAACCTAAAGAGCCATCAGCAACGTGGGATGATACTAATATCAAAGCTGTGGGATGATACTAATATCAAAGCTGCAAATTTTAACAGTAGAGCATTAAATGCTTTGTTTAGTGCTATGACCAATGAAGAATTCAAGAAGATCTCTTCGACTGACAATGTGAAGGAAGCATGCACTATTCTTTAGAATACCTACAAGGGCACAAAAGCTATTAAAAACTCCAAGCTCCAAAGGCTCACTACCAGTTTTGAGGAAATAAGGATGGATAAGTACAAGTCATTCGAGCTCAAGGACATAGTGAATTCAGCCTTCAATCTTGGAGAACAGATTCCGAAGACCAAAATTGTTAGGAAGATCCTTAGATCTCTTCTAGAAAGATTCCATGCCAAGATCACTACCATAGAAGAATCAAAGGATCTTGACTCTATTCCTTTGACAGAGCTGATTGGGAACTTGCAAACCTATGAACTTGGGTTGGCAAGGGTAGCAAAGGCAAGAACATGGCCTTGAAGATTAAGAATGATGATAACGATGAGTAGTCTGAAGATGAGGATACCAAGTTAAAATCTTATATCACCAGACAATTCAAGAAGTTTATCAAAAATGTGAATGTCAATGCAGGTGATAAGGCTCGCAAACAGTCTACATTCTCTCAATTCAAGTCCCAAGACAAAGGTAAGAGAGAATTCAAGGATGTTGGTCAAGGCAACAGTATTCCTTCTGGGCCTAAATGCTATGGATGTCAAGGGTATAGATACATGAAGCAAGAATGTCCTACATATCTCAAATCCATTAGAAAGTGCAAAGCCTTAGCTGCCACCTTGAGTGATACAAAACCAGAAGTTGATTTTGATGAAAGTGACCAAGATGGGATAGTGAGTGCTTTCACAACCACTGTTGAGTCCCCTAAAGAAGTAGTAGACCAAATTGATGAGGAAGAAGAGCTCATAGAATCAAAGTTTGAGAAGATGGATGACTAGGATGACATCTACACTACTTACACTAAGTTGTACAAGGATTTTAAGAAGCATGAGAAGCTCTACAAGTTGGCTACAAGAAAGCTCAGTGAAGTGGAGTTGGAATGTGAGGAACTCTTCACCAAGGTTGATGAAGCTAATTAAACAATTGGAGGACTGAGATTTGAGAACAACCTTCTTGTTGAAAAGAACAAGAAACTGAATGATGAACTCTTTCCGGTAAGAGCACAATTGGAAAGGACTTCAAGTGCCAAGCTAGATGAAATGCTGAACTTCCAGAAATCTGCATCCGACAAAATAGGTCTTGGGTATGATCATTCTCTCTCCTCTTGTAGTACCTCTTCTAATGCTTTAAATAGAGTTATTTTTGTTCCCCTTGCTAATAATGATAACTTTGAGGTAACTAGTCCTAAAACTGAAAATGTGAGCGAGGATAAAAGTGATAAGGGAAAATCCATTCTAGGAGCACCCTCTAAGGTTGGTAAGAAAGAGACTAAGTAGAATAATCATCGCTCCACCAACAAGAAGTCTCTTCCAAGGAAGCCCCTCTTCTGTCACTATTATGGAGCATATGGACACACTCGTCCAAATTTCTATAAGTGGTTAGCCACTCAACAAAGTAATAGTGTGTCATCTTTGGGGAACCAAAATCAACTTCATCTTTCTTTAGCCCCTCTTGGAGAACTTCTTAAGGTAGTCATGCTTCTCTCAAACTTCAATGGTTTCAACTCTCCTCCTTATTCGTCTGAACAAAGGTTCATGCAAAAGAAAGGATCCCCATCCAGGTTTCCCATCTGGAAGGAAAAAGATTCCAAGTGATTCCTTCACTTTTCTGATCTTTTGCATGGTTCATGTTGTGGTTTGAGTCAGTCTAGTTTTGATGCTTTGTTTGATTGTTTGTTTGTCTTTGTTTTGTTTCAAGCTGTTTTTAATAAAAAATATAAAAAATAAAAAAGAGAAGAAAAATCAGAAAATACAAAAACAGTGTGTATATGTGTATATTGGTACTTCTGTACCTTGGATGGCCTTTGAAACAAAGTTTCTCAACTTTGTATCACCTATAGATTAGATGAGCATCTTCATGCACGACCAAGCAATGTGAGCTTTGTGGCTCTTTTATGTGATTTGGTTGATCTCTTATCTTTCATATCTTAAATCGCTCTTTTTGATGGGAAGGACTAGAAAATTCTAAGAGAAATGCATAAATAACCATCTCACCACTAAAACTTGCCAATTATAAAACATCTGTGTGCAATTCATAAAAGCCATGCTCGGTAAGGTGTAGCACTTGCACAACAAAATTAGGATGTTCAACTTACATAATTGGATAATTTCTTTTCTCTCTCCTATATGCCCATACATGATATGCTTAAAAGAAAAATATGCAAAAAACATGAAAGCAAAAAGAATCAAAATGCTTTCAATATGGTTGCAAGCGTGTTTTCAGGAGATGTGGGAGTTATATGATGTATCTCGAAGGTGATAGTCCCATCAAACAGTTATTATTGTGTGTAAATGTATTTGATCCTCCTATATCATTACTTTTCATATAATGATTTACTTATGCTCTCTTGCAAAAGTTTCACACACAACATGCATACTCTTGATACTATTGTATAAGTACAATGTGATTTGGCCATCACAAGGGTACATGTGGTAATATATGCTCTCTAAACTGTCTAAACATGTTTTTACAATAAAAATTGGTTAGACTTGTTTAGTGTGCTTTTGATCTGGGAATGCGTTGCATCTAGAGTTGAGGATGTGTTTTTATGCTTAACATGCTCTTTGATTCTTGTTTTGGTGTCTATCTTGTTTGCTTTCATCTTGTGTTGCTTCTCTTCCTTGAAAACTCTCTTTCAAGCCTCTCAATAGTAGCTCCATACCTTTGTGATCTATCGAGCTGCGTTTTCTATATATATATATATATATATTTGAGGCCCGACCCGGTTTTGCTCAAACTCAAATATCTCGATCTGTCTCTCTTCTCTCTTAATCCAAACCCTTTCTTTTCACCAAAAACCTTCTCCCACTCAAGACTTCGGCCTAATCCATGCCTCAATCCTTTGGTAAGTGCTCTAAAACTTTCCTTTTCTCCTTCCTCATGCATTTCATGCATTTTGTGACCTAAGTTTTAGTTTTTGGGAAAATTTGGGGTTTTTGAGTTTTTATGAAATTTTTTGGGTTGGTTTTTGTTAATATGATCTCACATGTTCATGCATTGCATTCTATGTTCATTATAACAATGTTTCATACATTCTAGGATTGTATGACTAATACAATGTAAGTGTTGTTAGATTGGATTGGGTTTTTGCCCATGATTCAATTTCTTTAGCACATAACATGTTCATGCATTATCATGCATTACACGTCATCTTTTTCTTCTTTCTTTTGATTTATGTTCCTGTTGTGTTCTCTGTTTCTCCTCTCTCTCTCTCTCTCCTTTAGTCTCCTTCTCATGGCACCTAAAAACTCTGTCCCTTCTAAGAACCCTATAAGACGTCGTGGTTCCTCTTCCTCTTCCTCTTCTTCTGCTCCCTTCCCTGCTGATTCTGTTCAGTTTTGTGATGAGAATGCATGAGATGACTTCTTTAAGAACTTTTCTAATCGGGCAATTCATTCGAAATGCCAGGTCATTCTATCTGACTTTCCAGACACTCCTCTACCCAGTGCATTTGGCTCTCGGGGATGGGCTTCTCTATGTGAGAAACCCTTAAGGTGTCCCAACTTGTTCATATAAGAGTTTTACTCTAACATGCATGCCATCGATACCTCTGTACCTAGGTTTACTACGATATTCCAAGGAACGCGTCTCATAGTTACCTTGGTTCTCATTTCCGAGGTACTACGTGTCCCTAGGGTGGATCATTCGGATTACCCTAGTCATGAGTGTCTCTCTTTTATCTCTAGAGATGAGTTGGCCTCACTATTTTATGAGAAGGCCATGTTCTGGGGAGGTACCCTAAATTTCTCCACAACCAAATTTGCTAAGGGTCCACGGATCCTTAATATGGTGATGACCATTGTACTCACTCCATGGTCACACTATAACACTATCATCAAGCCTCGTGCTTGTTTCCTTCTTTCTCTCATGGAGGATCTCTCTATAGATTTTCCATCACACATGATAGTATCTATGATAGTGTTAGGTTCTAAGACTTTAGGTTTAAATGTATTAGAACTTCATTTTGTAATGTTGGCAAACCATGATCAAAATGTTTAGTCTTGACTGTAGGATTTACTGTGTAAATTTGCCTGGCTCAACCGATCGAGAATTAGACTCGATCGATCAAAGCTCGTGCAGATTGTTTTTCTGCAGAATTTTCCAACTCAGCCCAAGCCCGTTTTATGTGTAGGGTTTTATGTTTTACCTTAAGTATAAAAGGAAAAACCCTAGCCAAGTTTTGTAGTTGTTTATGCTGTGTATGTGAATCTCTTGTGAGATCTCGAGGTGTTTGCCTTCACATATACTTAAGGTTATCAAGAATCAAGATTATGTCAAGAGCTTGATGATCGTTTTAGCTGTTGCATAAAGAGCTTAAAGAAAACATAAGTGGGAGTACTTGTGGATGCTGTGAATCCAAGAAAGAAGTAGTCCGTGGACTCAGAGCTATCACGTGGTCGTGGTAGTAAGTTTCCTACTCGAGGTAGTAATAGGATGTTAGTGGTCTAAGTCGCTATTGTGTAAACTTCAATTCTTTCATAGTGGATCTATTTTACCTTGAGGATAGCTAGGTTAAATCCTCCCCAGGTTTTTTACCGGTTTAGTTTTTCTGGGTTATCATATCGTTGTGTTATTTATTTTCCACACTGTTCAATGATATGATTTATATGTGTTAACCTAGATTTGCATAATTTACCTATGTTAATCACTTAGCTAAATAACTAGGTTAATCTAGTTATGTTTAAGGGGTCTAAAAATGTACAAGTGGTATCAGAGCAAGTTAGCTCTAGTGTTTAGATCCTGTTGTCATGGATTCTTGGAAGTTCTTATTGCTAATATTCCATCTTGTCTACTTTTGGTTTGTGTCTTTTGTTGCTTTTGTTAAGTCTTTCCTTGGGCATCTTGGTATAATTACATGTGATGATAATTATGTGTGTTATACTGCTTTAACCGCCTTAAATGCACGTGATTCTTGTTGAGGTTTATGCCCTAAAATTCAATTTATTGGCATGTCATAAATAATTAAATTATTTAATTATATGAGACTATTTATTAATGAACTAATGGGACATTATCTTAGTCCATAAGATGCTTAGTATGTGATTTACGTGAAAAGTTATAGAAGATATAAATCATAAGTTCTTTGTAAACTCAGAATTTTAGTTTTTAGTCGGTGATGAAATTGGACATTTTATCTGTGAAGACTATAACATATCAACTAAGATAATTTGTCTTGATCATGGAAGTGGAAACTTCTAGTTGATATGTTGATATGTTTTAAGAGTTAAGACATATTAAACTAGACCGTTGTGAGATTTATTATTCTCCTAACGACTGTCAAATAAATAATAAATCTCACGACTTCTATTTACATCAACTCTAAATCCTGAGAGAATAATGGACTTGATCATGAGGTGTTGGTTGCTTTGATATATCAGGAGTGAGATCTATAAGTTATGATCAAAACCTCAGTATGTTGGGCAACCGTATTCAGTGTTGATGGAACATATATTCTCAAGATAGAATTCATAATCTCTTAACGGAGATATAAAATATTCCCTTGAGATAAGTTTATTGGGTTTGGTTATTCAGAGTGTTGGGCCCAACCACTTTAGTAAGGAGTTACTAAAGTATATATATTTATAAAATTGGATTTCATAAATATATAATGAATAACATAAAGGATTAAACCGGGTACTCAAGGATTAAGATGTAGTAATCTTCAAAGTGGTAATTTATATTCATGACTTTGTATTACTATGAATATTTTTATGAAGGAGTAGCATGTATAATAAAGTCTTGGGATATAATTTATTAATAAAGCCTAAAGTGCAATTTTATTCTTATATTGGTATTGAATATAATTAATGGTAACTTTGGACTTATCAAGAGTTGACAGAAAAGCCCAAGGCCCATTGGAGCTAGAGTCTTATTTGTTCCATTTGGTCCTATCTCAAGCCACAAATTTAAGCCCAATTGGGTAGGCCCAAAAGGCTAACCCAATTAGATAATCGGTTTTTATTTAATAAGAGTTATTAAATAAAGAAACTACCAAGGTAGTTAAAAATGTACATATGATGAAAAGAAAAGAAATCAGTTTTTCTCCATAAGAAGAAGAAGAACTTTCTTTGAGAATCAATGTGCAAAAGGACTGATTGAGAGACCACACATCTTGGGCACCATGTGGAATTGAGATGAATATTAAAGGTATTCTCAAGTCATGGTTTTGAATTTCACTACATCAAGGTACGCTTCCTATTCTTTGTTCTAGAATTCAAGGTTACATGTTATCTCTCATGAATGAAGTAGATCCGTGATTGTTGCTTCCGCTGTGTGTTTTGTATGAGATACAAAACCAAAATTTCCAACAATTCTTGTCTTTGGTATTTGGATAGTGGTTGTTCCAGGCATATGATAGGAAATAAAGCTTTATTCAAGACATTCTTCGAAGGAAAGATTACGATAGTCACGTTTGGAGATGGAAGCAAATCTGTGATTAGAGGCATTGGAACTGTGGGCATTCCAAGGTTGCCAGTTTTTGAAGATGTCTGGTATGTTGATGGGTTGAAGGCTAACTTACTTAGCATTAGTCAAATTTGTGACAATGGACTGAATGTTCTCTTCACCAAGTATGAATGTGAGATACTTGATGGAGAAGTGCTTCAGTGCAAAGATCAATCAAGTAGACTTATGGCATCAATGGCTGGGACATGCAAGTCGCAAGCAATTAGAGAAGATTTCCAAGTGTGATGCAATTATTGGTTTGCCCAAGTTTGAAAAGATAGAAAAGTGCATTTATGGACCGTGTTAGATGGGTAAACAAGTGAAGTCCAAGCATCCGTCTGTAATTAAAGTTCAAACTTCCAGACCTCTTGAGTTGTTGCACATTGATCTCATGGGTCCTACCAGAGTTCAAAGTTTAGGTGGAAAGAAGTATATTCTAGTTGTTGTGGATGATTTTACTAGATATACTTGGGTTGTGCTTTTGAGAGATAAAGCTGAGGCCCCTAAAAAGATGATAAACCTGTGCAAGAAATTGCAAGTTGAGAAAGGAACTGTGATAGCCAGAATTAGAAATGATCATGGAAGGGAATTTGAAAACACAAAGCTGGCTACCTTCTGCAATGATCAAGGCACGCATTAAGAGTTCTCTTCACCTAAGACACCATAACAGAATGAAATAGTGGAATGGAAGAATAAGGTTATTCAAGAGATGGCTCGTGTCATGCTATATAACAAAAAGTTGCCTAAGTCTTTATGGGGAGAAGCAGTTAATACTGCTTGTCATACACTTAACCGGGTGTATTTCAGACCTAATTTCAAGAAAACTCCTTATGAACTATGGATAGGAAAGAAGCCTGTTGTCAAATACTTCCGGATAATTGGCAGTGACTATTATATTCTGCGTGATAGGGAGAACTTAGAAAAGTCTGATGCAAAGAGCTACAAGGGATACTTTTTGGGATACTCCTCCATTAGTAGAGCTTATAGAGTATACAACTTGAGAACTAAAACAGTCATGGAGTTTTCAAATGTCGTGATTAATGATGAACTGTGTTCAGAAACTCATTCAAAAAACACTCCTCCAGTTCAAGAAAAGATTGTGGAAGTCGATGATCCTATTCTTGATGATTATATTAGGAAGCATAGTGATGAAGATCTACTATTGTTGAATGATGTTGTTTGAATACCATCAAGTCCAGAACCATCTACATTGGTTCATGAAACTCAACAAGAACAAGGTGAGCCTAGTCCTTCATTAGAACAAAAAAGTACCTCCACATCTCTGGTCAAAGGTCCGTCTTCTAGAGTAAAGTTAAATCATCCTATCACAAATATATTGGGAAGTTTGAATGATAACATGAGATTGAGATCCAAAGCCTTGAATGTTATTACTCACTCATGCTATCTATCCCAATTTGAACCGAAAAAGGTGGATGAGGCACTTCAAGATGCTGATTGGGTTAATTCTATGCATGAAGAACTTCATCAATTTGTTTGAAATGATGTGTGGGAATTAGTTCATAGACCAAAGGGAGTAAATGTGATTGGAACTAAATGGATCTTCAAGAACAAGTCAGATGAACATGGTACTGTTATTCGTAACAAATCAAGACTTGTTGCTTAAGGATACACACAAGTGGAAGGGATTGATTTTGATGAGACTTTTGCACTGGTAGCAAGACTAGAATCCATTAGGATACTGTTGGCCATTGCAAGCCATTTGAATTTCAAGCTATATCAAATGGATGTCAAGAGTGCCTTCTTGAATGGGATGTTGCAAGAAGAAGTATATGTTAAACAACCAAAGGGTTTTTGTTGATCCTCACAGACTAGATGATGTCTACAAGTTGAAGAGAGCCCTCTATGGTGTGAAACAAGCTCCCAGGGCATGGTATGATAGGTTAACTGCGTATCTCATTGAGCATGGATTCAAAAGAGGATTTTTAGATACTACTATCTTCATACGAAAGGATAAGAATTATTTTGTAGTAGCTCAAATTTATGTTGATGATATTATTTTTAGTGCTACTAATGACTCTCTTGCTCAATCTTTTGCAAATGAGATGAAGAAGATGTTTGAAATGAGTATGGTTGGTGAACTAACTTATTTCTTGGGATTGCAGGTGAAGCAAACAGACTTTGAAATTTAAATCAACCAAGCAAAGTATGCCAGAAATCTAGTCAAGAGATTTGGATTGACAAGGTTGCACATGCTAGAACACCAATGGCTGCTAATGCAAAGTTAACCAATGATCCTTCAGGCGAGTCTGTTGATGTTACACTATATAGAAGCATGATTGGTTGCTTTTTGTATTTAATTGCAAGTCGTCCTGATATTTCTTTTAGTGTTGGTGTTTGCTCTAGATTTCAATCTAATCCTAAAGTTTCACATTTGAATGTTGTTAAAAGAATCATAAAATATGTTAGTGGAACTTGTGATTATGGTTTGTTCTATAGCAAAGAGTCAAATTTGTCTCTTACTGGATTTTCTGATTTAGATTAGGCTGGCAATGCCGATGATAGAAAAAGCACCACTGGTGAATGTTTTTATGTAGGAGCCAATCTTGTTGCTTGGATGAGTAAAAAGAAAAATTATGTCTCTCTGTCTACTGCAAAAGCAGAATATATTGCTGCTAGAAGTTGTTCACAGCTTCTTCGGATGAAAAAGCTTTTGAGTGATTATGGGATAACACAAGACACCATGGTGGTTTATTGTGATAATTCTAGTGCTATTGATATCTCTAAGAACCATGTTCAACACTCTAAGACTAAACACATAGAGATTAGATATCACTTTATTAGGGATCTTGTTGAAAGAAAGATTGTGGTTTTTGAGTATATCCCTACTGAACGTCAGAATGCTAACATCTTCACCAAACCTCTTGATAGAAGTAAGTTTGAGACACTTCGTCAAGTAATTAGTGTGATTCTGTGTCCCTAATCATCTTTGTCTTTCATGGTCCTTGTGCTTCATTGCTCTTCTCTTTGTGGCCATTCTTCTTTGTTGTTTTGGTTTTTCTAGGATTTGCATTGCATAACATTCATGCATTTCATTCTAGGATGTTTTTGTTATTCTTTTCAAAAAAAAAAAAAAAAAAAAGGGAAGAAAAATGTGTTTTGCATTAATTTTTCTTGGATTTGAAATCAAGGTTGGCCATATTATCTTTATATAACATGTCTATGTACCTTGTTTAGCTTGGATGAGCTTATTTATTGCACTTTACTAGCTTAAGCTTTGTAGTACATGTTGTGTGAGAAGATGATTATAGTTTTTGATCACTTGATCTTAATCTTGAAGTCACATGCCTTTGATTGTTGGACTTGAACTTATTGAGAAAGGCATAAATAACCATCTCACCACTATTTACTAGCCAATCATGAACACCTTAGTGCATATCATAAGATTTTGTGCTCTAGGAAGTGTAGCACATGCACCAAAAAAAAAAAAAAAAAGGTGTGTACATTATTAGGCTATAATAAATTCACAATCAAATAAAATTGGTGTGTACATTATCCTTGCTATTTTAATAAGTTTCTAATCAAATAAAATTGGTGTGTACATTATGAGGCAATTCAAGAAACTTATATGATTGCAAGCTTGTTTTCTAGGAGACGTGGGAGTTATATGATGTAACTCTTTAGGTGATAATCTCTTTCAAATTTATGTGATGAATTTTGTAGAAATTGTGATTGCTTACTATTCACATATCACCTCACATGTATCTCAAGTTTTTGCTAGTTGCACACACTACACAAGTCACTCTTTGCTAAACTTTGTACATGTTATTGTGTGTGATTTTGTTGTGGCCATCCACGATTAAATATTCCTTTATTTTAGTGCAAAATGTGTTTGAAGTTTGAGATTTAAGGAAAAATTGACTGAAAATCTTATTTTTGGGAGATCTGGGTTCAATATAAGTGTTTTTGAAAAACATTTCATCTCATACTCATGCATTCTATTCACAAAATACTATGCTTTGAGGAGTTTCTGCATAAAATTGCTCTGTTTTTCAAAATTTTTTTTTTCCTAGATTTTCGATTGATCAAACCTGTTTCTCGACCGATCGAAATTACGATTAAAAATTTGGTTCGAATTTGCCTGGCTCGATTGATGCTCGAGCGCTGCTGGATCAATCGAATGTAATTTTCGATTGACCGAACCTATTTTTCGATCAATCGAAAATCGTTCAGAGAGTTTTTTAAAATCATAAGTTTTTCACATGTTCTTTCACTATTCAAACTTTTTCAAAATTACTTTCTTCGATCGGTTTTCCCTCAAAAATTTTCAAGGGTTTTTTTCTTCTAAGGCCGGTAAGACCCTTTTACCCTTCCTTTTTCATTTATATTCATCTTTCATGCATTTTTTGATGCATTATGGGGAGAATTTCAAACCTATGGAAAATTGGGATTTTTGGTGCTTTCAATCAATTCTTTCAAAATTGATCATTGGGTTTTTGTTATGGGATGTTATTAAACTAATCTTTTTGGTTTAATTTGATCAATTTGTTGAATTGGAAAAAATTGAATTTTCTAGGGCTTGAAACTACCCGAATTGGGGATTTTGTTTTATTGATTTGATCATTATATTCTATTATCTACCCTGGGTAATGATCAATTGGTCAATTTGTTGGGATTTTTGAAAGTGGGTTTTCAAAATTTGGGGTTTTTGATATGAACTCTATGCCCAAGCCAATTCTGTGATTTTTAAAGTAAGATTGAACTTTTCTCATTGCATTAGAGCATGCATCATTTGTTAATAATGTTCATGCATCATATAGATTGTTATTTTCTATATTGTTTCTGCTCTAACTGTGCCTGATGCAGTCCACCCTTGGTTTTTCTCTTTTGTTTTGTCTTTTGTCTCTTTTTTGTCTATCCTTTCTGCTCTTTAGCATCATGGTTAGGAAGACTAGAGCCCATAGGACCTCCTCTTCTACTTCTTCTCCTTCTTTTGATAGTGAGAGGTTTTCGAGTGAGAAAAACCAGGAAACTTTTAAGAAGCTTAACATTCATAGGAATGTGTGGGCTAAGCGTAAGGTCATTTTAGATGAGCTTGACCCGGAGATTAGGAGAAACTTTGAGCATAGGGGTTGGTTGCCTTTGTTGGATGTTGATCATCCTCCTCTAGCTACCTTGATCATAGAGTTCTACTCGAACCTCTTTGTCCACTCCAATGATTCCAACATTCAGTTTGTGAGAAGTTGGATAAGGGGTGAAGAGTACACCACTACTCCTATGGTAATGGCCTCTACTCTTGGGGTGCCTAAGGTCCAACATCCCATCTACCCTTACGATGAGTCTCCTCTACTTGATGACATCATGTCATATCTTACTGGTACTTCTATCCAGTGGGGTTCTGATCCTCGGATCACTTCTCACAAATTGACCGAGATTCATTTTCTTTTCTTCCGGATTTCTTGCCATTCGATATGGCCCATCTCTCACTTGCATACTATCCCTCTCGAGAGATATGCATTTTTGTATGCTCTTATCATGGGCACTCCTATAAGTTTTCCTCATCTTTTCATCCGATCTTTAGGTGAGGTTCATAGGAGTAGTTCTACTGCCTATGGTCTCTTTTTTCCTTTTTTATTCATCAGATTTTGTTAGACTTAGGATTAGATGAGTTTCCAGCTTTTGAGCCTGTGCATATTATAGCTCCTATTGCTGCCACCTTTCTTAGGCAGAGGGCTACTCAGATGTGAGTTAGCTTTAAACGTCCTAGAGTAGAGTCTTCCTCTGGTGCACCTCCTCTTCCTCCTCCTCATTCTTCAAGTGATCTGACTAAAGATGCCTATGTTGATCCCATTTCTGATGCTCTTCCACCTTCTGCTTCAGATGTTGCTAGCATTCGTCGTACTTTGGACACTGTCATGACCGTTCAAGTGGCTCATGGTTAGCTTTTGGTGGACGTGCTTACCGAGCTTCAGGCCTTAAAAGCAGATTTGGCAAGAATTCGACAGACACCCTCTACCACCTTCTTTTGATGATGAGTGATTGCCCTTTGGCAATTCGTCACAAAAAGGGAGAGTACATTTGGACAGGAGATTTTGTTGATAGGGGGAGATTTTTTTGATTTGGAGCTGTAGATTGTATCTAGGTGCTTCACCTTGTATTTATTTTGGCTCATGTTGTATTTATTTTGTTGTCTCCATTTTTTTTGATGCGTTGTATATGATAGGGGGAGACATCATGTTTTTTATTTCTGTTTCTTGTTTCACATTGTGCTACATTGATTATTGATTTAATTTATGAGGTTATTCATGATATATGTCTTGTAGTTTATGTTATGTGAAATAAATAATTTATTTTGTTTTACTTGCATTTTCCACATATACGTTTATGTGTTTGTTAAGTGTTACAGGAATATACAAGTTGATTCAGTCGTGCTACTGTCTACACTTGCAACTGATAGATAGTAGTTAGGTTTAATTTGTTTTTGTTGGGCAATGTTTTTGTAATGGGCTGTTTTTGTAACTTTGAGCACTTTGTCTAGTTTGTGTTTTGTCATGGATTGCCAAAGGGGGAGTTTGTTGGGTTCTAAGACTTTAGGTTTAAATGTATTATAATTTCATTTTATAATGTTGGCAAACCATGATCAAAGCGTTTAGTCTTGTTTTAGACTTGCTCAAAGTATGTTTATGTGTAAAGTTGGAATCGAGTGTACTACAGGATTTACTGTGTAAATATGCCTGGCTCGACCAATCGAGAATTAGACTCGATCGATCAAAGCTCGTGCAGATTGTTTTTCTACAAAATTTTCCAACTCAGGCCAAGCGCGTTTGATGTGTAGGATTTTATGTTTTACCTTAAGTATAAAAGGAAAAACCCCAGCCACGTTTTGTAGTTGTTGTTTATGCTGTGTACGTGAATCTCTTATGAGATCTCGAGGTGTTTGCCTTCACATATACTTAGGGTTATCAAGAATCAAGATTATGTCAAGAGCTTGATGATCGTTTCAGTTGTTGCATAAAGAGCTTAAAGAAAACACAAGTGGGAGTACGTGTGGATGCTGTGAATCCAAGAAAGAAGTAGTCTGTGGACTCGGATCTATCATGTGGTTGTGGTAGTAAGTTTCCTACTTGAGGTAGCAATAGGATGTTAGTGGTCTAAGTCGCTATTATGTAAACTTCAATTCTTTCATAGTGGATCTGTTTTACCTTGAGGATAGCTAGGTTAAATCCTCCATAGGTTTTTTATCAGTTTGATTTTCCTGGATTATCATATCGTTGTGTTATTTATTTTCTGCCCTGTTCGATGATATGATTTACATGTGTTAACCTAGATTTGCATAATTTACCTAAGTTAATCACTTGGCTAAATAACTAGGTTAACCTGGTTGTATTTAAGGGGTCTAAAAACATACAGATAGATTACTATTGAGACACTACTACATGTGATAAGCTCATCTTTGCTTTAGCTATCACACGCATCCTCACACACTTGCACGTCACCATTCCTCCCTCTCCTATCTTCCATGTCATGGGTGCCATTAGCAAGGAGTCTATCCAAAGGAGTGTAACGCAGCTAGCTGCAAAGTGGCCTCGCGTGGAGACAATGGATGCAGCCTCTACCCCTTGATCCTCTTCTTCATCTGCCCCTTCTTCCTTCTCTAGGGTAGATGCCTCCCTCGCTGACATCATGGATCAGCTTCAGCACATGCGTGCTGATTTTGGTAGTCATCTTGGCCATCTATCTGATGAGATGTGTCAGATGAACACCAAAATCGGTTGCATTGCTTGCCGCCAGTCTCGCCTTGGTGGTTTCGCACCCTCACCTTCTCCTGAGCCTGCTGAAGGGTCATTTTCTAGTGGAGATGATGATAAAGGTGCTAATGGTTCTAGCTCTTCTAATGATGATGAGTTGACGATCTCTCAGTGATGCACCCTTTGTCACTCGTGACAAAAAGGGGGAGTAGTTTCGTACATGAGAGTAGTCATTGTGTTAGAGGGAGAGCTAGCATAGGATATACTTAATGGGGGAGAGTGCTTTGAGGGATGTAGTGAGGTTTTGGTGTATCTTTTCTCAATTCATGTACTGTAGTCTTGTGACAATTTTTACATACATTGTATTCTTCTTTCTATATATATGATGATGTGTGTTTTCCACCTTATCTCAAATGTGCTGTTTCTTATCTCTCTTCATACACATGTTTCTTCTTTTATACAAAGTTTCTATGTTTCACACTTGTTGCCTTGATGAATCTTGTTTAAGTGTTTTAGTTAAGACATGTTGCAAGTCTACCATGCCATGATCTCTTTGCTTGCAAAGTTTTTCAAGAGTTCGTAGTAGGGTTAGACTTATGTACTTTTGTAAGTTATGGGATAGTTGTGTTAGACTTCTCACATAATTGTTGTTCGTGGTTTTGTCACGGATTGCCAAAGGCGGAGATTGTTAGGGTCATTTTTTTTTGTAATTGGCCAATCCTTTGACAAAATGCACTTTACTTGTAGTTGGGTAGATCTAAGATGGGTTTAGTACTTCAAAAACATGTTGTTCAAGTCAAGTATTAAAGACATGAAGATTAATCCAAGAAACAGGTGAAGAAAAGCTGTTCATTAAGTCTCAATAAATAGCTCAACATATGTCTGCTATCGAGACTTAATGTGAAGCTTGATAGATAGCTCAATAGCAACTTGATCTATCGAGAACTACGATTTTTAGTTTTCCAAACTTGAATTTCGTCCTAGGCTTTTGGATTTTTTTAGGGTTTCTTTTCTCACAACCCAAAACATATATGAGGTTTATTTTAAAAGCTGTCATATATGGATACAGAGACCAAGAGATTTATTTTCTCTGTGAGAAGCTACTGCGTTTGTACGCCACAGGGTTTTGTAACCAAGTACTTCCAGATCTTCATTGTTGATGAAGTGAAGAACTTTGCAGCCAACAACATCTATTCAAGTTGCTGGAGTTAGTCATGTATTGAGATCCATGCAAATGGTTAGTCACAAATTGGAGATTTGTGCATCAATGGAAAGAATGCTACTACAAGATCAAGTCCAATTAGGTATTGGAGTGAAGGTTCAATTGTAAGATTCCTTATACTTGTAACCACTTAATTGTTGATTAGTAGATTCTTGGGAGTGGTGACCTTAAAATCACCTAACGGTGTTTTTTGCCTTACGAGGTTTTCCCCATTTGTCAACAAATCACCATGTCAAATTTATTTTTCGCTGCATTTAGTTTATTTTGTGATTTGTTGGTGCCTTCATGATTTGCATGCAATTGAACCTAATTAATCAACTTGGGTAATTGAATTAATTAACTGGGGTCAAGCTATCTTAACCCAACAGGCATCACATACAAACTCTCCACAACTTGTGCCATGTGCAATTAGTATTAAAGCTTTTTTTGTTCTAACATATAGGCAGCAATCAATATTAGGTTTTAAATCTATATAGTTTTATTGGAAAACTCGTGAACATAAATTTTTCTAGTTATGGCTTATAAAATATATACGAATGTTTACACAATGCTTAAGGTACTATCATTCAATGTGCAAGAACAAGATTTCAAGTGATTCATGGAACATCAGCCCATCAGATGATTAGGGTTTCAGACCTACTTTACTAAGTATTTAAAGAAAATCCTAAGATACATTTTTCAAGACTTAGAAGCTGCTCTTTTGAGATCTAAAAAGTTATATTCCTTCTCCTTTCAAAGTCACTACTAGAAATCAATCTACATACAACCTAAACCTGTAGATTCACAGTGAATAAAGTTATAAATAGTTATTAAACCCGGCCTAGACATTGACTTAGTCTTTGAGTCTGGTCACTGGATTACCAGTTTAACCAGTGGGTCACTAGTCAAACCATAGGGTCAAATAAAAGATTTAATATATATATATATATATATATATGTAAGGGACATATTTTTACGTAATTGGCATATCCATTGACAAAACGCACTTTACTTGTATTTGGATAAATCTAAGCAAGTTTAAGATGATCATTACAAGTGGTTATATTGAAGACATGAAGATTACTCAAGAACTGCTCAGGAAAATTGCAATCTGTAGGTCTCAATATCTCCTCAACAGAAGCTCGATCTGTCGAGATTCATTAAAGCTCGACACATGTCTCGATCTATTGAGCTTACGAGATTCAGACTATAGCCAGCAACGTTTTCATTCTAAAAGGTTATTTGTTTATGGGTTTGTATACCTATTTGGAATAGGAGAGCCCATTGAGCTCCTATTTAAACAACGAGGTGGAAAAAGAAAAACCTAACCCTAGAGAGCTTCATAAGGTTTTCTTTTTGAAACCCTAGCCTCCTTCTATAGAAGAAAGAGTTCTTGTTACGTTTCTTGTACGCCTTTGGGTTCTGTAGCCAAGAAAAGTTTCTCACACCATCATTGAAGATCTTATTGGTGTTTCTATGTGAAGCTGTTGCAAATCAACTACATCAATCAAAGGGTTGTTATGGAGTTAGTCACGTACTGGGATCTGTGCATCATTGGTTAGTTACATATTGGGATTCGTGCATTGAATGGAAAGATTGCCGCTACAATACAAGTCCAATTGGGTATTGAGGTAAGGGTTCAACTATAGGTTGGTATTTCAGATAGGCCAAAGGGTTTGGTAAGATTCCTTATGCTTGTAAACGCTTGTGATTAATAATAGTGGATTCTTGAGAGTGGTGACCTTAAAATCACCCGGTGGGGTTTTGCCTTGGTGGTTTCCCCATTCGTAAACAAATCACCCATGTCAAATTTATTTTCCGCTGCATTTAGTATAATTGGTGATTTGTTTGTACTACCACGCCATTACATGTAATTTGACTAATTAATTGACTTGGGTAATTAATTAATTTGCAAAGGGTCAATTCATTTTTCCCTATCAATATATATATATATATATATATATATAAGTTTGAGAAATTATAACATAAATATGTAAATTAAAAAAATAATCACATGCCTAAATTTAATTGGCAATTATAATTCAAAATCAAGGTTTCACAATAACAAATTGGTCTTTTGATAGGATAGGAGCCTTGGGGGTAGGTAAACAAATAGAAAAGTGCATTTTTTGTGAATTCTTTAGGTTTTCTTCTCTTTAAATTACCATGTTATAACACATTAAATAGTATAGGAATTAATAAAGTGTACCTACATATATGTAATTTTACAAATTTCACAAAACCATTCAAGTTATAGAAACCCATCCAAGTTACCCCGGTCACCACAAACCTACTAGGTTTGACTGGATTTGACGGGGTCGTATGCAAAAACAGTCCATGCAAACACCTGCACCGATCTAGGAGCTGGGTCACTAGGTTTCCGATCCAACTAGCTGGGTCGGTCTGGGTTTAATAATTATAACTTATTTTAACTATAAATCTCTATCTAATAGTGAATCTGCTCACCTTGGGATTGATACAGTCAAATCCCCTAGGTTTTTCCTATGAAACGATTTTTTTATTAGGTTTCCTAGATCGTCACATATTTATATTTCTGTACTTGCATGATATTGATGATTATATGTTTAACCTAAATCTTCCATAACATATCTAATAATCAACTTAGATATAAAATTGGTTCACACAGGTGATAAGGTTGCAATCAAAATTTTCATGACTAAATTCCTACTAATGCTGGCAATAGTATTGCAAATTTACTTAGGATTTATCAGGACTGTTAAGAGAGACATGCCTACATCATACAATCAAAACTAGAATAAAAATCCTGTGTATTCCATTTTATAGTATACCAACTACAATATGTTATGTGCGGTTTTTCTTTTATACTTTGTTTATTTTATCACAAAGAAAATATATATATATATATATATATATAACAAATATAATTAATGGAGCATAAAGTGAAATGCGTAGATCGAGATAAATTATTTTATTTGCATAATTATCAATGTTTGATCATATGAGAGAGACAGTGATCTTGAAAATTACATATTATATATATATATATATATATATGTTATTAAAGGAATGGGCATGTTGAAAGATACAGACAAGCCATGATAAATGCATGAGTGGGAGAATACGGATTTACAACATGATGGAAAATATGGATGTATTAATGAATGAGCTTTGCCAGAAACAACGAAAACTTCCTACGAAAATTTTCACTACACTCTAACACTCTCATAATTCACTTCACTTGGAGCCCATCTCAACACAAAATGGTGAGAGGTTTTGAAATGTTTTGTACAAATTTCGGTGGTTCTTGACTTTTTGTGAAACAATATAGACGGAACAAGGAGCAAATATGTGGAATTTTATTGTAAGTTCTAGACCCCTGAACAAACAATGTTTAATATGATTTTATGGTCAAGTTATTAATTAAGTCAATCATGCAAGCCTTAGGTTAAACATAAATCAAACATATCATATAGTGAAAAGTCTAAGTAACACAAAATATAATGATCTAGGAAAACCAATAAAACAAACTAATTTTAAGGTAAAAAACACGGGGGGACCAATCCCATGAAGAACAATTCACTATCAAATAGAAGTTTATAAGTCAAGAATATTTAATTCATGGTAAATTTAACTATGATTATCAAACCTAGCTCTAAAATCCTTAGACTTCTTTAATTTAGATCTGCTCCAACATGAACCTCCAGTTCATGCTTTGCTCTTCAATACGCTTGATATCTGAAGTTTTGAATCACATAGACCTCCAGTCTATGACTCCAAGACCACCATTGAAGGTTTAGATCCAGCACATTTGATGACTGGTATGCACCAACCTCAGATCTACCGGTTCTAATAATATGTAGATTGATTTCTAGTAGTGACTTTGAAAGGAGAAGGTACAAAACCTTTTAGATCTCAAAAGAGCAACTCTAAAGTCTCCTCAAAACGTGCCTTAGGGTTTCCTTTAAATATTATGTGAATTAGATTTGAAACCCTAATCATTTGATGGTCCAATGGGTTGATGGACCTTAATTTAAATTCTGCAGATTCACAATTCGATCGATCAAAGCACAGTCTCGATCGGTCAAATTTGTCGTATTTCGAATTCCTAAACTTGCATCTTCCTTATTCTTGTATTCTAACTTCCAGCACCTTGAACATTATCTAATATGACTTATAGACACTATGATCTACACCTAAACAAGTTTATGTTCACAGTTTGCCAATTTTTCGAAACATTTAAAACCTAACATTTATGATGATGATAAAATACGGAGGCACTACTTATTGTGTAGATTCCATAAATTAAGCAGCAAGGCTACGTAGGTCACAAGATTGTCACCTTAAAGTTGAATTGTCTGATTTAAATTCAAATCTTTACTCTGAAGATTTTACAAAATATCTAAAATAAATTGAGGAGCATTTCAACAATATGGAAATGTGGAGGAAAATTAAAAAACAATTACCAAGAAACTTAAAAGGTGGATTAGCAAAAGTGAAAGTTCAAATAGCGTGTAAAACACTATGAACGTTTAGACCCCCAAATTACAAATTACCAATTCAAGCTTATAATCAAACAATAAATGTGTGGAACATGAACATAAGCTAATGACAGAATTGATAAACAATCTAAACCAAATAAAATCACATCCATAGCAGAAATTAAATGGCAAAGATAAAGGGAAGAGAGATGTAAACACAAGGACAACACAACAATGTGTTATCGAAGAAGAAACCGAAGCCCTCAAAATAAAACCTATCCGCCGCCCTCTAAGTGATCAATAATCCACTAGAAAATGTAGTTGGGATACATGAACAGCAATAGGCCCTCCAAGCCTAATCTACCTAGGTACCTAAGCCCTCCAAGCTTCTTGCTCTAACGAGGTTACGCCGAACCTTTTTCTTCTCTAGCTTACCGGATTCCGCTATAGCCCATAGCATCAACCAATAACCATTGGTTCCTTCCAAACTGCTTCCCTAAGCACCAAAAGACCTTCTCACAGACGTGGGTATGGTGAGAAAAGGATTTGGTCAAGAACCTCTCAAGGATGTATCAATGGAGAGGGTGAGAGTAGAGGAATTTGAAGAGTCTCTATATGAAGATTATGGATGAATCAAGCTTGTTTTTCTCTAGGGTTTCTCTCTCAAAATTCTCTCCGGAAGCTTCCTACATTTCGTGGGTTTAAGGGGTATTTATACTTGGGTGAGAAAGGAATACGAAGAGTCAGTTTTTCCCAAACAGGGTTGGTTGGTGGCTTGGCCTCGCGACTTGACTGAGTTGCGAGTTCAAGCCGCGAGATAACAAAACGGCCAGGCTGGACCTTTTGTCCTGTAGTGCACCAGCTGGCGTGACTATTCATCTTCTTGCACGCTTCACATGTGTGCTGCAGTTGGCGGCTTGCCAGTCCCGAGTCACCCGCAAGTCCCAACCGCGAATCCCTGCATTCTTGCACAAACTTGAGCATTTCTTCACATTCTCACTCACTACCCTTACATGAATCCCACCTAAATACAGGGTTATAAGTGCTGAAATACAAGCAAATTGGCACGAAATAAAGCCAACAAGATGGTTGATTAAATTCAACCTTATAATCTCCCACTTTGGCTATTCCGTGACAAAACCCTACAACAAACTCTAGATATAACGCGTGAGTTGGGACCAGTTGGAAAACTCACTCACACCTAACTCTAGAATCTGTGAAGCTCTTAAACCATAAGACCAAATATCTCCTGAAACACAACAACACAATAAGTTCATTGTATGCAGAAAACTTGTAATGCATATGGAACAAGCACAATATGATCAAGCAAAATGGGATAAAATAATAAACCATGGCTTGACCAAATAGGCAATCACTATATACTAGTGATCACAATGCTCATTCACTCAAGGAATGAACATCCGGACATGCAAGCTAATAAGCTTATTTGCAAAGTATTATTTGCATGTCCAACACTCAACCAATGCACAAAACATATATGCATCTAGGAACAAGATACTACAAGGTTACAAGAGTGATGTACTTAAAGAAAATGCATGACATTTAACAACAACTACTAACGCTACAAAGCATGGGTACATAAACCTTAAAAGCTTACAAAAGCAACAGGTACAGATCCTTAACACAAACAAATTTTCCCAAAAAGTATTTTAAACATATCCACCACAGGATTACATAAAAACTAGCAAGCAAATAACTATAAACAGGGCAGGTATATATGTGTGAGTGTATATCAACTATATCAACACAACTCCCCCTTTCAGTATGCACACTCCTTCTCATTCTTGTGCTGCTCTCCCCCTTACTATGTGCTTCTCTCCCCCTTTTTGGCATGAATAGCTAAAGGCTTTCTTCTAGCTTTTGCTACATAGCATCCAGTTTTGTCTCAATAGTTGTGAGATGCATTTGAGTTTGGTTGTTAATGGAGTGAAGAAGCTATTCCAAATCAGAAATCCGATGAAGCGCATTTTCAATCAAGTAACTTTGCTTTGCTGTTTGAAATCCAAGGGGAACAGATGGAGTGCCAGTTGATTGCATAGGTGTAACTGAAGCATGAACAGTTGCAGTTTCATAGGTGGATGGCTCACTCTTAGGTATTCTAGAGGAATGGCTCTTGCTTGCTTGAAGAGTCATCATAGATATTGGTCTAGAACGCGGTATAATTTTTCCATCTGTCGGTGAACGGACACCTTCACGAAGCAAGATCTTCATGATGAGACTGCAAAAAGGAAGACATGTTCGGGCTGCTGTTCAAGTTGATGCTTTTCCAATGGTCTGAAAGACATGAGCACAGATGTCGATTGGAACTCCGTTAATTAGATCCCACAAAAATTGTGCTTTTCCAAGATTGATGAAGACGGTGTTAGACAATGGATAGAGGTTGGAAAACATGATCAATTTCAGAGTCATCAGTTCAGGCAAAAACTGTGCAGTGCTTATAGAGGAACCTTTGCTTGAAATCTCATGCTCAGGTCCAAGAACTTAACTAACATCATGTAGCTTAGGCTCTCTATCATCATATGGAGTGAGATCCACATTTGCAGGTCTGGTGATACGAAGAATCTTCGCAATGTAATCCGCATTGATGGAAAATTCTTTTCCTCTTACCTAACACTTCAACTCTACTCCTGTGTATCTTGCATTAGAGTAGAATTCCATAACCAATTCGTCAACCAAGTCCACAAAATTCTCGAATAGATCAGCCCAATCATTTGCTTCAAACAACCTGGGAATAAATGTTGTTTCCAATGTATCAAATTTTACAATCCTTTCCACCATAGTGGGAGCCTTTCTAAAAATGTTCTCATAAGTCTGTGAGTCAATTGGAGTCCTGAATTTCTCAATATCTAAATCTCGAGATGACTGAGTCGAGCGACGAGTCCGCTTAGCAATAGGGGATGGAACATCAATTACAATGTCTTTTCCTTTAGCAGAATGGCGTGACATCTACAGAAAATAAGACACACAACAGAGAACCAAGAGCAAAAACCCAAAACATGGAACCCAATATGATTAGAGTCAAGTTAGTTGAATAATTAGTTGAATAATTGAATAAGTAGTAAAGATCAAAGACTGATATGACTCAAACACAGACCATTAACCAAGACAGTATAAAGAACAAGAACATCTGAGAAACTGATGTAATGAATATTAACCAAGACAATATAAAGAACAAGAACAGTATTAACCAAGACACTGATGTAATGAATATCTGAGAAATAAAATGGTGACCAAAAATGATGATTGTTCAGCAACAACACAGTAGAAAAAGAATAATGAACATTGCACTGTTAGAGAT
This sequence comes from Quercus ilex subsp. ballota, assembly GCA_032727855.1. Classification (NCBI taxonomy): domain Eukaryota; kingdom Viridiplantae; phylum Streptophyta; class Magnoliopsida; order Fagales; family Fagaceae; genus Quercus; species Quercus ilex. The sequence goes on from CM064917.1 coordinate 34,182,174, forward strand.
AACTGTCATTGTGACCCTTTTCCATGAAATGATATGAACAGAACAACACATTCAAGAAACACAACACAGATGACAAACTCCATAAAAACAACTATGAGAGGAGCATCTAACACCAAAAACACCAACATTTAACCAAGAACTCTCAACAATAATAAAACAAAACCATGTACGAACACAGTATAACTCAAAACCCAGTGACAACTCATAAATCAAGAAAATAATGCTCAAATCATGAAATATGAAGTGAGAAAGAGAAAACCCATACCTTTTTCTTGAAGATTTGAGAAGAAATGGTGCGAAAATGGAGGATTTTCGAAGAGAGACACAGTGTGTTTGAATGAGTGAAATGGGGAAGACAATGAACAGTCACAAAAATTCAAGGGAAAGATTGAAAAAAGTTTTAAAAACTATCTTTAAAACGCAAAACACGCATTTTTTGCGACTGGATCAATTCGCTAGTCAGTTGCCAAGGTAAGCCGCGAAACACTTTGAAACCTAGATTCATGAAAAATTTTCTAAGTGTTTTTCACGACTGGAAGGTCTACTTGCGAGAGAGTCGCGAGGTGAGCCGCGAAAATCTCTGTGTACCTCTCGCGACTGGACCTTTCACCCCCAAATAAGTCGCCACACTGAGCCGCGAAAACCATAAAAACACACATTTTTGAAAAATATTCTAAGTATTTTTCGCGACTAGGGCATTTACCCACCAGTGTGTCACCAATGAGTCGCGAAAACCTTCTGAGTAAAATTCACAACTAGGGCATATGGCTAGAGGAACCCGTGACTGAGTCGCCAGAGCAGGGCAACACTGTTTTTTTTTTTTTTTTTTTTTTTTTTTTTTTTTTTTTTTTAGAATTTTGACACTTTTGTAAAAATAAAATACTTTCCAAAAACAAGCTAAAACACTCAAAAATCTTTTCGTGTTTGATCAACAAAGATTGAGCATGTGAAAACACATTTAAACAAGTACAATCACACAAATGAATATGACATTCATTGAACATAGACATGTGTGATGTGTGTGGATATCAAATATGAGATAGTCCTTAGTCTAATGTGAAGCTTCAATGATCAATTCAATCAAGGCATACACAACTAGCACTAGATAATGTGACCCATCTCAATTATAGAAATATGCATATATGACCTCCCACATAAACTTGAGTATAAAAACTTTGAAGCTTTTCATTTGGCTTCATGTTCAACATATCATTTGATCTTTATGAATCAACACATCTCATTGTGAGATCGATGCCTAAAATTTTTGATATTTCACTTTGATGAGTTAGCCTTTGGCCTTTTGGGCATCATACATTTTATTTTTGGTCGCTTTCCCTTTTTCCTAGTCAAATACTAGTATGTGCGACAGGCTTTTGCAGCTCAATATCTCTTTTCATTTGGATATTTACATTTGGTGAGCTCATTGAGTAAAGCAATAAAATAAAAGTGGAAAGATATATAGGCAAAAGTCTATGCATGTCTCAAGATCAACAAAACCATTCACCAATCATTCATGACAAGGTTGAAGATCTATTTACAACAGTCACATAGATTTCAGAATTTCTTCCACAATGATATGAGTGCATAAGAAACAAGCTATGCTCGTAGATGCACTAAGCCATTAGTACAAAGGTACAAGGCAAAACATGCTTTGAGACAAAAACTCAATAATGCCGATCAAACTTTTTGGATTTTCTACTTTTTATGTGTTTTTGGATTTTTGACATAAAAGCAAGAAAATATTGATAAAAAACAACAATGTAAAAACATTTTAAAATGAAACAAATAAACAGCCAAACAATTTTCAACTCAAACAAGCAAAAAGCATGCAACCAAGCATATACACAAAGCATAGGAAGTATTAATGCATGGACATGTTGTAATGCTTATGCATGAGTACCCCTCTTCACCCACACGTCACAGCGTTTGGGGTGATATCCCTATAGGATTGGGTACGAGAGTTAGGACTTTCAAACCTTCTAGTGAAGTCCTCTTGTCATTTCTTGGTCCTCTTGACCTTTGATCAGGAGCATTCTTCAATGCTCTAAGCTTATGGCAATTCGGTTTGGTATGTCCTTGCAATCCGCAATGGTGACAGAAATGATTTGTTCTAGGACCCCGTTGTGATCTTGGAAGAGATCTTCCTCTAGTTTCACGTCTGGCTTCTGATTGATTACAGAATGTATTTAACACCCGTTGTTCAACCACATTCTTCTTCTTTTCAGCCTTAACTTTATCAGGAATAAACTCTTCTACAATCGGCTCTTTGGCCTTCACAAACTTCACTTCTTTGGTGACATTGGTTGATAAACTACTCCCTCCTGTATATCCCAATTTGGACTTATCTGAGGCTGATTTTTGATGAGCAAGCATTTCATTAAGTTTCTTGGAGGAGACACAGTCTACCTTAGCATTTGCTTGAAACACTTCATGCTCAAGAAACTTTATCTTAGAGTATGCTTTGGTCAGCTCTCCATTCAACATCTCTATCTCACACTTGGCCTCCTTATGTCGAACTAGGAGACTTCGATAGTCCTCCTCTGCTTTCTTCATCTTCTTCACAGCTACCTTGGCCACCCTTGTGTACTCTCTAGAATTCTCAAGGAGTGAGTTGTAGTTCTCTTGGAGACCAGCGGTGCTTTCGTCTTCTTCAGCATCTAATTCTTCAACAACTCCCATTGATTCTTCATCACTATGCTCCCCAAGCTCTTGTACAAGCACATTCAAGTCCTCTGAACACTCAACATGAGCAATAGTCATAAAGGCGGAGTAATTTCCTTCTCCGTTACAGCTTTCCTCAGAATCAGAATTAGATGAATCAGAGTCACTAAGAGTTATGGCATACACCTTGCACTTCGATTTCAAATAATTGGGACATTCCTTTTTGAAGTGTCCATGCCCGTTGCACTCGAAGCAAGTGATTCCTTGTGAAGATTGGGATTCCTTTCCATCTTTCTTTTTGAATTCCTTTCTCTCCCTTCCGGAGCTTTGGAATTTCCCTTTATCACAAAATTTCCCATTGTTCTTGAGTTTCAAGAATTTTCTGAAATTTTTCACAAGGTACGCCACATCTTTATAATCAACATCCTCCACCAATGAGTCATGAGTTATTACCCTTTCATCAATTGTTTTGAGAGCAAAAGATTTCCTCTTCCTTTGTGTGGGCAATGACAATTCATATGTCTGCAGAGAGCCAATCAACTCTTGGACTTTAATGTCATCAAGATCCTTGCTCTCTTCAATCACTGTCACCTTGGCACGGAAGCTCTCCGACAACGAACAAAGGATTTTCCTCACAACTTTAGAGTCCTCCGTTTTCTCCCCCAAGTTGAACTTGCCGACGACCACTTCGTTCAACTTGCTATAGAAAGAGTCAAAGGACTCATCCTCACTCATTTTGAGCTCCTCAAACTGAGTGGTCAACATTTGCAGCTTGGTGTCTTTTACTTTCTTTGTTCCTTCATAAGTGGTCTCCAGTATCTCCCATGCTTCCTTTGCAATCATGATGTAGGAAATCTTGTGAAATTCTTCTAGAGAAACACCACAGAAAATAGCATTCAAGGCTTTACTGTTAGCGTTAGCCGCCGCAAGAGCTGCCTTATCCCAAGTGAATTTTGTAGCCTCCGGCCGAGTCCAACCTTCTTCTACAGCATCCCAGACATTATCATCAATAGAACACAAGAATGCCCTCATTCGGACTTTCCAAAATGCATAATTGTTACCATCAAAATATGGTGGAACATTTAAAGATTGAGACCGGTCCATCTCAATACAGGGTCAAGGATCGCACTAAGGTGTTTAAACCACAAAGAGTGCACCCGCTCTGATACCAATTGAAAGTTCAAATAGCGTGTAAAACACTATGAACGTTTAGACCCCCAAATTACAAATTACCAATTCAAGCTTATAATCAAACAATAAATGTGCGGAACATGAACATAAGCTAATCACAAAATTGATAAACAATCCAAACCAAATAAAATCACATCTACAGCAGAAATTAAATGGTAAAGATAAAGGGAAGAGAGATGCAAACATAGGGACAACACAACGATGTGTTATCGAAGAGGAAACTGAAGCCCTTGGCATAAAACCTCTCCACCACCCTCCAAGCGGTCGATAATCCACTAGAAAATGTAGTTGGGATACATGAACAGCAATAGACCCTCTAAGCCTAATCTACCCAGGTACCTAAGCCCTTCAAGCTTCTTGCTCCAACGAGGTTATGTCGAACCTTTTTCTTCTCTAGCTTACCGAATTTCGCTATAGCCCATAGCATCAACCAATAACCATTGGTTCCTTGCAAACTCCTTCCCTAAGCACCAAATATCTTCTCACAGACGTGGGTATGGTGAGAAAAAGATTTGGTCAAGAACCTCTCAAGGATGTATCAATGGAGAAGGTGAGAGTAGAGGAATTTGAAGAGTCTCTATATTAAGATTGTGGATGAATCAATCTTGTTTTTCTCTAGGGTTTCTCTCTCAAAATTCTCTCTGAAAGTTTCCTACATTTCGTGGGTTTAAGGTGTATTTATACTTGGGTGAGAAAAGAATGCGAAGAGTCAGTTTTTCCTAAACAGGGCTGGTTGGCGGCTTGGCCACGCGATTTGACTGAGTCGCGAGTTCAAGCCGTGAGATAACAGAACGGCCAGGCTGGACCTTTTGTCCTATAGTGTACTAGCTGGCGTAACTATTCATCTTCTCGCACGCTTCACACGTGTGCTGCAGTTGGCGGCTTGCCAGTCGCGAGTCACCCGCAAGTCCCAGCCGCGAATCCCTGCATCCTTGCACAAACTTGAGCATTTCTTCACACACTCTCACTCACTACCCTTACATGAATCCCACCTAAATACAGGGTTTCTAAGTGTTGAAATACTAGCAAATTGGCACGGAATAAAGTCAACAAGATGGTTGATTAAATTCAACCTTACAAAAAGGTTCATTGCGACAATGTGTTGTTTTGATTTTATTGAGGATGACAGACTTAATTGATTTTTATTCTTACAAGACGATGTCCTGCACCATACATGATTTTATTCCCTGAATAATTTAGTAAAATTTTTTTATGAAATCATTTCCTCTTACATGAAAGTGGATTCAAGGATTGGTCGTGGACAAGGGTGGGGGCAATTGTGCGCTCACTGCTTTGTATGCTTTTTGTTCGGTTTTACACTATATATATATATATATATATAATTGACAATCTTCATTAAAAATATCTTATCTTATCAATGTTCTTTTAAAGTTCAATATAGTAATTTATTATTTTTCATAAGAATGTGTATAATTAATAAAAATTGAAAATAACTATATTATAAACTTTATAAATTGGTGTAGTTTTTAAATTAAACTCTAAATAACATTATTCTTTCTAATAACTTATTATTTATGCTATCTTTTATTGTTTTTCAAACATTAAAATAATTTTTAAAATTCACATGAGTGGTATTTTATTCTACAATAAATACAAAACTAAGATAAATTCCAATTAAAATCTAAATTGGATTTCAATTGACGTATAATTTCATGTCATGTGTCCCATCTAAACTTTTTAATTGCGTAGCATAACTCATATGGTCAAAGAGCTTGGCACAATGGTAAGAGTCTCAGGCTAGATCACACCAGCAAGCCTAGGATTTGCTTGGTTCGAATCATACGCTTCACAAAAATGTTATGCCACAATGTAGATAGCCCTAACGCACTCAGGGTGCTTGTGGACACAATGGAGGAGTCACCACCTAGTTTTTGCAATGGCCTACGAACCATGAATATAGTGTCCTTTCGAAGAACGACCATTGATCTTACTACTAGAGATATGGGTTTGAAGTTTAGGTACGTTTTTGGGAAAGTGCTAGGCACCCAAGACCACCCAACCCTAAGGTTGGCCTCCCATCATTGTGTCTTACGTCTTAAACTCGGTAAAATCATGTTCAACACTTATGTCCTAAACTCACACACATCTAAGCATGCAACATGACATCATCATCCCAAAACACATACATATCCATCCATAAAGCATAAGAAACCAAACCACACATGTACACCCCTAGCATTCATCTAACATGTGAAAACCCTATCATGCCATATATAAGGCAGTAACTTAATCATGGCAGCAAGTACATCATCTATAAATTAAACACAAAACGCAACACAACAACACATGTACATATTCATCAAACAAAACATAACAACACATATGCATGTGAATGTGAATCTATTCACAAACCAATAAGAAAGTGATTAGCAACGTTAAACTAAAAGGATTGGGGTTAGAAAAGGTTCCAATCAAACAAAATTGACTTTGATTCACTATTTTCTAATGATTCTTGTATTTTTCCCGTGGGATTTCTCTATCCTTTGAAAGTATACCATGTAAGGCTTTATATAGTGGAAAAAATGGGGTTTAGAATGGCTACCAGACAAGGTGGGATTCATTCCAAACCTCAGTCATTATTGTAGAAAACTTGCCTTTTTTATGTCTTTGAAACCCTAGCTGCGTACGCAAGAGTGTGCCTGCGTACGCATGCTTTAGCCCACATACGCAGGCTGCTACCCACATACGTGGGCCAAGGGCCACTTTGGTCATTTTATTTCCAAAAATAGATATTCTTTTCTCATCAAAAAGGTTATATTTTCCATTTTAACACTCCTCAAGTAAATTTGATATCTGATTGAGCTCTAAACTGGCCTTGGGCCTTAGAATTTAGGCATCATCAGGGAATGGGGGCCCGAGTCGTAGGGGTAAAAATTCGATGTCTATAGATGCCTCCCTTTTGATTCGTGAGCTTCGCTAACGGAATCAAAAGAATAAGAGACAAAATATTTTGTTTCGATGTACGGCTCAGGCCCAACCCAAGCACACAACACACATCACGCATACATAGGGCGGGGTGCAACTTTGGAAAGCTGCATGGGATTCGTATGTCTGAAGTCCCACCTTTGCTGCTCGAGAAACAAGCAATGACAGGTTCATTATCCCAGAACCTGTTTTTTCACTTGCAAGAAAATGGCAAGTGGCTCACTATCTTAAAGTCACTTAAAAGACAAAGAAAAACAAACAATGGCACTCTTCAAGCTAACCCAACAAACAACAAAAGGATGCAGTCTCTATGGTGTCCATCCGAGGCTCTTTCCTCAAACTTCTCTGAGTGACTCACTTCTCTTGTCTTCTTCACTTCTTTCTCTACCTTTTTTGGTGAGGCTCTTGCCTCGGGTTGACCTTGGTCGCTTTCTCTATCTTTATCTCTACCTTTTTCTACCGTGGCAGCATGTTCAAATCCCAAAGGATATGTGCACGAGTAGTCTTGATTGTTGGATCCACTAGGGTGGTGAAAACTCGTTAAGAAGTAGGTTTGTATGGGGAGGAATCTTCTGCCTCTTTCATGACTTAATTAGGGATGAGAAACTCACTGAGGAGTAGTAGAAATGGACTCACTGAAGAGTAGTGTAACTTTTGTAGATGTGTGATCCACTGGGGAAGAATCTTCTACTTCCTTCATGGTATGCGAACTTTGAGGAAGAATCTTCTGCTTCCTCACTGGGGATTGTTTAAATATACTTGGGTCCATCGGGGAAGAATCTTCTGCCTCCTTCATAGGGATAATGTTCTAAATATGCTTGATCAACTTGGGAAGAATCTTCTGCTTTCTTACTGGAGATAGTGTTCTTGAGTTTATGTGATTTGCTGGAAATGGTTTTAAGATGTACATGCTTCATTGGGGGAAGAGTCTTCTACTTCCTTTACTGCTCACTGTGGGGTCCATGGTGACTTTGTGCCTAATTGGGAAATCTTGAGATTTTGTTTTTTTACTGTTTATGACTAAACTACACGTAGTTTAGTGGTGAGGTGTGCTCCCGCCTCTTCATTCTCTTCATCTCCCTCATCTCTTCACATCCTTCATAACTCTTGAACTTCCTTTTTTTTTCTTTACAAAACTTCCCTCTTCTATCTTTTCCTCACAACATCTGATTCCCCTATTCTCTCAAAACTCCCTCATTCTCTTAATTTCTCTCTAGACTCTCTTCATCTCCTTCAATGGCACCCAAGTCCAAGAAGACTTCCTACATCCTTTCCTTCGATGCATTTCTCCTCACCTGCTGGAATAGAGCAGTAAGATTGACAGAGCCTACTTCATTCACACATCAGCCAGAGAATCACATCCCTATAGCTGAATCTGTAAGTTTTTCAAAATTTTCTTATTTTCAAGTTTCTCTTTAATCTTCCATTTTGATGTGTTTTTGGCCATGTAAGTGCTTGGATTTTTTTGTGGGATGGGTTTAGATGAAAACTTGACAACTTAGGAGGGGTAAGAACAAGTTTAGGATTGATTTTGGATGATATATGCTTGAAAATATCGAAGGACACTTTCTATCCATTCTTTTGTATGCGTAGGCTCGAGCTGCGTATGTAGCTTAGACTTATGTGTACGCAGCTCTATTCTTATGTATGCATGACTATTCTTGGGGCTCTGCATACATGGGTTTTAGCTTACATACATGGGATCCTATCTACGTACATGGGCCTTGACCCGCGTATGTGAGACGCTTGGTAAAGGCCTTACTCTACCCATTTTCACTTCTTTTTCAATTGTTTCACTTTTATATTCAATCCTGACACCTTTTATTGTCATTTTTGCACCTGAACATCAATGCATCCTTCTTTTTATCTTTATTCTTACATCGAAAACATCATTTTTCATCATTTTCACTTGAATCAAGAATCTAATGTTACCTTTTTCTCTTGCAGTCCTCTTCCCCTTATGCTGGTAGAGGAAGCACCAACAAGGTGGTGGAGTGTTACAACCTCTTTGTTTATGAAACCAAGGCTTACATCCGGGAAATGGGCTTCGAGCCTATCCTTAGCCTTCTACCAAAAAAGTCCACAAGTGCTACTTTGGTGCAATGCCTCATCGAGGGGTGGTGGGACACTACACATACCTTCCATATTACAGAGTGGGAGATGACGGTGACTCCCTATGACTTCCACCGAATGACCGGCCTTAGTTTTGAAGGGTCCATCATTAATTTTGATGATGTGTCGGGCATCCAGCTGGGTCTCAACATGTTGGGGAGGAAGTACTCCGCCGAGACCATCTGTTACTCTGACTTGGAGTCGAATTACATGCTTCTCCCACAAAGGACTACAGAGGATGTTGGGAAATTTAGACCCCGGTTAATAGAATTTACAAGTTTTAAATCCAAGTTGTTAATTAGATTTATTATGAATAAAACTTGTTAAAACAAACAAACATCAATATCATGTAAAAATCATGCAGCAGAAAAAATAAATAAAACAAGATACGATGACCCAGGAAAACCAATGAAACAAACTAGTTTCACAGTAAAAAACTTGGGGGGAAACCTTCCCGAAAAGCAATCCACTATAGTAAAGAAAAGTTTCAGATCTAGTACAAAACCTTTGTCCCTAGACTCTACAATCCCCGTAGATGAACTCACAGCAAAAACCTTCTACCACTTCAGAACCTCTGAACTATTCAATATATGAACGCCACCCTTTGATTCACGGATCCTAGTACGTGACTAACCAATTACGCGGATCCCAGTACATGACTTAATCACTAACTAAAAGAAGATTTTTGGCTGCAAAGTTCTTCACTTCATCAATAATGAAGATCAAGAAGCACTTGGTTACAAAACCCTAAAGTGCAAAAGAAGTAGTAGCTTCTTTTAGAGAGAATAAGACATCGGTTACCTTTTGCATATGTTCTTCTTGTATTCTCCTATGTGACGGCCTCTAAAATAAGCCTTATATAGGTCTAGGGTTATAAGAAAAAAAACCCTACACATACATGTCAACATGGGCCGAAAATCAGAAATCTGAATTCCTGTAACCTCGATCGATCGGGAGGTGTCGAAGAGGTGTCGAGCATTAAACTTCGACAGATACTGCTATCGAGAAGCTATCGAGGAGCTATTGAGGAGATAGAAGCTTTCTCGATCGATCCACCAACTGTCGAGAAGCTATCGAGATTGCGATAAGAAGAAGTTGAAAATCTCGATGAATAGCCTAGCTGTCGAGAGGTGTCGAGCAGCTATCGAGCTTTAATGACAGGCACTTTTCAGACTTGAATCTTGGACAGACTTGCATGGCTTCAACACTTGATCTTGAAACACAGTTTCTTGAAGTATTAAACACATCCTAGATCTACCCAAATATTAGTAAAGTGTGTTTTGTCAAAGGATTAGCCAATTATATAAAATAGTGACATATGTTCCTAACAAGTGAATCACATATGTCCTAACAATCTCCCCCTTTGGCAATCCGTGACAAAACCACAACAAACAAATGAACATATGAGAGAAGTCATAAAGCACTCAACTCATACTCACTTGTTGAATACAATAAAATCTATCTTAACATAAACTCTTGAAAAACTTTGCAAGAGGAGAGTTTATGGCAAGTAGACTTTGACAACCTGTATTTCAGAAACACTTTAAACAAAACTCATCAAGGCATCTTTGTGTGAAACAAAAATAATAGATTGCATACAATTAAAGAAACATGTGTATAAAGATAGAAAAAAAACAACACATGTAAAGGTAGGTGAAGAAGACATACATCAGCATAAAAATATCAAAGATAAGCACAATGTACATAAACATGGTCACAAGACCCAATGTATAAAAAGAAAGAGGTAAACACTCTCCCTAACAAGATGAAACACATCTCCCCCTTACAAAGACATGTATTTCTCCCCCTAACATGTAGAATCTTAAAAAGAAACCACATGTTTCCACTATTTCTCCCCCTTTTTGTCATGATTGACAAAGGGTACAAGAATCTAGAAAGCTTCACCCGAGAGACATAAAGATGATCAAGGGGGTACAAAGAAATCCATGTAAATGCATGAATGTAATGAAACAAGATGCTATGGATGCAAACATGTGAAAAACAAATCTTTTAACAAGAAAAATGTTAAGCGCATAGATCCCAAACACACACACACACACACTAAACAAGTCTAACCAATTTTATATTTCAAAAATAAGTCAAGACAGTTTAGTGAGCATACATTAACACATGTAAAACTTTGTGATGGCCAAATCACATTGTACTTGCACATGTATCAAGAATAGCAAAGAATATTGCGTGTTGTGTGTGAAAAACATCATAAGATTGCATAAGTGTATACATGTTATGACAATTTGAGATATGAGAAAATCACTTTAACTCACACACAATCATAACTGTTTGATAGGGACTATCACCTTTGAGGTACATCCTATAACTCCCACATCTTCTAGAATACACGCTTGCAATCATATTTAAAGCATTTTTTTTTTTTTATCTTTTTGCTTTTTATTTTTCTTTGCATATTTTTCTTTTATTCAGCATATCATGCATGGACATATAAGAGAGAGAAAAGAAATACCTAATGATAATTGACATTTCAATTTTGCTATGCCGAAGCACACAAATGTCATTGACATCATACTTTTGCTATGCCGAAGCATACAGATGTCTTTCACGATTGGCGGGCAACAGTGGTGAGATGGTTATTTATGCCTTTCTCTCAGAATTTTCTAGTTCTACCCATCAAAAAGAGTGATGTGAGTGTTAAGTCCAAGAGATAACTTAATTTTACTCATCACAAACAAGAGCCACAAAGCTTACTTGCTTAGTTGTGCATAGAGATGCTCATCTAAGCTACAAGAGATACAAAGTTTAGAAAACTTTGTTTCAATGGCCATTCAAGGTACACAAGTACCAATGTACACAAATACACACTGTTGTTGTATTTTTCTGATTTTTTCCTTTTTATTTTTATTTTGAAAACAAAACAAAACAAAAACTAAACAACCAAACAAAAACAGACAAATAACATGAAAGCAAAAAAAAAGATGCATATGCATGATAGAAAGGTGCAGATGCATGAAAGCATAATTCCAAAAACAGATAAGAAATCAAGCAAAAAGAGTCCTACTTTAGATAGAAATAATTAAAGCAGAGGACCAACGGAAAAGACAATTAAGTCTTAGGCTCCTTTCTTACCCACACAGCACGAGTTTTTGGCCATGAAGATGAAAAGGCATGTGTCCTAGTATGTCTACTAAAGGACACAGAAGAATTAAAATTCTCCCGAAATTGAGTTAAAAAGCTCAAGACTTTTAATAACTCTCCAAACAAAGGTGTAGGTCCTTGAGAGGAAACTTGTGACCGTTTGGACGATTGCTTATGAGGATACAACTTAAAGCAATTAGGACAAATGTGTCCAGAAACACCACAATTGTCACAAACATGAGGTCTAATAAAGGATTTAGAATTAGACAAATTAGTTTTGGATTTCATACCTTTATTACATTTTTTAGATTGTGGCACAAAGACAGTCCTTGATCCAGATGTCGTGGAAGAGAAGGGGTTGGAGGAAACAGCATATCCTAAGCCAGTCTTATCAGAACTAGGCTTTTGAGCACTCAATACCTCATCAAGCTTTGCACTACACAACCTCTCTATTTGAGTTCTAGCTTGACTAAGCTTAACCTCAAGATTCTTGACCTTCTCTTCTAATGAGGTGTTCTCCACAATAAGAGTCTCAACTAACCTTGTTGTCTCATCTATCTTGACTTACAGATCAGCTTTTTCAGTTTTTATCTCATTAAGCTCTTTTCTACAAAGATGAGAAGTCTTTTCAGATTTTATGAATTCAGTGCATAGCTTATCATAGGCTTTCTAAAGGGTCAACTTCTTGGGTACTTCATCATCAGAAGAATCCTCATAATCACTAGCACTTTCCACAATCACCTTATTGGTTGAGGCTGCAAAGGCCATAACATGATGACATTTATCCATATACTCATCAGAAGAGTCATCCTCAGTGTCACTCCAAGTAGCAATCAACCCTTTATCTTTTGACTCCTTGGTCTTTTCCTTCACGAGGTAGTTTGGACACTCTATCCTCATATGACCAAAACCTGGATAAGGGGTTTCTCATTCTTGCCCTTCCTAGAGGATTTAGATTTCCTAGGAAGTTTGCCCTTATCCTTTTTCCTAAACTGAAGAAGCTTGATAATCTCATCAGTTATGAAGGTTAGATCCTCATCCTCATCTTCACTTTCATCTTCATCTTCAAAGTCCTCAATCTCTTCCTCTATACCCTTGAGAGCCAAGCTTTTACTCTTTCCACCTTTTCCCATTGAGCCTAATCCTATCTCATAGGTTTGAAGGTTTCCTACAAGCTTAGTCAAAGGAATTTGATCAATGTCCTTTGCTTCTTCAATGGCAGTGATCTTGGCATGGAATCTTTCAGGTAAGGACCTAAGGATGTTCCTAACAATTTTGGATTTTGCAATAGATTCTCCAAGATTGAAAGCAGAATTCACAATATCCTTGAGTTTAGCATAGAACTCACCAAAGGTCTCATCCTCCTCCATCCTTATTTCTTCAAAACTACTAGTGAGTCTTTGAAGCTTCATAGTCTTTACTGCCTTAGTACCTTCATAGGTGGTCTCAAGAATGGTCCATGCTTCCTTGGCAACTTCTGTGGATGATATTCTTGAATTCTTCATTGGTCACCCCACAGAACAAAGCATTCAAGGCCCTACTGTTGAAATTTGCTGCTATGATTATTGCATCATCCCAATCCACTAGCACTTCCTTTGGCTTAATCCAGCCAACTTCAATAGCTTACCATACCTGTTCACCTAGAGCCTGCAAAAAGACTTTCATACGAACTTTCCAGTACGTATAATTAGTGCCATCAAATAAAGGAGGAATCAAAAGAGATTGTCCAAGATCCATGACAACAGGGGTCAAGGATCACACTCAGGAAATTAATCCAATCAAAGTGAACCCGCTCTGATACCACTTGTTGGAAAATTTAGACCCCGGTTCATAGAATTAACAAGTTTTAAATCCAAGTTGTTAATTAGATTTATTATGAATAAAAATTGTTAAAACAAACATCAATATCATATCAAAATCATGCAGCGGAAAAAAATAAATAAAACAAGATATAATGACCCAGGAAAACCAATGAAACAAACTAGTTTCACAGTAAAAAACATGGGGGAAAACCTTCCCGAAACCTTTGTCGCTAGACTCTACAATCCCCGTAGATGAACTCACAGCAAAAACCTTATACTGCTTCAGAACCTCTGAACTCTTCAATATATGAACGCCACCCTTTGATGCACGGATACCAGTACGTGACTAACCAATTGCGTGGACCCCAGTATGTGACTTAATCACCAACTAGAAGAAGATTGTTGGCTGCAAAGTTCTTCACTTCATCAACAATGAAGATCAAGAAGCACTTGGTTACAAAACCCTAAAGCGCAAAAGACGCAGTAGCTTCTTTCAGAGAGAATAAGGCATCAGTCACCTTTTGCATATGTTCTCCTTGTATTCTCCGATGTGACGGCCTCTAAAATAAGCTTTATGTAGGTCTAGGGTTGTGAGAAAAGAAACCCTACACATACATGTCAACACGGGCCGAAAATTAGAAATCTGAATTCTCGTAACCTCAATCGATCGGGAGGTGTCGAGCATTAAACTTCGACAAATACTGCTATCGAGAAGCTATCGAGGAGATAAAAGCTTTCTCGATCGATCCACCAGCTGTTGAGAAGCTATCGAGATTGCGATAAAAAGAAGTTGAAAATCTCGATAGATAGCCTAGCTGTCGAGAGGTGTCGAGTAGCTATCGAGCTTTAATGACAGGCACTTTTCAGACTTGAATCTTGGACAGACTTGTATGGCTTCAACACTTGATCTTGAAACATAGTTTCTTGAAGTATTAAACACATCCTAGATCTACCCAAATACAAGTAAAATGTGTTTTGTCAAAGGATTAGCCAATTACATAAAATAGTGACATATGTTCCTAACAAGTGAATCACATATGTCCTAACAGAGGAGCATGTCCGAATGGCTAGGGCTATTCTTCTACATTTGTAAGGAGCTTATCTCTTCACTAATGGTAGGAAAACGGTGTCCTTAAGGTGTTGACCCTCTTTCAAGACTTTACAGATGCACGGAGGACCAACTGGAGGCAGGCATGTATTGCCTATCTTTACTTTATCCTCGACACTCTTAGCTGGGGCACCTTGCAGCAGCTTGTGTGGCCTTGGAAGCTCCTTGAAGTTAGTTCTTTTTCCATCTCTTGTAATTTAATTTGTAGCTTATAATCTTGCAAACTGTATCATGTTGCAAACTGTCATCTTGTAAACTGTTATCTTGCAAACTGTACCATCTAGTATCTAACCTACGGCTTATGCTTCCTTTTATAGCAGTGGATTGTTAGGTATGGCCTCATAACTCTAGGCACCAATCCAAATTTGAGGGAATTCCCTCAAGTGAGGACCCATCTTGTTGGGTTAACTTTGGATGAGGTAAGTTTTAGAGTTCTAGTTTTCATGCTTCTTCATGCATTTCCCTTAAGATACTCTTCTCCAAACCTTGTATCATCATAGGTCAACCGGACTCCACGGGCCAGCCAGGCCCTTCCCACATCTTCAGATTTGGAAGCTGCTACCATCATTGCTTCAAATATTACCTGGCCTTTTAAAGGAGCAGGCTTGAGGGCACTCTACTTGGCGGAGATTGTGTGGTGTCAACTGGTAGGTAGAGATGACCCACAGTTTCTAATGGATCCTCTGAAGTTCACGTTTTCCCCACGCTCCATAACCAGTGCTGAGTACAACTTGTGGAGGAATGGCATTCCCTACACCGAGAGGCTCATTGATGGATTGGACTATAAGGAATTTAACATCACCCGCCTTATGCCTTCCCTTACTGTTCAGGTACATGCTTGATCTCTTCTCCTTCTTTTCCTTTTCCTTTACCTTGTTTGTCATGGCTTCTAACAGTGAGACTATTGATCCTCCACATCTCCCTTGGCCGATCTATGCTTATGGCCCTGATGGCTTCGCTCGGGAGCGCATCATGCCCCGTAATCCTAATGTTATGGGCTACCCTTTTTCTATAAACACCCGGGAGATGAGTTCTTCTTTCCCTTTGTTCTTTTTTCTTCTTGCTATCTCTCCTTTTTTCCGATCACTAACCCTTCTTTCTTTGAACTGCAGCCCACCATCCAAGAGCATAAGGAGTTGGTATGGTTGGCGGAGAATCTCAAGGTGAAGGTGACCAATTATTCAAGGAGCTTGTATGGCCCAAAAGGGGCAGCCTAGTGATGGTGGTGATGATGATGATGGTGGTGGTGCTGGTGGTGGTGATGATGATGATGGTGGTGGTGCTGGTGGTGGTGATGAGAAGGATTTAGAAGCGACCTTTAGCTACCAACCAAAGAAGCGGCGACACCATTGATTACCTGCAGTCAAGACACATAGGCATACAACACATATTTCTTTCTTTTTGTTGCTTTTATTTTTTATTTTTTCTTTTAGCAAACATTTGAATTCAGTTTGAGGCAAAGGGTTGTACTTAAGAACATGTTTTTTACATTTATGCTTTTAATTGGGACTAGTACTTAATTTTCTAGATATATGGTTAATTGTATGTTTCCATACAATATTGTTTCTTCGATGCTTGAAATCTTGTGCTTGAAATATGCCTTGAATGATCCTTTAGGTCGTAGAAACCCTAAGGATGCCCTGGAGTGGAAAAACCATGCTTAAACCTAAGGATGCCTTGAATCAAGGCACCTTATGTATTCTTTCATTATTATTTATATTTTTTTTCCATGGATGCTCTCTCTTCTTCTTTTTTTGCTTTTCTCTCTCTTTTTTTTTTTTTTTTACCCTCTTTTCTTACTCCCTCCTATCTTTTTTTTTTCTTTTTTTAGATATGGCTACAAGAGAGGCTTCGGTTGCTTCAACCTCCCACTGTACCCCCCAACACATACCTCCCTAGGCATTTTAGGGACCATCGACTTCACCAAAATGACATGAGTTTTGAGGCATACAAGGAGCTTATGGGTCACATCAAGGAGACCGACAGTCAATGGGTTGTAGAGGAGTGGCACATCTCAAGCATGGTTCACCGTTACTGCAAGGACTACTGTGTGCCTTTAGTTGGACTTCATTGCTACTCATACGACTCCACTTGTCGTATCTCAAGGCAATTTGGAGAGCGTCAAGGAGCTCCTATTTACTAATAGGATCTTGGGTAGGCTTCATAAGGCTTGGCCATGCCGTAAGGTGACTTGAGGCATTGCTCCTCCTCAATACATCTATCCCACTGCGAGGTACAAGTAATGGTTGGAGGATGACATGAAGTGGATTATGAGGGATGAGAAAGCTTGCATGAAGACTAGCAAGAAAGCAAGGAGGGATGAGTGACCACCTTGATATGCCCCATATTTTACGTTTTTGCACTTTATGATTCTCATGTTTTTGTTTTTGAATTTAATAAAGGATTAGAGTGTTCCAAATCCCCTACGAAAACAATCTTGTTACCTTTTAATTTGAGTAATAAGAGAATCACTTTTTATTATCTTTGCTTATTGTCATCTCATTCCTTTGTTTTGTCTTTTTCTTTTATTTTTCCTTTGCCATGTAATTTTTTCCCATGACATCCTTTCGGGAATTTTCGCCATGCCCATGGTCTATTCCCCTAACTTTTGCCTAGACTACCCTATTGGGTTTCATGTTTTTGTTTTTGAATTTAATAAAAGATTGGAGTGTTCCAAATCCCCTATGAAAACAATCTTGTTACCTTTTAATTTGAGCAATAACAGAATCACTTTTTATTATCTTTGCTTATTGTCATCTCATTCCTTTGTTTTTTCTTTTTCTTTTCTTTTTCCTTTGCCATGTAATTTTTTCTCATGACGTCCCTTCGAGAATTTTTGCCATGCCCATGGTCTTTTCCCCTAACTTTTGCCTAGACTGCTTTTTTGGGTGTTCATATCTCGCCTTAGCCCAATCCTCTTCTAGGACCTTTGTTTCTACCAATACCCTCAAAGATTGTATCTCCACCTCAATAGGAAGCACCGCCTCACTACCATAAACCAAAGAGTAAGGTGTTGCCCTAATCGACGCACGAATAGAAGTTCTATAACCCCATAAGGCAAACAGAGGCTTCTCAGCCCAATCTTTGTATGTCACTACCATCTTGGCTAGGATGTTCTTCACATTCGTTTTAACTGCTTCTACGGTCCCATTAGCTTGTGGTCGATATGGTGAACACTTGTGATGCTCAATGCTATATTCTTCCATGACTCTTCGAACTTCAACCTCAAAGTGGGAACCGTTATCGGTGATGATCTCTCGGGGAACACCAAAATGACATATGATGTTGTTTTCTAAGAACCGAGCCACATGTTTAGCCTTTAATATTGAGTAGGAGGCTGCTTCCACCCACTTGGTGAAATAGTCAATTGCCACTAGGATGTATTCATGTCCATTTGAAGCCATAGGAGCTATCCTTCTGATCACATCTATACCCCAAACCGAGAATGTCCATGGAGAAGTGATGCTATACAACTCACTAGGTGGTACATGGTTCAAGTTGGTGTGCCTCTGACATTCATGGCAACTCTTCACATAATCCACACAATCGGTCTCCATCATATTCCAATAGTACCCCATCCTTAGGATTCTCTTGGATAACATTCTCCCATTCATATGAGAGCCACAAATCCCTTGATGAACTTCTTCCATTACCTTCTCAGCTTTTTCCTTCTTCAAGCAACGAAGGAGTATACTATCGTAGGACCTTCTATAGAGTTGTCATCCACATAGGATGTACTGTATTGCTACCATCTTAATAGAACGACGTTCTCTCTTGTTGGCACCATCCGAATATGCTCCTAGTTCCAAGAACTTCATAATGTCATAGTACCACAAAACTTCCTCTTCCTCTATGGTTATTACTAAAGCTTCCGTCTTCCCTTTGTGCACTTCCTCATAACTTTGCTCAATCTCCAAGGGTCGTGTCCATGCTGCCTCTGGTATTTCAACCATGGAAGCTAAGGTAGCTAAGGCATCTGTAAATTGATTTTGAGCTCTAGAGATGATTGTGTACTCAATCTTGTCAAAGGTCTTAGTCAATTCCTCCAAGTATTGTCGATAAGATTTCAAGTGTTCCTCCTTCACCTTCCACAACTTTTGTGCTTAGGCTATAATCAAAGTTAAATCTCTAAAGACTTCAGCCTCCTTTACCCTTAATTCTCGAAGAGCTTCAATTTCGGCAGCACAAGCCTCATATTCAGCCATGTCATTAGTTGCTTCAAAGTTCAACTTAATTGCCAAAGGTATGTGAGATCCCTCGAGGTTGATCAAGAGTATTCCTATCCCATTCCCATATTGGTTTACGCCTCTGTCAAAGTACATCTTCCATGTCCCTAACTCAACATCCAAAATTTCCTCATCCGGAAAGTCTTCTTTACCATCTTCCCCCTCTATAGGATTCTCGACACAAAAACCTGACACGACGCTCCCTTTGATAGTTTTTCTAGCCACATACTTCAAATCGAATTCTACTAATAAGATCAACCATCTTGACAATCTTCCACTTAAAGCAGGCTTCTCAAAGAGATACTTCAATGGGTCTATTCCTGCTACCACTCATATTTGGAAAGGTAAGATGATATGTATCAACTTCTGTACAGCCCTAACAAGTGCAAAGCATGACTTTTCTATGGGAGTGTACCTAGTTTCATAATCATGGAACCTCTTGCTCAAGTAGTATATGGCCCTCTCATTATTGTCATCATCTTCTTGTGCAATCATACTTCCAACCGTATCCCCTATGATAGAGAGGTATAGGAGTAAGGGTTTTCCATGTTGTGGAGGCACTAGGATAGGTGGGTGGAGGAAATATTCCTTGATAAGTTCAAAGGCCTTTTGGCACTCATCATTCCGTGTATGTGGTTCATTCTTCCTTAGGAGTTTGAAGATGGGCTCACAAGTGGAAGTGAGCTTGGCAATGAATCGACTAATGTATTGTAATTGACCTAAGAAACCCCTTATCTTTTTCTCACTTTTGGGTGGAGGCATCTCCAATATGGCTTTGATCTTGGATAGGTCAACTTCTATCCTTCTATCACTTACTAGGAAGCCTAGCAATTTTCCGGCAGTTACTCCAAAGGTGCACTTTTGTGGGTTCAATCTTAGCCTATACTCTTTAATCCTCTCTAAGAACTTCCTCAAGTTTACAGTGTGGCCTTCTCTATCATTGGATTTCACTATCATATCATCGACATACACATCCACCTCATTATGCATCATATCATGTAACAAGGCTGTAGCCATCCTTTGGTAGGTTGCCCCGGCATTCTTGAGGCCTAACGACATCATCGTGTAACAGTAGATTCCCTATTTGGTAGTAAAAGTGGTTTTGGTCATGTCTTTGGGAGCCATTTTGATTTGGTTGTACCCCAAGAAACCATCCATGAAAGATATCAAGGCACTTCCCGTCATGTTATCTAGCAAGATATCAATGTGAAGGAAAGGAAAGTCATCCTTAGGGCATGCCTTGTTCAAGTCCCTAAAATCCACACACATCCTTACCTTCCCATCCTTCTTAGGTACGGGCACAACATTGGCTATCCATTCGGTTTGGAGTATGGGTTTGATGAACCCTACCTTTAATTGCTTAGTGACTTCCTCCTTGATTTTTAAGAGCCATTCGGTCCTTATTTTTCTCAACTTTTGTTTAATGGGTACCATGTGATCATGAGTATCAATGTGATGTTGAGTTATCTCGAGGTCAATTTCGGGCATATCTTCATAGGACCATGCAAACACCTCTTGAAATTCTGTGAGGAGCTCTTGAAGATCCTTTCTTTCTTTTTCATTTAAAGTTAAACCAATTTTAATTAAGCGTGGATTCTCATTTTTGTCCAAATTAATAATTTCAAGAGTTGGTTCCATTGGTTCAATTTTCTTTTCCAATTGTTTATTAATTTCATTTTCAAATTCATTTGAATCAATTAAGTGCAGAATTCATCTTATTGAAAATATTGAAAAGTACATTGAAACTCGCATTACAAAAATTTTTCCCAATGTTTTCAAAAAACCCAACCCAAGTCCAATTATTAATGGGCCCCACAGTAGGCATGATGAATTTGGAAAGATCACTTGGCTCTTTATTGGTGATGGCAAACACGTCCTCACTCGTCTTCATCATGGTCTTTATTGCTTCAGTATCCATGTAGTTCACCCAATCGACCTCTTCTTGTATCTCTTTGATCACCACGGTAGGCGTCTCCTTAAAGGTGAGCTTTTCATTAAAGAACATTTCCCAACCTAGATACACCTTTTCATCCTTACCTACCCAAGGTTTCAAGGAAGACACAATAAGGGATGTTTTCCCCTTCCTTCACAAAGTTCCCATTAAGAGTGCCAAGGTTTTTCTTGATTCCGTCATAGCCTTCAAAGAATCCTAAACCTTCCTTAGTCAGTTAAGTCTTGACGTTGGAGAACTTGACTACTGAAAGCTCGGAAATGTGTCGAAAACACACGAGCAATTTAGACCCCCAAATTAAAGTTACGGCTTGGTTGATTTTACACTAACTTAATACTAAGTGCGGAATAGTGTAAACACAAGCGTATAAGCAAGACAACTACTCTAATCCATATTTAAAGCAACACAGCAGTAAAAATGAAATAAACAAGAGTAGGGAAGAGAGATGCAAACACAGATAACATCGAGACGTGTTATCGAAGAGGAAATTGAAGAACTCGGCAAAAAACCTCTTTGCTGCCCTCCAAGCGGAAATCGATCCACTAGACAATCAGTTAGGATACATGGGTTAGCAAGAGACCCTCCAAGCCTAATCTACCCGATGTACCTAAGCCCTCCAAGCTCCTACTCCAACAAGGCTTCTCGGAACCGTGTCTTGGCTTAGTTCTCCAGATCCCGCCATAAGCTCCATGTTGCATCTGCCATCATCGGCTTCTTCCAATGCTTCCCAGTAGCACCAAAACGTCACTTCACACTCTGAAAGGGTATGGTAAGTGTTTGGGCTATCAACCTCTCAATGGTATGGATATAGAGAGGTAGGAGATGAGGAAATTCCCAAAACAAATGTGTAGAGGATTGTGGGTATAACAATCTCTAACTCTCAAGGTGTTTGGCTAGGGTTTTCTCTCATAGGCTCTCATCTCAATTGTGGGTAATGTGGGTATAAATAGTGTGGGTATAGAAAGTGTGAATTAGACTGGATAGGCTGGTAGAACAGAATGCCTCGCTGGTGTCTCGCGAGAAGGCCTTACCCGCAAGATACTCACGAGACACAACTGTCTCCACCTGGCCTGACTCTTCGCATTCCAGCATGTGCAGGGCACATGTATCACTTCGCGGGAAGCTAAGTCGCGAGATACCTACGAGAAATCTTCAGTCTTCAACTTGAGTCTTCACACTCTCTCTCTCTAACACACAATCGTTACAATGAAATCCCACAACAAATACAGGGTACAACAGATTGAATATAATTACAATCAAATTTGGCATGGAATATAAGCCAACAAAAACATATAGTTGTAAATAATAACTTTACAATCTCCCACTTTGGCTATTCCGTGACAAAACCCCTAAAACAGACTCTAGACTTAAACGTGAGTTTATGAACATTGGCAAAGCTCACTCACACCTAATCTAGAAACTGTGAAGCTCTTGAACCATAATGACAAGTATCTCCTGAAACACAACAACACAATAAGTTCATGGTTATGCAGAAAGCTTGTAATGAAAAATGGAACAAGCACAATGCGATCAAGCAAAATGGAATAAAGTACTAGCCCATGGCTTGACCAAACACGCAATCACTTATACAATAGTGATCACAATGCTCATTCACACCAGGAATGAACATCCGGACATGCAAGCTAATAAGCTTAATTGCAAACTATCATTTGCATGTCCAACACTCAACCAATGCATAAAACATATATGCATCTAGGAACAATCCTACAAGGGCACAAGAGTGAGGTACTTAAGACATAATAGCAATATCTTAGAAGTACAAAAGAAATGCTACAAAAGCATTGAGAGAATCACAAACAAAACAGAAATAAAACCTGATATTAAAACAGAGTATTAAAGCTTTAAACAAAAGAAGTAGCAGTAAAGACTGTAAACATAAAACATCAAATACAAGAAATAGTAGCTTTTTCTTCTAGCTTCTTCTCCCCCTATCACCATACTCCCCCTATCAAAGGTCACCATACTCCCCCTATCAATGGCATCATCTCCCCCTTTTTGTCATGGAATAGCTAGTCATTTTCTTTTAGCTTCCATTGAATTTCTTCCAACTGAGTTTGGAGTGATGTGAACTGTGAATCAAAACGACTGTGGTAAAAGTACATGATAGATGCCAGCCCGGACATCTTGGTACTAATCTCTTGAAGAGTAGTGGAGATATTGTCGAACTGTTCATCATAGGTATGGGGTGTAGAGCTCGAGGTTCCCGACAGTGCATGACTTTCTTGCTTGGTGGTCTTCTTGGTGTGGCTTATACTTGCATGGAGAGTACGAATGTTAATTGGACTTGGCCTTGTGTATGGGTGCTCATCCTTCAATGGACGGACACCTTTGAGCTTCAAAATCCTTGAAATAAGGCGACAGAAAGGAATACAATTCCTTGAAGCAGTCCGGTCAACTGTTTTTGCCAAGATGTGAAAAATATGAGAGCACACATCAATCTCTACGTCAGTGATCAGATCATTTAAGAATAATGCTCGACCAAGATTCATATAGCCGGTGTTGGACAAGGGATAGAGATTGCTACACATGATCATTGAGAGAAGTCTTAATTCGGGAGAAAGGGATGCCACATTGATTGACTTCTTATTGGAGGAGAATTCCAAATTAGCTCCTAAAGACTTTTTGAGAAACTCTTCATCTGGGTTCAGCTCATCATATACCGGCGGTATGGGGAGTATTGGCCGGTTAATGTGTAGAATTTCTGCCAAGTACAGTTGTGTTACAAAGAAACTTTTTCCTCTAACCCAAAATTTTATCTCTTCTCCGACGACAATGGCATTGGCATAGAATTCCTTAATCTTTCGTGGCAAACCAAATGGGTATATTTGTGTCCCAGAGTGATTTCTGATCAACGCCCCTTTCAACTAGCAAAGGAGCGCCCCGAAAATAGTTCCAATAGTTCGGAAAAGCAGCATAAGATCTAAACAGATCAGGGTCATAGACTTCAGTTGAAAAACGAGGCCTTTTTGACCTTGGTGATGGTTCATCAACATCAATAATTGGCTCTTTCCCTTTGCTGCTGCTTCCTTTCACTGCGGAGCGTTTGAAAGGAGACATCTGCACAAATGTCACAAAACGGACAGAAAACAAGTGCACAAACACAAACCAGAACACACAACTTGATTAGATTCAAGTTAGTTCCAAAACATAGGTAAAATTAGCCTAAAATAGAGCAAAATCAACTTTAAACAACATGCTAAACACATAAAAACAAGAAAACATAAACACAATGCATGAAAATAAGTAACTGTGCATGTGTGTGCATGTGTGTGCATGTGCTGATGCATGTGTGTGCAGCATGAGATGCATGAGGGGTGCCTAGGTGTGTGCCTAGTGTGTGCATGGCATGGCATTGAGGCACAAAATGGGCAAAGTGTGTAAAACACATAGCCATTGACGAAAGCATGAAAAACAAGGCAAATAAGACCTAGAAACATGATTGGAACAAAGTTTAGTCCAATCATCACACAAATGTCACTTAGACATTTTGTCAAACACCTAACATGCAACAAAGCAAAACATGCATGAATAATGCATGAACATGATGAAATCATGCCTAAATACATGTTAAAATGCCTCAAGGGGCCAACACAGATGCACAAAAGACAAATGGGACTCAGCCCAATCAAAGAAATTGAAAAAAATTCACTTTAGAAAGAAACCCAACCCAATTTTTTGAAAATCCCCAATTTTCAAACCCTAAGCGTAAAAATTTCATAATTCAAAAATAAAAGATGAGAAAAGTGTAATAGGTACATACCTTGAAAGGATTGTGCAGAAATTTTGCTTGAAAATGATGGGGTTTGAATGAAATATTGATTTAGGTTGAAAATGGTTCGAGAGAGGCTTAGCGAGGGAAATGAGTGATTTTGAAAAACTGTCACATCTGCTACATATAAACTGAAAACACGCGTTTTTCGCAGGTTAGAGAGTAGCGAGACAGTCGTAAGAATGGCCACTGAAGCACATGAAATTTCGCGAGAAGCTCTAGGTCGCGAGACAGTTACGATACCCTCTGTTTGAATTTGGAAAAATCCAGTTTTTGCCAAATAGCATTTCGCGAGAAGCTGTTGGTCGCGAGGTTGTCGCGATACAGTCGTGAGAGTTTCTATGTGACATGATGAAAAAATTATTTCTCTCAAGCCCTTTTCGCGGGAAGCTCTAAGTCGCGAGCTTCTCGCGAGAAAACCTCAGAACCAATTTTTTGAAGAAAAACACAAAAATGCATTTTGAACAAAAAAAAAAGAACACGAAAGTATAAAATCACTTTCAAAAACAAATAAAACACTCAAAAATCTTTTTGGATTTGATCATCAAGTATTTGAGCATACACATCACATTTGAACATGTACAATCACACAAATGAGATAAGCATTCATTGAATCAAAGTCTTGTGTGTTGTGGGTGAGTATCAAGTGTGAAATAGTCCTTAGACCATAATGAAGCTTTAATGATCAATTCAATCGAGTCATACACAACTGATACGAAATCAAGTGGACTATCTCAATTATAGAAATGAGTATATATGACCTCCCACAAATTGATTACATAGCTTAGAACCTTTTCATTTGGCTTTTGCATAAATCATAAACTGATTACATTTGATCCATTTTGGATGATACATCTCCTTTTTGAGATCGGTGCTTGATATTTTTGATATATGAACATTTAGGATTAGCCTTTGGCTTTTTTAGCACCATACATTTCAAAACACAAGTCGATTTCCCTTCCTAGTCAAATACTAGTATGTGCGACAGCCCTTTTGCAGCTCGATATATCTTTTCATTTGGAGATTTACATTTAGTGAGCTCTTTTGCAAAAACAAAAAATAAAGTGGGAAGAGATATAGACACAAGTCTATACATGTATCAAGACCATCAAGACTATTGACCAATCATTCATGACAAGATTGAAGATCTATTTACAACAATCACACATAGTTTTCAAGATTTCTTCCACAAAGATAAATGTGCATTCATAACAAGCTAAGCTCGTAAATGCACTACGCCATAAGTACGAAGGTACTAGACCAAACTCACATGAGATATGCACAAAACGAGCGATCAAACTTTTTGAAGATTTTTCAATTTTTATGGGTTTTTGAATTTTTTGAACACACTCAAAAACAAATCGAAATAAAGAACGATCAACAAAACAAAAACAAGCACAAGCCAAACAAGTAAAAGAAACATGCAATAAAAAGAAGACAATGCATGATAAGATGCAGCAGCAAATGTCCCTAAGCATTGGAAGAATTAGTGCATGGACATGTTATAATGCTTATGCATGAGTACCCCTCTTTACCCACACGTCACGTGCGTTTAGGGTGATATCCTTGACGGATTGGGTACGAGAGTTGGGACTTTCAAACCTTCGTATGAAGCTTTCCAAACAATTGGTGAAGGCACCGATCATCTTCATCACGTCCATCATTCCGGGATCACGGTTTTGACTTCTTGTTTTCTCACCACCCCAAGACCTCTCGTCATTTCTCCTTCCTCGTGATCGAGGAGCGCTTGCATTGTTCAATGTTCTCAGCTTATAATAGTTGGGTCTTGTATGTCCTTGTAATCCACAAAAGTGACACACATGATTCGTTCTAGGACCCTGTTATGATCTTGGAAGTGATCTTCCTCTAGACCTAAATCTGGCTTCTGATTGATTACGGAACTTATTAAACACTCGTTGATCAGCCACATTCTTCTTCTTTTCAGCCTTAACTTTCTCAGGTGTTGGCTCTTCTACAACCGTATCTTTGGCCTTCATGAACTTCACTCCTTTGGTGATATTGGCTGATGAGCTACTCCCTCTGGTATATCCCAGTTCTGACTTGTCTAAGGCATGTTTTTTAGATGAAATAACATCATCTAGTTTCTTAGAAGAGACCCTTTCTATCTTGGCTTGTGCTTGCACTACCTCTTGCTCAAGAAATCTCACTTTTGTGTAAGCCTCTGATAGCTCACCATTTAGTGTTTCAATCTCACACTTTGCTTCTTTATATCGCACAAGAAGGCTTTTGTAATCCTCCTCAACCCTCTTCATCTTTTTAATGGCTGCGTTAGCCACCTTTGCATATCCACCGGTCTTCTCAAGGAGGGAATTATAAGTCTCTTGCAGACCCACTTCTTCTCCATCTACCTCATCTTCAGATTCCTCAACTATTCCAATTGATTCTAAATCAGAGTGCTCACCAAGCTCCTTCACAAGTGCACCCAAATCATCTGAGGAATCCACATGAGCAATGGTCATAAATGCGGAGTAGTTTCCTTCTCCATCACAGCTCTCTTCAGAATCAGAATTTGAAGAATCTGAATCACTCACGTTGTGGCATAAGCCTTACCCTTTCCTCTTAGATAATTTGGACACTCCTTCTTGAGATGTCCATGGCCATTGCATTCATAACACACAATGTCTGAAGGAGATTGAGAATCCTTCCCCTCTTTCCTCTTAAACTCTTTCCTATCACCTCTTGAAGATGAAAACCTCCCTCTGTTGAATGGTTTCCCACTGTTCTTCATCTTCAGAAATTTGCGGAAGTTCTTCGCAAGAAATGCTACTTCCTTCTCCACTCCATCTTCTTCGGAGGAATCATCCATTCTTTCGGTGATGGTTTTGAGAGCAAGCGATTTACTCGTCTTATAGGAAGGCAGTCCAAGCTCATACGTTTGAAGAGACCCAATGAGTTCTTCTTAGATATTAATTTCATCTAAATCTTTACTTTCCTCTATGGCTGTGACTTTTGCTCAAAAGCTCTCCGGTAAGGACCTCAAGATTTTTCTCACCACCTTAGTATCTTCAATCTTCTCTCCAAGATTGAGCTTAGCAATAAAAATTTCGTTGAGCTTCCTATAGAACGAATCAAAAGATTCATCATCACCCATCTTGAGCTCTTTAAATTTGGTGGTAAGCATCTGGAGCTTTGTGTCCTTAACTTTCTTTGTACCTTCATAGGTAGTCTCCAAAATCTCCCAAGCTTCCTTGGCAACTGTCATGTGAGATATCCTGTGGAATTCATCTGGAGACACACCATAGAAAATAGCATTTAAGGCTTTACTATTAGCATTAGTCGCCGCAAGAGCTGCCTTATCCCAAGTGGATTTTGCAGCCTCCGGCCTAGTCCAACCTACTTCAACCGCATCCCAAACAGTATCCTCAATAGAGCATAAAAATGCGCACATTCTGACTTTCCAGAAAGCATAATTGTTACCATCAAAAAATGGGTGGAACATTTAGGGATTGAGACCTATCCATCTCAAAATGGTCAAGAATCACAATCTGGTATTTAAACCACAGCGAGTGTACCCGCTCTGATACCAATTGAAAGCTCGGAAATGTGTCGAAAACACACGAGCAATTTAGACCCCCAAATTAAAGTTACGGCTTGGTTGATTTTACACTAACTTAATACTAAGTTCGGAATAGTGTAAACACAAGCGTATAAGCAAGACAACTACTCTAATCCATATTTAAAGCAACACAGCAGTAAAAATGAAATAAACAAGAGTAGGGAAGAGAGATGCAAACACAGATAACACCGAGACGTGTTATCGAAGAGGAAACCGAAGAACTCGGTGAAAAACCTCTCCGCCGCCCTCTAAGTGGAAATCGATCCACTAGACAATCAGTTGGGATACATGGGTTAGCAAGAGACCCTTTAAGCCTAATCTACCCGATGTACCTAAGCCCTCCAAGCTCCTACTCCAACAAGGCTTCTTGGAACCGTGTCTTGTCTTAGTTCTCCGGATCCCGCAACAAGCTCCATGTTGCATCTGCCATCATCGTCTTCTTCCAATGCTTCTTAGTAGCACCAAAACGTCACTTCACACTCTGAAAGGGTATGGTAAGTGTTTGGGCTATCAACCTCTCAATGGTATGGATATAGAGAGGTAGGAGATGAGGAAATTCCCAAAACAAATGTGTAGAGGATTGTGGGTATACCAATCTCTAACTCTCAAGGTGTTTGGCTAGGGTTTTCTCTCATAGGCTCTCATCTCAATTGTGGGTAACGTGGGTATAAATAGTGTGGGTACAGAAAGTGTGAATCAAACTGGACAGGCTGGTAGAACAGAATGCCTCGTGGGTGTCTCACGGGAAAGCCTTACCTGCGAGATACTCGCGAGATATAGTTGTCTCCACCTGGCCTGACTCTTTACATTCCAGCATGTGCAGGGCACATGTATCATTTCGCGGGAAGCTAAGTCGCGAGATACCCGCGAGAAATCTTCAGTCTTCAAATGCTTGAGTCTTCACACACTCTCTTTCTCTAACACACAACCCTTACAATGAAATCCCACAACAAATACAGGGTATAATAGATTGAATATAATTACAATCAAATTTGGCACGGAATATAAGCCAACAAAAACATATAGTTG
This sequence comes from Quercus ilex subsp. ballota, assembly GCA_032727855.1. NCBI lineage: Eukaryota > Viridiplantae > Streptophyta > Magnoliopsida > Fagales > Fagaceae > Quercus > Quercus ilex. The sequence goes on from CM064917.1 coordinate 34,211,678, forward strand.
TAAATAATAACTTTACAACTACCCCTTTTCCTTCTTTTCCAAGGCCCATACCATGCATGTATCCCATGTTCTTCATCATTGCAATCACCTCATGGCTACAATAGGGGAATAAGTCGGTAGTATACTTTTCATCCTTCAACCCATAGTCAGCCATGTTCACGAACTCAAAGCCACTCATTTGAAACTCACTTCCTCCTTCCTTGAGTCCACAAACCGGTGCTAGAATTTCACCATCTCCAAGCACTTTGGCAATCCTTCCTTTCCTTGGGATCTTCATCTTTTGGTGTAGTGAGGAGGGGATTACCCCATTGGGGTGGAGCCAAGCTCTTCCCAAAAATAGGTTGTAATTTGGGATGATGTCCATGACATGAAACTCCACAATGGTTTCTATTGGCCCAATCTTGTAAGAAGCCTTGAAAGTACCTATGACCTTTCTTGAAGTGTTGTCATATGCTCTTACGATCAAGGGGGAAGGGATGATAGTCCCCACATTTAAGCTAATAGTGAGGGTGGTCTTAAAAGGACAAACATTCAAGGCAGACCCATTGTCAATAAGTACCATCAAAACCTTGGCACCCATGCATTCAACGGTGATTGGCAAGGGTCAAGTGTGAGTAGCTCCTTCAGGAGGGAGATCTTCATTGGAAAAGGCAAAAAGGGGTGTGAGGAACCCTTGACTCCCATGAGAGACAAAGCTTCTTGTGGTGTAGTTTCTATAGGTACTTCTTTCCCATTCAAGGCATCCAAGAAAGACATACAATGCTTCTGAGAGGCCATCAGTAAGCCACATATGGACACATGAGCTTGAGTCTTCTTTAATTACATTAAGACCCTATCTTCTTGTTCTTTGTCTTCTTTTCCTTTAGGTTTTGTGGGCTTGGACCCTTCCCCTAAATCTCTACCAAGATGATCCTTTTTCCAAAAAGGATGGTTTATAGTGCTTCCCACTCCTAGTGATATTTGCTACATTGTCCTCCTAGACACTTTCTTTTTTTTTAATTCTGACACTCCTTTGGGAATTATTCCCCACACTGCTTCCGCTTCCTTTAAGACTTCATCTTCTTCATCCCATATTCCTTGGACTTCGACAGCATTGATATTGACATTTGTAGTTTTTATCAACTTTGAGCAATCCCATTCAATCTCATCTATTTGCACCCAATTTTGATATGTAGGAGGAGCCCTATGGTAATCGGGCAAAGGGTTCTTTCTAATGTTGGGTTTGGTGATAATGTTGTGATTTGGGAGGGTTCCATTATCTATGAGGTCTTGTATTTTGTGTTTGAGGTGGAAGCAATTTTCGGTTTTGTCGCCGAATTTTTGGTGGTAGTGGCAATATTCATTGAGGTTCAAAGTGGGAGGTATGGGATTAGGCATAGGTGTAAGGTCTAAAGGTTTGATGAATCCTCTGAAGGATAGGTTTTCATATGCTTGGGTGAGGGTCATTCCTAAGTCGAAGAATTCTCGGTGAGCTCTCTTTAGGTAGGCTAGTGTTTGTTGGAGTATGATGGCATTCACATTAACAGGATTAAGGGCTTTAGTGGTGGTTGCTCCCCCTCCATATGTTTTCTTGGTTGGAGGCTTACTTTCACCTTCCTCTAATTATCCATTGTTGATAGCATATTCAATTCTTGTCCCACAATCACATAGTTCTCCAAATGAGCTAATAGGCGATGATAAAAGCCTACTATTATAAGTTGGAAGCAAGTTCTTAATGATCATGTTGATTTGGTCCTTCTCATTTGGCCTATTGACCATTCTAGACGCCTTGGTCTTCCATCTAGTCATGTATTCGGATGGTCAATAGGGTGTTTTGTCACGCTATTGGTTTCGCGAGTGTCTCGCGGGTAAGGCCTTCCCACGAGGTAGTCGCGAAACATTCTGCCTGATGGATTTTCAAGAGTGACTTTCTTACCCTTCACCCATACTATATATACTCTCATTATCCACAAATGTATATGAGGCCAATTCAGAGAGAAACCCCCTAGATAGGTTTTCTACAACACACACACCCATCTTTTTGAGAGAAAGCAACTCATCTTTAGTGAGAAATCATTGTAACCTCTTCTCCATCCCTCTCCCATTGTCATACCTTGAGAGGAGATTTGTACCCAAACACAACCCACACCTATTCAGAGTGTTAAAAGTGTTTTGGAGTTCCTAGGAAGTATTGGAAGAAGCCAAGGATGGCAGATGCAACATGGAGCTTATTGCGGGATCCGGAGAACTAGACAAGACACGGTTCCGAGAAGCCTTGTTGGAGTAGGAGTTTGGAGGGCTTAGGTACATCGGGTAGATTAGGCTTGGAGGGTCTTTTGCTAACCCATGTATCCCAACTGATTGTCTAGTGGATTAATTAGCACTTGGAGGGCGGTAGAGAGGTTTTTTCGCCGAGTTATTCGGTTTCCTTTTCGATAACACATCGGCGTGTTATCTTGTGTTTGCATCTTTCTTCCCTACTCTTTTACATTCCATTTTACTGCTGTGTTGCTTTGATTATGGATTAGAGTAGCTTGTTTGTTTGTCCGCTCGCTTTTACACTATTCTGCACTTAGTATTAAGTTAGTGTAAAATCAATCGAGCCATAACTTTTAGTTGGGGGTCTAAACAGCTCTTGTGTTTTCAACACATTTTCGAGCTTTCAATTGGTATCAGAGCGGGTACACTTGTTGTGGTTTAAATACCTAAGTGTGATCCTTGTCCCCTTGTGTTTTGCCATGGATAGTGGTTTGTATGCTTCTATGGATGTTTGTGAATGTAACATGCATTTGTTTGTGAAAATTCCTCTATGAGTGTTAATCCTCATAATTGTGATGACATGTTACTTGAAACTATGGGTGTTGTTGACAAAATCTTGAAGAAAGGAGCTAAGAAGTTTCAAAAGAATTTGAGCAAGTTCATTTGTGAAAAGGATGATTTGATTGCTAAGCTCAATGAATCCAATAAATTGGTTGAAAAGTATAAGAAGCTTGCTGAAAATTCTCTTGAAAAGCTAAAAAGGTTGGATGTTTGAATATGGACTTGGATGCTAAACTTGTTTTGTCTAACAAACTTGTTAATGATCTTAAATGTGAAAATGAATCTCTTAAGATGCATGCCAAGTGTTTAATTGCTGAACCTACTATTAAAAAGGATGAAAATATTTGTTGCAATCATGTTGTGGTATCCAATTTTGTGCCTATTGTATGTTCTACCTTAAAGGACAAATCGGTGTACATTCCTCCACACAAAAGAAATCAAAAAGTGGAGAGAAAGGCTCTTAAGCCACAGCCTCTGTTTAGGTCTCAAACTAAGGTTTTGGATGGATCTAAATTTGTTCCAACTTGTGACCATTGTGGTGTGATTGTTCATATAAGACCTCAATGTCATAAGTTGAAGAAAGAACAAAACCATGTTGCTAAATCCATTCCCAAAAAGCCTAATGGACCTAAACACATTGTTTGTCACCATTGTGGTGCCTTTGGTCATCTTAGACCTCATTGCTCTAAGTTTCAAGCTTTTAAAAGAATCAAAAGAAAAGGGAAACTTGAGCTTCTTGGAAGTTGTGCTAAAAAGGGTAAACTGGATTTGAGTGAAAATATCATGTTGTTAAAGAAAGTGTTTAATGCTCTTAACTCCTTGTATATGTGCATCTCCGGTTCTCATTCTTCCAACCCTTGTCTCACTTCTCATGAGACACTCATTCCAAACAATCATTCCGTTTGGATGAGGAAGGGTTCCTATGGTTGAGCTTTTGTTCTTCTGGTCCTTGATCTAATTCTTTCAATCTTTGTAGGACCCTTCATGCATTAGCTGCTTCATTGTCATGCATTTGTACATCATGCATCTCTTTATATGCATTGTTTTGTTTTTGTTTTTTTATCTTACTTTTATGTCTTTGTTTTGTGCGTGTAAAAATCCAAAACCACATAAAAAGTGAAAATTTCAAAAAGTTTGATCGTATATGTTTGAGCACATTTCACATGTGAGTTTGGCCTAGTACCTTTCGTACTAATGGCATAGTGCATTTACGAGCTTAGCTTGTTATGTATGCACATTTATCTATGTGGAAGAAATCTTGAAAACTATGTGTGATTGTTGTAAATAGATCTTCAAGCTTGTCATGAATGATTGGTTAATAGTCTTGATGGTCTTGATACTTGCATAGACTTATGCCTATATCTCTTCCCACTTTTTTTTTTTTTTTTTTTTTTTTTTGTTTTTTTGTTTTTGCAAAAGAGCTCACTAAATGTAATTCTCCAAATGAAAAGAGATATTGAGCTGCAAAAGCCTGTCGCACATACTAGTATTTGACTAGGAAAAAGGGAAAGCGACTTTTGTTTTGAAATGTATGGTGCTCAAAAAGCCAAAGGCTAATTCTAAATGTTCAAATATCAAAAATTTCATGCACCGATCTCAAAAAGAGATGTATTGTCCAAAAATGATCAAATGTTATGATTTATGCAGAAGCCAAAAGAAAAGCTTCTAAGTTTTGTAATCATTTTCTTGTGGAAGGTCATATATGTTCATTTCTATAATTGAGATAGACCACTTAACTTAGCACTAGTTGTGTATGACTTGATTGAATTGATCATTGAAGTTTCACTCTAGACTAAGGATTATTCCACATTTGATACTCACACACAACACACAAGTCTATTGTTCAATGAATGCTTATTTCATTTGTGTGATTGTACATGTTCAAATGTGATGTGTGTGTACTCAACCGTATGTGGTTCAAACCAAAAAGATTTTTGTTCTTTTTGTTTGCTTTTGGATGTGATTTGTATCACCTATGTTTTTCAAAGTTTTTAAAGTGTTTTTGTGTGAAAAACATGTTTTCTGGGTGTTTTCATGACCAATTTCATGTATAGGCTCAACTGGGAGTTAAATTGTCCAATTTTAAAGTTTTTTCAGCTTTGGACAGAAACTTTCACGACTGTTTCGCGAGTAAGGTTTACCAGCGAGATACCAGCAAAATTTCGCGAGTAAGCTTCTTGCAAAAATTTCCAGATCAACTTTTTAAAGGGCATTTCGTGGGTCTTTTGTTTTAAACTTCTCCCCATCTTCTCCCAAACCCCTATTTTAATGTTTCTACATCAAAACCCAACTAAATTCAAGTGTTTCAGGTTACATGTATGTTGTTCCAAGTGCATCAAAGATTTCAGATTTAGGTGTGAGTGAGTTTTGCCATTGTTCCCAAACTCACATTTAAGTCTAGAGTCTGTTATAGGATTTTTTGTCACGGAATAGCCAAAGGGGGAGATTGTAAAGTTGTGATTTACAACTACGTTTTATGTTGGCTTTATTCCAAGACAAAAAGTGTTGTAATTGCTTTAAGTTATTTCCTTGTATTTTGTGGGATTTTATTGTATTGGGTTTAGTATTGAGTTGGTGAAGAATCGAGCATGAATTGAAGAATTAGTGCATTTCGCAACTAGCTCGCGAGAAGGATTCTCGTGAAAAGGGCATGTGAGGAGCACATGACTAGGAGCCTAGGCTGTCGGTTTCGCGAGTGTCTTGCGGGTAAGGCCTTCCCGTGAGGTAGTCGCGAAACATTCTGCCTAGAGGATTTTCAAGAGTGACTTTCTTACCTTTCACCCATACTATATATACCCTCATTACCCACAAATGTAATTCAGAGAGAAAATCCCTAGATAGGTTTTCTACAACACACACACACATCTTTTTAAGAGAGAGCTACTCATCCTTAGTGAGAAATCATTGTAGCCTCTTCTGCATCCCTCTCCCATTATCATACCTTGAGAGGAGATTTGTACCCAAACATAACCCACACCTATTCAGAGTACTAAAAGTGTTTTGGAGCTGCTGGGAAGCATTGGAAGAAGCCAAGGATGGCAGAAGAAACATGGAGCTTGTTGCGGGACCCGGAGAACTAGACAAGACACGGTTCTGAGAAGTCTTGTTGGAGTAGGAGTTTGGAGGGCTTAGGTACATCGGGTAGATTAGGCTTGGAGGGTCTCTTGCTAACCCATGTATCCTAACTAATTGTCTAGTGGATCGATTTCCACTTGGAGGGCGGTGGAGAGGTTTTTCACCGAGTTCTTCAGTTTCCTCTTTGATAACACATCGGCGTGTTATCTTGTGTTTGCATCTTTCTTCCCTACTCTTTTACATTCCATTTTACTGCTGTGTTGCTTTGATTATGGATTAGAGTAGCTTGTTTGTTTATCCGCTCACTTTTACACTATTCCACACTTAGTATTAAGTTAATGTAAAATCAATCGAGCCGTAACTTTAATTTGGGGGTTTAAACAGCTTTTTTGTTTTCAACAATTTTCGAGCTTTCAGTGTTGAAGATGAATTGGTCCACAAAAAACTCCACTAGTTCATTCCACACCTTAGTTTTGCTTGGATCAAGGCTATAGTACCACCTTGATGCACCTCCTGTGAGTGAGAGGGGAAATGCATGCAAAGTTTGCTTCTCATCTAGCCCTTCATTTCAGCGATGCTTGGGTATCTTCTTAGGTGTTGCTTTGGATCTCCGGTCTAATTAAACTTTTCCACGTCATAAATCTTAAACTTGGGAGGCAATGCAATAGGAGCCTTTGAACTCACTCCCCCCATGTTATAGATATACCTTTGGATTTAGGGACAAGCCTCTTATATGTGAAAACTTCTTTTCTTTTATTCCCAAAACATATTAGGGAATACCATAACTTTAGGGCCATCCCTTCCATTTTTACATCTTTTATTTGTTCTTTAGAATTAGGTGAACACATGATATATGGTTGAACAAATAAGAGATATAAAGGGTATCCTTTGTGTTAGGGTCTAGGATCTCTCTAGTGTGGGTAGGCTCCCTATGGCTAAAGGGATAGATTCATAGGTCACTCAACTTGGTGGGGTATGATTCTAACTGATGGCCTAAGTAGATCCCATAGTGGATTGGTAGCAAAACTTTAATGTACTCAAAGCCCATTATAGGCGATGGCATCAATTGTGAGTTGGTGGGCTGAACTCCAGGAGATTTAGGCCTGAATAGAGCCTTTCATCTTCCCACTCATCACCAACCAAGGTTAATGGACAAAAGGAACCAAATGATGTGTGTGCAAACAAGTATTGAAATAGTTTTTATCAAGATTAAGAAATAAGGCAAATAAGAATTAAGCTCATCATCCCAAGTGGAGTCACCACTATGGACACAACAGAGGAGTCGCCACCTAGTTTTTGCAATAGACTAGGAACCATGAATATAACGTCCTTTCGAGGAAGGACCATTGATCTTACTACTAGAGATATGGATTTGGAGTTTAGGTACGTTCTTGGGAAGGTGTTAGGCACCTAAGACCGCCCAACCCTAAGGTTGGCCTCCCATCATTGTGTCTTATGTCTTAAACTCGATAAAATCATGTTAAACACTTATGTCCTAAACTCACACATACACTAGCATACATCTAAGCATACAACATGGTGTCATAATCCCAAAACACATACATATCCATCAATAAAGCATAAGAAACCAAACCACACATATACAACCCTAGCATTCATCTAACATGTGAAAACCCTATCATGCCATATAGAAGGCAGCAACTTAATCATGGCAGCAATTACATCATTTATCAATTAAACACAAAACGCAACACAACAACACATGTACATGTTCATCAAACAAAACATAACAACACATATGCATGTGAATGTGAATGAATGACTTATCTTTACTCACCTTGCAGCAACTCAACACCTATGGCATCATACATGAGCATGTGAATGAATGATCATGGCATTGAAACATAGACATTGAAAGCATAAAGGCATTGGAAAAGAAGTTAAACAAATAAATATGTGAAAGTAGAAACGAAATAAACGAAATAAACAATATATAAATTAGGGTTTTTAGGTAGCAGCTTGCACACGCAAGAACAAGCTTGCGTGCACATAATTAAACCTGCATGTGTAGGTAAAATTACGCATACACAAGTTCTTGCCCAGAAAACCCTAAAAGCACAACCAACCTTGAAACACTAAATTTAACACCCTACATGCATTTTAAACATATAAAAACGTAAACCTAGACTAGAAAAGCATATCAAAACATGTTATAACAAGAAAACAAGAAAAACAGAAGAATTAAAAGCATAAAAGAGAAGAAAAGGAAAATGTAAAGTTTGAACTAATACCTCAAAGAAAAGCTCTTCAAGCTTGATTTTGACCGTTCCCTTCAGTCAAATCTATTCATAAACCAATAAGAAAGTGATTAGTAACGTTAAACTAAAAGGATTGGAACCAGAAAAGGTCCCAATCAAATAGAATTGACTTGAGGGTGTTTTGTGAAAAAACTCCCTTTTGATTCACTATTTTCTAATGAATCTTGTATTTTTCCAGTGAGATTTCTTTGTCTTTCGAAAATATACCATGTAAGGCTTTATATAGTGAAAAAAATGGGGTTTGGAATGGCTCTTAAACAATGTAGGATTCATTCAAAACCTCAATCATTATTGCAGAAAACTTGCATTTTTTATGTCTCTGAAACCCTAGCTGCATACGCAGGAGTGTGCCTGCGTATGCATGCTTTGGCCCACGGACACAAGCTGCTACCCACATAAGTGGGTCGAGGGCTACTTTGGTCATTTTATTTTCAAAATTAGATTTTTACTCATTTAAAATGTTATATTTTTCATTTTAATACTCCTCAAGTCAATTTGATATCTGATTGGACTCTAAATTGGGCCTTAGAGTTTGGGCATAATTGAGGAATGAGAGCCCGAGTCGTAAAAGATACAAAATGTAGTGTCTACAGTGCCCCATACCATGATCACATGCGTGAGACCCTTTTTTGTTCATATTTAAAAAAAAAAAAAAAAAAAAAAAAAAAAAAAAAAGCTTTGCGCAAATTCTCTCTCATCTTGCATTTTGCAAGTTCCAGTTTTCTTAATTTTACTTGCTTTTGGATAAATTCTTTCACTTTTTATGCGGTAGGCTCTTGAAGCTTAAATACTATAAGAAAGAAAAAAAATCCAATAAAGATTTCTTGAATTTTCCCAAGTATTAAAGATAATAAAGATATAAAACAAAAACAAAAAAACAAAAAACAAAAAACAAGTATTTCCTAAGCGAAATTGAAAGAATGCGTCATTCTTGAAAAGGAAATTGATAAAAGTTCAAGCCATAATTTTGTACTTGTAGGGCTATTTCGTCCACACATGTAGGATTTACCCAGTAAATTTTTCTCTCATGCTACAACTTCTATTCTTAAACACACAAAAGCATCAATTATACCTAAAAATAAAAACAAAAACAAAATGCAACACGAATTAGCATTATGTCTAAAGTATGCAATTGCATTTAATGCAACATCAATTATCAAAAGAAAAACAAAATAAGAAAGAGGAATGAGAAATCACTAAAGTATTTGCCATGAGTGAAGTACAAAACTTTTGAATACCTTAAAGAAAATTATTTTATAAAATTATTACAACTTGATAAGAAACAAAGAAGTTTTGAGTGTTTTAAACGTTTAAAAAATAATTTCCTTGAGAGAAAGGAAATTATTATTGCTGACCCTATTATTGAAACCTGTGAGAGTGCCTTTTTTTTTCAGCACTATGGCCCGAGGATCCTGGGCCGAATGAAAATGTTCTTGGTGGACTGAGCTCGATTCACCACAGCTAAAGGGTTGTTTAAGAATCGATTGGTGCACAAAACAAACTTCCTACAATAAAAATAGCTAACAGAGAAAGCATATCCATATTGAACAACATTTTAACAGTAAAGGAATACGCAATAAGTGAAATATAATGTAAGAACAAGTTAGGGATCCTCTAATTAATGAGGTACATTTAATTAATTTCCCTTAGTTGTGATTACAGTGCTCACTAAGATGTGGTGCAAGGTTCAACTGAGTTCAAAAGTTACAGACTTTGATAGCTATTTAGGCTTCAAAGACTTGCAAAGTTTGAACTTGTTGAATCCGAGCATGTACTGTAGTGGCTGTCTCTGGGATACCGGGAACGGTTCCTCTGTTTTCTCTTACGTTTACAGAGTGTTTTCTACAATTTTATGAGACTTCCGAAAAAGCAATTGTGAATGCTTTGAAATAATTTAAATGTCAATGAATTCTCTATCTCTTCCTTTTTCCTCCGAATCCCCTGTAGCATGGACCCCTTCCTCCTTTTATAGCACAGCTTAGGGCTCCGGGGTACTAACGATTTCTCCCTTTTGCCCCTTAGCATCCGTGCCGTTTCAGGTTGCTTTAGGGTCATGTCGTTTCCCTTTTTCCATAGTTTCCTGCTTTTTGTTGCGACAAGATGAAAGTCCCTCAGCTAGCTTTCTATTTCTAGATTTTTCAGTTGGCTGACCTGAGGCTATTTGGCTTTTTCTTCTCAGCGCTCCAGCTTTTCCAGTTGTACTCTTCCTTGTCTCTTTCTCCAAATGGTTGGAACTAGGCTCCTGTGTTTTGCTTTGTACCTCTACTACGTGTCTAGGGCATAAGGTCCACATGCCTTTTGTCTCTTTTCTCTCTTTAAATCTGCTTCAATTTCACTTCGCGCGCCCAGGGATCCCCTGCCTCTGGGGGGGGCTTCTGGGATCCCAACCCAATTCTTCTTTCTGGGCTTTCTTTGGTTTACTGATTCTGTCTGTTTTTTGGGCTTTTTTCGTGGATCTCTAGATTCCGATCCTTTGGGCTTCTTCCCCTTTCTTTCCTTCTTCTCTCTTTTCTTTATTGTGAGAACTCAGCCTTTCTAGTTTCATTACTCATTTATTTTTGTGTGAAATGGGCCCAATGTTTTTTTACTTCCTTGGGCCTGTTGGTGGCCTTTTAATTTTGAACCTCAACATTTAGCCCCCCGAGCTCATGGGTTGCCTTAGCCCATGCATGAGTTTTTTGCAGGATTTTTCTCTTGTTTTGATCTTTCTACGGGGATCCTGGCCTTCAAATTTCTTCGGTATCCTAGCTCTTTTGCTTTTCTCTTTTTGTAACTCCTCCCTTTTTTCGTGGGACGTGGCAATTGAGTTGAAATAACGCTCTTACCACCTACTTTTACGTTCCCCATAACACTCATTAATAATTGTTTATAACTTCTCTCCTTTCAAATTTAATTCCTGGTAACTGGCGCGTCTTTCCACATATTGTCTTCTGTTTCTATTTCTTCATTTTTCTCATTACCCTTTTCCTTGTTTGCTTGAATCTTCTGTTCCCAGCCTTTTTCTTTTCTTTCGCTCAGTCTCGCCGCCACCTTCTTTCTTCTTTCCAGATACCCACTGCTTCAATGGCTTCTTCCTCTTCTCGAAAAAGAAAGGAGCGTACTCCTAGTCCCTTTGAAGGTGAGGACTCCTCTAGTTTTGCGCAAGATGAGTCTGTCATTGGGTGCCCTGCTTTTCCTTTGCGAGACCCCTGGTATACTCCTAGCTTATTCTTTCCCCGGGTGTCCCATGGCGAGACCCCTCCATCCCCTCATGCCTGGGTATTCTCCAGTCCGGCGGGTTTTGCTGGTTCTGCACAAGTTCCAGACCCTAGGGAGATTTTTGATCTCCAAATCAGACAAGGACTTCAGGAAGCGGTCCCCATCTTCTTCGATTTTGTTGTTGGAAAGATCCAAGGCTGGCCCATTTAGGTGGATAATGAACTTTCTGACGCGGAGTTTGAAGGCCGCTCGGAGCGTGCCGATATCCTGAAGGCAGTGGCTATTTCCAGGAATCTTAAGGGTTTTAGAGATGCCAAAGGCCTCAGGCACTTGGTGCGCCGTTGGTGTCCTGCTTTGCACACTTTCTCCTTTTCTGTTGGTAAACTGACTGTTACCTTGGAGGACGTGGTCAACAGTTTTCTTCTTCCGGTGCTCGAGGAAGAAAACCCCTTTGATATTAAGCTTTCTGATGAGGATCTCGAAGTGGAAGAAAAATTATTTGGTCACTTTGGTGGACGTACTGCTTCTTCTGGTGGGAAACCGGCCAGGATGGGTAGGTGGGTCATGACTCTTTCGCTTGAGAAGGATAAGGAAGTCAGGCATGCCGGGTTCCTTGCATTTTGGCTTAGCAAGTTCCTGTTCAGTGAGTTCCCCGGGTATGGAATCAAGTCCACTCTTTTTCCCTTGGCGATTAAGTTGGCTCAGGGCGCTCAATATCCTCTAGCCCCCATGTTTTTGGGCCATGTCTATTCTCAATTGGATCAGCTTCATGGAGATGAAGCTGAAGGTGATTCTTGTTATGTTATTACTTCTTCGCTTCATTGCGCTATTCTCCAGGTATTTATGTGGGATCATTCTTCAGTTACTTTAGCAAAATGTAGGAATTTAAAGTTTGTGAAAGATAAGTTTCAGGGATCCCCTGATGTGGTAAAAGGGCTTTGTGGCAACTCAACTGACAGCCACCCTATTATTTTCCGCTGGCTAAGTTTGAAAGGTAGCAATCTTAACTTGGTTAAGTTATTTAATCAAGCAGGCCATCTGCATTGGTGCTCCCCCCGGGAGTTTGGCCCCGGTTTTGTTTGCGATTCTGTGTTGTCTCCTTTTCTAACTTCTACAGGGAATATTTTTGATTTACGTCACGGTGATGAAGGTAGCTTAGTCTACTTGGCTTGTATTCCCCCAGTATTTAATGACGTAGTTCCCTCTCTTCCTTCCTTGGATCCCTTCATGAGACTTCAAGCCTTTTCTTATTGGTCACGACGGAGTCCTCAGTTTGTAGTGCCCAACTCTCAAAGAGGAGTTTTTGCCTCCAGTGGTTATGCTGGTTATTGGAGGAGGGTTCAGAAATCCTTTACTGATTATGCTGGTTCTGACACAATTGGGAGAGTTTCCAACCCTAGCATTTCTTTTGCCCCAACACCCAACAAGCGTTTGTCCCTACCTACTGCTGGTGTTGTTTCTTCAACCGTGAGCAGTAAAACTGGCTTCGCGGAATGGCATGCTTCCAGGGAAGGTTGGGTAATTTATGCACAGGATTTCCCGGAGAACTGGTTGGGGTGTGACCTTGTTGTTGGTGCTTCTACTGGGGTACCGATTAAGAAAGGGGCAGTAGAGGCTATAAGTGCTAGCACTCCCGTTGGCATGAGTAAAGGAAAAACAATTAAACAAGAAAAGTTGAAGGAGGCTGCGGCTGAAGAGAGTGCAGAGGACGTTGGTCCTAAGACAAAGAAAAAGAAGACTGGGAAATCCCAGAAACAATTGATACTTGTTAAGGAGAAGGAAGTTGAGCTACCTTTGGCTATAAGGGGCCGGGTGAAGACTAAGGTAGAGTCTTCTTTTCCCCAGGCTCCTGTGAGTCCTTCAGTTCATGGTCCCTCGGGACCCTCTGGACACACCCGTAGTAAACAACAGAGACCCGGAAACCCTGTTGAGAGAGAAAAAAGGGCAAGGCCTCTTTCCTCCTTTGCTCTTTTAGGTTGCAGTTTCGTTGTTTCCTTCCTTTTTTTTTTTTTTTTTTTTTTTGAACTAATGAGTGATTGTTCTTTCTGCAGTCCAAGCGTAAGCTAGATCCAAGGAAAGGTAGAAGCCAATCTTCTGGTGAAGATGTGGTATGGTTTTCCTTATCTGTGTCTTCTGCTGTCTGCTCTTATTTATTTCTCAAGGGTTATATATCCGTATTGCCCTGTTGTTCATGCCTTCCTTCTTTTGTTCCTCCTTCTTTTCCTTCTTTAGGTGGAGGTTTCTCCCCCCGTGGTTGGCGAGACTTTAGAGGAGGAGGTGGCTGCAGCTGCAGCTTAGAGCGTGGAAGAGAAGGTTCCCAGTGGTGACATAGCTGGGGAGACTGGGCAACCAATGCAGGATGTCCAGGCTGCCCAAGATCCTGAGGCTCCCAAGCTCCCCACGTCCCCAGGTCCTCAATTTGAAGAAACTCACAGTCCTGTCAAGACTGTGCTACCTCAGACTGGGTTAAGTATGAGGACTTTGGGAGGCGTATCATCATCCAGGCAAACAGGTGAGCCTTTCTCTTTCTTTTTTTTAAAAGCGTTTTAATTTTATTTCTTTTGCACCCCCCTTTTTTTTTCCTTCCTTTCCTTTGAGTTCTTTCTTTCTTTCTCCCCCCCCCCCCCTCCTTTTTCTTTTTCCAGGCCAAGCCACTGCGAGATCTGTCTCTGGTGCTGCCTCTTCTTTGGAATCGGAGGATTCTGAAGGTGGGTGTTGATTGTCCTTACTTTATTCCCTTTCTTTTTCTTCCCTTCTCTTGTGTTCTTCGTTATGGCGAAGTCCCCTGTACCCTTGCCTTCTTTCAGCCATTTTGCTGAGGCTTCCTCACCTTTTCTTCAACTTGCCATGTGCTCTTTCTCAGAGTCTTCCAAGAAGTCAGAGGAGCAAGAGGAGGAAACTCCGCCCCAGGAAGCCAAAACTGGTTTCTTCTTTACCTTCTTTTGCTCTTTTTTTTAAAAAAAAAAAAAAAAAAGAAAGAAGCTAAGTCTGCCCCCCCTTCTTTTTTGCAGGAGTTGATACTGGTGTTAAGAGTCTTGAACTTGTGATTCCTGAGGGGGGTGTGGGATCTGCTCAGGTTGCTGGCTCTCATTCTGCTCAAAGGGTTGAAGGTTCCTCTGGGACTTCAGGTGGTAACGCAACCATAGGGGAGGCTCCAGGGATGGTTGCTTCAGATCCTGCCTCAAGGCTCTCTACCTTTCTGGCTCGCTTTGATCGTCTGGAGTTCAACAGCCTCCCTGCCAGTCACTTCTACCACTTCGGGCCTTCCTATGGCAGCTTCTTGCGGTTCTCTGTGCCTGTGGAAGGTTTGCCTCTACTAGAAGGGTTGTTTAAACGTCACGGGGATTTCACCATTGGTTTCAGAGGAGGAGTATTCTTGGGTAATATTTTGATGGAGCTGCTGTGTGCTGTGCTAATCTCCTTGAGGGATTCTTCACTGGATTCTTTATCTGAGGAAAAACTCTTGGAATGGAGGGGAGTTGTTCAGGATCTCCTGGAAGCCAAATTCAACCTGTCGTTTTTGCTGGAGTATCTGCGATCCTTGGCCCAAGTGCTGTTCTAGAAGCAAGCTTCTAAGAGCATTGATGCTAAGATTGCTGTTGTTGAGGAAGCTTTAGCCCATGCTCACAAGACCTTACAAGACTTGAAGATTAAAAGGCAGAGGGTTTTATCTTCTTCGGCTGTCCTTGCTTTCTCCTCGGATGGTTCTTTGTTGGCTGGCCTCCTTTTTTAGTCTCCCCCCTCCCCCTTTTTTTAGTTGGTTTGGATATGTATGAACAATTTGGGGATGTATAAATTTTCTATTTCTTCGTTTGAACATTGCTTCTGGTTCTTCTTTTTTTTTTAGATCTGCGCTTGTGCTTTGAGACTGCTTCCATATGCTTCAGGATGGTTTCTAAATATTGCTTCTAATCCCTTTTAATGGCATGTGGATCTTCTTTTCTTATCTTCGTTTTTTTTTTTTTTTTTACTGAGTCCTGGTCTGTGATTCCCACAAGTTTTGTTGTAGGTTCCAGCAAGGTACCCACTCCTTTTCTTCTTGATTACGCAAGTACTGAGTTGGGTACATTGGGCAATATATATTTTCTTCAGCTTATGAACTTGACAGGTTTTCCTTTTATCAAGTACTGGGCTAGGTATCCTCAGTATATGCCTGAGATCCTAGACCATGTATTTGAAACTTTAGCTGCTTTGCAGCAATCTGTGGGGTGATCCTTGGGTTATGCATCAAAAGATTTCCCCAGGTATCCTCCCTTTTCTTCTTGGTTGCGCAAGTACTGAACTGGGTACATTGGGCAATGTATTTTATTTGTCCCAGCTCATGAATCTTGGCGAGTTTCTTTTTTTTTTTTTTCAAGTACTGGGCTAGGTATCTTCAGTATATGCCTGAGATTCTAGACCATGTATTTAAACTTAACTGTTTGTAGTTATCTGTGGGGTGATCCTGGGATATGCAAGAAGATTTCCTCAGGTATCCTCCCCTGATTTTTGTCTGTGTTAGGACTTTGTGATATTTAGGATTTAATAACTGAGAAAAAGAAGAAATTTCATTAAATTTTAAAAACATAAATTTCATTCATGGAACACAGCAAATCCAACAAAGATAGTAAGGATCATAGAATGTCTTTCTACCGTGAGTCCATGAACAAAATTACTTAAACAATAAATACATAAAAGGAAAGAAACACTTAGCAGGTTGGAGAGCTTGGCAAAAGGATTCCAATGTACTGAGACCTCTCCCTTCTCATGCGTAGTATTGTTTCAGCAAATTCCCATTTATGGGCACTGTCAAGATTGTCCCATCTTCCTTTGTAAGGTAGTAGTACCCACTATCATGGGCCTCTTTGATGATGTAGGGTCCTTCCCATTTTGGGGCGAATTTGGAGGGTCCCGGTAGGTTTCTTCTCACATGCTCTGCTGTCCTTAGCACCAACTGCCCTTTGGTGAAAGTCCTTGGGCGTACTGCTTGTACGTATGCTCTTGTCATTCTTTGCTGGTACCTCTGGCTTCTTCTCTTGGCTAGCTCTATTTCTTCCTCTATCCCTTCCAGGTCTGCTAATCTCCTTTCATTGTTTGTGTCGTCGGTGTCCTCCTGACTTTCTTCAAGTACTACTCTTGGTGTCAGAACAATTAACACCACTGGGCTGATGGCTTCTGTCCCACAGACCAGAGAGAATGGTGAGAATCCCGTGGCTGTTTTCATAGAGCTCCTGCATGCTCAGAGCACATCTGCTAGGTGGTCACTCCATTTTCCTCCATACTCTTGCTTCATTTTTTTAAGGAACTTCAATATCACCCTATTAGTGGCCTCTGCCTGGCCATTTTCTTGTGGGTAGTACGGTGTAGACCTTCCATGTTTGATGTAGTAGGCCTCAGTTAACCCTTTCATGTCTTTATTTATGAATGGGGTTCCATTGTCATTGATTAACCTCTTGGGGATCCCAAACCTTGTAATGATTTTGTCTGTGTTAGGACTTTGTGATATTTAGGATTTAATAACTGAGAAAAAGAAGAAATTTCATTGAATTTTAAAAACATAAATTTCATTCATGGAACACAGCAAATCGAACAAAGATAGTACGGACCATAGAATGTCCGTCTCCCACGAGCCTATGAACAAAATTACTTAAACAATAAATACATAAAAGGAAAGAAACACTTAGCAGGTTGGAGAGCTTGGCAAAAGGATTCCAATGTACTGAGACCTCTCCCTTCTCATGCGTAGTATTGTTTCAGCCACTTCCCATTTATGGGCTCTGTCAAGATTGTCCCATCTCCCTTTGTAAGGTAGCAGTACCCACTATTATGGGCCTTTCTGATGATGTAGGGTCCTTCCCATTTTGGGGCGAATTTGGAGGGTCCCGGTAGGTTTCTTTTCACATGCTCTGCTGTCCTTAATACCAACTGCCCTTTGGTGAAAGTCCTTGGGGGTACTGCTTGAGCGTATCCTCTTGTCATTCTTTGCTGGTACCGCTGGCTTGTTCTCTTGGCTAGCTCTCTTTCTTCCTCTATCCCTTCAAGGTCTGCTAATCTCCTTTCATTGTTTGTGTCCTCGGTGTCCTCCTGACTTTCTCCAAGTACTACTCTTGGTGTGGGAACAATTAACTCCACTGGGCTGATGGCTTCTGTCCCACAGACCAGAGAGAATGGTGAGAATCTCGTGGCTGTTTTCACAGAGCTCCTGCATGCCCAGAGCACATAGGCTAGGTGGTCACGCCATTTTCCTCCATACTCTTGCTTCATTTTTTTAAGGATTTTCACTATCACCCAATTAGTGGCCTCTGCCTGGCCATTTCCTTGTGGGTAGTGCGGTGTAGACGTTCCATGTTTGATGTAGTAGGCCTCAGTTAATCCTTTCATGTCTTTATTTATGAATGGGGTTCCATTGTCATTGATTAACCTCTTGGGGATCCCAAACCTTGTAATGATTTTGTCTGTGTTAGGACTTTGTGATATTTAGGATATAATAACTGAGAAAAAGAAGAAATTTCATTGAATTTTAAAAACATAAATTTCATTCATGGAACACAGCAAATCCAACAAAGATAGTCGGACCATAGAATGTCCGTCTCCCACGAGCCTATGAACAAAATTACTTAAACAATAAATAAATAAAAGGAAAGAAACACTTAGCAGGTTGGAGAGCTTGGCAAAAGGATTCCAATGTACTGAGACCTCTCCCTTCTCATGCGTAGTATTGTTTCAGCCACTTCCCATTTATGGGCTCTGTCAAGATTGTCCCATCTCCCTTTGTAGGGTAGCAGTACCCACTATCATGGGCCTTTCTGATGATGTAGGGTCCTTCCCATTTTGGGGCGAATTTGGAGGGTCCCGGTAGGTTTCTTCTCACATGCTCTGCTGTCCTTAATACCAACTGCCCTTTGGTGAAAGTCCTTGGGCGTACTGCTTGAGCGTATCCTCTTGTCATTCTTTGCTGGTACCTCTGGCTTGTTCTCTTGGCTAGCTCTCTTTCTTCCTCAATCCCTTCCAGGTCTGCTAATCTCCTTTCATTGTTTGTGTCCTCGGTGTCCTCCTGACTTTCTCCAAGTACTACTCTTGGTGTGGGAGCAATTAACTCCACTGGGCTGATGGCTTCTGTCCCACAGACCAGAGAGAATGGTGAGAATCTCGTGGCTGTTTTCACAGAGCTCCTGCATGCCCAGAGCACATAGGCTAGGTGGTCACGCCATTTTCCTCCATACTCTTGCTTCATTTTTTTAAGGATTTTCACTATCAGCCAATTAGTGGCCTCTTCCTGGCCATTTCCTTGCGGGTAGTGCGGTGTAGACGTTCCATGTTTGATGTAGTAGGCCTCAGTTAATCCTTTCATGTCTTTATTTATGAATGGGGTTCCATTGTCATTGATTAACCTCTTGGGGATCCCAAACCTTGTAATGATTTTGTCTGTGTTAGGACTTTGTGATATTTAGGATATAATAACCGAGAAAAAGAAGAAATTTCATTGAATTTTAAAAACATAAATTTCATTCATGGAACACAGCAAATCCAACAAAGATAGTACGGACCATAGAATGTCCGTCTCCCACGAGCCTATGAACAAAATTACTTAAACAATAAATAAATAAAAGGAAAGAAACACTTAGCAGGTTGGAGAGCTTGGCAAAAGGATTCCAATGTACTGAGACCTCTCCCTTCTCATGCGTAGTATTGTTTCAGCCACTTCCCATTTATTGGCTCTGTCATGATTGTCCCATCTTCCTTTGTAAGGTAGTAGTACCCACTATCATGGGCCTCTCTAAGGATGTAGGGTCCTTCCCATTTTGGGGCGAATTTGGAGGGTCCCGGTAGGTTTCTTCTCACATGCTCTGCTGTCCTTAATACCAACTGCCCTTTGGGGAAAGTCCTTGTGCGTATGCTCTTGTCATTCTTTGCTGGTACCTCTGGCTTCTTCTCTTGGCTAGCTCTCTTTCTTCCTCTATCCCTTCCAGGTCTGCTAATCTCCTTTCATTGTTTGTGTCCTCGATGTCCTCCTGACTTTCTTCAAGTACTACTCTTGGTGTGGGAACAATTAACTCCACTGGGCTGATGGCTTCTGTTCGACAGACCAGAGAGAATGGTGAGAATCCCGTGGCTGTTTTCACAGAGCTCCTGCATGCTCAGAGCACATCTGCTAGGTGGTCTTTTGAGGATCTTCAATATCACCCTATTAGTGGCCTCTGCCTGGCCATTTTCATATGGGTAGTACGGTGTAGACCTTCCATGTTTGATGTAGTAGGCCTCAGTTAACCCTTTCATGTCTTTATTTATGAATGGGGTTCCATTGTCACTGATTAACCTCTTGGGGATCCCAAACCTTGTAATGATTTTGTCTGTGTTAGGACTTTGTGATATTTAGGATTTAATAACTGAGAAAAAGAAGAAATTTCATTGAATTTTAAAAACATAAATTTCATTCATGGAACACAGCAAATCCAACAAAGATAGTAAGGATCATAGAATGTCCTTCTAGCACGAGTCTATGAACAAAATTACTTAAACAATAAATACATAAAAGGAAAGAAACACTTAGCAGGTTGGAGAGCTTGGCAAAAGGATTCCAATGTACAGAGACCTCTCCATTCTCATGCGTAGTATTGTTTCAGCCACTTCCCATTTATGGGCTCTATCAAGATTGTCCCATCTTCCTTCGTAAGGTAGTAGTACCCACTATTATGGGCCTCTCTGATGATGTAGGGTCCTCCCCATTTTGGGGCGAATTTGGAGGGTCCCGATAGGTTTCTTCTCACATGCTCTGCGGTCCTTACTACCAACTGCCCTTTGGTGAAAGTCCTTGGGCGTACTGCTTGTGCGTATGCTCTTGTCATTCTTTGCTGGTACCTCTGGCTTCTTCTCTTGGCGAGCTCCCTTTATTCCTCTATCTCTTCCAGGTCTGCAAATCTCCTTTCATTGTTTGTGTCCTCGGTGTCCTCCTGACTTTCTTCAAGTACTACTCTTGGTGTGGGAACAATTAACTCCACTGGGCTGATGGCTTCCTTCCCACAGACCAGAGAGAATGGTGAGAATCCCGTGGCCGTTTTCACAGAGCTCCTGCATGCCCAGAGCCCATCTGCTAGGTGGTCACTCCATTTTCCTCCATACTCTTGCTTCATTTTTTTAAGGAACTTCAATATCACCCTATTAGTGGCCTCTGCCTGGCCATTTTCTTATGGGTAGTACGGTGTAGACGTTCCATGTTTGATGTAGTAGGCCTCAGTTAACCCTTTCATGTCTTTATTTATGAATGGGGTTCCATTGTCATTGATTAACCTCTTGGGGATCCCAAACCTTGTAATGATTTTGTCTGTGTTAGGACTTTGTGATATTTAGGATTTAATAACTGAGAAAAAGAAGAAATTTCATTGAATTTTAAAAACATAAATTTCATTCATGGAACACAGCAAATCCAACAAAGATAGTAAGGATCATAGAATGTCCTTCTACCACGAGTCTATGAACAAAATTACTTAAACAATAAATACATAAAAGGAAAGAAACACTTAGCAGGTTGGAGAGCTTGGCAAAAGGATTCCAATGTACTGAGACCTCTCCCTTCTCATGCGTAGTATTGCTTCAGCCACTTCCCATTTATGGGCTCTGTCAAGATTGTCCTATCTTCCTTTGTAAGGTAGTAGTACCCACTATCATGGGCCTTTCTGATGATCTAGGGTCCTTCCCATTTTGGGGCGAATTTGGAGGGTCCCGGTAGGTTTATTCTCACAATCTCTGCTGTCCTTAATACCAGCTGCCCTTTGGTGAAAGTCCTTGGGCGTACTGCTTGTACGTATGCTCTTGTCATTCTTTACTGGTACCTCTGGCTTCTTCTCTTGGCTATCTCTCTTTCTTCCTCTATCCCTTCCAGGTCTGCTAATATCCTTTCATTGTTTGTGTCCTCGGTGTCCTCCTGACTTTCTTCAAGTACTACTCTTGGTGTGGGAACAATTAACTCCACTGGGCTGATAGCTTCTATACCACAGACCAGAGAGAATGGTGAGAATCCCGTGGCTGTTTTCACAGAGCTCCTGCATGCTCAAAGCACATCTGCAAGGTGGTCACTCCATTTTCCTCCGTACTCTTGCTTCATTTTTTTGAGGATCTTCAATATCACCCTATTAGTGGCCTCTGCCTGGCCATTTTCTTGTGGGTAGTACGGTGTAGACCTTCTATGTTTGATGTAGTAGGCCTCAGTTAACCCTTTCATGTCTTTATTTATGAATGGGATTCCATTGTCACTAATTAACCTCTTAGGGATCCCAAACCTTGTAATGATTTTGTCTGTGTTAGAACTTTGTGATATTTAGGATTTAATAACTGAGAAAAAGAAGAAATTTCATTGAATTTTAAAAACATAAATTTCATTCATGGAACACAGCAAATCCAACAAAGATAATGAGGATCATAGAATGTCCTTCTACCACGAGTCTATGAACAAAATTACTTAAACAATAAATACATAAAAAGAAAGAAACACTTAGCAGGTTGGAGAGCTTGGCAAAGGGATTCCAATGTACTGAGACCTCTCCCTTCTCATGCGTAGTATTGTTTCAGCCACTTCCCATTTATGGGCTCTGTCAAGATTGTCCCATCTTCCTTTGTAAGGTAGTAGTACCCACTATCATGGGCCTTTCTGATGATGTTGGGTCCTTCCCATTTTCGGGCGAATTTGGAGGGTCCCGGTAGGTTTCTTCTCACATGCTCTGCTGTCCTTAATACCAATTGCCCTTTGGTGAAAGTCCTTGGGCGTACTGCTTGTGCGTATGCTCTTGTCATTCTTTGCTGGTACCTCTGGCTTCTTCTCTTGGCTAACTCTCTTTCTTCCTCTATCCCTTCCAGGTCTGCTAATCTCCTTTCATTGTTTGTGTCATCGGTGTCCTCCTGACTTTCTTCAAGTACTACTCTTGGTGTGGGAACAATTAACTCCACTGGGCTGATGGCTTCTGTCCCACAGACCAGAGAGAATGGTGAAAATCCCGGGGCTGTTTTCACAGAGCTCCTGCATGCCCAGAGCACATCTGCTAGGTGGTCACTCCATTTTCCTCCATACTCTTGCTTCATTTTTTTAAGGATTTTCAATACCACCCTATTAGTGGCTTCTGCCTGGCCATTTTCTTGTGGATAGTACGGTGTCGACGTTCCATGTTTGATGTAGTAGGCCGCAGTTAATCCTTTCGTGTCTTTATTTATGAATGGGTTCCATTGTCACTGATTAACCTCTTGGGTATCCCAAACCTTGTAATGATTTTGTCTGTGTTAGGACTTTGTGATATTTAGGATTTAATAACTGAGAAAATGAAGAAATTTCATTGAATTTTAAAAACATAAATTTCATTCATGGAACACAGCAAATCCAACAAAGATAGTAAGGATCATAAAATGTCCTTCTACCACGAGTCTATGAACAAAATTACTTAAACAATAAATACATAAAAGGAAAGAAACACTTAGCAGGTTGGAGAGCTTGGCAAAAGGATTCCAATGTACTAAGACCTCTCCCTTCTCATGCGTAGTATTGTTTCAGCCACTTCCCATTTATGGGCTCTGTCAAGATTGTCCCATCTTCCTTTGTAAGGTAGTAGTACCCACTATCATAGGCCTCTCTGATGATGTAGGGTCCTTCCCATTTTGGGGCGAATTTGGAGGGTCCCGTTAGGTTTCTTCTCACATGCTCTGCTGTCCTTAATACCAACTGCCCTTTGGTGAAAGTCCTTGGGCGTACTGCTTATGCGTATGCTCTTGTCATTCTTTGCCGGTACCTCTAGCTTCTTCTCTTGGCTAGCTCTCTTTCTTCCTCTATCCCTTCCAGGTCTGCTAATCTCCTTTCAATGTTTGTGTCCTCGGTGTCCTCCTGACTTTCTTCAAGTACTACTCATGGTGTGGGAACAATTAACTCCACTGGGCTGATGGCTTCTGTCCCACAGACCAGAGAGAATGGTGAGAATCCCGTGGCTGTTTTCACAGAGCTCCTGCATGCTCAGAGCACATCTGCTAGGTGGTCACTCCATTTTCCTCCATACTCTTGCTTCATTTTTTTAAGGATCTTCAATATCACCCTATTAGTGGCCTCTGCCTAGCCATTTTCTTGTGGGTAGTACGGTGTAGAGCTTCCATGTTTGATTTAGTAGGCCTTAGTTAACCCTTTCATGTCTTTATTTATGAATGGGGTTCCATTGTCACTGATTAACCTCTTGGGGATCCCAAACCTTGTAATGATTTTGTCTGTGTTAGGACTTTGTGATATTTAGGATTTAATAACTGAGAAAAAGAAGAAATTTCATTGAATTTTAAAAACATAAATTTCATTCATGGAACACAGCAAATCCAACAAAGATAGTAGGGATCATAGAATGTCCTTCTACCACGAGTCTATGAACAAAATTACTTAAACAATAAATACATAAAAGGAAAGAAACACTTAGCAGGTTGGAGAGCTTGGCAAAAGGATTCCAATGTACTGAGACCTCTCCCTTCTCATGCGTAGTATTGTTTCAACCACTTCCCATTTATGGGCTCTGTCAAGATTGTCCCATCTTCCTTTGTAAGGTAGTAGTACCCACTATCATGGGCCTTTCTGATGATGTAGGGTCCTTTCCATTTTGGGGTGAATTTGGAGGGTCCCGGCAGGTTTCTTCTCACATGCTCTGCTGTCCTTACTACCAACTTCCCTTTGGTGAAAGTCCTTGGGCGTACTGCTTGTGCATATGCTCTTGTCATTCTTTGCTGGTACAGCTGGCTTCTTCTCTTGGCTAGCTCTCTTTCTTCCTCTATCCCTTCCAGGTCTGCTAATCTCCTTTCATTGTTTGTGTCCTCGGTGTCCTCCTGACTTTCTTCAAGTACTACTCTTGGTGTGGGAACAATTAACTCCACTAGGCTGATGGCTTCTGTCTGACAGATTAGAGAGAATTGTGAGAATCCCATGGCTGTTTTCACAGAGCTCCTGCATGCCCAGAGCACATCTGCTAGGTGGTCACTCCATTTTCCTCCATACACTTGCTTCATTTTTTTAAGGATCTTCAATATCACCCTATTATTGGCCTCTGCCTGGCCAGTTTTTTGTGGGTAGTACGGTGTAGACGTTCCATGTTTGATGTATTAGGCGTCAGTTAACCCTTTCATGTCTTTATTTATGAATGGGGATCCATTGTCACTGATGAACCTCTTGGGGATCCCAAACCTTGTAATGATATGACCTCGAATGAGGTTTGCTACAGCTGCTCCAGTGGCCTTTTTCAAAGGGATGGCCTCTACCCATTTTGTAAAATACTCAATGGCTGCCAAGATTCATATGTACCCACTGGATGGAGGGTTTATAGGCCCTATGAGATCAAGCCCCCGAGTGTGGAAGGTGTTGGAAAATCTGGTTTTGTATCTCATGCAAAACACACAGCGGAAGCAACAACCACGGATCTACTTTAATTATGCAAGATAACATGTAATTCTAGAACAAAGAATAGAAAGCGTACCTTGATGCAGTGAATTTCAAAACATGACTTGAGAATACCTTCAATCTTCATCTCAATTCCACATGGTGCCCAAGATGTGTGGTCTCTCAATCAGTCTTTTGTACATAGACCCACAAAGAAAAAACCTTCATTTTCTCCTTGTGGAGAAAATCTGATTTCTTTTCTTTTCATCATACGTACGTTTTAAACTATTCTCATGGTTTCTTTATTTAATAACTCTTATCAATTAATGACTGATTATCTAATTGGGTTAGCCTTTTGGGCCTACCCAATTGGGTTTTAGTTTGTGGCTTGAGATGTGACCAAAGGGAACAAATAAGACTCTAGCTCCAATAGGCCTTAGGCTTTTCTGTCAACTCTTGACAAGTCCAAATTACCATTAATTATATTCAATACCACTATAAGAATATAATTGCACTCTAGGCCTTATTAGTAAATTATATCCCAAGACTTTATTATGCATACAACCCCTTCATTAAAATATTTGTTGTAATACAAAGTCATGAAATAGACTGCCACTTTGAAGATTACTACATCTTAATCCTTGAGTACCCGGTTTAATCCTTTTTATTATTCATCATATATTTATGAAATCCAATTCCATAAATATATACTTTAGTAATTCCTTACTAAAGTGGTTAGGCCCAACACTCTAAATAACTAAACCCATTAAACTTATCTCAAGGGAATATTTTATATCTCTGCTAAGAGATTATGAACTCCATCTTGAGAATATATGTTCCATCAACATTAAATGCGGCTGCCCAAAATACTGAGGTTTTGACCGTAACTTATAGATCTCACTCCTGATATATCAAAGCAACCTACATCTCATGATCAGGTTCATTATTCTCTCTGGATTTAGAGTTGATGTAAATAGAAGTCGTGAGCTTTATTATTCATTTGACAGTCATTAGGAGAATAATAAATCTCACAGCGGTCCAGTTCAATATGTCTTAACTCTTAAAACATATCAACATATCAACTAGAAGTTTCAACTTCCATGATCAAGACAAATCATCTTAGTTGATATGTTATAGTCTTCACAGATGAAACGCCCAATTTCATCACCGACTACGAACTAAAATTCTGGGTTTACAAAGAACTTGTGATTTATATCTTTCTATGACTTTTCACATAAATCACATACTATGCATCTCATGGACTAAGATAATGTCCCATTAGTTCATAAATAGTCTCATATAATTAAACAACTTAATTATTCATGACATGCCAATAAATTGGATTTTAGGGCACAAACCCTAACAGAAGGGTCATGGGTTTGTTATATCCTGTAATGTATTTGGGTGAGTATGGATTGCATCTCCGAGGACTTGACATGCGTGGTAGGTTTTAACTATCTCCTCGGAGTCCCTTTCCATTGTTGGCCAGTAGTACCCCAACAGTAGTAACTATTTGTAGAGTCTCCTTTTTCCTGGGTGGCTCCCACAATCACCAGAATGGACTTCCTTGACTACTTGCCTGGCGTCCCTTGGTCCCAGGCATCTTAAGGGATCCCCGTTGTATCCCCTTTTGAATAGGATCCCGTTTTGCAAGAAATATCTAACTGCAAGCTTCTTGAGCTGGTGTGCCAGTGCCCTGTCAGTTGGTAGGATCCCTTGAGCCAGGTATTCCATGAAGGGAGTCCTCCAATCTTCTGTAACAAATACAACATAGCTTTCTTCCTTGTCCACCAAAGATTGGCATTCTTGACATTTCTCCTGTATAGTTGCTGCCTCTTTGTTCATATTTGGCCAGTAGTATCCCATGCGCTACATCTTCCTATATAGACTGATCTTTTCTGAGGTCCCGTAGACTTGGGTATGTAGCTCTTCCAACCTTAGCTTCCCCTCTTTTTCATTGATACACCTGGATAGGATCCCTCCGGGCAGTCTCCTGTATAGTTCTCCTTCTATTAGAGCGTAATCCCTCAGCTCCTTAACACTTCCTCTAGATCCTGTTTCTTTCATTTTTTTTCTTTCACTTCACTCCTCCAGTCCCATTGCTTGGACTCTCCCGGGGATATCTTCTGAAGGATTTTTAAGATGGAATGCTCCTGTCTTCCTATTCTGACCAGGGTGTCTTTTCCCTTGAATGGTGCTTGGGATCCCAGGGTGGCAAGCGCATCTGCAAACCTGTTTTCACTTCTCTGTGTGTATTCTATGCTGAAGGTCAGGAATTTCTGCTCCAGCCTCTGCGCCCAAGTCCTGTAGGCTGCCAAATTTTGTTCCCTTAATGTAAAGTCACATTTCGCCTGAGAGACTACAAGATTGGAATCTCCCAGTACTCTCATGTGTTTCACCCTAATACTGAGTGCTATGGTTAACCTGGTCAAGTACGCCTCATACTCAGCTGCATTATTGGAGCAGGGGAAACCAAGCTTGAAAGATAGAGGTATGGTGTCCCCATTTTCGCAGCTTAGTACAACTCCCACCCCATTTGAGGTTGCTGTAGCTGACCCGTCGAACCTCATTGTCCATTTCTTTCCTGGGATTTCTGCTACTGCTACCTCGCCTGGGATTTCTTCACTTAGTGAGCTCTCCTCCTTCCCTGGGAATTGTGCCAGTAGGTCAACTATGGCTTGACTTTTGACAGCCTTGGGGGTCCTGAGGCCTATGTCATATTGAGAAAGCAGGACCAGCCACTGTGCTGTTCTTCCTGTTAGGAAGGGTTGATGCAGGAGTGCCTTTATGGGGTGTGACTTAGTCACTAAAAGGATTTGGTGAGCTGAGAAATACCTTTTCAGTCTCTGGGATGCATAAATGACTACTAGGCAAGCCATTTCTATCCTGGGGTACCTGGTCTCGGCATCCTTGAGTGTCCTGCTTACATAGTAAACAAGTTGTTCATTTCCCTCATCATCTTCTTATGCCAGCAGGGCTCCTATTGCTTGGGTATTTGATGCTAAGTATAATAACAGAGGTCGCCCACGTACTAGTGCCTGGAGAGTGGGCAAATGATTCATAATCTGTTGGACCCTTTGGAAGGCTTCCTGTTGTTTTGCTCCCCAGATGAACTCGATTCCTTTCTTTAATAGCTTAGACAAGCCTGCTGTGGCCGAAGCCAGCCCTGGCACAAATCTCCTGATGTAGGATACCCTTCCTAGGAAGCTTTTGAGCTCCCTCACTGTTGTTGGTCTTTTCATGGTGGCAATGGCTGCAGCTTTGGCTGGATCCACGCTTATGCCTTTGTGATGTACCAGGAACCCGAGGAACTTTCCTGCGGATACTCCAAAGGCACACTTCATGGGGTTCATGCGTAGCTTGTATTCTCTGCATCTTTTGAAAACTTATTCAAGTACCTGAAGGTGTCCTGCCTTAGTTTTTGACTTGACCACAATATCATCCACATAATCTTCCATTTCCTTATGCATCATGTTGTGGAAGATGGCTGTCATGGTTCACTGGTATGTGGCTCCTGCATTCTTGAGGCCAAAGGGCATCACAGTGTAATAGAAATTTTCGATTGGTATCCTGAATGCTGTCTTTTCAGCGTCCTTGGCAGCCATACGAATCTGGTTGTACCCACTATACCCATCCATGAATGAGAACATAAAACTTCCCGCAGCTGAGTCCACAAGGAGGTCGATATTAGGTAGAGGGAACTCATCTTTAGGACATGCTTTATTCAGGTTGCGGAAGTCTACACAGCAACGGATCTGGCCGTTCTTTTTCTTCACAGGTACTATGTTAGAAAGCCATCTGGGGTGCTGAATGGGCTTGATAAAACCAGCTGCTAGCAGCTTCTTGACCTCTTGAGCTATCTGGGCTTCTACATCAGTGTGAAAGACCCTGGCTGGTTGGATTACTGGTTTAACTCCTGGGTCTACATTGAGGGCATGGACCACTAGCCCAGGATCCAAACCAGGCATTTCATCATAGGTCCAGGCAAACACATCCGTGTATTCTTTGAGCAAAGCCACCAGTGGCCCCCTTTCTTGTGTTGCCAACTGACTGCTGATGAAAACAGGCTTCTGGGATCCCAGCTCAGCCCCCAAGTTTACTTCCTGTAATTCTTCCTCAGGCTGGATTTGTACCTCTTTAACTGGTTCCTCTGGAACTTCCTCCTGGGCTATCATACATTCTGGTGGTTCGGGACCTTCCTGCACGATGCACTCAGGTCCCGCGCACCTTCACAAGCGATATATTAACCTTCCCCCGGGTTCCCGTACTACTACACACTCCCAGGATCCTGAGGTGCTGGGCTCCTTCTTTTGCCTTTTTCTCTTCAGGAGGTCTCTCAAGTCATGGGCGCCTCCTCCTTCTTCTTTTTCCAGGATAGGTGTTCCTGGAGTCCTTGGCATGGGACTCTCATCATCAGGTTCTAACTCATCATAGAACATTGTTTCTACAAAGTTTACTTCCCTTTGGCTGAAAGGGTTATGGTTGGCAGGGATCCTTACAGGCCTCCCATTTAATCTCCCCTTAACACACTGATGGTATGTGGATGGTATAAGGCGGTGCTTATGGAGCCATGGCCGTCCCAGCAGTACATGGTAGGACACTTCCGAGTTGATTACATGAAATCTGGTCAAGGCCACTATTGGCCCCACTCTTAGGGCCAGCTGTATATATCCTTCGGTTGACTCTGCTGATCCTCCAAACCCGGTTATCTCCATGGGAGCCCCCAGGATCCTCCTCCCAGCTAGACCCACGGCTTCCAAGGTACTCAGGGCTATGAGGTTGAGTAACGCCCCTGTGTCCACCAGTGCTCTTCTGATTTGGACACCGTTTATGGTGGCCATTAGATAAAGAGGTCTACGGTGGCCTGGATGCTCAACCTCCATGTCTTCATCAGTGAAGGTTATGGCATTGGTTGTCTCCAAGAAAGCTCGACTGGCATGTGATTCTGCTGTGAAACATTCCATTCCTGAATCTGCTGCTATAGTCATGAGAGATTTCGTGGCCACCCTCCTTGCTTCTGGTCCAAATCCCAGCTGATTGAATAATGACCTGAACTTAGGATTCTTCTTGAGGGTTCTGACTATGTTCGGGTGGAAGGATCCTTCTGGCTCTTCTGCTTCTGCCGAGTTCCCGTGGATTACTACAGCCACCACCCCCTTTCCTTTGTGGTTGGGCAGGGGGTTTCTTTGTACTTCTGGCTCCTTCTGGGTGAGCTCTAGAGTTCCTTCTCTTAGCTTCCTGTGAAAGAGCCTGCGGAGGGTCCAGCAATCCTTGGTGGAATGCTTAACATAATTATGAATCCTGCAAAACAAAGGATTTTTCCTTTCTTCCTCGGTTGGTGGCCTGGATACAGTGAATGGCCTAACCACTCCATCCCCAATCCATTTGTCCAGGACATGGTTTAACTCTTCTATAGTGCATGGGATCATCGGTGGTTCCTCGAACATTTTTCCATCAGGCCTCTTCCTTTTTTCTCCCACCGATGCAGTCATGGCTTGGGACGCTGGCATCCTCTTTGCCCTCATAGTTTGTGCTGTTCTTCTAGTCCTCTGTAATAAGTCAGCGAACTGTGTGATACATAAATTTTCGAGGTTGAGTCTGTAATCGAAAAGCATGTTAGAGATGCAAGTCTTTATGAGTTCTTTTTCTTCATGGTCCCCATAACAGTCGAGGGACACATCTTCAAATCTTTTGATGAACTGGACGGGGTCCTCTCCAGGCCTCTGCCTTACCATTTGAAGGCTTTGGAAAGTGACCTTGTCCTCACCAGGGTAATATTTTGCACAAAATCTCTCCATCATTTCGTCCCAGGTCTTAATGGACCCAGGTCTCAGTGTGGTGTACCAAGTGTATGCCCTGTCCACTAAGGACTTAGCAAACTCTCTGAGGCACAGCTCTCGGTTTCCTGCGTAGGGGCCCATAGTGTGGACAAACCTACTCACGTGTTCTACTACACTTCCATTCCTTCCATCAAAAGGATGGAACTTTGGTGGCTCATATCCCTTAGCGTATGGCTTGCCAAGGAGTTCTAGTGGGAATGGGGGATCCCGAGAAAATTGCTTGGGGATCCCGGAAAGTTTTTCCCTTTCTTGGTCTAGAAGGGCGCTGACATCTGCCAGTGTTAGGTATTGGGGGTTAGTTCCTCCTCCCACTGCTGACCCTCCCTCTGGCTGGGTTCTATCTTGGTTGCCCACATGGGGGGCATTGTCTCTGTCTTCCTGCGTCTTGCCTTCTTTGAGAAGGCAAACTTCTTGTTGCAAGTCTTTCAGCATTGCAGTCATCTGAGCCATAGGGTCCAGCTCCTGCCTTGCGTTTCTTTGTTCTGACACGGCCTCCCGTTCTGTTAGGGGCACCTCGCCTCTTTGCCTGGAGGCCACTTCGTTTTCTCCCACGGGCTTAGAGGCCGCGGGTGGCGCATTAGCACCTTTACTGTTCCTTTGTCTTGGAGGCATGTTCTGCGAAGGGATTGCTTGTTCCCTTTTCTTTACCTAGTCCCCAGCGGAGTCGCCAAAATGTGAGAGTGCCTTTTTTCTTCAGCACTATGGCCCGAGGATCCTGGGCCGAATGAAAATGTTCTTGGTGGACTGGGCTCGATTCACCGCAGCTAAAGGGCTGTTTAAGAATCGATTGATGCACAAAACAAACTTCCTACAATAAAAATAGCTAACAGAGAAAGCATATCCATATTGAACGACATTTTAACAGTAAAGGAATACGCAATAAGTGAAATATAATGTAAGAACAAGTTAGGCATCCTCTAATTAATGAGGTGCATTTAATTAATTTCCCTTAGTTGTGGTTACAGTGCTCACTAAGACATGGTGCAAGGTTCAACTGAGTTCAAAAGTTATAGACTTTGATAGCTATTTAGGTTTCAAAGACTTGCAAAGTTTGAACTTGTTGAATCCGAGCATGTACTGTAGTGGCTGTCTCTGGGATACCGGGAACGGTTCCTCTGTTTTCTCTTACGTTTACAGAGTGTTTTCTACAATTTTATGAGACTTCCGAAAAAGCAATTGTGAATGCTTTGAAATAATTTAAATGTCAATGAATTCTCTATCTCTTCCTTTTTCCTCCAAATCCCCTGTAGCATGGACCCCTTCCTCCTTTTATAGCACAGCTTAGGGCTCCGGGGTACTAATGATTTCTCCCTTTTGCCCCTTAGCGTCCGTGCCGTGCCAGGTTGCTTCAGGGTCATGTCGTTTCCCTTTTTCCATAGTTTCCTGCTTTTTGTTGCGACAAGATGAAAGTCCCTCAGCTAGCTTTCTATTTCCAGATTTTTCCGTTGGCTAACCTGAGGCTATTTGGCTTTTTCTTCTCAGCGCTCCAGCTTTTCCAATTG
This sequence comes from Quercus ilex subsp. ballota, assembly GCA_032727855.1. NCBI lineage: Eukaryota > Viridiplantae > Streptophyta > Magnoliopsida > Fagales > Fagaceae > Quercus > Quercus ilex. The sequence continues at coordinate 34,243,731 of CM064917.1, forward strand.
TACTCTTCCTTGTCTCTTTCTCCAAATGGTTGGAACCAGGCTCCTGTGTTTTGCTTTGTACCTCTACTGCGTGTCTGGGGCATAAGGTCCGCGTGCCTTTTGTCTCTTTTCTCTCTTTAAATCTGCTTCAATTTCACTTCGCGCGCCCAGGGATCCCCTGCCTCTAGGGGGGGTTTCTGGGATCCCAACCCAGTTCTTCTTTCTGGGCTTTCTTTGGTTTGCTGATTCTGTCTGTTTTTTGGGCTTTTTTCGTGGATCTCTGGATTCTGATCCTTTGGGCTTCTTCCCCTTTCTTTCCTTCTTCTCTCTTTTCTTTATTGTGAGAACTCAACCTTTCTAGTTTCATTACTCATTTATTTTTGTGTGAAATGGGCCCAATGTTTTTCTACTTCCTTGGGCCTGTTGGTGGCCTTTTAATTTTGAACCTCAACAAAACCTTTTTTAAGTTTTCAAAAGTTGAATGGGTATTTTGGAAAAGTCAAAATGTCCATGCCAAATAGAGAAATCCCCTTAAGTAGTAATAGTAGTAATGTGTGTGTAAAAAATTATCTAATTTTTTTAAAGAAATATATATATATATATATATAATTTTTTTTTTTTTAAGAATCAAATAGTATTATAGTAGTATAGTTTATAAATTAGATACAAGATACAACAAACTTCGTTTATGCAAAAAAACATATGTTAGCATAAAAAGTATTTTAAAACCTCGTGATCCTAACTAAAGACATTCATTAAATAAATTGCAAGTCACATGACTAAAAAATTATTATATCAAAAAAAGTATAAATTCTATAATCGTTTTATGAATAACAATATTTTAAGGACAAATCAATTTATAGTTCAAATTTCATTCTTCAATTCCGATTATACTCCCTCATGTTGTATATATAGGTATATACATAGATAGGTTGTAATAATGATATTTGAGTTTGGAGAGTATTGTTTCATAAAGTAAAAATTCAAGTTCTTGAATTTTCTAAGTGAAATTCGAACTAAAGGATTTTCGATTAGTCGAAACTTTTGCTCGATTGATCAAAATGATGAAGAAAATAATCCTAGAGTCACTAAATGATTCGATCGCTATTCGATTCCTGTTCGATCAATCAAAAACAGCATTTGATCGATCGAAATGAACTCTCGACCGATCAAAACTCGTAAAACTGAGTTTTCTGCAGAATTTACTGGTAACTGTTTTGAATGTTTGAAGAGGTTTCAAGCCATGTGAACAGTTTTATGAAATATTTTAACTCGCCATACATGTCTTTTGATGAAATATAACCTTATAGGTATAAATAGAGACTTATGTTCACTTGAAAAATAACTCCACAAAATAGTAAGTTAGAGAGAAACACAAGAAATCCTATGGTTATTCTCTAGAATTGCTATCTGAGGAACCCAACAACTTGGTTGTATCTTGGAGACAATTTTGCCATAACCCTTTAGCAACAAGAGTGTGGGGGCAAATATTGTCTAGAGTTAACAATTTTGTGCCTCCAAGTTATCTATTTCTATTTGTCTTTTCTGTTATCCTTGTTCTTCCTTTATTACTTTGTGTATTATTCCTAATACCTCATTCCTCCAAACTTGATAATGTGCTAGAACCATTTCATGTTTGCCTTAGAAATCGTGTTAAACGTTGTGAAAAATTGGAAAGCATAGTGTTCTATCAACTTCAAGAACTGTGTTGTTAAAAAATTTATGCACTGCTTTGATGAGCACGGAATGAATTATGACAAACCCATCAAAAGGCCTTAAGTGCTTTGCGATGAAAAAATCAAGTTCAAATGGGATCCTCGGTTTGGATAATGTTTATATGGATGGTACAAGTTGAATGTCAAGTTCTCCAATTTGATAATTGGTAAACAGTTTTTGACCTCTCTCTCTCTCTCTCTCTCTCTCTCTCTCTCTCTCTCTCTCTCTCTCTCTCTCTCTCTCTGTGAAGAAACCTTATGAATGATTACCTAAATACTAATGGAAGATTGTACAAAACATGATAAGTAGAAATTACCATGTAATCTCATAGCAGTACTCAGTACTTCGTCAATTTCATTGATGACTATTTTGGAAATGTATAGATTTAATTTATGAAGCATTAGTCTAATGTGTTTGGCATATTTAAAAAGTGGAAAGCATAGGTTGAAAATTAGACTAGCAAGAAAATAAAATGCCATAGAGTATAGAGATAAAGAATTCATAAAATTTCATGATTTAGAAGGTATTACTCATCACTTCACAGTTAAAGGAACTCCATAGCAGAATATGGTTGCAAAGAGCAAGAACAAAACCTTGGCAAAAAGAGCGAAATGCATAAGATTGAAAGCAAGGCTACCTAAGGTGTTTTGGGCAGAGGCAGTTAACTCAGCAAGTTTCATTTTCAATAGACCTCCATCATTAGCCATTAATTTCAAGATTCCAAAAGAGGTTTGGTTGGGTTGACCAATTGATTATTTGAGTATGAAAAATCTTTGGTTGTCCAGCTTATGTGCATGTGCAGGGTGTAGACTATTCTAAATTGGATTCGAAGTCATAAAAATGCATATTTCTTGGTTTTGTAAAAGGTGTTACCGATCATTCATTCTAACTGTTTGTATGCAACAAGCATTACCGATCCAAAAATTCCATCTTTTTAACATGTTAAAAGTTACGTAGTAGTATTGATATTCAAGGTTTTCATAATCGGACCGTTCATTGAACTGTAAAAAGGAGAGGTTCAAGGTTTTTTAGGTCGAATCGAGGTCGAACCGTGATGACGTCATAATTAATTTAATAATTATTTAATAAATAAATAAATATTTTAAATTAGAAATAATAGAAAATTTGACTAAAATAAGAAAATATTTAAGTACCAAAAACGTAATTTTATAAAAATAAATTATATATATATTTTTATGAAACCTACGTCTAAATTAAGCCCATGCCTTAGGCACAAATTAAACCAAGCCCATTTGAACGGTCAACTATCCAATGAAATTTAAAAGTGGAAAACAAAAAAGATAAAGTACTTAAGAAGAAGAAGCTAGAAGTCTACTCATTAAATAATAGCCTTAATACAAAACAAAGCCCAAGAAGAAAGTGGTTGGTCAGTGAGTAGATGACAACCAAGCATTATTACTTCACCGTCTCCATCGTTTACAAAGCAACTCCAAAGTTCTCCAGACACAGAAACTGAAATGGCAAAAAGGCAAAAAAACGCAGAAAAATTAGAGGGAAAGCGCGAGTGAGACAGAAAAGAAGAAGAGAGGCGATGCAATCTAAAGCTCTAACAGCATCACATGGCAGTTTGAAGCATCAACAATGGTGGTAAGTTCCAAAAATAAAATTCAGATCTGAACCACAAGAACCGTCAACGGTTTTCAAACCCGGAAGGTTTGACCGCGGTTTGCACGGTTCACTGCTTTTCTTGTATAGGCCGGTTCTTGAGAGTTAAAAACCCGTATTGATGAACGGTTTCCAGTTAATCCAGTCAGACTGTACAGTCCAGTCCGGGTTTCACATCTTTATTGATATTAGAAAAGATCGCCCATCCAAATCCCTCTAGCCACTTGAAGCAAATTCTAGCACAAAGAAAGACTCAATTTTATACGATAGGGAGTTATTGAAACAAATGAAGGGCTGCGTGCAACTGATATTGAGACTTGAGAAAGCAATATGAAAATATTATAGGTGTTGTAATTGTTCCTACTGTTTTTGAATGCTTTTGGCATGGCTTATGGAAGCAATGTAACATATGAGGGAAGATTCTAAATCATCAATGGCCAGTACAATATTCTTTTCCATAGAAGAAGAAAAAAAAAAAAAAAAGAAGAAGAAGAAGTTAATATCAACAATTAAGCTTTTATGTCTATCTCAAGAATTGATAAAGTAAAAAATGAAAATTTGATTAGAACAACTAAGTTATTATTTCTATATAAAAAAAATTGTTGTAATTTAGTGCATCTACGATTTTTAAGCTCAACTTTTATTATGAGTAAATACATGATATAATACGATATTTATTGATTAAGTAGATGTTGCATTTTCTCACCAAAAAAAAAAAAATAGATGTTGCAAACCGCCTGAAGATTAAGAGCAAAGAGATTTTGAATAGGCGCCCATCTAGGTCAATTAAATTGATGTTGTCAACAACTAACCTATCGACTTTTAGAAGAATCGAGTTCTTTTTTTTCTTCCACTTTTCATATATAGCTTCATCGCATAAATTGAAGGGTAAATAACCATACCCCAATTTACTGAACACCCACTTTCCATCCAATTGTGTAGAGTAGGAAGTTTAATCTCCCAGCCAGAATTAACCTAAAAAAAAAAAAAAAAAAAAAAACCTCCCAACCAAAATTAACTACAATGTGATTGTCAAAGAAGATGTATAACATGTTAAGGACAGATTTTGTGTAATTGGCTAATCCTTTGACAAAACGCACTTTACTTGTAATTGGGTAGATCTAAGATGTGTTTAATACTTTAAGAAACATGTTGTTCAAGTCTAGTATTAAAGCCATGAAGATTGGACCAAGAAACAAGTGAAGAAAATGTGTTCATTAAAGCTAGACAGATAGCTCGACACCTGCGGACAGATAGCCCAACAGCTTCTCGACACCTCTCGATAGCTGGTGGATCGATCGAGAAAGCTCCTATCCCCTCGACAGCTTCTCAACACCTCCTCGACACCTAGCTATCTATCGAGGTTTAAAGCTCGACACCTCCTCGACACCTGCTATCTATCGAGGTTACGGAAATCAGAATTTTCAGATCTGATTTTTGGGCCAGGCTTTTGTATTTGTATAGGGTTTCTTTTCTCACAACCCTAGACCTATATAAGGCTTATTTTAGAGGCCGTCACATGAGAGAATACAAGGAGAACATATGCAAAAGGTGACCGATGCCTTATTCTCTCTGAAAGAAGCTACTGCGTCTTTGCGCCTTAGGGTTTTGTAACCAAGTGCTTCTTGATCTTCATTGTTGATGAAGTGAAAAACTTTGCAGCCAACATTCTTCTTCCTCATGTTGGTGAATGAGTCACGTACTGGGATTCATGCAAATGAGTTAGTCACGTATTGGGATCCATGCAACATCAAAGGGTGGCGTTCATATATTGAAGAGTTCAGAGGTTCTGAAGCAGTAGAAGGTTTCTGCTGTGAGTTCATCTATGGGGATTGTAGAGTCTAGGGATAAAGGTTTTGTACTAGATCTGAAATTTCTCTTTACTATAGTGGATTGCTTTTTGTGAAGGTTTCCCCCCAGGTTTTTTAGCATGAAACTGGTTGGTTTCATTGGTTTTCCTGGGTCATCATATCTTATCTTATTTATTTTTCCATTGCATGACTTTGACATGATATTGATGTTTGTTTGTTTTAACAAGTTTTATTCATAATAAATCTAATTATCAACTTGGGTTTAAAACTTGTTAATTCTATCAACTGGGGTCTAAATTTCCCAACAAGTGGTATCAAAGCGGGTTCACTCTAATTGGATTAATTTCCTAAGTGTGATCCATTGACCCCTGTTGTCATGGATAAAGGACAATCTTTATTTATACCTCCTTTATTTGATGGAACTAATTATGCGTACTGGAAAGTTCGTATGAAAGTGTTTTTACAGGCTCTAGGTGAACAGGTATGGCAAGCCGTTGAAGTTGGCTGGATTAAGCCAAAGGAAGCGTCGATGGATTGGGATGATGCAACAATCATTGCGGCAAATTTCAACAGTAAGGCCTTGAATGCTTTGTTCTGTGGGGTGACCAATGAGAAATTCAAGAAAATATCATCCACAGAAGTTGCCAAGGAAGCATGGACCATTCTTGAGACCACCTATGAAGGTACCAAGGCAGTAAAGACTGTGAAGTTTCAACAACTCACTAGTAGTTTTGAAGAAATAAGGATGGAGGAGGATGAGACCTTTGATGAGTTTTATGCTAAACTCAAGGATATTGTGAATTCTGCTTTCAATCTTGGAGGATGTATTGTAGAATCCAAGATTGTTAGAAAAATCCTTAGGTCCTTACCTAAAAGATTCCATGCCAAGATCACTGTCATTGAAGAAGCAAAGGACATTGATCAAATTCCTTTGACTGAGCTTGTAGGGAACCTTCAAACCTATGAGATGAGATTAGGCTCAATGGGAAAAGGTGGAAAGAGTAAAAACTTAGCTTTTAAGGGTATAGAGGAAGAGATTGAGGACTCTGAAGATGAAGATGAAAGTGAAGATGAAGATGAGGATGAGGATCTAACCTTCATAATTGATGATATTATCAAGCTTCTTTAATTTAGGAAAAAGGATAAGGGCAAACCTCCTAGGAAATCTAAATCCTCTAGGAAGGGCAACAATGAGAAACCTCTCATCCAATGCCATGAGTGCAAAGGTTTTGGTCATATGAGGATATAGTGTCCAAACTACCTCATGAAGGAAAAAACCGAGAAGTCAAAAGATAAAGGGTTGGTTGCTACCTAGAGTGATACTGAGGATGACTCTTTTGATGAGTTTGTGGATGAATGTCGTCACGTTATGGCCTTTGCTGCCTCAACCGATAAGGTGATTGTGGAGAGTGCTAGTGACAGTGAGGATTCTTCTGATAATGAAGTACCCAAGAAAATGACCCTTCAAGAAGCCTATGATAAGCTATGCACTGAATTTATAAAATCTGAAAAGATTCCTTATCTTTGTAGAAAAGAGTTTAATGAGGTAAAAACTGAAAAAACTGATCTATTAGTTAAACTAGATGAGACTACAAGGTTAGTTGAGACTCTTGTTGTGAAGAACACCTCATTAGAAAAGAAAGTCAAAAATCTTGAGGTTGAGCTTAGTCAAGCTAGAACTCAAATAGAGAGGATGTCTAGTGCAAAGCTTGATGAGGTATTGAGTGCTCAAAAGCCTAGTTCTGATAAGACTGGCTTAGGATATGCTGTTTCCTCCGGCCCCTCCTCTTCCACGGCTTCTAGATCAAGGACTGTCTTTGTGCCACAATCTGAGAAAGGTGATAAAGGTATGAAATCCAAAACTGATTTAGCTAATTCTAAATCGTTTGTTAAGCCTCATGTTTGTCATCATTGTGGTGGTGCTGGATACATTCGTCCTAATTGCTTTAAATTTTATCCTCTAAAACAATTGTCCAAACAATCACAGGTTTCCTCTCAAGGACCTACACCTTTGTTTGGAGAGTTATTAAAAGTCTTGAGTTTTTTAACTTAATTTCAGGAGAATTTTAATTCTTCTATGTCCTTTAATAGACATACTAGGACACGTGCCTTTTCATCTTCACGGCCAAAGACTCGTGTTGTGTGGGTGAGAAAGGAGCCTAAGACTTAATTGTCTTTTCTGTTTGTCCTATGCTTTAATTCTTTCTATCTAAAATAGGACTCTCTTTACTTGATTTCTTATCTGTTTTTGGAATCATGTTTTTATGCATATGCATCCATCTTTCTTTCTACTTTCATGTGTTTATCTGTTTTTGTTTGGTTGTTTAGTTTTTTTTTTTTTTTTTTTTTTTTCAAAATAAAAATAAAAGAGAAAAATTAGAAAAATACAAAAACTGTGTGTGTTTTGTGTACATTGGTACTTGTGTACCTTGGATAGCCATTGAAACAAAGTTTTCTAAACTTTGTATCTTTTGTAGTTTAGATGAGCATCTCTATGCACAACTAAGTAAGTGAGCTTTGTAGCTCTTGTTTGAGATGAGTAAGATTAAGTCATCTCTTAAACTTAACACTCATATCACTCTTTTTCACGGGTAGGACTAGAAAATCTTAAGAGAAAGGTATAAATAACCATCTCACCACTGTTGCCCGCCAATCATAATATGACACATGTATGCTTCGGCATAGCAAAAGTGCAGTGTCAAAGACATTTGTATGCTTCGGCATAGCAAAAGTGCAATGTCTATGTTTAACATGTTGGGTATTTCTTTTCTCTCTTCTATATGCCCATGCATGATATGCTAAATAAAAGAAAATATGCAAAGAAAATAAAAAGCAAAAAGATTAAAATGCTTTAAATATGATTGCAAGCGTGTTTTCTAGGAGATGTGGGAGTTATAGGATGTACCTCAAAGGTGATAGTCCCCATCAAACAGTTATGATTGTGTGTGAGTAAAAGTTATTTTCTCATATCTCAGATCGTCATAACTTGTATACACTTATGCAATCTTGCGACACACAACACGCAATATTCTTTGCTACTATTGATACATGTGCAGGTACAATATGATTTGGCCATCACAAGGTTTTACATGTGTCAATGTATGATTACTAAACTGTCTTGACTTATTTTTGAAATAAAATTGGTTAGACTTATTTAGTGTGTGCGTGTGTTTTGGGATCTATGTGCTTAACATTTTTCTTGTTGAGAGATTTGTCTTTCACATGTTCTGCATCCTTCTATTATCTTGTCATCCATTGCATCTTGTTTCATTACATTCATGCATTTCTATGGATTTCTTGTGCCCCCTTGATCATCCTTGCTCATCTTTATGTTTCTCGGGTGAAGCTTTCTAGCTTCTTATACCCTTTGTCAATCATGACAAAAAGGGTGAGAAATTGTGGAGACTTTGTGGTTTCTTTTTTTAAGATTCTACAAGTTAGGGGGAGAAATACATTCCTTTGTAAGGGGGAAATGTGTTTCATCTTGTTAGGGGGAGTGCTTACCTCCTTCTTTTTGTGCCTTGGGTCTTGTGACCATGTTTACATACATTGAACTTATCTTCTTTATATGTTGATGTATGTCTTCTTCACCTACCTTTACATGTGTTGTTTCTTTTCTATCTTTATACACATATTTCTTATACTTGTATGCAATCTATTATTTCTGTTTCACACTAAGATACCTTAATGAGTTTTGTTTAAAGTGTTTCAGAAATACAGGTTATCAAAATCTACTTTCCATAAACTCTCTTCTTGCAAAGTTTTTCAAGGGTTTGTGTTAAGATAGATTTTATTGTATTCAACAAGTGTCTATGAGTTGAGTGATTTATGACTTCTCTCATATGTTCATTTGTTTGTTGTGGTTTTGTCACGGATTGCCAAAGGAGGAGATTGTTAAGGACACATTTTGTGTAATTGGCTAATCCTTTGACAAAACGCACTTTACTTGTAATTGGGTAAATCTAAGATGTGTTTAATACTTCAAAAAATATATTGTTCAAGTCTAGTATTAAAGTCATGAAGATTGGACCAAGAAACAAGTGAAGAAAATGTGTTCATTAAAGCTAGACAGATAGCTCGATACCTGCGGACAGATAGCCCAACAGCTGCTCGACACCTCTCGACAGCTAGCTATCTATCGAGCTCTTTAGTTAATTGTTATTGCAATCTTGACACCTTCTCGACAGCTGGTGCATCGATCGAGAAAGCTCATGTCCCCTCGACAGCTTCTCAACACCTCCTCGACACCTAGCTATCTATCCAGGTTTAAAACTCGACACCTCCTCTACACCTGCTATCTATTGAGGTTACAGAAATCAGAATTTTCAGATTTGATTTTTAGGCCAGGCTTTTGTATTTGTGTAGGGTTTCTTTTCTCACAACTCTAGACCTATATAAGGCTTATTTTAGAGGCTGTCACATGAGAGAATACAAGGAGAACATATGCAAAAGGTGACCGATGCCTTATTCTCTCTGAAAGAAGCTACTGCGTCTTTGTACCTTAGGATTTTGTAACCAAGTGCTTCTTGATCTTCATTGTTGATGAAGTGAAGAACTTTACAACCAACATTCTTCTTCCTCAAGTTGGTGAGTGAGGCACGTACTCGAATTTGTGCAAAGGAGTTAGTCACATATTAGGATCCGTGCAACATCAAAGGGTGGCGTTCATATATTGAAGAGTTCAAAGGTTCTAAAGCGGTAGAAGGTTTCTGCTGTGAGTTCATCTAGGGGGATTGTAGAGTCTAGGGACAAAGGTTTTGTACTAGATCTAAAACTTCTCTTTACTATAGTGGATTGCTTTTTGGGAAGGTTTCCCCCCAGGTTTTTTACTGTGAAACTGGTTGATTTCATTGGTTTTCTTGGGTCATCATATCTTGTCTTATTTATTTTTCCGCTGCATGACTTTGACATGATATTGATGTTTGTTTGTTTTAACAAGTTTTATTCATAATAAATCTAATTATCAACTTGGGTTTAAAACTTGTTAATTCTATCAACTGGGATCTAAATTTCCCAACACAACAAGATAGGAGGAATGTCTAGCCGGCTATTACTTCTAGCGCCAAGATTTGGATCCCATGTAATAATTACTTGTTGCAATTATTATAGAGTTGTGAGATGTAAAAATTTGAAAAATTAAAAAATTAAAGAAGTTAGAAAAAAAAAAGTTCTGATAAAGAACTAAGATTAAAGTGAATTTTTAACTTTCAATCTCACCTGTTGATTTATGCCATGAAATAGTTAACTGAATACTAATTATATCATTATCAGGGAGAAAATGGGCTTTTGCCCTTTTTATAAAAAAATATCTAGCAAAATGCCACATGTCTAAAACTAATTAGGAAAATACCTCTATTTTGAAACTCAATTTTCTAAAAATCGAGTTTCAAATGTATAACTCGATTTTTGGAATATTGAGTTATAGCGAACATGAACTTAGAAAAAAACAATTTTCTGGAACTCGAGTTCCATGTGAAGTACTCGAGTTCATGGAACTCGAGTTCGAGTTCCAAAGGAAAAAAACAAAACAAAAAAACAAAAAATTCAATTAGCTATAACTTGATTGTCCAAAAATCGAATTTTAAATTGAAACTCGATTTTTAGAAAATCGAATTTCAAAACAGGAGTATTTCCTTAAAATAGTTTCAAATATGGGACATTTTGCTAGATATTTTAAAGAGAAATGGCAAAAGCCCATTTTCTCCCATTATCAGTAATATATTCTCGTTCGAACAAAAATAGTCAATAGCATATTCGGCTCTATTTGGGTTGTCCTGATTTTTTTTTTTTTTTTTTTTTTTTTTTTTTTGCTTTTTTAATACTATTTTTCCAGCAGTATAGTAAAACATCACCAAATAGAAAAAGTAATTTGAAGGTGTGGAAATTTATACAATCTAAATAAACAACATTGTTGGATCGCTTTCCATCCCATATATGTATTATTCTTATAAGATTAAAAAAAATCTAAAAATTTGATAATACGATTAATAAGAAACAATTTAACAATTTATGATATATGCATATATATGCACGAATGTAGAAACCAATTGTTATGATTAAATGGATTGTTAATCTCATCAAATCTATACGTTATATATGTCGACAAAAATGAAGGCCTGGGATGTAATTCTAGGCCTGGGATAGAATTCCCAACAAAGCCATTCGAATATGAATTAAAGTTTTATACAATTCCTCAACTCTTCCCTCTAAAACATCAATCCCTTCCTCTAATTCCCCACAAAGCTACAACGAGCATACTTTGCTTTCCAGACTTCAACTTTTCCCGCAAGTCCCGAGCCGCCATCACAGTCTCTCTCAACTCTTCCAAGGTCATAGAGGAGCTGGATCTTTTGTATTTCTCACCTTCCACTTTTACTTGCCTTTGCAATTCATGCAATGAACTCAACCAAGAACTACTCGTAGGTGACCTCCGGGACTGAATTACAGTTGTGGATCGACACAGACCGTGCTTCGATTTGAAAGATTGTGAAAGTCCAAGAAATCTGCATGCCATTAAGGCCATAGCTTCAGACCCATTAAGGATCTCTCCCAATTCTGACTCGTGACATGCCACAATGGTTGTGCCATGAGCTAGCCTTTGACTCGTAAAACTTCTTTGCATTGCCTCGCATGACTCTAAAACGTCTTGGGCACGTGCTAGTGCCGTTGCACTAGGCTCAACTAGCCCATCAAGCAAGTGTGACACCACTCTCAATGACTCTTAAGTACTTTCGAATAATCTCTACTTTCTCTGATAAATTGTTGCAGGCATCAAGCATTTCAGTACTATCATCATCAAGGTACTTATCTATGGCTTTGTGATCCGAATCTCTACCAGTGACATTGGCGAGTGAATCGAAGGCTATCTTTTGGGTGGCAATGGAAGCATCAAGTACGTGAACTAACCATGTAGCACTACTAGTGTATGTGGATTCACTAGCCCCCTCTAAGCAATTGAGCTTCTACTAGACTTGTTGGTCGAAATTGCTTCTGATGGGCAATGGAGCAACAGCCGGAGAAGCCAATAGCCTCGCTGGAATTCTCAAAGAGAGACTTCTAAGGATTGTTGATGGCCTCATCTTTCTTGCTTTGGTTCAAAGCTTGATGTCACAATCTTTCTATGAACATATATAAAGGTCGTAGTGGTGCCCAATATATCTCTATAATTGGGGTATATAATAAGGTGGAGGTTGTAAATTGTAAAATATAATAATTGGTGTACCAACAATATATGGTGACCAACTGCACATGTCAAAAAGCTACTAGCACAAAACATTAGAATATGATAGTAGATCTTGTGATGGGTGTCTAATTTTTAGAATAGAAGCAAGCTGGGTATTTCATGATCCCACTTGTTGAAAGTTGTGCCCTGGATTCCTTTAAAGTGGGGTCAATGGATAGAGATCAGGCTTCAGAGTCTCACATCATCAGCAGGTATATATATTTTGGGTACCAAATAATTGGGGACTACAATGATTGACGATTGTGAGCTGTATTGGAAATCGTGGTTCACCAGGAGAGAACCACGTATTTAATAGGTGCCGATTAGATTGAGGCCGTCTGGCAGATGTCATTGGCTCATTGCATATATTGTGCTGGTGCCAGTTAAAATCCTCACTCTCACTAACTTTGAGACTTGAAATTGGATTTTTCACTCAAAGACGGACTTCTGCTGCAACCTAAGTTGGGCCATTGATGATTATTGGTTTGGTTACACACTTTTTTCTCGTTGATTGGGTCCTCATATGAATGTTTGTCTAGATATCCAGAACGGTTAGAAAAATCTATAATAATGTTTAGCCAAAAATAAAACAATGACAATTAATATACACTCCCTCTCAAAGTCTGAACAGAATGTAGGCATCAGTTGGTCTTAAGTCTTTCCAAATTTTAAAACTCGCAAAAAACAATTAGTAAAAAGTGAATAATATAAATTTTTATCAAAATCAAATACTATGAAAAAGGATTAAAAATAATTTTGTATTCATAATCCCTTTTTTTAAAAGGAAATTTTTATGCTTAATCCAAAGCATGACAATTATGATGAACTAAAATTTTGGTATAGATTTAAATGTATTCACAACAAAAAATGGACCTATAGTAGCGTTTTTTTAGTGGCGTTTGTAAAAAACGCCACTATAGGTATCCTATAGTGGCGTTTTCTATAAACGCTGCTATAGCCATATCTATAATTGCGTTTGGAGTGTCCTATAGTGGCGTTTTAAAAAATGGGTCTATAACAGCGTTTCTGTCAAACGCCACTATAGGCCCTTGTAACATAAGACTTATAGTGGCATTAGGCATTTGTAAGAGTATGACCTATAGTGGTGTTTGCAAAATGCCACTATAGCCCAGCACAAAAATAAATAAATAATAAATAAAACGTTAAGAAAAAGAATCTAGCACCAAAAAAAAAAATTTAAATTTAAATAGGGGAGTTATAGTAGCGTTTGGAATAGGACCTATAGTGACGTTTACCAAATGCCACTATAGGTCCAAAAAGTGCATGTTCTACAATATTTCGAAAAAAAAAAAAATGTATGAGTTCAAGCTTAAACATATACTACGAAATATGCCATAGAATATTCTATGGCATATTCTACAATATTCCTAAAAAAAAACTACTGAATGAGTTTCAGCGGTAAAGAATATATATAATGTAAATGAATATATATATATATATATATATATTTAAATGTATATATTATTCTATATTTCTATTTAAATGAGAGATACTATGTCCACAATATTTTCACAATATTTTCACAACAAATCATAGGTGGTTAGTTGTTATTGGTTCAAATTTGAACCTAACACTAAGCTTACTTTTTTGCCTTAACAATAACAACCAGTAGCAACTTGTCACTTAAAATTTGTTGTAAAAATGTTGTGAAAATGTTGTTGACATATCATTTCTCTTTATATATATATATATATATATATATTATGTATAAGAGATGCTACGTCCACAATATTTTCACAACAAATCATAGGTGGTTAGTTGTTATTGGTTCAAATTTGAACATAACACTAAGATTACTTTTTTGCCCTAATAATAACAACCAGTAACAATCTGTTACAAAAAATTTGTTGTAAAAATATTATGAAAATGTTGTACATGTATCATTTATATATATACACACACATACATACTTATCATTTCCTTATATATATAAATTATGTAAAAACATTTAAAACCTCCACCTACTCCCACCTACTCCCACTCTCCCATATCTCTCCCTTATCTCCACGCCAAGCCCCAGAGACTTCCTTAATTTCTCTTTTGGTTTTTTTTTTTGTTTTTTTCCTTTCTTTCTTTTTCTCCCTTATCTCTCCCCGCCAAGTCTCAAACTTCCTTTCTCTTTTGTTTTTGTTTTTTTTTTGTTTTTTTTCTTTCCTTCTTTTTCTCCCTTGTCTCCACTCCTCCATCTTTCTTGTTTTCTTTTTCTTTCACTATTCTTTCACTTCACACCTAAATTGATACTTTTCTCTTCCTCTTCATTTTGATTTTATTTCTTTTGTTTTATTTGTGGTGGTGTTAATGTTTGTGGGTTTTGGATTTGCAGATGGTGGTGCAACTTATTGATTTTGTTCAAATTTGTAGATGGTGTTTGAAGCCATTGGTTGTATAGTTGCAGGTAAGCATTTTTTTTTTTTTTAAAAAAATTTATGATTGTTTTGGTCTATTTATTTTTTGATAATAGTTTTGGTCTATTACTTGTTTGCTATCAAGTTTGCTTCGTGGGTCTATGAGATTTTTTATCAATTTGATGATTTCTTTTTGCAGGTTGGTTTGTGGCGGATGAATGTGTTGGGGTAGAGTTGCTATTTTTTTTTTTTTTTTTTATAATTTTTGGATGTGAGCATTTTGTGTTTGATTTTGAATTTTTTTAGGTGGGTTTGTGTTTTCATTTTGAATTTGCTGGGAGAGCTATAGTGTTTGTATTTGGAGTTGCTATTTTTTTTTTTTTAATTTTTGGATGTGAGCATGTTATGTTTGATTTTGAATTTGCTGGGATAGCTATAGTGTTTGTATTTTGTTTTATTTATATATTTTTTTTTTTTATCTTTTAATTTAATTAAAAAAAACTTTTTCACGTCAAAAAAAAAAAATTTATTACCAAAAATTAATTTTTGGTAATTAAATTTTTTTGGGTGGTTTTTTGGCTATAGTGGCGTTTGTAGAGTCTATAGTGGCGTTTGACAAACGCCACTATAGCCTTTTTCAAAAAAAAAAAAAAAATTGGTCTATAGTGGCGTTTGGTCTATAATGGCAGCACAATAGTGGCGTTTACAAATGCCACTATAGCCAAAATGGGCCTATAGTGGCCTTTTTAGTACCTATAATGGCATTTCACAAACGCCACTATAGGTCCAGTTTTTTGTAGTGATTGTTAGTCCCAAAGTTTAGTTTATGAAGAACCTCTGTAGTAGGAAATCATTTATTAATATATTCTATTAATTTACCTGAGTTTGAGCTTAAGTCAATAGAAAGAAGTGAGTCAATTCACCTGGTTTTGTAGTAAAAAAAAACAAACAAACAAAAAAACAAAATTATATAGAATCCTGGGAATAACAAACAATATATAAAATATTAGGTTAAATATCTAAGGCTTTATTTGTGTGGATTTGGTTAGGGTAATGTGGCCCTATCTTAGGGAATTTGTGTGTATATATATCGAAAGGTGAGTTTTGAAAAGGAGACCTAGGAAATGAAAGACAGATCTTCAAAAGATTTTGTACTAACAACTGCAAAGCATATACCTCCGACATGGTGTCGAGGCTGAGCCTTTCCACATGGCATGCACTTAAAATGTAGCATTTGCTTATGTTGTCTCTTTGTTTGCCACAATTAAGATCTATGCTCCCTCCCTTCGTTTTACACACACACACACACACATATATATATATACATACATATATATATATATATTTCATTATTTATTTTAGAGGCCTGGTTGAATTCAAGTCCTTCATTGTTGTGTTGTATGCATATGTTCCTTCGTTTTTTTCACTAAAGACGATAGAGCTAAATTACAAAATTTTCGTAACAAGTCTTGACGAGGAGTGATAAATGGTCATCCATATAATGATCGTCCACACAAAAGGACATCGTTAACATGGATGATCGTAAGCACATTAACCTCAGACATAAACTCTACATTTAATGGCGAATGAAGAACGAATTACTGGTCATGCACAAATTACACATGATTTTATAATATGCACAAATTACTCTATAGATTGTTGATTCCTTAAGAGTTTTAAGCTAACTTAAGCATCGGAGGGTCTTTGGCGAGCCCCAAACCGGTGTCTTTCATTATTTGGTGTTTTCTCTTAAACAGGAACATCCATCGTCCAACGGTGCTAATGGGGAACATATTGATGAGGAAATTTCGTGTTTTATCAGTTTGGCACCGTCTGTGGGGAGCGACGAGTTACAATTTGAAAAGCCGTCATATCTCTACTGACAAAGTTCCTTGAAGCCCATGGACTCAACTACAACTACACCACCAAATCTGGTGGTAATGGCCCAACAAATTCAAGCACTAACAGCCAATGTGCAAGAGCTGATGAAACAGAATGAAGATTTGAGACAGCGAGTACCTCCAGAGGACACTAATACGCCCCTCACACAGCGTAATCATAACAATAACGATGACAAAGCCAACAGTCCGGAAAACAACAGGAGGGAGACTTCTGAGCATACTGAGTAGTCGACCCACGACAAGGATCAGATGATGAGAAGTATGAGAAAGGAGTTAGATGAAATGAAAAATGCCATGAAAGGAAAAACGGCCATGAACCTTGACAGCATGATCAAAAGGACGGACTCACCCTTCACCGCTAACGTTTTGGAGTATCTCCTACCTCCCATATTCTGCCTTCCACAGTTGGAGGTCTATGACGGTACTAAAGATCCTCTAAATCACACAGGGGCATTCAAGACAATATTGAACCTCCAACAAACCTGGGACAAGGTGATCTGTAGATCTTTCCCAGTCACCCTCACAGGAGCTGCAAGGGTATGGTTCAGTAAATGGCTCGCATTGTCAATTGCAAACTTTGAGAAATTAAGTGACTCTTTTGTCCAACATTTTATTGGAGGCCAATGGCATAAAAGGCCCCCTTCATATCTCCTGACTGTAAAGCAGCAAGAGGGGCAAACCTTAAGGGAGTATGTAAAACGCTTCAACAAAGCGGTATTAGAGATTGACGAGGCCAATGATCAGGTGATAATGACGACCTTCCAAGCAGGGTTGAATAATCCTGATTTCGTCTTCTCCTAGGGGAAGACTCCACCAACTTCAATGACAGATCTACTATTCAAAGCTCAAAAGTATATGAATGGAGAAGACACATTAACTGCAAAGGGGTTAGTGGGCAAACAAAAGAAAGAAGAAAATACTGATTTGCAGAGCAAGAAGAGAGATCGTAAAGATAATTCTTCAGACACCAAGGCCAGCAAAAGTAGTTGTGAGAGACCAGAAAATTGGGTGCTCTCAAAAAAAAGATTTGGGTGCTTTTAAGGGCACTTCTCTTTTTGGGTAAGTGGTGTGGAGTCGCCACTTATTTTTTTATACAAAAAAATAAATACAAATTACATGATCAAAATACTTCATTGTCATTAATAAAGAAAAGTACAACTTTGGTAAATTAACCTTACAATGATTTGGGTCCTAGTTACAATCTACCAAAATTAAAAGACAAAACACTAATCTACCTATCCAAAAAACCTAAGCTCAAGGGATAGGTTCCGAAATGGGAAGGTGTTAGGCACCCATTTCGCCTAGACAAAGTCTGGTCTTCTAGACTCTAATGACCAATATACCCCTTTTTTGCATGATGTTAAATGATATGTTGAACACACATGATGCACACTTGACAAAATTAATTTAAGTAAATTTACCTTATGGATGTGTCCTTTTTTCCAAGAAAATTCAAATCTGCTTTGTGAATAATAAAAAAAATTGGATTTGTAAAGAAAATTAGATCTGTTTTTATGTAAAAGAAACACTACAAAAAAACGACCTATTGCGGTGGGCCAAAAAGCGCCGTTGAAGCCCTAAAAACCACCGCTAAAGGTACGTTTGACCTTTAGCAGCGGGTGCTATTGCAGTGGTTCTTCCTGCCACCGTTGCGGTGCCGCTATAGGTCTATTGCAACGGTAAAAAAAAGCACCACTGTAGATACACCTTTTAGCGGCGGTTTTGATTTATTGCGGCGGGCATAAAACCGCCGCCATATGACATTCAAATTTATGTCAATTGACTTTTAGCGGTAGGTTATGTACGCCGCTATTGGTGTCCACATTTAGCGGCGAGCACACCGCGCCGCTATAGGCAATAAATTAAAACGGACTAATTGCACTTTTAGCGGCAGGTAAAAACGCCACTATATGTGCATATCTTTAGCGGCGGGTGGAAACGCTGCTATATGTACGTACCTTTAGCGGCGGGTAGACACGCTGCTATATGTTTGAACCTATAGCAACAAGCGATAAGCGCCGCTATAGGGTTTTATTTAAATCATAAAATGTGAACCTATTGCGGCGTTTTTTGACCGCCGCTATAGGTTCTTTTTTTTTTTTTTTTTTTTCCAGTGGGCTTTAAAACCGCTGTTTGCGTCAAATATGTTGTTCAAACCTATTACAAATATATTGTTCAAACCTGTTTAAAACCTGTAATAGTTTTAGCTCTACTAACACAATACCACAAATGTAATTAATTAACAACACTACAAATGTCTCCAAACTAACATAATATTAACATAGAAATATATTATCAAATACATAACGTTGTCTATAACCACCATCATATGATTAACAAAAAAAGATGTGGTCTTTTGAATAAAACAACCGCTCAAATTAAGCTAATACTATAATCAAAGTTCCAAAGTGTTTAAAAATATCCTTCAACACTTGCAAAAAATGCGATTGTTCTTCCGTAGTTCTTTGTACACAAAAAAGTCCTCGAACACCAAGATAAAACTTATAAGTTGCTTGGTTGATAGGATACGGCTGACGATTTTTGGAGAGTTGGAGATTGTTGAGCCGAAGGAACATCCTATATACAAAGTATGATTACTCAATAAGTGCGCATAAATGGAATAGAATGACAAGAAAGTATTACCAAGGCAAAAAATGGGAACAAGTTAAACGAAGACATTTATATGCACTCACAACAACAACGAAGTGCTTACAAAGAGAAATACATTAACTAAGTCTTTGTTAATATACCTGATTGCATTGGGAAGAAATTTGTTGCATTTGTTGGAGCATGCGAGCCATTCTTTGCTCCATTTCTTCGAATTGACTAAGTCTTTCCTTCATTTCGTCAAAACTTGCAAGTTTATCCTCCATAGTAGCCAAGAAAGCCTTCAGTTGTGCAACTTCGTTGTCCCTTGCTTGACTTGAGTGTATTTCAATGTCCGTGAGAGAACTCTTGCTACTTCGACCACTTGGGCTTGGACCAAATCCTACCCCATGAATACGACCTTTGCGATCCTTACCCATCACTTTGGCAAACATATCATCTGTTGATCATGCAATACTACCACTTATGTCAAATGAGTGCAATTGATTCGAAGGATCATTCAACAATTCCTTCATTTTGTCCTGATATTTGGGTTTGAACAAAATAAAAAAAAAGTTAGAAATTATATAGTTAAAATGACCCCACAACATATATATATATATATATAGGATGGGACAAGCAAGCACCAATATGTACCAGTAACCCTCAAGAGAAAATTGACAATCTACAAGCAACTCACCACATGAACCTCTCCAAAATAAACATAAAAAAAGGAAGTCATATGTATGCTATAATATAACAAAGGAACTAAACATAGAGGCCTCAACTCAGAAAGAATAACATTTCCACAATGAAATGGAGTTTGCTATGTAATCCAACAATCAAATGACCCCACAATAAAAAGGAATGTGTATTGGCTAAAAATTATCATTGAATTCCTATTTTGTTTACCCCTAACTACAATGGAGAAATTACTCACCATTTTTGCTTTCACTACAGGATTAATTGCAAATCCATCTTTACAAGTATGTAGTATTAGATATAATACTGCACGCTCTACAGGATGTCCATCCATTTTGCCTACATTATGAACAGCATATTTATGTAGTGATAAATATTGGTTCCACATAAACTTTAGGAGAAGTCAAAATCATTTAAAAAATAGTCATAATACTTATTACCTTTTTTGCAGCGTGCACGGCAAAGGCACAAGAACCAACAGTATGTAAGTCATCCTATTTAGAACGACGCTCCTTATTCTTCTCTGACTCTATCTACATTCAACAAAATTACATGTTTATATACAGTATGCTTTAAGTATCTAAAGCCACTTTTAGCTAAATAAGATTACTCAAAGTTGACATATGCTTGGCACAAAAGGGTCACTCATTTATAGAGCCATATGCTTAGGTTAATGATAATACAAAGATCTATCATAATCATGAGATTCTCACATATAATAAAAATTAAGTATCATTCATTAAATTCCAATATGTCATTTCAACTTTGCATAACATAAAAAAATGAACAAAACCAAAAACAAAAAGAGTCTAATTTTGAGATTTTCTTCATTGCTTATTGTTAACACAAATGGTAAAATAAAGCCATATGCACACACACACCAGAGCCTTGTCTTAATTCTCTTAGACTTGTGCTAAAAGACTAGAACCATCTAACAGTTTGTAGTTACCATTATTATTTTTAACAAAGAATAGAATTACCACATTCGAACTCACTGAGTTGGGGGCCTCTCCCTCTCCTATTTCTTAGGAATTGTATTGATGTAGTCCCAAAACAAAGAAAGCCGTATGAATCTCTAGTCTTCCTTTCATGTGCATAAAATATGATCTTCACACAGCACATTAGCAAGCATCTTCATCACAAAGCAAGCATGGCAGACAAAATTAAATGCTTAATCATTTCTGTAAATACACTAAAACCCAACTGCAAATCTTCAAAAATCTAACAATGGTGAAGCTACAAAAGGAGTTTAGCATAAAACAACTACAAGCCATTTTGACAGAATAAGCTAATTCAGTACTAACAAACTATAGACCATCAAAGAGCTTTGTTGAATCTTTTCTTATGAAATATGAAACACAACTTCTCATATATACCAGTTTCACAAAAAGCCCACATAAAACTAACAAATCCTATCTAAAAGCAATCCAATATGTATTCTTTCAATTTCTTAATAATCATTCTCCTTTTGGTATGATCCAAAAGAGAGAGAAAACAAACATACCACTGCATCATCAGTATACCAATGATCAACAAGTATTTCCCAATCTTGTTTTGTGCATCCTGTGTGTTCTTTGTTATTTACCCGTGCTTTGTTTCTTGAATCAGGTATATAATGTTGTTTCTTCAGTCTAGACTTATGATCCCTCCAAGCCTTCCCAATTTTTTGTAAGGTAAATGTTTTCAGAGCCGCATATGCAACAGGATTAACAGGGACACAATATTTTCACTACAATCAAATAATTGAGTTATCAAATTACAAATGTTTTCATGCTAAAATACTTATGTAAAACCTAGTACAAAATGTCATAATTACAAGTATTATAACTTCTTTAATACCTCTACAAAACGCCAACACTCTTCTTTAAATTCGTCTGGCATGTCCTTCCAATTAAGATATCTAATCGGGCACATGTGGGGTTTCCGCGCAATTGTACCCATGAAACCAGTGAAGTCCTTGCCCCATCATCAACCGGCTGATGCATACTATTAAGCAGTAACTCAATTTCTTCTTCATCGGGAAGATCCCAAATATCCAAGTACTTGCTTGGCCCGCAAGTGACACGTATAGCTGGCTGCACATCTGAATTTTGAAGGAGATAATATCAACCAATGTCAAACAACAAGGCATGCAAAGCTAGGGATGAGTCTAAATATTCTATTAAACAAGTGGTCAATATATGCTAAAGAAAATAAAATATTAGAAACATGCTGAATGGTACATGTTTCCAATCAAGAGGTGAGGAGGCATTCAAAACTTTGAAGCCTGCATGGTTTTAAGAATAATTCAAAACTTTGGTTCAATTAAAAAATTGAACCATGCAACATATAATATAATATATATATATATATATATATATATGGTGTGAAGCAGATTTATCATAGCCATACTCTTAGCTATTAACATGTTTCTGGTGTGAGTCAAATAGCCTTTCTTTTAAGGCTTCATGATGCAGGATCTTAGAATTAACACTCTAAGGAGAATCCTAGAATTTTGTGGTAGGTAATGGTTGAGAGGAAACCAACTTACATGCCCATTTGTTTCATAAAATTTCATATAAGGGTTCACAACTTACATGCCCATATCTTGTGTATGAATGGTAAACTATTGAGTAAAAAGCCCATACCTTGTGTAGAAGCTTCATGCATTTCTTGGTCCCCCACTTCATCCACATCTTGTGAAGAAGCTCTTTCCAATGTTACACTCTTGGAACGAGTGCGCAGTTTTGTCTTTCGCCTTCCCATTTCAAGTGTCAAAGTCTAAAATAAACAAGTATATAATTAGCACAATGACAATTAATGGTACAAGTAATTGCAACACTAAAACTTCTCATAAAGCAAATCTATATAAGACTACCTTTAAACAACACAAATACAATATTTTCAATGAGCACCCCAAATATCTCTCTTATTTCAGCAGCATATACCTCATTTATAAAATACAAATGGGCTATCCATTCACATCCAAACTTCATGCAATTTTACAGAGCCACTTCTCTATATGTCTAGTAGATACCATATCAATTTCAAAGACAAAGCATAAAATCATGATTTATTAAAAATCATACAAAACAACGTGCTCAAATCTGTCTTGACAGAATTTTATACAACTTAGAAATTAAACCATTATTTTTATATTGATTCAATTACTGTGAGGCCACTTCCATTACAACCATGTGTGTCTTAGAATATGATTTAATACAGATTTTTCACCATGTAAATACTGAATCTGTCACAGTGACAGCTTTAACATATTTTCTCGCAAAATCATCAAATAATTGCTATTGGCCTTCATTTGGTGTGGGTGTTTTTATACCAATAGTATACATGTTAGAAGACATTAATAGGCATCCAATTGACCATAATATCTTCAACCTTTCAAATTGCTAACACAAGACCACAAAATACCCAAAATAAGATAAGGTTTCATAGATAAATTTTCATGCAATTTTACAAGCATAGAAACCAAGGCAGAAAATATAATGAGTGATACAAAAGTATTAACTAGAGTCATCACCACTAGAGTCTTCATCACTAGACTCATCATCATTGGACCTATCATCATTGGACTCATCATCATTAGACTCATAAACATCATCACGAAGCTCTTCATCATCGATAAAGTCTTGTGTTAAGGACATATTTTATGTAGTTGGCTAATCCTTTGACAAAACGCACTTTACTTGTAATTGGGTAGATCTAGGATGTGTTTAATACTTCAAGAAACCTTGTTTCAAGTTCAAGTGTTAAAGCCATGCAAGTCTGTCCAAGAATCAAGTGAGAAAGTGTTGAAATTTAAAGCTCGATAGCTTCTCGACACCTCCTCGATGCCTGGCTATCTGTCGAGCTCTTCAGCTGATTCTTATCGCAATCTCGATAGCTTCTCGATAGCTGGTCGATCGATAGAGAAAGTTTCTGTCCCCTCGACAACTTCTCGACACCTCTTCGATAGCTGTATTTGTTGAGATTCATTAAACCTCGACACCTCCTCGACACCTGCTATCTGTCGAGGTTACAGAAATTCAGATTTCTGTTTTTGGGCCAGGCTTTTGTATTTGTGTAGGGTTTCTTTTCTCACAACCCTAGACCTATATAAGGCTTATTTTAGAGGCCGTCACATAAGAGAATACAAGGAGAACATATGCAAAAGGTGACCAATACCTTATTCTCTCTGAAAGAAGTTACTGCGTCTTTGCACCTTAGGGTTTTGTAACCAAGTGCTTCTTGATCTTCATTGTTGATGAAGTGAAGAACTTTGCAGCCAACATCTTCTTCTAGTTGGTGATTTAAGTCGCGTACTGGGATCCGCACAATTGGTTAGTCACGTATTGAGATTCATGCATCAAAGGGTGGCGTTCATATATTGAAGAGTTTAGAGGTTCTGAAGCGGTAGAAGGTTTCTGCTGTGAGTTCATCTACAGGGATTGTAGAGTCTAGGGACAAAGGTTTTGTACTAGATCTGAAACTTCTCTTTACTGTAGTGGATTGCTTTTCGGGAAGGTTTCCCCCCAGGTTTTTTACTATGAAACTGGTTGGTTTTATTGGTTTTCCTGGGTCATCATATCTTGTCTTATTTATTTTTCCGCTGCATTCATTATTGACATGATATTGATGTTTGTTTGTTTTAACAAGTTTTATTAATAATAAATCTAATTAACAACTTGGGTTTAAAACTTGTTCATTCTATCAACCGGGGTCTAAATTTCCCAACATCTTGTTCAAGCAATTCATCCTCACTAATCAATGGTGTATCATAAATGGTTCCTTCTTCATCAACTCGAGCCCAAGCATGGTTGTCATTTGCATCATCACATGCATCATCAGTAGTTATATTATAAGGGACATTCTCCATATATGTATCCACTTCTTCATCATCATCTACGGCTTCAATACCAACATCAAACACCTCCGTAGGTTTTGTTTTGACCACCACCATCCAATCTTTATGTCTCACATCCTCCACATAAAACACTTGCGAAGCTTAAGATGCTAATACATAAGGTTCGTCAATCAATCGATCACTCGTGTGTATCAATCTTGAAAAATTGACAAGGGGAAATCCAAAGTCATCTTTTTTGCATCCTCTCCCACTAATAACGTCAGCCCATTGACATTTGAATAATACATATCGATACTTGTCAAAGTAGTTTAACTCAATAATATCAGTTAGTACACCATAATAAGTAGCACCACCTTCAGTAACAACGCAAACTCCACTATTTTGAGTTTTCTTAGTTGTCTCAAAATCTTTGGTGCAAAATTTCAAACCATTTATGACATAACGCTTGAACCGTTTTGCTTCATTATCTGGATATCAAGAAAACCATCTAACTTTATCAAAGAGTTCCTTTCTCTTAGAGGCATCCATTGACATCACCTATTATAGAGAAAGGCTTTTATTATAAGTATACTATCTAAAGTGTTACAACCGAAAATAGTTCTATATATATATATATATATGCTTTACGTACATATTCCCTAAACCAATTGCAGAATTCCTCCATGTGCTGCTTTTGAATAACATTATCAATCACATGAAAAGAGAATCCAACCTTGATCTTCGCCATGTGTACACTGTGTAGACAAACATGTTAGTGTTAATCTAGAGTATTGTATTGGAATGTCGTTAACGTATACGCAGGGATCCATGAATTTGAATCTAGTGTAATGCTCATCACTGCACCCATGGATTCCTCAACATTCCTTATAGGCCAATTGAATGCAGTTTCAACAAATTTAAAATAGCGTGAACAGAATGTTAAGCATTCCTCTGCTATATACCCTTCTGCAATTGAGCCTTCTGGATAGGTTTTATTATGCATGTAAGACTTAAGTCTTGACAAGTACCTATCGGAAAACCCAAGATTAACAATGAAAAATTGGTAAGTTAAACAAAACCAAATAGACCAAGTTAATATATGTGTTACCTCTCTATGGGATACATCCAACAATAATGAACTGGGTCAGCAACTTTGACTTCGCTAGCCAAATGCATGACTAGGTGTACCATCACTGTAAAGAAAGATGGAGGGAATATCCTTTCCAACTCGCACAATGTCACTGCAATTCTCTTCTCAAGAGCCCCAAGTTCCTCCACTTTTAGTACTTTGGAACATATCTCCCTAAAGAAACAAGATAAGTCAATTAAACTCCTACTCACTTCAGGGGGCAAAGATCTGCATATTACTATTGGAAAAAGTTGCTGCATTAAGATGTGATTATCATGGCTCTTCATCCCACTAATCTTGCATTCTTTGAGTTTAAATTTCAAAACTTGCAGAAAATCAACTTTTTCACTAGCATTCATATGGTAGCAAGCATGTGGCATACGTGTCTGATCATTCCCAACCTTTTCCAAGTGAAGTCCACTTCTTATACCCATATCCTTTAAATCTTGGCGTGCCTTCAAGTTATCCTTTGTCTTGACATCCAAGTTCAACAACATGCCAATTATATTATCGACTACATTCTTTTCAATGTGCATCACGTCAAGATTGTGACGCAACACATGGTCCTCCCAATAAGGCAAGGTGAAAAATATACTTCTCTTCTTCCACACAGTTAATGCTTCCTCCCCTCTTTTTCCTTTATTGGTCAAATTAACTTTTTTCTTCCCAAACACATGATCGACTATAGCATCCGTTTGTAACATGATTTCTCCTCCGGATACTGTAATAGGAGCTAATTTCATATCAACATGCCCATCAAATGATTTTTTTTTCTTACGAAATTTATGATCACTATCCAAGAATCGCCTATGTCCAATGTAACTAAATTTCCTTCCATATCTTAACCAACGAGACTGACTATCATAGTTACAAGAGGGACATGCAAGAGAACCTTTGGTACTCCAACACGAGATATCACCATATGCAGGAAAATCATTTATGGTCCACAATAGTGCAGCATGCATTTGGAATGATTTTTTGGAAGACACATCAAATGTTTCTACTCCAACATCCCATAACTCCTTCAGTTCTTCTACTAGGGGTTGTAAGTACACATCTATATCGTTCTCGGGTGAGGTTGGACCGGGAATCAATAATGATAGCATGAAATAAGACTTTTTCATGCACATCCATGGAGGGAGATTGTATGGGATCAAAATGACAGGCCATATACTATGAGTAGTACTCATATTTCCATACAGGTTGAATCCATCGACTGCTAATCCAAGCCTTGCATTACGAGGCTCGGATAAGAACTCTATGTACTTAGAGTCAAATGATTTCCAAGCCTCAGAATCAGCAAGATGCCTCATTAACCTGTCATTCACACGACCATTGGCATGGCACTTCATATGATTGGCTGTTTCAGGAGACATAAATAGTCGCTTCAATCTTGGTTTTAAGGGGAACCACCATAGGATCTTTGCAACTTTCTTTTTTTCTTCTCTTAGAGGAAGCATTAGTACTTTGTTGACCTTTAGACTCATTACTTTCCCATCTTGAAAGGTTACAGTTTGGACAAGCTTCAAGGTTGGCATTGTCCTTCCAGTATAAAATACAATCTTTAGGACAAGCATGAATCTTCTCATAGCTCAAGCCCAGATCCTTAATAATCTTCTTAGGCTCATAACAATCTTTTGGGAACTTAGCATTTAAAGGAAGAAAATCAAGCAAAAATTGCAGCAACATGGTAAATGATTTGTTGGTCCAACCATTAAGACACTTCATGTGGTACAAATGCACAATGGCTGACAATTTGCTAAAATGCTTACAACCTTCATAACAAGGTTGGTTAGCATCTTCAAGTAATTTCATAAACTTAAGTGCATCTTCGATAAGACCCAACTTAATTATTGAAACGAATTGTGTGTTGTTTTATATTTCATCTTGAAACCACAATAATTCATCACAACCAAAATAATATATATAATTTTATTGAAACGAGACAAGGCATTACAAACAAAAGCACACCCAACTTACTTGGAGTCTGGTCTTAACAACCCACAATGGATTTGTTGTGATGGAAGTGGCAGCCCCAGCACCCGCAGCAGCTGGTATATTTGCACCAAAATGATAAATAAAATAAAATAAGAATTTGGTATGAAACAACATCATAATCTCATTGAATGAAATTACTAATAATCTCACTAATAGCATCCAAAATGAAATTACAGCATAAGGACATGTTCCCACTTGATAAGTTTTAACGATACCAACAAATAGTTCCCTAGTGAATGTTCAAACCAACACTACACTACATTGAAATGCAGTGTTGCTTGTATTTCTCTTTATATTCCTTGTATTTCTTTCAATTTCTAATATTGAACTGAATGTTACAGATTGGCATGCAATGAGATTCAACATGGATGGACAGATTCAAACCTGGTAAGAAGTTTTTATTTTATAACCAGAGAAAAATAAAATTAAGGACAATTATAATATTGTTGTGTTATAATATGTAGAGGACTCTAGAAGTCATCACTATAATTGTGAGTGCAACACAATTGTTCTACATGGTTGCTATCCATGCTGGGGTTGGAAGTGTTTCACGAAGACCAAGACCCTATAGTTCCCTAGTGAATGCCCCTTTTGCCCCATCACCCTATGGATCAAACAAACAAAGTGAAGCTTCTTTCTCTAGATCCTTTAAGTTTTAACTAAAAATGATAGGCCACAAACCAGTTGACCCCTTATGATTCAAATTAATTGATTAATTAGCCAAGTTATTAATTAATCAAATTAACATGCAAACACGTGGTAGCACAAACAAATCACCAATAAACTAATAATGCAGCGAAAAATAAATAACACGGTGATTTGTTTACGAATGGAGAAAACCTATCGGCAAAAACCCCACCGGGTGATTTTCAGGTCACCACTCCCAAAATTCCACTATTATCACAACAAGCAGTTACAAGTAAAGGAATCCCAAGTACATTACCAACCTACAGTTGAACCCTTACCCCAATACCCAATTGGACTTGTTTTGTAGTGACAATTTCCCCTTTTGATGCACGGCTCCCAAGTAAATGACTAACCAATGTGCGGATCCCAGTACGCTACTTCAATCACCAACTAGAAAGAGTTGATGGCTGGAAAGTTCTTTAGTTCATCTATGATGAAGATCAAGAAGATGCTTGATCACAAAACCCAAAGGTGCACATACACAGCAACTTCTTCAGAAGAGCCGAACTAGGGCAAAACTTTGTCTCCGGTCACAAATTGCTTGAACAGACTTTGCTCAATGCTTGTGCAACTTGTGTATTCTTTGACGGCCCTTAAAACAATCCTTTTATATGTCTAGGGTTAGGAAAAAAGAAGGCCCAAACACATAAACACGGATTAGAGACAAAACAGAACTTAAATTCTATTTTTCATAAACCTCGACAGAGACCCTATTTGTCGAGCTGCTGTCGAGCCACAGGGCTGAACAGCTCTACAGGTCTCGATAGACTCTAGCTATTGAGCTAACTGTCGAGATATAATGACAGGCACTTTTTAGCTTGAATCTTGGACAGACTTGAAGGCTTCAACACTTGATCTTGAAACATGGTTTCTTGAAGTATTTCAACATATCGTAGATCTACCCAAATACAAGTAAAGTGCGTTTTGTCAAAGGATTAGCCAATTACATAAAAGCATGACATATGTTCTTAACATGTGAACGACATATGTCCTAACAAATTCCCCATTTGGCAATCCATGACAAAACCACAACAAACAAATGAACATATGAGAGAAGTCATAAATCACTCAACTCATAGTCACTTGTTAAATACAATAAAATCTATCCTAACACAAACTCTTGAAAAACTTTGCAAGAAGAGAGTTTATGACAAGTAGACTTTGACAACCTGTATTTCTGAAACACTTTAAACAAAACTCATCAAGGCATCTTAGTGTAAAACAGAAATAATAGATTGCATACAAGTATAAGAAACATGTGTATAAAGAGAGAAAAGAAACAACACATGTAAAGATAGGTAAAAGAAACATACATCCTCATATAAAGAAGATAAGTACAATGTATGTGTAAAAATGTTCACAAGACCCAATGTACAAGATCAATGTATCTATATTAGAAAGAAAAGAAAGATACATCATATCCTCACTACATCCCTCATATCAAGAACACTCACCCTAACAAAAAGGTCCTATACTAACTCTCCCCCTAAGAATGACTACTCTCATATCCCAAAACTACTCCCCCTTTTTGTCACGAGAGACAAAGGGTAAGAGTGTCAAGTAGACATCTCATCGGTAGAGCTAGCATCTCCATCATCATCATCTGAAGCATCATTGTCATCGCCATCATCATCATCATCCTCAGCTGCAGAATCGAAAGCTACATGAGGTGGTGAAGGAGAAGCCTCAGAAGCAAAATCACCCATGGTCGCCTGCCACCTAGCAATATAGCCAACACAAACATTCACCTGATACAACTTAGTAGAGAGTGTATCAAGGCGAGCATCCATGCGCTGAAGTTGTGCCATAATGTCCTCTAGAGTCACTCCACTCTGAGAAGAGGGGGAGCAGATATGGATGGAGCAGAAGGAATGGGAAGAGTGGCTGAATCTGACTGCCGAGACCTAAATTGCGCCTCGCTACGTTTAACAGTAGCGGCGTCTATGGCACACATGACAGAGAAGTGATCAGAAGAGGGAAAAGGAATAGAAAAATGGCGTAGAATCTGCGTGATAGCGGAATGGAAAATGAGCTTATCACGGGTAGCCGTATCCCTAAACACATCTATGATGGAAAGAATAAAATGTGAAGGAAAATCTATAGTGATGTGCTTTAACAAAGAAAGTAAAAATCGAGCACGAGGCTCTATGATAGAGTTATAGTGAAATAGTGGGTGCAAAACAAAAGTCATCACCATGTTCATAAATCTAGGACCTTTAGCAAAAGGCCGACATGGTGTAAACTGACGCTCAACACAAATAGATGAGCGCTCACAAAAAGTAGACATCATCTCGTATTTGGACACAGTCCTCAGACGCTCACAACCGGGGTAGTCAGGATGCTCTACCCTCGGAACTCGAAGCACATCCGCAACAAGCTGCAGTGTGACAGCAAAGCGCGTACCTCGAACGCGAGTATGAAAGAGAGGTATTGAAGAATCAATCCCGTGTATGTTGGAGTGAAACTCCTGAATAAGCATAAAAAGACAAGTGATCGAGATGTCACACAGTGACTCCCATCCCTGATTGTGAATGACATCGGGAAGGTCAGTATCGGCGAAGTCGGCCAAAATGACTCGGCGTTCCGAATGAACACCTCATCGAGAAAAGTTCTCCGAGTAGTCCTTTCAGGCATCCTCATCACGGAACTGAATGTGAGAAGGAGTAAGATCAGAAGAAGATGATGCCCCGGAATGAAGAGGGTTCCGAAGTGGAGCAGACTTACGTTTAGGTGCCATAGACACGACTAAGGTAAACAATAGAGAGAGAGGGAGAGAAGGAGACAATCAGAAAAGTCCCAAACCATTTCAAATATATCAAGTATATTGAAAAGAGAGTACGTATGCATAAAATGCATGAGCATGTGACATGCAAGGTAAAAACATCATGGGCTCAGCCCAATCCAATCCTACCAGCACACAAACATATTACACACATCTAAATGCATGAAAATACCATTATAATGCAAATGTGATGCAATGTATGAGATTTTAAACACATTGAAATGAAAACCAATCCTAAAATTTCAATAATAACTCATCAATTTTGAAAAACCCCAGAAACTTTCAAAAACCCCAAAACCTAGGTTTCAAAACATGAAATGCATGAAGAATGAAGAGATAGGAGAGCTTACCAAGTGATTTGAAGCAAATAAAGGCCGAAAATCATGTGGATTGAAAGTTTTGAGTGAGAAAATAGAGTTTGGGAGAGGAACAGTCACGGACAGATCGAGAGAGATCGAGAAAAGTGAAGTCCGAATCACACAGAACGTATATATAGATCCTCACTAATTCTCGACAAATAGAGGTGTCAAGAGGTGTCGAGATACGTATCGAGACAAGTGTCGAGAAAACATAATGTCGACGGATGAGTCTGTCAAGAGGTATCTAGGAAAAGTTCATCAGACATGAGTAAGAGATATCTAGAGTCTAGGAACTTTCTCGATCGATCCACCAGCTGTCGAGGAAGCTATTGAGATTGCGATAAGAAACAGCTCAGAAACTCGACAGATAGTCCAGGTGTCGAGAGGTATCGAAGAGGTGTCGAGATTGCTTAAAAATGGTTTTTCAAGAAGGGAAAAACACAGACATGAATGCAATCCAACATGCAACTTAACCAATGATCCAATCAACATATTAGGCTCTCAAAAACAACTCTCAACAAGAATTTTAAGCACATGGATCCTCAAAAACACACACACACACTAAACAAGTCTAACTAATTTTTATATTTCAAAAACAAGTCAAGACAGTTTAGTAAATATACAATAGCACATGTAAAACCTTGTGATGGCCAAATCACATTGTACCTGCACATGTATCAAGAGTAGCAAAGAATATTGCGTGTTGTGTATGAAAAATATCGCAAGATTGCATAAGTGTATACATGTTATGACGATTTGAGATATGAGAAAATCACTTTAACTCACACACAATCATAACTGTTTGATGGGGACTATCACCTTCGAGGTACATCCTATAACTCCCACATCTCCTAGAATACACACTTGCAATCATATTTAAAAGCATTTTTGATCTTTTTACTTTTTATTTTCTTTTGCATATATATTTTTTATTTAGCATATCATGCATGGGCATATAAGAGAGAGAAAAGAAATACCCAAGATGTTAAGCATTTGACATTGCACTTTTGCTATGCCGAAGCATACGGATGTCTTTGACACTGCACTTTTGCTATACCGAAGCATACAGGTGTCATCTTATGATTGGCGGGAAACAGCGGTGAGATGGTTATTTATTCCTTTCTCTTAGGATTTTCTAGTCCTACCCGTCAAAAAGAGTGATACGAGTGTTAAGTTCAAAAGATAACTTAATCTTACTCATCACAAACAAGAGCCACAAAGCTCACTTGTTTAGTTGTGCATAGAGATGCTCATTTAAGCTACAAATGATACAAAGTTTAGAAAATTTTGTTTCAATGGTCATCCAAGGTACACAAATACCAATGTACACAAAACACACACTGTTTTTGTATTTTTCAATTTTTCAATTTTTTATTTTTATTTTTATGAAAGACAAAAATAAACAAAACTGAAAACAAAGAAACAAAAACATGTTAAACAAGGCAAAGCATAAAACTAGACTGACTCAAAAGAAAAGCAAAACACACAAGTAATGCAACACACAAAAACAAGTAATTACTTAGAGTCCTTTTTCTTCCACACCTTGGAAGAACATTTCCTTCGATTAAACCCTTGAACTGGAGGTGAGGGGGAAGAATTGAAACCATTCAAGTTCGAAAGGAACATGAGGGCTTTGAGAAGATCTCCTAGAGGAGCAAGAGAGGATTGAAGCTGATTTTGGCTTCCAGATGCTATCATGCCGTTGCTTTATTGAGTGGGTAACCACTTGTAGCAATTTGGTCGAGTATGACTGGTAGCTCCACAATGATGACAGAGATACAGCTTCTTCTATTTAGGCTTTTGAGAGTTAGCCTTCTTAGCCCTGGGGTTTTTAACATCTTTCTTATCCTGCTTAGAGGGTGCTCCTAAGATAGATTTACCATTGTCTAAGTTCTCATTAGCTAATTCAATTTTAACATCAATGTTCTCAATTTCAGTATTATTAGCAGGAGGAACAAACACAGTAGCACTAGTAGAAGTAATATTAGAGGAAGAAAGACCATACAATAAACCTATTCTATCCGAAGCAGATTTCTGAATGCTGAGCATCTCATCAAGCTTTGCACTTGAAGTCCTCTCCAATTGAGCTCTGACTTGAAACATCTTCGCTTCAAGCTTCTTAGTCTTCTCAGCCAAGAAATTGTTCTCAAACCTCAGTGATCCAATAGTCTAATTAGGTTCATCAAACTTTGTGGACAACTCTTCACGATCAAGTTCCACATCACTGAGTTTCTTGGTGGCCAGCCTATATAATTTCTCATGCTTCTCAGAAAGCTTGTACAGTTTCTCATAGGCTGTATGCATATCATCTTGATCATCCATCGTCTTACGCTTAGAATCCACCAATTCTTCTTCTTCTTCCATGTCTTCAACAATCCCTTCAATAGGATTGACTGTGGCAGTGAAGGCATTCAAGATTCCTTCATCCTCATCATCGGAATCACCCTCAAGCTTAGTGTCACTCAAGGTTGCAGCAAGTGCCTTACTCTTCCCAATGCTCTTGAGATATGTGGGGCATTCTTGCTTCATGTGACCGAATCCATGACACCCAAAACACTTTGGTCCTGCAGGAACAGTGTACTGACCGCCATCCTTAGCATCATTTTTTCCTTTGTCTTGGCCCTTAGACTGAGAAGAACTGGATTGTCTGCGATCCTTGTCGAAGTTCCTCCCATTGGCATTCTTCATAAACTTCTTGAACTGCCTTGTAATGTAGGACTTCATCTTGGAATTTTTATCATCGGAAGACTCATCTTTGTCACTGCTTTTTGCCTTCAAGGCCATGCTCTTGCCTTTACTCGACTTGCCAATCCTAGATAACCCTAGTTCGTAGGTCTGTAAGTTTCCAACCAGCTTAGTCAAAGGAATCTTGTCAATATCCTTTGATTCCTCTATAGCCGTAACCTTCACATGGAATCTCTCGGGTAAAGATCTAAGCAATTTCCTCACAATCTTTGGTTCAGGAATGGTTTCCCCAAGATTGAAGGCTGAGTTCACTATGTCCTTGAGCCTGGCATAGAACACATCAAACAACTCATCCTCCTCCATTTTTATCTCTTCAAAGCTTGTAGTGAGCCTCTGAAGTTTTGAATCTTTGACACCCTTTGTACCCTCATAGGTTGTCTAGAGGATGGTCCATGCTTCCTTTGCAGTTTCAATGGAGGATATCTTCTTAAACTCCTCATTGGTGACTATGCTAAATAAGGCATTCAACGCTCTGCTATTAAAGTTTGCCGCCTTGATCTTGGCTTCATCCTAATTGGCGGCACTTCTTTTGGCTTGGTCCAGCCAATCTCTACAGCTTGCCACACCTTCTCATCTAAAGACTGCAAGAAAGCTCTCATGCGTACTTTCCAGTATGCATAGTTAGTGCCATCAAATAAAGGAGGTATAATTAACGACTGTCCTCTATCCATGACAAATAGGGGTCAATGGATCAACACAGCAAAGATTTAACCTAATCAAAGTGTGTCTGCTCTGATACCACTTGATAGGCCACAAACCAGTTGACCCCTTGTGATTCAAATTAATTGATTAATTATCCAAGTTATTAATTAATCAAATTAACATGCAAACGCATGGTAGCACAAACAAATCACCAATAAACTAATAATGCAGCGGAAAATAAATAACACGGTGATTTGTTTACGAATGGGGAAAACCTGACGGCAAAAACCCCACCGGGTGATTTTCAGGTCACCACTCCCGAAATTCCACTATTATCACAACAAGCAGTTACAAGTAAAGGAATTCCAAGTACCTTACCAACCTACAGTTGAACCC
Source organism: Quercus ilex subsp. ballota (assembly GCA_032727855.1). Classification (NCBI taxonomy): domain Eukaryota; kingdom Viridiplantae; phylum Streptophyta; class Magnoliopsida; order Fagales; family Fagaceae; genus Quercus; species Quercus ilex. The sequence continues at coordinate 34,279,197 of CM064917.1, forward strand.
TTACCCCAATACTCAATTGGACTTGTTTTGTAGTGGCAAATTTCCCTTTTGATGCACGGCTCCCAAGTACGTGACTAACCATGCGCGGATCCTAGTACACGACTTCAATCACCAACTAGAAAGAGTTGTTGGCTGCAAAGTTCTTCAGTTCACCTACGATGAAGATCAAGAAGATGCTTGGTCATAAAGCCCAAAGGTGCACATACACAGCAACTTCTTCAGAAGAGATAAACTAGGGAAAAACTTTATCTCCGGTCATAAATTGCTTGAACAGACTTAGCTCAATGCTTGTGCAACTTGTGTATTCTTTGACAGCCCTTAAAACAATCCTTTTATATATATCTAGGGTTAGGAGAAAAGAAGGCCCAAACACATAAACACGGATTATAGTCAAAACAGAACTTAAATTCTGTTTTTCATAAACCTCAACAGATACCCTATCTGTCGAGCTGTTGTTGAGCCACGAGGCTGAACAGCTCTACAGGTCTCGATAGATGCTACCTGTTGAGCTAGCTGTCGAGATTTAATGACAGGCACTTTACAGTTTGAATCTTGGACAGACTTGAAGGTTTCAACACTTGATCTTGAAACATGGTTTCTTGAAGCATTTCAACACATCCTAGATCTACCCAAATACAAGTAAAGTGCATTTTGTCAAAGGATTAGCCAATTACATAAAAGCATGACATATGTTCTTAACATGTGTGAACCACATATGTCCTAACAAAAAACAATGGATCTCATTGTAACTTATAGATCTCACTCCTGATATATCAAAGCAACCTACATCTCATGATCAGATCCATTATTCTCTCAGGATTTAGAATTGATGTAAATAGAAGTCATGAGATTTATTATTCATTTGATAGTCGTTAGGAGAATAATAAATCTCACAGTGGTCTAGTTCAATATGTCTTAACTCTTAAAACATATCAACATGTCAACTATAAGTCTCCACTTCCATGATCAAGACAAATCATCTTAGTTGATATGTTATAGTCTTCACAGATGAAATGCCCAATTTCATCACCAACTACGAACTAAAATTCTGAGTTTACAAATAACTTGTGATTTACATCTTCTGTGACTTTTCACATAAATCACATACTATGCATCTCATGGACTAAGATAATGTCCCACTAATTCATTTATAGGTAGTCTCATATAATTAAATATTCTAATTATTTATAACATGCCAATAAATTGGATTTTAGGGCATAAACCCCAACAAGATCAACCATTATCATCCACATAAGAATTTCCAAAGAAACCCAACTAAGTTCTATGTCTATAACTTTAAAGAAATGGTAAAATGCAGATACAATCTTTAACACAAATTGAAGCAATAAATGTACAAACAAAAATAAAAACAAAAAGCCATACCTGGAACTTTGCAAGCCAAGCTGGACAAAACAGAGTGGTCGAATTCAAAGCTCAAAGGATTGTTGATCGGAAAGGTTGATCAAGGTCTAGAGGGAGATAAAATCTTTATACCGAGAGGGAGAGAGAGAGAGCTCGAACCTAGATTAGAGAGATCTCAGTAAGGGTTTTTGATGAGGAGCAAGTCGCCTCCTGTGGTGGTGGTGCCAGTTTGAGGTGATGAGATCAGGTAGCTCAAGCAATGGGTTTCTGTCAAGAGAGTTCGGATGAGGGATGAGATAGCAAAAAGAGGGGAGGTACTAGATTAGGGGCATGAACCGTTAGGGTTAGAAATGATAAGAGAAATGGGTTGGGCTAGACTTGACCCATTTGTTTTTGGAACTAACTAGGCTCTATTTTTGGGTGGTGGTGGTGGCTGTGGTTAGGGGTTGGGTGGTGGTGGTGGTGGTGGTTGTGGCTGTGGTTGTGGGTGGTGGTGGCTATGGCTATGGGTTTGTGGGTGGTGGTAGAGATGAGACAATGAAGAGATTTTCGAAGTGTCTGAGAAAGAGAGTGTGTGTGTGGGGGGGGGGGGGGGGAGGGGAGGGGCGGGGGAGACTAATGAAATGGCTAAAAAAGAAAGGTGCTAAAAATGAAAAGGGAAAAAAAAAACAAAGGAAAAATTTAGGACTAGGTGGGGGATTTAAGGGTCTATTGCGGCGGGTCATTGACACGCCGCTATATCCAAGCTCAACGCCGTTAAAACAGGACTATTGTAGCGGGTCATTGGCCTGCAGCTGTAGTACGCCGCAAAATAATAGAAATGTTGTGGTGGGCCCATAGAACGCCGCAATAGATCTTATGTACAGCGGCGGGCCAAAAACGCGCCGCAATAGGCAACATATAGCGGCTGTTTTTGCACCCACCGCAATAGGTCTTTTTTTTTGTAGTGAAAGAATAAGATTTTTGTTAAAAAGTATCAAATATGTTTTGTGTAAAGTTAAAAATTAAAAAAAAATTAAAAAAAAATGATTTTATCAAGAAAAATCAAATCTATTTTTTATGTAAAAGAAATATATATATATATATATATATAAATATAAATAAATAAAATAAGACTTTTGGAAAGAGGATCCACATTCATGAGATAAATTTATTATACATGCATTATAAATTTAAAAAAGACAAGACTTCAACCTAACTTTCAATTCCTTCTTTTAAATTTCAAACTATGCAATTTTGTAACAAAGAAAAGTTTTTCTAAAAAAATAAAATCTATATTTAATGAAAATACAAATCATTTTTTGTGTTAAAAAAATTCAGATCTGTACTTATACAGATCAGTTTTTGAGTCTTTAAAAGAATCAAATTTGAAAAATACAGATCAATTTTTGTGTTTGAAGAAAATCAAATCTGAAAAATACAGTTCAGTTTTTGTCTTTAAAGAAAATCATATCTGAAAATACAGATCAGTTTTTTAGTTTTCATAAAAGAATTTTGTTGGCCATTGCAAATTTTGAAACTTGAGAAAAAGAGTTACAATAAACAATCACCTAAGAACATGTTAAAGAGAATTCTAGCAATGTATTTAAGCATGGTAACCATATCAAGAATAGTACATAATAAAAATATGCTAAACATATTCACGCATCAAACAATAACCAAAATTAATGAAAGAAGAAAAATAGAATACCTCTTGCATGAGCATGCTCTTCTAATGAAAGAATATTTTAGCATTCAAAGAAATTTGTTCACCTCTTTGAAGCCTCAAATACTTTACTTACAAAAAAAAAAGTTCCTAAAGCAAAAGCCTCCAGAACATCTTTAACATAAGGGGAATTGAAAAGTCAGAAGAGCCAGAAGGACGGGGGTCAAAAAGTGTAAAAAGTGTGTTGAATTTTGAGAGGCATCCTCTATTTATAGAGGTTGGAATGCTTCGAAAAATTAGTAGAATGATCAGATACGAACTGGGACGCATCCTTATCTCCAAAAAATTGAAAAGGGTAAGGCTTATCTCAATCCAGGAGTCCTCGGGCCGGGCCTTGAGTTTGTGCCAATTGGCACATGAGCAGTGCTGATCGGCACTCCAAGAGTGCCAAATGGCCATCTTGGGTACCGGACCCGCCTTTGAATTTTGGTCACCTTGGACTCCTTTTTTGAGGATTTTTTAGCCAGGAATTGCGCTTAGACGCATTTTTAATCCGTATTCTAAAAATTAAACCCCTTTTCTGGATATTCAGGTCTTTAAAGTGATAATTATCTTGTAGATAAATACTCCAAAAAAGTCTTAATTGTCCACAATTTCGTTGTTATCTGATTTTCCACTTTATTCTCATGCAAGCAAGTCTATTTTTGACACTGACCAACAACCAATCACAAAATTATTTAATTAATTTTAATTGCTCAACCAATCAGAATTAATTTAAATTAACCATGCGTGGTTGGTTCCACCTAAACAAAATGCATGTAGACCATGCAAACTTGATCATGTAATATCTTTCAATCCGACAGCCCGATTTGGAAATCAGACATACCGTCATGACCGTTAGAACCTCAAGATCATTTTTATAATATGCAATGAATGAATTAATGCATGTAATGCAATTCTAAATTTTGGGTATATGAATGGTCACTCTAGTCATCTTTCTAGATTAAATTATGGGTGCAAAATCGAGTGTCTATAGTCGTCCAAAAGCATCATCAAAGAAAATGTTAAATTCTACTCCTTTACTAATGTCTGTAGACAAAATTCTAATGTAGATAAAAAAAACAATCCCACTTTGAAATGGCCTAAACCATTGAGTTCATCCTTAAAACGAAGAGATCCAAAGAAGTATTGTCGTTTTCACAAGGATCATGGTCATTACACAGACAAGTGTTGCGATTTAAAGGAACAGATTAAGGAGTTAATTCAAAGAGGGAAACTTTAAAAGTTTGTTAAGAAAGACTATCAATCCCACCCTAGGACGAAAGAAAAGTCTAACGATGACCACAAAGAAGATGAGCGGGACTGTTCTAAGCAGGCCGTAGGAGAAATAAGGGTGATCACTGGAAGGCCAATCGCAAGAGATTATATAGGTCCTTGAGAAAGGCAGTTCAGAGACAAGTCAATAACGTTCATGTAAAGCATCAAGTAGCAAAGCATCGACACTCAGGAGATGAATACATCATTTTCTCTGAACGAGATCTAAGGGGAGTCAGGCAATTGCATGACAACCCACTCATTATCATGCTAACGATCAAAGGGTACAACACAAGAAAGGTCTTGATAGACAATGGAAGCCCAGTGGATGTGATGTACATGACAGCATATCAACAGATGAAGTTGGATCCAAAATGACTCCGACCTTTTGGATTTCCCCTAGTCAATTTTAGTGGGGATCGTGTATTCCCAAAGGGCATCATTTCCCTCTCGATCATGGCAGGGAGTTATCCAACACAGGTAACAAAGGAGGTAGACTTTCTAATCGTTGATTGCCCTTCATCTTAAAATGTGATTCTAGGACGACCAACTCTTAATAGTCTCAAGGTTGTAACTTCTACATAATGCCTAAAGGTGAAATTTCTAACCCCTCAAGGGATTGGAGAAATCGGTGGAGATCAGCTCTTAGCCAAGGAATGTTACCAAGCAGTATTAGCATCCAAAGAAAACCACACCTGGATGGCGGAGGAAGAACCAAAAAAGCCTATTGAAGAGGTAGAGAATGTAGAGTTGGTAGAGGGTGATCCTTCGAAAACTACCAAGGTAAGAAAGGAGCTTCAGTCATCCTTGAAAAAGGAAATGGAGAATTTCTAGAAAAGGAACCTGGATGTCTTTGCATGGAGCCACGAAGATATGCCAGGAATGGATGGTGATGTGATAGAGTATCGTCTCAATGTTGATCTGACGAAGAAGCCCGTCTAGCAAAGGCGACGGGTATTTGCCCCAACGTAAATGATGTAGTCACAAAAGAGGTAGAGAAGCTCCTGACTGCAGGCTTGATTCAAGAGGTTTACTACCCCAAATTGCTTGCCAATGTCATCATGGTGAAGAAGTCCAACGGAAAATGAAGAATGTGTGTGGATTTCACAGATTTAAATAACGCATGCCCGAAAGACAGTTTTCATCTTCCCAGAATTGACCAGCTCGTTGATTCAACAGCTAGATATGAACTACTAACCTTTATGGATGCTTTTTCAGGTTATAACTAGATTTTCATGAATAAGGAAGATCAGGATAAAACTGAATTTGTAACTAGCCAGGGTTTGTATTGTTATAAAGTAATGTCGTTTGACCTAAAGAACACAAGAACCACGTACCAGAGACTAGTGAACCAGATGTTTAGCAAGCAAATAGGTAGGAATATGGAAGTCTATGTGGATAACATGCTCGTAAAGAGTAAGGAGGCAAGGTCTCACCTCAACGATCTTCAAGAGACTTTCGATACCTTGAGGAAATATCGAATGAAGCTCAATCTTGCTAAATATATGTTTGGAGTTTCATTGGGGAAGTTTCTTGGTTTCATGGTCTCTCAACAAGGGATCGAAGTTAATCTAGAGAAGGTAAAAGCTATACATGATATAGCTTCGCCGATGACAGTGAAGGAGATGCAAAGACTAACTAGACAGATCACAGCTCTGAATAGTTTCGTCTCCAAGGCTACTAATAAGTGCCTCCCTTTTTTCAAAACTCTTAAGCAAGTCTTCCAATGGACAGTTGAGTGTGAAGCAGCCTTTTAGAGCCTCAAGGTGTATTTGGCTAAACCACCACTCTTAAGTCTGTCTATAGAAGGGGAAGATCTGTTTCTATACTTGGTTGTATCGTAGACAGCTGTTAGCTCAGCCTTGATTCGTGAAGAGTTCAGGGTTCAGCGACTTGTTTACTACACTAGTCAAGCTTTTCAGGCTACTAAAATAAAATATCTGCAAATAGAGAAGATGGCCTTGCCCTTGATCGTTGCTTCGAGAAAGCTTCGTCCGTACTTTCAGGCTTAGACCATCATGGTAATGATGGACCAGCCCATCCGGAAGGCCATGAGTAAACCAGATGCAACAGGATGTATGTTCCAATAGGTGATTGAACTAAACCAGTTTGATATCGAATACAGGCCAAGGATAGCAATCAAAGCCCAAGCACTAGCAAACTTTATCGCTGAGTTTACTCTTCCAAACCCTGATCCAAAAGCATAATATTGGACAATGTACAGAGATGGCTCGTTTGTTATAGGGCTCGAAGGTGTTGGTGTAATTGTATCCTCACCTGAGAAGGGTGTCCTTAAATATGGAGTTAAACTCCAATTTCCAACAAAAAACAATGAAGCAGAGTATGAAAAAATCCTCACCAGCTTAAGGATAGCAAAAGCTCTAGGAGTCAAGAATATAAGGTTGAGAACTAATTCCAATCTGGTTGTTGGGCAAATAACCAGCGAATTTCAAGTGAATGAGGAAAGAATGGAGAGGTATCTGAAGCTAACAAACAAATTGGTTGATTATTTTGATGATGATAGATTCGAAAAAATCCTACAGGAGAACAATTCAGATGCTGACGAGGTGGCCAAGTTGGCATTGTCTGATGACGCTGCAAAGAAACCTTGGTTATATATAGAGGTACAAATGGTCCCAAGCATAGAAGGATTACAAGCCTTCCCAATTTAGCAGTCGCGTACCTGGATGGATCCGATCCTTTCTTATATCAAAGATGGCCAGCTTCCATTAAACCCATCTAAAGCAAAGAAGATTAAAGTCAGATCCACAAGATTCACTGTCGTGAATGATGAACACTATAAGAAGGTATTTTCATTGCCCACTTGAAGTTTGTAAAGTTGTGATTTACAACTATATTTTATGTTGGCTTTATTCCATGACAAAAAGTGTTGTAATTGCTTTAATTTATTTCCTTGTATTTTGTGGGATTTTATTGTATTGGGTTTAGTATCAAGTTGGTGAAAACTCAAGCTTAAATGAGGAATCAGTGGATCTCGCAAGTGTCTCGCTAGAAGCTAACCCGTGAAAGAGCCATGTGAGAAGTACATGACTGGAAGCTGAAGAGTCGTACCAGGCTGTCGTTTTCGCGAGTGTCTCGCGGGTAAGGCCTTCCCGTGAGATAGTCACGAAACATTCTGCCTGGAGGATTTTTGAGTGTGACTTTCTTATCCTTCACCCATACTATATATACCCTCATTACCCACAAATGTATGAGAAGTCATTTAGAGGGAAAAACCCTAGATAGGTTTTCTACAACACACATACCCATCTTTTTGAGAGAGAGCTACTCAACCTTAGTGAGAAATCATTGTAGCTTCTTCTCCATCCCTCTCCCATTGTCATACCTTGAGAGGAGATTTGTACCCAAACATAACCCACACCTATTCAGAGGGTAGAGAGTGTTTTAGAGCTTGGGAAGCTTTGGGGATTTGCCAAAAGAAGCCAGTGAGGCTTGGTGGATGCAATCGGGCATATTGTGGGATCTGGAAAGTTAGACAAGACACGGTTCCGAGAAGCCTTGTTGGAGTAGGAGCTTGGAGGGCTTAGGTACATCGAGTAGATTAGGCTTGGAGGGTCTCTTGCTAACTCATGTATCCCAACTGATTGTCTAGTGGATCGATTACCGCTTGGAGGGTGGCGGAGAGGTTTTTCGCCGAGTTCTTCGGTTTCCTCTTCGATAACACATCGGCGTGTTATCTTGTGTTTTCATTCTCTCTTCCCTTACTCTTGTGCTTTACTTTTATTGTTGGTTGATCATATTTATACACTAGAGTAGTTTCAGTTGTTTGCGCTTCATTTACTCTTGTTTCCGCACTTAGATAAGTTAGAGTAAAATCAACCGAGCCGTAACTTTAATTTGGGGGTCTAAACAGCTCTTGTGTTTTCAACACATTTCTGAGCTTTCAATTGGTATCAGAGTGGGTACACTTGTTTTGGTTTCATTACCTAAATGTGATCCTTGACCCCTTATGTGTTTTGCCATGGATAATGCTTTGTATGCTTCTATGGATGTTGATTGTAACATGCCATGTGTTTGTGAAAATGCCTCTATAAGTGTTAATCCTCATAATTGAGATGACATGTTGTGTGAATCTATGGGTGTTGTTGACAAACTCTTGAAGAAAAATGCTAAGAAGTTTCAAAATTATTTGAGCAAGTTATTTTGTGAAAATGATGATTTGATTGCTAAGCTCAATGAATCCAACAAATTGGTTGAGAAATATAAAGAAATTGCTGAAATTTCTCTTGAAAAGCTGAAAGAGTTTGAATGTTTGAATATGGACTTGGATGCTAAACTTGTTTTGTCTAACAAACTTGTTGATGATCTTAAATGTGAAAATGAATCTCTTAAGATGCATGCCAAGTGTTTGATTGCTAAACCTGTTGTTAAAAAGGAAGATAATATATATTGCAATCATGTTGTGGTACCCAATTTTGTCCCTATTATGAGTTCTACCTCTAAAGACAAATCGGTGTACATTCCTCCACACAAAAGAAACCAAAAAATGGAGAGAAAGGTTCTTAAGCCTAAGCCTCTATTTAGGTCCCATCCTAAGGATTTGAGTGGATCTAAGTTTGTTCCTAATTGCCACCATTGTGGTGTGATCGGTCACATAAGACCTCAATGCCCCAAGTTAAAGAAAGAACAAACTCATGTTGCTAGATCCCTTCCCAAAAGGCCTAGTGCACCTAAACACATTGTTTGTCACCATTGTGGTGCCTTTGGTCATCTTAGACCTCATTGCTCTAAGTTTCAAGCTTTTAAAAGAATCAAAAGAAAAGAGAAACTTGAGCTTCTTGGAAGTTCTGCTAAAAATGATAAACCAGATTTGAATAAAAATAGCATGTTGTTAAAGAAAGTGTTTAATGCTCTTAACTCCTTGACTATGTGCATCTCCAGTTCTCATTCTTCCAACCTTTGTCTCACTTCTCATGAGACACTCATTCCAAACAATCATTCTGTTTGGATGAGGAAGGGTTCCTATGGTTGAGCTTTTGCTCTTTTGGTCCTTGATCTAATTCTTTCGATCTTTGTAGGACCCTTCATGCATTAGATGCCATATCTTCATGCATTTGTGCATCTTGCATTTATTTGTATACATTGCTTTTGTTTTTATCTTACTTTTATGTCTTTGTTTTGTGTGTATAAAAATCCAAAACCACATAAAAAGTGAAAAATTCAAAAAGTTTGATTGTATATGTTTGAGCACATATCTCATGTGAGTTTGGCCTAGTACATTCGTACTAATGGCGTAGTGCATTTACGAGCTTAGCTTGTTTTGTATGCACTTTTATCTGTGTGAAAGAAATCTTGAAAACTATGTGTGATTGTTGTAAATAGATCTTTAAGCTTGTCATAAATGATTGGTCAATAGTCTTGATGGCCTTGAAACTTGCATAGACTTGTGCCTATATCTCTTCTCACTTTATTTTTCGTTTTTGCAAAAGAGCTCACCAAATGTAAATCTCAAAGTGAAAAAGAGATCTTGAGCTGCAAAACCTATTGCACATACTAGTATTTGACTAGGATAAAGGGAAAGTGACTTTTGTTTTGAAATGTATGGTGCTTAAAAAGCCAAAGGCTAATTCTCAATGTTGAAATATCAAAAATTTCAAGCACCGATCTCAAAAAGAGATGTATTATCTGAACGGTTTTAGACTAACCAAATTAACCTAGTTAATTAGCCAAGTGATTAACTTAGTTAATTTATGCAATTCTAGGTTATCACAAGCATACAATCATATCAAGAATATAAAGCAACGGAATAATAAAGAACACAATGATATGATCACCCAAGAAACCACACGGTAAAAACCTGGGGAGGATTTGACCCACCGATCCTCAAGGCAAACCAGAATCCACTATGAAAGAATCGAAGTTCATACAAAAGGACTTACAAGCTCCCCGCTCGACTTCCTAATGCTACCTACCAGTAGAACTTACTGACACGACCACGTGCAAGCTCCGAATCCACGGACTCCTTCTTTCTTGAATTCTTCAATCAGCTACAAGCACCCACGCTTGTTATTCTTTAAGCTCCAATGGCAGCAACCGAATTGATCATCAAGATGTTGAAGTAATCTCTACCTTGAAAACCCTAAGCTTTGTGTAAAGGAAAGCTCCTCTAGAACTCACAAGAGATTTACACAAAACAGCAATGTATGAGCAACAAAACAACTGGAGCAACTCTAAAAACATGGCTAGGGTTTTGCCTTATATACCAAGGGCAAAAACATAAAACCCTAAATATTTAATGAGTTAGGGCTGAGTTGGAAATTCTGTAAAAAATGCATCTGACCCGAGATTCGATCGATCGAGGCAGGCCGAAATGCACCAATGCATTTTGCAGCCACTGGATTCCAACTTTACAATAATTAATCAACTTTGAGCAAGCCTAAACAAGACTAAACATATTGTTTTGATCATGGTTTGCCAATATTACAAATTAGAGTTCTATATACATAAATTCCTAAACCTTTAGAACCTAACAAACTCCCCATTTGGCAATCCGTGACAAAACACAAATTAAAAGCTCAAAGTTTACAAGTAAAAAGCCCTTTACAAAAGTAATGCTCATAAACTCAAATTCAATCCTAACTACTATCCATCAGTTGCAAGTGTAGACAGCAGCTCAATTGAATCAACCTATATATTCCTGAAATACTCAACAAACGCATAAACGCATGTGTGACAGAAAAGAGTAAAACAACAGGTATAACATTCTTGTAAGATTCACACAACACAAAATAAAGACATATATCAATGAACAACTCATAAATATAAATCAATAAGCAGTGAATCACAAAGCAACAAGAATCAAGTAAATATCATGTATATCAAAACAATGTTACTCCCCCTAACATGAATATCCCCAAAAATGATATACAAAGTGAAGCACCTAGATACAATCTATAAACTCCACTAACTCCTAAAAAAAAAAAAGTATACTCCCCCTAACTACAAAAACTCCTCTACAAAGTCAAAACTCTACTCCCCCTTTTTGTAACGGAATGCCAAAGTGCAATCATAAGCCATCATCAAAAGGAGGTGGTGAGGGCGAACGCAGATGCGCCAAATCAACACGCAAAGCACGGATCTCGTCAAACAAGTCCACCAAAAGCTGACCATGAGCCGCCTGAACGGTCATGACAGTCTCCAAGGTACGACGTACATCAAAGTCGTCCGAAGGAGGTGGAGGAGCAACAGCATCAGGATCAGGAACAGTCTCACCAGCAGGACTTGTAAAAGAAGAGGGAGGAGGTGCGCTACTAAAAGGTGCAGACCTAGGGTGTTTAGAGCCAGCTCTAAGGTGAGCAACCCTCTGTCTAAGGAAAGATGCACCTATGGGAGCAATCACATGAATAGGCTCAGAGGAAGGGAAACCACTAAGATCAAGATAAAGCAAAATCCTATGAATGAAAATAGGATGAACAAGGGCATGAGAAGTAGATGAACTCCTATAAACTTCATTCAAAGAACGAAGAAACAAATGGGGAAAACTGATAGGAGCATCAGTGACAAGAGCGTACAAAAATACACACCGCTCGAGAGGAATGGTGTGAAGATGAGAAATGGGCCAGAAAGAGTGACACGCTATCCTAAAGAAGAGATAGTGTAACTCGGAAAGCTCAGTAGTGGTGATCCTAGGATCAGAACCCCACTGGATAGATGACCCAGTGATGTAAGACATAACATCACTTAAAACAGGAGACTCATCATATGCGTAGACAGGATGCTGTACCAAAGGTACCCTTATAGCATCAGCCACTACCTTAGGAGTAATGGTGTACTCTACGCCTCGTAACCAACTCTTAACCAAAGTGTTGGAATCATAGATGCAGATAGAGATGTTCGAAAAGAACTCTCTAATCAAGGTAGCAGGTGGAGGAGGATCAGAAATATCCACCAAGGGTAACCAGCCCCTACGCTCAAAGTTTGCCCTAATGGCAGGATCAAGCTCATCTAAGATGACAGATCGCTCAGACCATATCTTCCTCTTAAGGTTCAGTGTATCAAAAATCTCTTGGTTTTTCTCACTAGGAAACCTCTCTCGGTCAAAGGGAGGAGGGGAAGGAGTAGATGAGGAAACAGTCCTACGAGCCCTAGTCTTCCTAGGCATAGTGCTAAGGAAAGGACAAAGACACAAGAGAAAACCAAAAGAACAAAATAAAAAACAAAACCAAGGGCAGCCTACAAGTTAGCACAAAAAACATATATAGAACAAAAATCTATATGATGCATGAACAATAACAATGTTGTGATGCAGGAACTAATGCAGTAAACAAAGTTCAATTTTAAATTCAATTGCACAAAATTGGCTCGAGCATGGAGTTTCTAACAAAAACCCCAAAAATTTGAAAACCACTTGAAAAATTTTGAAGCACATTGATGAATTAAGCATTACAAAACACAACACATAGATTATAATGCCTAATTGCATCCAATCAACAAGCCAATTTCATCAATTTCAACCTAATTGAACAAAATCCCCAATTTGGAATAATTATAAACCCTAGAAATTTCAATTTTTCATAAAACCCAAAATTGATCAAATTAAACTATCAAGATCATGTTTATAGCATGTCCCCACAAAAACCCATTGATCAATAGCACGAAATTGGGCTTGAAACAACAACAATCCCAAAAAGAAAAAGGTCCGAAAATTTTGAGAAAAAATGCATGAAAAATGCATGATAAATGCAAATAAACTCAAAAAGAAAGGGCAAAAGAGACTTACCGGCTTGAGGACAGAGAAACTTTGCAAAAAATTTGGAGGAAAACGACAAAAAGTCGCTGTAGAACGTTGCCTAGTCGGAGAGAGAAGAGAAAGGTTGAAAAACTTTTTGAAAAAGTATGTTGAATCAGTCAAAGAACACTGTTTTAAAAACCTGATTCACGACTTTCGATTGATCGAAAATTACTTTCGATCGATCAAAAACAGAATGGATCGATCGAAACAGGCAGCGGCTCACAGTATTTTGAGAAAAATTACAATTTTGAAAAACTCAAACCGAATTTTGAAAAATAACTCCTCAAAGCATTGAAATCAATGAAACAAAATGCATGAGTATGAGATGAAATGGAATGCTTTTTTAAAAACCCAAATTTTAATCTCAATTTCCCAAAAGAAATTTTCAGCCAATTCTCCCTTTTAATTCTTAAGCAAAAAAAATGTTTTGCATAATACTCAAGGTATTTTCAAACTTGGTTGGTCAAACCAAAAACACACACAATAACATGTACAGTGTTCAGCAAAGAGTAACTTGTGTAGTGTGTGCAACTAGCAAAAGCTTGAGATACGTGTGAGGTGATATGTGAATAGAAATTAATCACAAAGTCTACAAAATTCATCACACAGAATTTAAAAGAGACTATCACCTAAAGAGTTACATCATATAACTCCCACATCTCCTAGAACATAAGCTTGCAATCATGTAAGTTTCTTGAAAGATCTCGACAGCAACTCATTGCCTCATCCATGGAATGTGGAGCACCTCAAGAAGTACTATCAGTAGAAAGTACTGACAGCAATAAACTCCGTCCATAGGAGTACCTCGTCTAACGAAACATCAGATAAGTGAGATTTCTTTTGTTGCAATTGCTTTTCTTTTAGCATTTTCTTTTAGCATTTCAATTTAGTCAAGTTATTTCCCTTGTAATCCCCTCATAAATAAGGCTGAATGAAATAATAAGGCCCCCCCAAGCCTTTTTTTTTTTTTTTCCAAAGGCTTGATCTTTGATTCAATCGTCCATCACAGCACAAACTCCAGAAGTAAAGTTGTAGACATGATCATAAATTTTCTAAGGAAAAACTACCCATGGTAAAAACTCCAACGATGAGTTTAAATCATATGAAAATACTATTAATGGTAAAAACTCGAATGACGAGTTTTAATCATGAATTTCCTAGGGAGACATTGTTAAGGGTAAAAACTCCAATGACGAGTTTAAATCATAAAGAAGAGATATTAATGGTAAAAACTCCAATGACAAATTTAAATCATGAAACCCTAGAGAGGAATTGTTAATGGTAAAACCTCCAATGACGAGTTTAAATCATAAAGGACTATTACTAATGGTAAAAACTCTAATCATGAGTTTAGATCATAAAGGACTATTATTAATGATAAAAGCTCCGATAACAAATTTAAGTCATAGAAAAGTCCCTAAAGAAAAATTCGTCAAGATATTTAACTGACAATTCGCCAAAAAATTTTATTTACGAACTTCTTCAGTTCAAATTGTGGAAAAGGTCCTTCCAAGAAAAGGTCCTAGCAATTAAAACTGGGACATAACAGAAGATATTGACAAGTGCTAAAGCTGCATTTGAAATAAGGATCAATAAAAGCTAAAGCAGGATTCAAAATTATCATTGTTTTTAAAGCAAAAATATAAAAGCCTCAAAACATGGAGGCAACCAATGTTCTCAAAAAAGAAAAAGAAGGACTGAAAGTCTTCTAACGTGCAGCAACGACCTTGTCTTCATGGCCCTAGTCTGTTTGTCCAGCATCTGTAGCATTGTCCCCTCTAGCAACACCAGTAGCAGTGACTTCTTTTTGCTCTTTGGCTTCGTCGACAAGAATCTCAGTATCGATGGTCTCAAAGTCGAGGTTGGAAAAGTCCACTACTTGGTTATGATGCTTCATCATCCATCTATGAAGAATCTCAAACCATTTTAATACTGGATAAATTAAAGGTCAAAAAAGCATTCAGACTTTAAAAACTGGGCAATCACTTTTTCACGCTTCTCATCAGTCTTTAGAAGAGCAACCTGGATCTCTTCATCCTTCTATGTGACGAGTAGTTTTTCAACTTTCAATGCCTCATTGAGCTCCTTGACTTTCTCCTTGGCTTTTGTAGCTTGATCCATAGCCTCGATCAAGTCCTTTCTCAGCCTCAAGCTTTCAGCCTTGACAAATTCAAACTTAGAGTTGGCCACCACCACCGTCTCCTCGTTGCTCAAGTAATTACTCGTCAAACGCAGTGATTCTCCAAGAACCTAAAAGAAAAGTACAGAATCAAATCTACGGTTGAGGTAAAAAATTCAATGACAATATAACGATTGAGTAAAATACCTGCACCAGTTTATGTATATGACGACTGACTAGTTCATAAGATGCGATGGAAGCCAGACCCTTAAGCTCCTTATCTGTAATTACGTTATGGGCTCGCCCAAAGGCTATAGCTGGATCCTCCCAAACAGTCTTTCCAATTTTACTCTTGCCCTTGGAACAAGTAGTTGGAGGTGTGACAATCATCATCTCAAGAGAAGGGGTTGGAGAAGAAGGAACTATGTGGACAGAAGAAGAGATGATCGTCTCACTTTTCTCTTTGTTCAATTTGTATTTCTTCGTATCAATGGCCAGTTAAGACAAAGGTTCATTCTTCATTCCCTTCACACGAGCATATTTATCCATACTATATCTGGTGTCCATCCCTACAAAAACAAGATTAAAGAAAGCAGTAAGTCTTGAGACGAGTAAAAAAAAAAAAAAAAAAAGGAAATGAGGCAATACACATACTTTTCTCTTCCCGGGGGATTTTCCTTAGCACGTATTATGTGGGTTCAGGTCCAAGGCAATGATTGTACAAGTGATGAGTATCCACCAAGTCCTCAAAATCATCAATCTCAAGAGCAAATTCTAAGGCAACCTGAACTCGACCTTGGTAACAACTGTCAAAATCAGGACACTCAAAGACTGTAAACCAAATAGCAAAAGAATGATCACATGGATGAAATAAAAGTCGTCAGTCAAAAGGAAAAGGGGTTGAAAGAATGCACCAAGAGATGGGATTTCCCATTTCTGTAGTAACCGCAGAACTTCGCCCCAAAGGTTGTCAAACATTGTTTCCCATCTAGATCCAGAAACAAAGAAGTATCATGATTTCCAATCACGAAAAAAAGAAAGAAGTCTAGAGATAATCCTAGATTTTCTACTCCAGGGCAAAAGCTCGTAATACCAGTAATGGGTAGGGGGTTTTAGACGGTATAAATGCAGAAATTCATTTAGGGATATCATGTTCCCTTCATAGACAGGCATCCAAGTTGACGTACAACTTATGATCGTCCTCTAACCATTTTGAACAAGCTGTCCAGGAGCGATATTAAAGGAAGAGAGAAGCAACATTATGAATGGATGGACTAGAAAGCGAATGCCACACGAAAAGGCAGCTTTGTAGAAGCACACCTCACCGTGGGCAAAAGCACAAGCCTTCTCATTTGGATGAGGTAAAATGGTGACACGTGGGAATTGAAACCTTTTTCTTATGGATTTTAGTAGTTTCGTTTTCAAGGAACAAGACTCAAAAAGGGCGTGAAAAGGGGTTAAAGAGGAAGATGAAGAAGGATTTAAGGGTTTTAAAAGCTTCGACACAGCAGTATCAACATCCTTTTCCTTAGACCAGTTGTTTGAAGACAGACTTGTTTCAAAATCGCTAGACCTAACTTCAGAATCCCTCTCCTTTACGATGGCCATCTCTAAGTGATATTGAATTAGAGAACGTCAGATTAAGGGATAAAGGGTGACTAAAACGGGCCTAAAAGCAGCACAATATTGAGGTAAAAATAAACCTACTTGGGGGAATTTTCCACCAGAATATTCGAGAAAAACTCCTAGCCTAGTGAAGAAGGAAACAGAAAGGGTGTGTTGCCTAAGAAAAACCAAATCAACCATTAATGGAGATTCAGAGTGAAGAAATCTTACCAGGATGAGTTTGTTGGGAGTTTATGAAAGCTTCAAACTTCAAACACAAAGGCAGTGAAGAAGAAAGGAAGAGGAACAGATTCTTTAAAAGGAAAAGCAAAAATTAAGACGTGGGAAATTCAAGGCAGAATTCACACACACAATGAATGAAAGAGGAACACGTGTCCATCATCTGATAGGGAAGTCACGTCGCATTTATTGTGATTGAATGAGAATCTCGAGAAATGAAGAAAGAGTTGAACCACCAAAACCGTTTGTATTCCTATGCTCATCCAAAACAAGGACAACAAAGGAATAAATGGGGCAACTGAAGAGTAGTGATAAATGGTCATCTATATAATGATCGCCCACACGAGGGGGCATCATTAACATGGACGATCATAAGCACATTAACCTCAAACATAAACTCTGCATTTAATGGAGGAAGAAGAACGGATATGGAGCCGTTACGGTCGTCCTCTTCTAGCCTTTGCATGACCGTTAAAAACATTAAGTGATAGGATTAAATGAACATAACTAAGCCATTTAATCCTCCAGCTTAGGTGTAACACAAGAGAAAGCCAACTAACTACGCATTTACTTACAAATAGGCTATATAAACGAGAAGGAACAAGTAAGTACACATGATTCTATAATACGCACAAATTACTCTATAGATTGTTGATTCCTAAAGATTTTTAAGCTAACTTAAGTATTGGAAGGTCCTTGGCGGGCCCCAAACCGATGTCTTTCATTACTTGGTGTTTTCCCTTAAACAGGAACATCCATCATCTAATGATGCTGACGGGAAACATATTGGCAAGGCAATTTCCTGTTTTATCAATTCTTACAACTCTGCAAATTATAATTTTTATTCTACACACATGAAAGCAAGTTAATATACCATAGAAAGCCAGAAGTCTTGAAATTGTCTAATTTTTCTTATATGAAGAACCTAAGTTTGAATTTTCTATACGTGAAAGTTAAAACTCATTAAGATTTAGGTAATTTCAAGTAGGTCCTCTGTATTCTTAATTTAGTGTACAAAGACCTTTGATCTGTTGCCAAAATTCTTCTTCTATCTCACATTCGTCAATTATGAGTAACAAAAATTTGTCATGAGCACCAAGAGCCTTGTAGCCATGGTTGTCAGGATCAAGTTGTGATGGGTTTTTGTTGACACCTCATTTTGTAACCCGCATTTAACCTCACCTAGAGGGTAAAAGGGTAATTTTTCCTTGAAAATATGCATCTTTATTATGGTCATTAGATCCTTAATCTCATTTCACCAAAATGATCTTGATGTTGAAACGATCAAATCGACTGGTCATAAACCCTAATCTGACCACTAGATTGAAAGTTATCATCAAATCAAGTTTTAATGGCTGAGATGCACTATCACAAATTGAGTCCGACTATATGTGATTATGAACAATTGATTTCAATTGGTTATAAGTATAATCAATTTGAGATCGATGATGTGTCATAATTTCATTGGTTAGGACTACATTTTATGGTAGGGTTGCACACACCTAATTAACTAGATAGTTAAACATTAATCATTCAATAAGTAATTTGTGCAATTATCTTTTAATTAGGGTAAATTTGGAAATAATTAGGTCTGAAATGGGAGTGATTGGAGCCTATTAGTGTAAATTGGGAACTAATTTGGAACCTATTAATGCTAATTGTGTTGAAATTGTTTTCTAACAAATGACGTCTGCTCACCATTTCATTGATATCTCTCAGAATATTTTGAATCTGTGAATGAGATTAATTTTCCCAGAAACTAGACATCCGGAGCTTCAATTTGAGCACAAGAATGTAACAATTCCGATCCAAATTGAGTAAGATATGATTTTTTAAAGTTGGCTCTACAAGCTGTTATAGTAACTACAAGAAAACCGAACTTTGCTTGCCCCTCACTCTCACCAAACTCCACATTTAATGCACCAGATTTCCCTAAAATGAGGTCTAGGTTCATGATTCTTTGCCAACCCTCATTAAATGGCCTCCCATTCATATTTCCTCCACCACTACTATATAACCCCCCCCCCTCTCCTTCATTCCAAGACACACAAAAACCCCATCTTTTCTCCTCTCTTGAGTTCTAGGAAGTTGAGTAGTCTTATCATATCTTGGTCTTCTTGAGACTCAAGGTATTGAGTAAGACTCACTCTTCCTCTCTCCTATCTCTTCTTTTCCTCCACCCTTACGACCTCCCTCAAGAGTCTCCTCCTCCACCATATGGATCTTGCATGAAGGAATAATCCCTTTCCCTAATTGTTTTTTTTTATATTGTCATGATGAGAGTTTAAGATTAAAGCATGATAGTAATCATTTAAATTCCCTTGAATATGTTTAAGTGTTCTTAATTGTTCTTATATGTTCTTCACATGTTCTTGGTTGTTCATCACATGTTCATGCATAACACTAATTTTAATCTTAAATTCACATCAAAAATATAAAAAACATGTTTGTTTAATAATTCTTTCAAATCCTTGAATCTAGGATATCACCATCCACACACATTCACTAGAATATATTTTTCAATCCAAATGAAATGCTTAATAAATGGAATTAGGGTTTATCACATGCACACACAATGAATTCAACATGCAAATTGATGGATAACATATTGGATGATGTGATATGAATGTTGGCCACCATAGTCTAGAAGACCGGTTTCACCGGGCAACGTGGGTGCCTAACACCTTCCCACCTTGTAACATAGCCACCGAACTTAGATCAAAGGTTGATAGACCAATGTTTATCCTTGTAATTTTCAATTTTTAGATTATAACTAGGAAACAAAGTTATGTCCTTTATCTTAGATTGTATCTAGGATCAAAGCCATTTAATTTTCCTATGATCAATGTAAATTCAATTGAAAATTAATAAAATGAGGAATTTTTCAATTTTGGTTTTTTTATTTATCCCAATAATTAAATAAGTGGCGACTCCATTGTAAAACCCTTAATCTAAAGGAGAAAATATAACTAGTCGAACCTCCATTTTGAGAGGCAATAACACGACTCCACCCATTCACGTGGGTTTGGCCCCACATCTCCTATAAAACGGAGCGGGGGCGCGGTCTCTCACTGTTTTGAAGGGCTTCGCATTTCTCATTATCTTAAAACAATTGAAATATTTGCAAAATCTTTATAACTTTAGAATTGAGATGATTTTCTTTTTGTTAGCCAATGACAAAGTAACTTGGAATTTGGAGTTTGTCATATATTCATGTATTCCTAATTTGGTACTTAGTTAGTACTTATGAGTAATTTGTATCACATTTATTCTTTAACATATATTATCATTATGTTTTTCATTATGTTAGTACCGATGATTTTTCATTATGTTTTTTAAAAAATAATGATAGTAAAATTTTACGATTCTTGATCCAATCCTACAATCTGATTTGCAAAACCCTCTCACCGATTGACCCTATGTAGGATCTTGATCTTGACTACTGTGCTTGTAGCTCAACTAGCATTTCATAGTTTTTCCAATGAAGACATTCAGCATTCAAATCTCCTCACCTCCAACTATTGAATTATCAAAAATATTATCATGCACACTACATGTGGCCACTTGATTATTTAAAAATATTAAAAAAAATTATTTTAAATTTAATTTTATAAAAAATTAGAATTGAATTTTGAAAAAAAAAAAATAGACTAAATCTTGTTTGGTTAATAAGAAAATGAAGGAAATCTAAAGGAATAAAATTTTGAATCTTACTACCATTGCATATTAATAGCTAAAATATTAAAATTGAATCTTAAAAGAAGTATCACAAAAGTTTACCAATACGAACAAAGAAAAAAATTACAATTGAGCATAGAACGACACCAAAACATAGTTGCAGACCAATTGAAACTCCACCAACAAGGATCAATGGACCAAACAAGCATATCAAACTTTTGAGAAATCCTTTATAGTCTAAATTAAAAATAAATATTCACAATTATGGGAGAACCAGAAAACAAAGACTCAATTTATCTTCATAGTACTTACCTAGTCAAGAGCCTTATAACTTAATTGACACATCTTTATATACAAAGTACTTAGGTGCTAGAGGGGAAAATTCGAGTTGCGAAATTAGCAACATATCATAATTATTGTTAAAAAAAATTAATAATTCCAAAATCAACGTATATTTACATAAAAGAATCAAAGGCCATCAATCTCAAACCCCAATAAATAAATATATATATATATATATATATAACCGGAGTTTTTTTTTCAAATTAAGATTTTAAAATATATTAATTTTAAATTTTTTTATTAATTTTGTTATTTATGATATATATCCTAAGATTTATAACACTAAAATAAGAATATACGAGGTCTATTTGATTTGAACGAAACTTCAGAACGACTTTTTACATTTTGTCATGACCACAAATATAACTTACTACAAAGGGAATAAAATTGAGCTCAAGAACTTGATCTAATATTTTCTCCTGAGCTATCATTTTTTACGATGGGAGACCTAAGTTTGAACCCCCTACTAATTAACATTTAGTCAATTCTTTGGGACATTAATTTATCATGGTGATTACTTATTGTACCGTACGTGAGCAAATGGCGGAACGAAGAATAGACCAGGGATACATCACGGCCCCCATGGACTTTGATATTTTTAAGATTATATTAATAGCTAATATTTGAAATATTTGGTTCAAAATATTCATAAGTCATAACTCCCAACAAAAAAAAAAAAAAAAAACTTCTGGCTCCAAAAAAATGTAATATTTAAAGTGGCCAAGCACATAGCGCCTATATTTGTGGTCAATGGCCACCTTTCCAAAACAAAAAATTTGACTAACAAAGCAAAACAAATCAAAGAAATCCATTATTTAAAAAAATGGTTGATGTATTATAATCACACACACACACACACATATATATATACACACACACCTTCTGTAAGGGCGGCAAAAGAAAGGCTCAAGCCCACTAAGAATAGTGGTGCCTTATCCTACAAATCTTGCCCCAAACAATAAATTTTTAAGAGAATGTGTTTTTAACTCAAGTGCAATATAAAGATAGGTCCAACTCTAAGACTGTTGAATCCAAAGTAACAGATTAATGTATTCAGAACAATAGAGGAAGGTAATATCCTCCTCAGGCGGATCTGAGGATAAATCTCTTATTAATAAGTTAAGCTCAAGTTCCTTTACAAGGTAATCCTTAGTTCTCTCTCTTGTTTCTCTTTTCTTGGAAATGTTCATACCCCTTTCCTAGGGGGTTCCCTCTCTTCTATAGTCCCTTCCCTAACATCTCAGCCCTCCACCTGTACGCTTTAGGTGATCCTTTAGGATACTTGTCCCATCAAGACCCTTCTGGAGGTGGTAGAGAGAGTTGCTAGATGTGATGTTGCTGTTCAGGGGTTATTTCCTCATTAATACAGCTGATTAGATTGGTGCAAAGTATTAAATGCAAAGGTAGGAGGTGCCTTCTTCAGGAAACTTCCTCTCACCACCCTCGCAAATCCTGTTATCTCATGTTGCTATCATTTCCCTTATCCTTAGGCTTCAATGGGGTACCAGTCATCCTTCGACTCTCTTGCTTTCCTCGAGTAAATGCAGTCCTTGGAGTTTTCCAATCTTTCTTAGCTTGAATTAGATAATTTCATCCATGGATTGGGCTCCTTGGTCCTTGGTTCCCTCACAATAGCCCTCTAAAACCTTACTCTCGGGAGACATTCCAAGAGCGAGGTTTTAGTAGAAGGTGGGAGAGCTGTCACATGCTAAACACATTCCCACGTGGGGATGTCATTTCACCTATCTTGTGAACACTCTTGACGCTTTGGTATCCACTTCGCTGCAATTAGTGCCACAGGCGGCTGCTTGTCCCACCACGTTCTACGGTGTGATGATGATCAACAACCCAAATTTCTTGGGATTAATGAGCGGAAATTTACCACTCATTTCCCATCACTATATAAATGGGGAGTGGGAGTAATTTTTCCCATTTATACACTCTTTAAAACTTTCCTTCAAAGCAACAATCTGAGGAAACCTTCTTTCAGAGCTCGTAAATTCCTCTGGCCCTGCGCCCATTGTTATAAAAGGAACTCTTTTTTTCTTTCTTGCTTCTTGTTTTACCTAATAGGATTACATGGGCAGGTTTGCCAAGTTAGTTGATACTCCCAAGGGTATGGTTGCCTTTAGGGCAAAGTATAGAATCCCTAAAAACGTAGAACTACAACATTGTGAGTTAGGAGAGTGGCTCATGAATAAACCCCCTGAGGCAGTTGTTATCCCCACGATTGCCTTTATTGAAGGCGGTATGGAGATTCCCATGGGTAACTAGGGATTTCCTAATTAATTTCAAGTTTTCCCCTACCCAATGCTCTCCCAACCATTTTAGGGTCCTCGATAGACTGGATATGTTAAACTGAAAGATGGGGGACCAATCTCACCTAGCATGATGTGAACAGGGTTTACAATTGCCAAAAAGGGAAGGAAACGGGTTACTATTTTAAGTGTAGAGTTCCCCCCGTTAGATTGATTTCTTGTATTCCTGATTCCAATAAAGTTATGGACGAAGACTTCCTCATCGTCTCGGGTGAATGGCACGATGGTTTGCATTGTCCTACCCAAGATGGGGAACCAGGTGGGATGCCCGAGACTTAGAGTAACTAGAGTACCCTCTTTCCTTCTTCTGGCTTCTTTTATTTTCAATTCTTGTCTAACTAGTTTCCTTTCTCTGTTTCTTTTACAGAGGAGTTCCATACTGCTCCAAATCGCAACTTGGTGAATTTCGTAAACCTCAATAGGATTTTGCAATTCGAGATTTTTCTCCATCGAGACAGGCAACTTCGGGCGGTTCACGTGATCCTTGGATTCAAGCTCATTTCTACGCACTTTAAATCCCCTAAACACGTGATCAAAGACAAAGATCTAAGGCTGGTATTAATTAACATAGTTGTCCCCGAGTTTTTGACTGGACCTCCTCCACCAGGCACCCAAGACGCTGGACTACCTGCTCAGCTTATGGCTAAGCTCCTCTACTCCCACGAGGAGATGATCCCTTCTGACGAGGAGCGGGAAGAACCATCCTCTGAACCCACCCAAGCTGACATAGAGAAAGATTTTGAAGTGTTCTACCGAGATGACACTGAAAAATTTCCCAAGCCTAGTTGTCGTCCTCATGTCACTACTCAAGTCAGCACCAGCCAAGAGGTCACTGATATTCCCGAAGGGATGGTGCTTAAGGAAAAAATGCCCAACCTTCTTGCGCTGCTCATTGCCCATACTGAGGGAAATGCACCCGTAGTGTCAGTTGTTCCTTGGCCACCTACTCCTATTCCACCTCATCCTTCTACTTTGGAAACGGCTGAAATGCAGAGGAAGAGAGGGAAGCCATCCGGGAAGGAGAGCTTTGAGGAAAGGGAAATACCCCCGACCACTCAACAGCTGCCTTCCAAGGAACCTAGAGTTACAAGGGCTCAACAAAAGAAAGGCCATTCTAAGGGGTCTAGCAAAAGCGCTAAAGGGGAGCTGCGCACCAATGCCACCATCTAGAATCCTGCCTTCGTGCTTAGCACAGAAGACCCTCTCACATCTAAGGCAACTCTGAGGAATGCCTAGAAGGGTAGATTCGGGTTAATTTCTGAGTGTCTCAAACAAGCCCTGCTTCTTCCCTTAGACATGTAAGAGCTAGAGCACATAAGGAAACGTGAAGTGTTCCTCTCACTGAAGAGGGACCTTGCCAAAGTAAGTTTGCTTCTCATACCTAAGTTACCATATGATTTATTCATACCCTTAGTGTTAAGACTTCAACATGCATATTTTTTTTTTAGAGGCTGTGCAAGCATCCTTTATGGCCGAGGAATGGGTTGACCACGCTCTCTCTAAATCTCGAGAGGCAAAAAATAAACTGGCAACCTCGGAGAAGGCTTTGGCTGAGGCAGAGAAGAAGTATAAGGATTCTTTCTTCCACCAAGCTGAGGTTGAGAGGGGGCACAAGAGCACTGAGGCTGCCTTGGGAAGGGCAAAGAGGCAGGCCGAGGAGAAACGGGTTTCACTGAAGAAAATCGAAGCGCAGTTATCTTCGGCCAAAGAACAAATCAAGCCCCAATTGAAAGAGCTAGAAGGTAAGGATGCCGAGAAGGCAAAAGCTGAGCAGGCCGCATACCACGCTGGCATGAACAAGACAGCCCAAAGTCTAACTGCCCAGCTTCAGGATGTCGCTCAGGCCTTCTGTCTCGAAGTGTGGGGGGAGGCTTAAAATGCAACGGGAGTTGATGCCAATTCGAACCTCAGGGGGCCTTCTAGTGTTTACTATCCCCTTGCACTTCACATTACTCCTAGCCCCACTCCCCCAGTGCCTGGTTCTACTCCTACTCCCTCGGCACTATAGTCTTCAACAGTTTCACCTTCCAAACCCTCTGCTAAGAAAGAGAGACAAGGCCCAATTCAAGTAGTGGAGTTGGAAGATGAAGAGGCTGAGGCAGGTGTGTACCCAAGGGTAAAGGCAAAGAGAAAGAGAAGAAAACTATTGAATAGTTCTGTCAGTTAGGGACTTAGGCAAATTTTGTAATAGGCTAGACCTTGCAATTGTTCTTTCTTTTTCTTCTGCTTTTCTCTCCATCCCTTTTTGTAAA
Source organism: Quercus ilex subsp. ballota (assembly GCA_032727855.1). Taxonomy (NCBI): domain Eukaryota; kingdom Viridiplantae; phylum Streptophyta; class Magnoliopsida; order Fagales; family Fagaceae; genus Quercus; species Quercus ilex. The sequence goes on from CM064917.1 coordinate 34,304,824, forward strand.
AAGAATTCCAAGCATGAATGAATAGATCAAAAACTTTTATGACAATCCTGTTTTACTTATGCATTTACTTTTTGCCTCGCAAGCCATTGCATATGGATTATTCTTTTTTTTTTTTTTTAAGACAGCTTATTCTAGTCATGCAGCCCGAGGAACCGAATATAACTAAGGTCCTGTTCAACACTTAACCAATTTCAAACAACAGTTAATTTATTTAAGACCTGAGGTTTTGTTTAACACTTAACCAATTTCAAATAAGAGTTAATTTACCCAAGATCAGTGACCCGAGAGTCAAACATGGCCAAGATTCTGTTTAACACTTAACCAATTTCAAATAAGAGTTAATTTACCCAAGGCCAGTGACCTAAGGAGTCAAACACGGCCAAGGTTCTGTTTAACACTTAGTTAATTAACAAGCAGTAAATCACATAAACATCAACTGAGAGAAGAAACTCAATAACCATATAAAGATCAAAAGATGGCCATAAAGCCTTTCATTAGTAATAATATCTTCAAAGATTATTTACATTCCACAGTCGTGGCATAATGTTTTCATATAGATCCTCTACGTAATAAGCTTTTATTCCAGTTACTGAAGTGGTGCAATAAGTTCCTTCCCAGTTAGGTCCCAACTTCCCCCATGATGGATTTCTTGCAGTACCCATTACCTTCCTTAGGATTAAGTCTCCAGGGACCAATGGTCTCACCTTGATTCCCTTATCATATCCCTGCTTGGGCTTCTGTTAATAGTGTGCCAATTGGCCCATAGCCACCTCTCTTCTCTCATCAACTAAGTCTAAGCTCGCTAAGAGCAGCTCACCATTCTTTTCAGTATCAAACTGACTCGTTCTCAACGTCGGGAATCTAGTTTCAAAGGGGATGACTACCTCAAAATTGTAGGTCATTGAGAACGGAGTCTCCCCTGCCGATCTTAGGAGTGTGGTACGATATGTCTATAGTACATGTGGCAACTCGTCAACCCACTTCCCCTTTGCCTCATCCAATCTTTTCTTTAGTCCATTCACTATGACCTTATTGATAGCCTCAGCCTGCCCATTTCCCTACAGGTAGGCTGGGGTTGAGTATCTGTTTCTAATGTCCAACTCTCCGTAATATTTTCTGAAGGCTTTATTATCAAATTGAATTCCATTTTCTGATATCAACGTATAAGGGATTCCAAACCTAGTAATGATATTCATCCAAACAAATCTCTTAGCATCTAAATCTTTGATATTAGAAAGGGGCTCAGCTTTAACCCATTTGGTGAAGTAATCTTTTCCGACGAGAAGCCATCTTCGGTTTCTAGCTGCCCTCGAGAAAGGTCCAACTATATCCAAGCCCCACTAAGCAAACGGCCAAGGGCTAGAGAGAGGGTTCAAGATTCCTCCTGGTTGATGGATATTCGAGGCGTATCTCTAACACTGGTCACATTTTCTAACATTGTCTTGAGTAGCCCTTTGCATGCTAGGCCACCAATACCCTTAGGTGAGGTCTCTATGTGATAGGGACCTTCCTTCAGTATGGATGCCACAGATTCCCTCATGTAATTCTTCCAATAAGGGCTCCACTGCCTCAAGGTAAACGCATAATAAATATGGCCCCGAGTAGGAGTGCTTATACAATTTTTGGTCTGCGATTCGGAAAGCCAATATCGTGGAGCTTTTCTTCGTATCTTTTCTACCTCACTTTTGTCTTCGAGAAGTGTTCCATCTGTTAAGAATGAAACTATTGGGTCCATCTAACTCGGTCCAACTTGTATGCTGTGTATTCCAACCATGGCGTGATCATGATAGCTGGGAGCTATCAGATCCTTTACAATTATAACCTAGGGGAGTCCAGATCCCAAAGAAGTGGCCAACGTGACCAACGAATCAGCATGAGAATTCTGGCTCCTTGGGATCTACTTTAGGGAAAAAACTTCAAAGTTGGACTGTGCCTACTTAACCTTGATAAGATATCCTTGCATTCATTGGTCTCTAGCCTCAAATTCTCCATTGATTTGCCCCACCACCAATCTTGAGCCCAAAAAGACTTCTACGGCCTTTCCTTCTAGCTTGCTAACCATCATCATCCCAGCTAGCAAAACTTCATACTCCGCTTCACTCTTTGTGGTTGGAAAGCCTAACCTTAAAAACTTTTCCACAATTATCTTCTCAGGGGACACTAGGACAATTCCCACACCAGATCCTCTTTGATTAGCCACACCATCAGTATAAATTTCCCACGAGGAGGATAGGGAATGGAGACTATCAAGATCTCGGGACCCGACATCTTGCCCTCCTCGGCACCCTCGATAAACTCTGCAACCAAATCCACCAACACTTGTCCCTTTTCTAGCTGTACAGGGCATATATTTAATATCAAAACCCCCGAGCATCGTCCCCCACTTGGCAATCCTCCCCATATAATTTCACTGGGTAACGTTTTTTTTTTCCTTTGTTTCTTTGGAGCTGCTTTTTTTTTTTTTTTTTTTTTGTTCCTTTCTTTCATTTTTTTTCTTCATCTCAAGCACACTGATTTGTCAATAGATCTAGTTTTTTTTTTTTTTTGTTATTTTATGTTTAGTTAGTAAGAAAATGGAGGAGATGCTATTGTGGATCTGTGCTTGAATTTTTGTTATTGTGTTGCTGATATTGTGATTATGTTGTGGATCTGTGCTTGATTGCTGATATTGTGATATTGTGTTGCTGATCTGTGCTTGAATTTGTGCTAGTAAGAAAATGGGTTTGTGTTTTTGAATTTCTGGGTTTGTGTTTGATTTTTAATTTTTTGGGTTTGTTTGTATTGTGAATATGTTGTGTTTGATTTTGAATTTTTTGGGTTTGTGTTTGATTTTGAATTTTCTGGGTGTTTTTGTATTGTGAGAATGTTGTGTTTGATTTTGAATTTTTTGAGTTTGTGTTTGATTTTGAAATTTTTGGATTTACGTTTAATTTTGAATTTTTTTATTTGAATTTCAAATTTTGAATTTTCTGGAAAAAAAAAAACCCAAAAATATATATATATATATATATTTTTGTTTTCTGGAGAAAAAAAAAACCCAAAAATTTTTTTTTTTTTTGTTTTTAAAAAAACCTATAGCCGCGTTTTTAAAACGCAACTATAGGTCCGAACCCTTAGCTGCGGTTATAAACGCAGCTCGAAGCTGGCCTATGGCCGCGTTTTTCCAAAACGCGGCTCTAGGTCTGACTATAGCTGCGTTTTGGAAAAACGCAGCCATAGGTCTGTTGCTGCGGTGTTTACACCGCGTTTGGAAATGCGGCTATAAAAAACGCGGCTCTAGACTATAGCCGCGTTTTTCGGATCTATAGCCGCGTTTTTTAAACGCAGCTATAGACCCATTTTTTTGTAGTGTACATACTTATGCTAGCTGCCAATGGAGCAGTTTGTGATTAATTGAATCTTGCACATGCTTTTATAGGAGCCAGGATATGATTGAAAGGCAGTAATCTATATGATGTATACTATAATGAACAATATAAATATATAATAATTCCCCTACCGTACAGAAGAACGTTCATCCTTATTGATAGAAGTACGTACCTATATAATTATTTCATCAAAAAAATATATATAAGGGGACTGATACATGTATCCGAATATAAAATTTTCTGACCAAAGGCAAGTAGTAGTTAGAAAAAGGTTGGATCTAATTTAGGCTCTCAAATCTATCTGCAAGATAAACAGATACAAGTGTTAGTACCAGCATGTGGAGGCTTGCTTACTGAAAATATATAAAGGCAAAAAAATAGTTAAAGCAAAAACCTCTTTAGTACCTTTAGAAAAGGAGGAGAAGCTAACTCTTTTGGATTTGGGGCATAATTGCAGTTTAAGCTATTCTCTGAGGACAATTATTACTTCTTTTTAATTTTGAATTTTGTGTATACATAAATCAACTCATCTCAAAACCAAACAACAATACATCTCTCTCTCTCTCTCTCTCAGATGAATCTCATTTCATCTCTTTTCTCTATCTGACTATCTCAATAACTCCGACTTTAAATGTAAAAAGTGTATGTTTATGAGTTGTGAGTGTCTATCTCTTTATTATAAATTTATATTATATGTATGTGGGTGTGTGCTTGATATTGATTGTGTGAGTTATTATTATATTTTTGTTATAATATTATTTGTGTGAATTATGATGTGTGTAAATATATGTGTATAGTGAGTATTGTTATCATATAATAATAAATTTTTGTTATAAATTTAGTAATTTAAGAAAAAAAAAATAGTAAAGTTAGTAATTATTCAAGCATTTGATTGATTAAGTAGATATATAGTTTATTATTTATGTATGGATGAGTTTGGATGTGTGAGTCAATAATTAATACAGTGCTAGTGGGTTGAATTTTGTCATTTAGTTTAAAATATTTTTATAAAAACAATGACAAATTAAATAATGAAAAATGCATAAAAATAAAAATGTTATACAAACTTAAATGGTTACACCTACCCACATTGACAATAGATAATGACAACTAATAATAAACTATTATGTAGTGATATCAAAATATGAAAACTCATAGAAAAAATTTTTGTAAAACTTCATAAATTTGCATGTGTGTGTGTGTGTGTGTGTTTTTTTTTTTTTTTTTTGTCAATAACTCGATATATTTAAGTTCTCCTTTTATTAAATTTTGTTTTAATTTAAATTTCTTAATGATCCCTCAACAAAATTTATAAAGCCACCTATTTATTTTTACGAAGTTACTTTTCTTTTTCTTTTTTCTTTTTTTTTATATAATTTTTAGGGAAAATTATACTTTACCACCCTAAACTATGCACTAGATTACACTTTGCACCCTAAACTATCTGAATGCACACTTTGCACCCTAAACTATTACACTTATCACAGTTTGCATCCCGGTGTTACTTTTCCTATTATATTTCACAGAATTTTACAGCACATGACAAGCATATGTTTTTTATTAGATGTAACAAACTTAAAAGACTGAAACACCCTTCTTCAAAATCAATTAAAAAAAAAAAAACAATTTTTTCCACTATCTGATGTGCATGCCTCTCCCCAAATGTATATTCTTCTCAAAACCTCAGGTCCCACCCACCTCACCCACCGTCGAGAGAGAGAGAGAGAGAGAGAGAGAGAATCAATTTTTCCGACGGTGATGCACTTGATGAACCTGGACACACTCATTTTCCAGCAACAAAGCACTGGATCTCTCCTCCACCCCTAAAAGCTAATTCCAATCCAACGATAATAAGATTACCTTTGTTCACTTCTCCTAAGTCTTATTTTCTTTCTTTCTTCAGAAAGAGATCACCTATTAGACTTCATTTCTTGGGAAAAGCTTCAAGAGATAAAGAATCGGAATTCTTTGAAATTGAAATTCCCTGAGTCTAACTTTAGACAGAGAGATGTGGAAAATAAATTAGTTTTTGTTTTAATTGATTTGAAGAAGGTATTTTAGTCTTTTAAGTTTGTTACACCTAAGCAAAAAACATGTGATTGTCACATGCAGTAGAATTATATCAAACATAACATAAAAAGTAACACCGGGGTACAAAGTGTGATACGTGTAATAGTTTAGGGTGCAAAGTATGCATTCAAATAATTTATGATGCAAAGTGTAATCTGGTGCATAGGTTAGGGTGGTAAAATATAATTTCTCCTACTTTTTATGAAGTTACTTGATAGTAGATCTCAAGGATAAACCACTGAATTGCTATTTGACTTGGATTGATCAAAACGTCTCAAAATAAGTTGCCTTAAATTAAATCTTACTTTATTATGGTCATCACCTTAAGGGATTTATTATAAAAAGGAAAGAGTATACGTGCTTGAAGATTAATCAAATGCTCGAACAAAAAAAGCCAAACACCCAACAGATAACAAGAAAGGACAAAAGTACATAATGGAGTGCAGCATGCACTTAATTAAATATATAGCATGTCTAAAGAAGTATAGATATGTTTAGAAGTTCACATGAAGGGAGTCTATACACTATGCCCTACAGAACCCCAGCCGTACAGCAAAATGTACACCATTATTGATCTCTTATTAAGGACTAATGCATGTATCTAAATTTAAAATTTGCCGACTAAAGACAATTAGTATAACAGAATTTGGGATTGGGGGGAAAAATTATTAGGCCTAAAGATGAAGGGGGTCTGGGGATCCAATCTGCCAGAGCAAAAAATATTGCGCTTTTGGCAAAGTTGAACTGGAGAATGTATCAAGAAAAAGAGGCTGTTTGGGCGAGGATTCTGTTGAAAAAGTATTGCTCTAATTCCAAAAGGAGGGCTGCTAACCCGGATGCTCTCCCTTCTTCTCCTAATTGGTCTGCCATTAAGCTTGGTTTTCCCACCTTGCTAAGGGTATTTGTTGGGAGATTGGAAATGGCTCAAGGAAAAGTGTGTGGATTGATAATTGGATTAAAGGGCAATCCTTAAGGGAACTCATTGAGGGGCCATTAACAAGGAATGACATGAAGTTAGCTATAGCTGATATTCGGGATAATCATGAGTGGAATTGGGAGAATTTATCCTTTGTTTTGCCATCTATAATCAAGGATAAAATTAGAGCTGTTCCATGCCAAGAATTTGGTGATGAGAAGGATGTAATTTTGTGGAAACATACGAAGGATAGGGAGTTTATTGTTAACTCGGCTTATCTTCAAATTATTGGTGGTGCTGAGGATGGTAATACTTTTAGGGGCAACTGGATTTGGAAGATGGACACTTACCCAAAAATTGTTAGCTTTTTATGGTTATGTTTGCATAATAGCATCCCAGTCAGGGAGGTTTTGGCTGCTAGAGGTATCAATTGCAGCAAGTTATGTCCCAAATGCAGAGAGCAAGATGAGTCTATTGAACATCTGCTTAGAGAGTGTATTTTCGTGCGACAATTCTGGGTTGAAATTCATGCTCCTCGGGTTTCCTCTATGCCTATTCATAATGTGAGTGACTGGCTGCAAGCAAACTACCAAAGCAAGCTAATCCATCGTAGCGCTATTCCATGGAATTTAATTTTTCCACTTGCTGTTTGGAGCATTTGGAAACACCGCAACAAAGTTGTGTTTGAAAATGTCCCTCTTAATTTGAACCTTCACAGATTCTGTCTTAACGAGGCAAGGGAGTATTTTTATTGCATTGCAAAATTTAGGAGGAAGAAATAGTTGATTTCCATACCTGTGAAATGGAACAAGCCACCTGAAGAGTGGTTTAAATTAAATACGGAAGGAGCTTCAAGTGGGAATCCAGGTAAGGTAGGGGGGGTGGTGGTCTAATTAGAGACTGTAATGGGAGATGGACCAAAGGTTTTTCGAGATCCATTGGGCATGCCTCCAGTTTTGTTGCGGAATTTTGGGCTTTAAGAGATGGATTGAAGCTGGCTTTAGGCATTGGAGTTCAGAGGTTGGTTGTGGAGTTGGATGCTAAAGTGGTGATTAGTCTTATGACATCCACAAGTGGTCCTAATAAACCATATCTTCCTCTTCTTAATGATTGCAGCAGGGGCGGAACTATCCTTGGACCAAGGGGGGCAATGGCCCCCCCTAAATTTTAAAAAAATATATTATTATTATTATTATTATTATATATGTGTGTGTGTATTAATTTTAGCAATTTTATTCTATAAAATTACATTTTATTTCCCTTTAACAATATCATTGATTCTTTTAAGGGGAATGCTATACTCACAAACTTTTTTATAATATTTTTACAAACCTTTTTGGTAGCAAATTTTTATTAGTTCGCATATGGGCACACCATTTATATCATTTTTTTTTTTACTTACCAATAACACTTATTACATAAGTAATTTATAAAAAACTTGCAGCTCTAGTATTTTCCTCATTTTAGTGACCATAAAAAAATTTATAGGTCTAAAATCTAAAACAAAATATACAAGCCAAAAAAAAAAAAAAAAAAAGCTCAACAACAAAAATTACCAGTAAGACTTAAGACTAAAAACAAAATTAAACTCAATTAACTAATTTTATCCAAAATAAATAACCCTGACCTTTAAAAAAAATTCTAAACAAAAATAATTTTGTTTTTACCTACCCAAAAAAAAAAAAAAAAAAAATCTTAATAGCTAAGTAGCAGAATTAGAGGTTGAAATCACTGCACACAACCAACAGTAAAACCGCCCCCCCCTAACTCAAAGTTCTAGCTCCGTCCCAGGATTGCAAATACTTGCTAAGCAGGTTCCTCCAAACCCGAGTGGTTCATGTGTTCAGGGAAGGGAATAGGTGCGTTGATGCACTTGCAAGAATGGGCAGCAACATGGCTGAGGAGTTTCTGGTTTTTGATAATCCTCCTACTCCTGATGTTTTGTACTTTGTTAATTCAGATGCTACTGGTGTTTTGTATAATAGGACCTCTATCTCTGCTCTCACTGTTACGATGAGATAGCTCTGTTTGTATTTTCCCCTTAACCAAAAAAAAAAAAAAATTGGGATTGGTTTCGGCAGCAACTCAAATCCATTTAAATAAATTACCTTTTTTTTTTTTTTGAGAAAAAAATAAATTACCTAATTAGGCTAATTTTCTATTTTCAAAAGCTTTATTTCAATAATAATAATAAAGATATATAACAAAACCCAATACATGCACAGGCGGCTGATCTATATCATTGAAAATAGTGAGATTACATTTCATGTTTCAAATTTTATTTCATAGATTAACAATGTTCAAATTGTCATACATTCCATACACTTTTAGATTTGTAATATTTAATCTTAAGAAAAAAAAATATAATCTCTCTCCATTTTCAATTAAATCAAGAGAATAAATTTTCGTTATGCTCAACCCTAATTGGTACACCTAATTCGCTGAAGCCTACAAATCGCAAAAGGATTGCATAAAAGTGCTAGCTTATTACTCTTAACATTTTCCTCTTGTTTGATCTTATACTCAAGATTGGTATAATGTAGCCAATAGCCTTGTAGATTAACTGGTTGGCATTTCCTAATATTTCTTTCCAAGATATTCAAAGTTTAAATCTACTATTTCCTGAATATTGAATTATAACAAAAAGTAAAGAAATAGATCTAATGTATCCCGCCTATTTGAAAATTCTATATTAATCATATACCATGATTTGCACATGCCCAATTCAAAAGAAAACTCCTATTGAAATCTAAAGTGTGCTCCACACATATTAAAGAAAATGGAAAATTACCTATACTCATTAGAAGAGAAAACAACCCACCCCCCAGCCCTAAAAATAAATCCCTTGTTAAAGCCCGTACCTAAATGGGGAAGCCATATAACCACAGCCCAACTGAAATGTGTAACTTCTTTTTCTTTTTTTCTTTTTTTTTTAAGTCATTGTAATTTTCATCATGTTAAAAACTGAATGTCATGTTGTATTGAACTGTATATAATAATGTATAATGGATTGCCTGCTATACAAATAGCAGGAATGCAATACAAGTGTAGCACAATAATACAAAGAACTTAAAGCCCGTTGGGCTTGTATTATGATAGTCCCCCTCAAACTTATGTTGGGTAAGACTAATCTGAGTTTGGAAACCAATTCACAAAAATGTCCTGATAAAGGAGGCTTGGTGGATATATCAGCTAACTAACCTTGTGAAGAGACATACCATAGCTGTAAAGTTCCCTAAAGCAAATGTTGATGAATGAAGTGGCAATCACTCTCAATATACGTGGTACACTCATGGAAGACATCATTGAGGGAAACCTAAATGGCACTTCGATTGTCACAGTAGATTGGAGTCACAATAGAACAATCAACGCCAAGATCTTGTAGAAGACAACGCATCTGAAGGAACTCAATTGTGGTGTCTACAAGTGTGAAATATTTTGCCTCGTGTTGAAGCAAGCAACTACAATCTATTTCTTGTTGTGCCAAAGAGATGAGGGAGTCACTAAGAAGAAAGCAATGCTCTGTAGTGGACTCGCAATAAGTGGAATCACCCACCCAATTTGCATCCAAGTAAGCATAGAGAGTTAGCAGTGACCAAGGGAAAAAGGTAATTCAATAGAACTTGATGTCTAATAGATGCTGAACAAATCTAAGAATAGTGGCATAGTGAGGACCATGGTGCAACCATGAATTGACGAACAATGTGCACTACATAGGAGATGTCCAAGTGAGTGATAGTGAGATAGACTAGACTCTCAATTAGTTGTCGGTAAAGAGTTGCATCAAGAAAAGGTTCTCCTTCTTGAGTACTCAGGTGATTGTTGTTCTCAAAGGTTGTGTCAACTATCTTGCTATTGGTGATACTATCTCATGAGAAAAGATTCTCCATAGAATGTCCAACGTAGTCAATACATTTTATGAGAGAAAAGGATGAGAAAGTTCTGAAGCATGAGATTTACTTTTATTAAAAGGCGTAAAGTTTACTTACCAAGTTGACATAACATACAATCAAAATGACTAGTAGAAATGAACCTAACAAACTCCTAGACATAAATAACTTGACATTAGAAATAGACACATAACTTAGATGAGAGTGCCAAAGTTTAAGAGTTTGTTTGGTTGGAATTATAGAAAAGTAGGAGAATATAAAATGAAGAATGGATAAAAAAAAAAAATGGAAGAATATAAGAAATTTAGTTTTCTCACATATTTGTTTGGTTGGAGTGATAGAAAAGTAGAAAGATAGAAATAATGTTATCTATATAAAGTACGTGAATAATTAACTAGTTTTCTATTGAAACAAACGACAAGTAGTTGTAATGCTTGACAGCTTCTAATTATTTTTAGATTACGTTTGGTTTTCTTCATAAATTACTAGTTTTATCCTTCAATTCTGAACTGTTCTTCAACCATTCTTGAATAGGGTGCCGACTCTTCCCATTACCTACAGTGACACCAATTGTAGCCAAAAACTCGTCTACATCGTTATTGAGTTCAAAAACTAGTTGGGATAACTCGGTAAAACATTCATGAAATTGTTTCTCCACTCTTATAAAGTTATTATCCTGTTTTGCTTTGTCCATAATTTCAAAACCCTTTTTTTAAACGGTAAGAAATGCCTCAATTCAATGCAATTATCGTTGACCTCAAATCAAATTTGAAATCCAACTATCAAGAGCTCAGATCAGTGCCTCCCATGATGCCTAATCAGGATTAGTGACCAAATCCGAATCGAGAGTGACATCACAAGCGTTGCCACAAGCCTCAGGTAAAGAAGCAAACGAACCCCCCGTAAGGTCAGAGCATCGGAAGTGAAGCCTAAAAAATATATAATTTAAAAATAGATCCATCTAAAGATTGCCAATATAAAAAGTATTCTGATTTTTCTTGCATTGATCAATGATTAATATATAAGGTAAAATACACCTTAACACCCCACACCACCCCCCCCCCCCCCAATACCAATAATTATCTCATACAACAAATATATACCTCACTCTCTTACAGTGTATAGAGTAAAGTGAATCATCATTCATTGCATTAACAGCTATGGTGCGACCGTACCAAACTCAAAACAGTGAGTGAAGGCTAAATATGGGAGGAGATTTACCAACATGAATGCCAACGGACTCGTCTCATTATTTTTAGCCATAAATTAGTACACCAATATGAAGCGGACCAACAAAAGTGATAAGAAGAAATGAACACTATTTGCAACTCAATGATAATGTTACTATCTACAAGTAGGGAGTAAGAATAGAAATAGAAAAAGCTAGTTAATTGACCCAAGAAAACTAGAATTAATTCATTCCAAGGACTTGAGAAGCCTAAACAATGCAGCTGCTTCCCTAATACGCGAGAAGTCAATGCAGAAGGCTTGGACTTCAATGAAAAGATCTTTAACTGCAAGGATGAAAAACAAGTGACAGAAATCAGCTGAGTGTTGCCACCAAAATTCACATTCATACAAATACTATATAAAAATATTCCTTCTACACCATGTGGTTAATAATAATAAGTATATTTACATTCAACAGCTTCCAGAAACATAACACGCTCACTACTCCACCAAATTCACTCTTTAAGTTTTTTTTTTAAATGGTTCACTCTAGTTGACAATAGTATTTTCATACAAAGACAAGTTCTTGCATAAATAGATGCATGGACAGTTCCACAAATTCCAGACACTAAAAACAGCTTAAGAAACATTATTTTAAGATTTGTGTCTTTCAAAGGCTCCTTTTCAGTATGATGGTAAAAATAAAATGTAAAAACATAAACATTCTGACATGTGCTAATGTTCATCAGCTAAAGGTCAAAGGTTCTACCTCATGATTTAATTATTGGAACAATTATGCAGCCTCAATTGGTCAACCCTTTTTCATTTTATCTAATTATTTATTTACATCTTGCTAATCATGGTTAATCTAGTTTTCACTAGATTTTTTAACCACTTTAGTTGCATCTCTCTCATCCACCGAAATATAATAACTGAAGAATAACACAGTTAAACCTGCTTATATCATTCGATAAACTTTCTAGGTGTCATAACTTATGCATATAAAACACAGGAAATGATCCCCTCCCATTTGAACCCTCTAATTTCCTCCAATTTTAATCCATATATAAGACACGTGACATTTTAAAAATCCAATGGTCATAAAAAAATTTTAAAAAATTCATGCAAACCACACAAAATTAAATAAATGACACGAGTCTCACATCTAGCTAAAAATTAAAGGACATCGGAGTATTTAAATTAGAAGGGATCTTATCCCATGAAACACATCATAGCATGCAGAGAGACTTTTGGCTCAATGGCACTTCCAGTGGGGAGAGCTCAGGTTCAAACACTGTGGGCAAGGTCCCCTCAACTTAGTTTAACCAAAAAATAAATAAATAAATAATCATATTTGGATAATCATGCATCACAAAAGTTCTCCACATGTTCACTCCTCAAAAGAAAACCATTCTCAAGACTGGTATACATGCTGAGATTTTTAAAACATCATGGAAGAAAGCCTAGGAGTGGCCAGGAATTTCTGATAAAGTTGGGGAAACCCTTTCTCTTTTTCTTTTTTTTAGGGGAAAGGGTGGGTTGGAGGCCCTTCAAACTCAGTTGTCTACAGCAGTTGCTGGTAAATTTAATTTGTCAAAAATCCATTATTTGATCACTGAGAACTCACAGTAGAACAGAAGAAACCTAAGAACATTTTATACCTAAGCCAACCCTATCTGGAAAAATTCTGGCCTTTTCTTTTCCAGATAGTTTCTCAGCAAATGCACCATTGGACAACATCCCTCACTTAAGCAAGCTCCATTTTCCACCACTAGTTTGTTATGAAAAATTACTCATTTAGTGAACTTTCAAAATTCAAAAATCATTACCATTTCACCCTGTTCCTACAGATTATTAAAATATATATCTTTAAGACTTTATATTTATTCAAAATATGCCATCACATCATGTTTCAAACATGTTCTGATTATGCATTTCTATACCTAATGTCATCATCCAAAGTTGTATACCAAATTCATAACCAGTCATTTATCAAGATGCTTCCAATTTCATTGACAATTTTTCAATACATAGATGAAAACACCTATATTATCAAGACAATGACATCTTTGAGACTTGAGCATCATTATATATGAATTTTGGTATCTGCTATGTTCCTGCCTTGTTTCTTTCCATTTCTGCATCCCATCGATTATTTTAATTACTGTTTTTTAATGTGGAGCAGGCAATAATTACTAATTCTATAAACATATACAGCAACTCACATTTACATGGTGAATCTAAACATAAACTATGCGGCTACAAAGGTTTTCCTTTCTTTATTCTCGTTACTACGGCTTCCCAATACATCAAATCACCTCGAGATAAATAGCAGTTTAACCTGAAAAGAGAATAGAACACTTACCATTGATGATATTATTTCGGATAAGACTTTGTAGGAAAACACATACAAGTCTCACAAGCCTGTTCTGCATGTACTTATCCTGGGAGAAAAGAGAAAGCTTAAAGTTTAAGTTGTGTCCATGACATCTATTAATAAATACAAACATTAAACATTAAATTCCTAAATCTACCTCCCAACTGCCAAGATATGACTTCAAAATAACAGATAATTTTTTAAATTGGAAGATACTATACTATTCCATTTTTCTACAAAACTTTTTACTACTTGACATGACTAAAATTGCTTATACGTTATTTATACCACAGCCACCCACATGTTGGTGGGACCACAAATAAACTGTCATCTCTTTGGCATAGATCTCAAAAAAAAATTGACAAATAATAACCAATTTCATTAACATTAAAAACACCCTTGTACACCAGGGTATAAAAGAGAGACTGCAAATACAATTTAAAAAAAAAATTAAGTATAAAAATTCAACATATCTAAGAACTCTAGAAAGCCTGAGAATTAAGCTGGAATTGTAGCTTTGGTCTATTCATGGAAAGCCCTTAAGAAAGAATTCTTCAATCTGTCTACCAGAGTCTCCTTTTCCTCAAATGTCCATGCATTTCTCTCTCCATACAACAAGCATGGTAGAATGGCCTTCCAATGGCCAATTCCTTCATGCTTACCAAACCTCCCTTTCCAGCATTCCAAACGACCAACTACAGCACAGAGCATTGCCAAATTAAATCCCAACCAAGCAGAATACCACATTCGAAAAGCTCACGAAACGATCCACTGATTTTCCGCCCATCTTACATATACAATACCAATCCAGAACCATGCCACTGGCCAAGCAAAAGAAAGCCACTCTAGGCAGTACCTTAGACTTCCAAATGCTTCATCTAGGAAAAGATTTATTGCTCCCCGATTTCAAGCTTTTATAATAAGCTTTAAATTAGAAACCCTTACTTATCAAAGAAGGAAAAGCATTCTATCTTCATCCCTCACACTTAGGTCAACAGCATATAAATCCTCTAAGAACTTAGTCATAAAAGCTAATTCACAATTATGTAAAGAATGGACTAAAATAGGGTTGCAATGAATACCTCGATTTTTCCACTCTAAATAATCCGCCACTACTGCATTTTTTAAAATGTTAGAAAACGGAGAATAATAATTGTAGATTGGTATTGCATCTGTAAATCCAATGGGGAGTTGATTAATTATCTTCTATTACATTGTTTTATCATTCAGGAACTATGGGATTTACTTTTCTGCGTATTCAGAGTAAGCTGGGTATGCCCAATTCAATGAGCAAATTGCTCTGTTGGCCTCATTGAAGGGGGAACTTTGGCAAACTCGATAGTGGGGAGACTTTGATGATAGTTTCGTTATGCCTAATGAGGTAGCTTTGGGGAGAGGAATTTGCGCACTTCTGAAGGAAAAGGGATTATCAGCAGCATGGCACAGGTTTGTTTTCCTCAAGACCTTATATGAGTGGACTTCAACTTCCACTCATTTTTCCATACTTCTTATTGTGGATTTATTTTATGATTTATTTTCATATGTTAATTTTTATTGTATTTATTTCACTTATCAAAATAAAATTCCTTTTTTGTTTTCCTTTTGGCTTTTCCTTTGCAACTCTCATGTACAAGGATTGGGCCTTCTTTTGCATTTTTTAAATGAAATTCAGTTACTGGTCAAAAATAATCCACCACCACAGCATTTCTATCCCTAGCAATGTTGTATAACTCACAATAAGCATCCTTAAGCAATGTTGTCCCCACACCAGCATGCCAAAGGCTGATTCTCAATCCATTCTCTACCTTAAACTAAACAAAATTCAAGAATTTACCCCATCCATTCTGCATATACTTCCACATTCCATATTTGTAATCAATTATCTTCCTCCAAAGACCATCACTCTCTCGCACATACCTCCACAACCATTTCCCAAAAAGAGCTTGATTAAAAATTAACATCTTCCTTACCCCTAAACCCCCAAGGAAATGGAATTACATATCACATCCCAATTCACAAGATGAAACTTCTGCTCGTCACCCAAAACACCCCACGAAAACCATGATGGAGCTTTTCCATTGATTTGCCACACCAACTAGCAATAGAAACAGAGATAGATAGTAAGTTGGAAGGCTAGACAGTGTACTCCTTAAAGGAGTTAGTCTACCTCCCTTTGACAAACAAATTTTCTTCCATTCAACCAATTTTATTTCCGTCCTCTCCAGCATTCCATTCCAAATATTTCTGGACTTGAATTGTGCTCCTAGAGGTAATCCCAGATACGTTATTGCGAGGACACCATAGAGCCAAAGAATATTTCTGATTTCTCTAAGTGCCTCACCACCCCAACTGGTACCAATTAAGATTTGCTACATTACCCTTCAATCCTGATATAGCTTCAAAACATAACAGAACACATCTCAAATACAACTGATCAGAATCACCTCCACTAAAAAACAGCGTGTCATCCCATATATCCCAAAATTGATGGTGGAGATCAATGCCAAAGAGATGACAGTATTATTTTGTAGTCTCAAAATATATATGTTATTCCAATGCAACGTGGCAATTCATATTATGCTCCAAAACATGGAGCAGAATAATGAGTATACATCCACTACAAAGCAGCAATGGCAATGCAAAATTTTCTTATAACTTTTAATAGATCTTTTAATTCACAGTACATTTCCATACATCATTTAGAGAACTAACATAACATGATAACTACTAATCTTCAAGATCTATTAGAGCCAGGTTAGATAAATAATTGGGAATGTTTTATTCAATTATTTTCAAACCCTATGAATCATCTCCACATTTTTCAAGAGAATCACATTATATATATATATATATATATATAAGTCAAGAGAATCTCATTATTAGGCTAATAAAAACTAAAAAGAAGTATCTAGAATGTTTTCCCATTTGATTCAATTATGTCACTCAAGATGGATTGCTCTATAATTTTTAGGGTCCTAGAGAAGAACAAAAAATTCTTTTCTTATCTTTCTCATAGTTCCAACCCCATCTTCCTTATATGTCTAGTAAGTCTTTCTTGTAACTATTCTTTTCTGTCAAGCTCCAATACTCTTCCCCTTTTTCTTCACCTCTGAATCTAACCTACATTAATAATCCATCAAATGGAGACCAGTACCCAAACCCAGTACAGCAAGACCTATGTAATCAACTTTTGCATTGTCTTTATACACAAAATGCTAAGAATATGAAGACATTATAATTTTAAAACTACAAAAATAACAAACAGCCACAAGGAAAAGTGAAGAACCTTGATGTTCTCACAAGATGATATACAGTTAGTTATGTAGATGCGTATGAACTCAGAGGGGAGTTCAACTGTTGTTGTAAGCCTGTTAACTACTTCCATTGAGTGTAGACTCATGTCCATATTGACAAGCACCGTAAAGTATCTGTATACATAGCATCAAGAAGAGAAAATGAAGCCCACAATGTCAGGAAGTGTATCACTGCAGTAGAATTATACATAAAGTAAATTAATACAGCAAGACATACTCATTAATTTCAGGGGAATGTATCAACTTGGTGAGAACTTCAACTGCAATTAGAGGATTATTTTCCACCAGTTCCTGATTTTTTTTTTTAAATAAAAAAAAAATGAGGAATTGAACAGGAAGGCAAAACCACTCATGCTAATAGTCTGAATAAACTGTTTGATTACATAAACACATACTGGCAACTTTCTCGGTGTCATTCCACAATGATACACAAGCTTGGGGTCGTTCACCAACTCCACCACGACTTGCTGCAGAATTAAAGGAGACAAGCAGAAACATACTTTTCTTCAAAAAAAATTGAGTAGCATTATTAATTTTTTTTTTTTTTTTTTTTTGATAAATAACGGAATTGTATTAATCAAAAGTCCAGGAACACCGGGGGTGTACATTGAAAACAGTAAATCAAACACATAAATTACAAAGATCAAGCATCTCTAAAAAATTAGAACAAGGGAATGAGTAGCATTATTTAAAACTAAGAAAATTAGACCCTTGGTGTTTCACACTGAAAAGTTGTGTGAGGTCTAACAAGCCAACACAATCTATTTATTATTGAAAATTGCTAACTTTAAGCAAACTGCTTATCCCAAAAAAAAAAAAAAAAAAAAAACTTTAAGCAAACTGCTAAAAGAACAAATGACCTGTACTGACTTCTATTTGGAACCATTTTATAGTTAGTGAAGAAATTATTGCAATTCCATCTCATTTGTATAGGTAACGTACATCATTTAAGTGGGGTCCCAAACCCTTACTAAAAACTCTCTAAAATTTCAAAGGGACAACTCACAAAGCCCCAACCTGATTCTTTTTTAATCCCTCCAGTAATAGCAAGGACAAGCTGCATCTTAACTCACACAAGTTGTACAAAACAACTAACTAATCATCCATGCACGTGATCAAAAATGCTTCATACATATGTGCTATAAGCCTAGAACCATGTACCATAAATTAATCTCCCCCCCCCCCCCCCCCCCAACCTGAGAGGATTACCATGACCAATATGGTAAAACTTCCCAAATCATTAGAAAAAAAGCAGCTGAACCTCACAAGGTTTGAAATACCATGGCATAGATAAATTAAACACTTGTTTATAAAGAAGCATTGGATAACAAATTCAAAGCTGAAATACATTTTGAACCACTTATGTTTGGGATTGCTCTCAATTTGGTCCTTGAAGTTCGAATTTGATCAACCTGGTCATTGAAGTTCATATTCATTGTCAATGTCATCCCTCTATCCAAATCCATTAACTAAATGTAATGTGATATCCATGTGAGTTGAAAACATTATTTTAATTAAAAATTTCCTAAGGGAAAAAATAAAATAAACAAAAAAAATGAGAAAAATGATCATTTTCTCTTGTTTTTTATTTGATAAAATTCACTAAAATTTTCAATTTATGAGCATGTCAAATGACATTTAATGGAGCAAGGTTAATGGATTTG
Organism: Quercus ilex subsp. ballota; assembly: GCA_032727855.1. Lineage (NCBI taxonomy): Eukaryota > Viridiplantae > Streptophyta > Magnoliopsida > Fagales > Fagaceae > Quercus > Quercus ilex. The sequence goes on from CM064917.1 coordinate 34,323,593, forward strand.
AACAGAAGGGATACAATGACAACAAATACAAAACTCAAGGACCTAATAGAGAGTCAACCCAAACATGTAGGAACCCATTTGTATATTGACCAATTAAATCTTAGACTGATAATATATTATCAATATAAATCGTACATAGTATATTATAATTTATCATAAATAAAAATAAGTACCTCTTGTTGTGGAGGCACAAGTGGTCCCTTCAAAGCTTTCGCAATTAAGTCCCTCACTGCTGCCCCTCTACTTGTATCAACACACATGCCATAGTCCCATAAAAGTTCATGATTGTCATCAGGGTTGAGCCACACTAGCTGAAAAGGACTTTACAAGCATAAATAAAGTACACCAATAAGCTAAACAAATTCATCAGAAAGAAATGCTTAAAACATTTCTTACCTCCCCCTCCTGTACTGGAAGCCTTGGTGGAAAAGGCCTGATCCACTGAGGACCTAACCCTTCCAGTGACAAATTCCGCAACAACCCAATTACTGTTTCTTCTCTATCTCCAGATCCAAGTATGGGTTTGGCCCCAGGTTGCAAGTCAAACCTAAAATATGACTCTTAATTTCTAATGCACAGTATGAAATTGTTGAATACACAGGAACACAAAATTTTAATAGCCTGGACTAAGTTCTCTGTGGTAAAAGCTTAAAATTAAAACAAACAAGAAGAGAAAATGGAAAAGCCTCTCCATTTCTAAGGTCCATACTCTATTGAGTTCGCATCACAACCGCTGGGTACATCAGGGTCTGGCACCACACTTTTCACTGACCCATCCTTAAATAAGCAATTATATGGTTCTGGATGAATTTTATCACAATACTGCTGCTGCAACTGTTCACATTGCGGAAAAGACTGACAGTAGAGAAAACAGAAGGATATCAAGAAAAGACCCAAATTAAGAATAAATTTCAGAAATTATCCCTGCCTCAATAATAGGGATCCCTTGCATAGTCTTGATATGATTTTACTCATTAAAAGATTAACTACATGCATCCACCTCTAATACCATTATATATGTCTAACTTACATGCACGGAAGGATCAAAACCTTGGATGTAATCTGCAACAGACTGTTTAAGAAACTGCAACAGAGATACCCACTTCAGAAATCCTTAATCATAGACAGAAGAATCTTACAATAAAAAGTATACATGTAGCAAAAACTAATGTAGTGGAACATGTGAATGAAAGCAATATGGCTTAAATCGAATATGAGCATGAACTCCATAGTGTAATTCACTAAAAACGTCAAGCGCAACCTACTAAAAAAAAACACAGATGCATCCAACTCAGTTCTTTGGGGTTGAGAAAATCTAAAACATGCAAGTTAGACAGACCACATCCGAGAACCACATTTTTAAAATGCACGACCTACCATGTCATGTACAAATGGGACGGATACGTAACAAGTATGCAAGAGCCAGACTGATTAAACAGGACCATATCCAAAGGCAGCAGAAGATCTAAAACATACTAACAAAAACACAGATGCATCCAACTCAGTTCTTTGGAGTTGAGAAAATCTAAAACATGCAATTTAGACAGACCACATCCAAGAACCACATTTTTAAAATGCACGACCTACCATGTCATGTACAAATGGGACGGATACATAACAAGTATGCCAGAGCCAGACTGATTAAACAGGACCATATCCAAAGGCAGCAGAAGATCAATTTGCTATTTTTTACCTCTTCACAACACAATTTGTCAAAAGTTTCAATACTCATGGTGGACATGCCAACCAAAACAGACACCTCTATTAAGCAGACTTCAGCATCCTCAAGAACTCAATCAGATTCGTTTCCTAATATTGACATTTGAAAACATACACAATTCCATGCAACATAGATTGTGAAATCCAGAATTTTTTTTTATGATAGGTAAGAAAAAGTTTATTAAAGACACTACAATATGCACAAAACACACAAAGTAGTCAAAAAGTACAAAAGGAGGAAAAATCCAGAATTCATAAATATTAGCTAAATTAATCACCTAAGGAGTCCAAATATCCAATTGATAAGGGTGACATACATAGATATGATGTCAATCAAGCCATTTGTCATTCATTTGCATCATTTGATTACATGTCACACTGTCCAAAAATTAACATTCAAAAATGCATAACCTAAAAAGCAAGTATTTCACAAAACAACTGAAGGACAAGACCGTCCAACTATACAAATCAAAAGGCCTGAGAAAGTAGAACCTCTTTGCCACTACTCGAGCCATCAGAGCCTAGCAACTGGAGAATAAATGCCCTCTCATATTTTTCACCTTCATCATCTGATGCAGTCTGTATTCCAACGGTAGAACGCACGCAAAAAAAAAAAAAAAAAAAAGAGAGATTATACAGTTATTTTTGTTATTTTGATAAAGAAGATTGTAGCTAAACCATACTGTAAATCAATGACAAAAAAAAATTTGCAATACAAAATAACAGGTAACATTAAAGAAAGATTTAACCCTCTTCTAAGTTCAACAGTGCAACGACATCTACTAAGTTCAACAAAAAGAGTTTGATTTGTTGACAAAATCAACCAGATGCTTAAAAAAAAATATTATCAAAATTTTTTTGAGGAGAACTAGTAAATACCAAAAGCTTATAAACAAAAACCTTCATATTTTCATTTAAACAATACCTCACTTACATTTATAATAAAATTTATAAAAGGGTTCGCAGAAGATTTCTGGGAGGCATAAGTCTGATGAAGAATAGCAAATGCAACCAAACGCTGAGTTGAATGAAGCAGCTTTTTGTCCTGCAATAATTATAACATCCAGCTAGTCAGCAATTGATACCAAGAAACAATCATAAAAGACCAAAAGAAAGTACAATCGAACTTGATCAAGATATCAATAGACTTAAAAAGGTGAGAGCAGACTTAATGAGTTGAGAATGCTTAATAGAGGAACCACCCCCCCCCCCCCCCAAGCACACTTTTTTTTTGTGGTAAGCTACACACTCACCATGAGAGTCTTGAACCCAAGACCTTAACAGGAATTCAACCCAAGAACACATGTTCTCTATCCTTCTCTTCCTTCATTTTTGTTGTTTTAGTTGATTAAGAGAGAGAGAGAGAGAGACTTCAGGCATGATTTAGGCCAGCCATAGTCAAAGTTACCCTTTTTAAAGACAAAGCTATCCAATTATCACACCCCGTGTCATAAAAAAAATATCTAGCGCATTTACACTCAAAAGGCCTCAAGGAGCCGAAACACATTGCAAAAGCATGCACCTGAGCAAAGTAAAGCACACATTTTTGAGTTACATGTCAAGTGATTTTTGTTCTTCTCATCAGCTAGATGGGACGTTTGAATCCTTGGTGACAATAATACCATATAACTAATCTGTTAAATAAAGCTAAGTACAAAGGTCAGTATAAAACTACAAAATATTTAGTGCAACTAAACTTAAATTAATAAAAAGTTGTAAAAAAAAAAAAAGATCCAATGCTTTGTTTTTGGGTGAAATAAAGAGCAAAGTAAAAAAAAAAAAAATTGATAAATAAAGAGCAAAGAAAATTAATAACTTCATTTTAAAAGGCATGTCATTTTCATTTGGACAGCATTTCGTATTTTATTTCATATTCATGTGTGAAGTGTATTAGACTGAGATTTGTAATAACAATAAACGGTAAATTTTAATTGGTTTCAGATCTACTAGTATTTTTATTTGAATTACATATTTTTCAAAAAATAAAAAATAAAAATAAAAATCAGAAATTTTAGGCTTGGCACTTTGCAAAGTAGAGCATTCTTTTGACAATTTAGTTACATGTTCTTTGCTTAGGGTAAGAAGTTCTTTTCCTCTAGTGCTCTGCACTATAAGCAGCACACTTTTAACAACACCGATCACAAAACCATTATTCTAGGGTTGCCAAAGTAACCAACAATGCCAATAGCCTTGTAGCTCAACTGATTGGCACCTCCTGCTGTTACCAACAGAGAAATCCAGGGTTCAAATCCCCCCACCCCCAACCATTGACCTATGAAAAAAAAAATGAATCTAACCAACAGTGAACAAAACACGCACCAGGCTCTCCAAACATTGCATATGCTTCGATTTTTTGTACTTTAAACTATAATTAGTTAATGGAAACCCAAAATAAACAAAGCAAAATAAAAGCATTGCTCTACCATAGTAATGCTAAAGCCTAATCGATAATTGAGCTAGAGATAAGACTCTATTACAGTCGTTAACACAAGCTTATTTTGCCTAAAATTGTACTCATTACTCATAAACCAAGAGAATAATCTATAAACCTAGTCACCCCCAAGATAATATTACAGTGTATGTTTTCCATTAATAAAAAAACAAAAAATCTGAATTGATATGAATATTGAATTTGATCAATGATTTCCAAACAGCTCAATCAAAAATCTTTGGAAAGCAAAATTTCAGGCATTGATGGCAAAATTGGAAACAGAAACGAAAAAACCCTAACCCTAAGAGGAAGAGAGAACTGCCTGTAAAAGGAGGACGAGGGAGGAGCAAGCAACGAAGTGGCGAGCGCGAGGGAACTTGGAGTTGAAGTCGGCGGCGATCTCATCTATCGGACTTTGCTCCGATTTGAGGAGAGCGTAGAGCGTCTTCGACTCATCTGCACTCAGCGTCTTCATCATATTCCTTTGTTTAACAAACAGAGATTGAGAGAATGAAAGAATGAAAGAATTCTTGTGATCTCTATTCTCTTCTCTTCTGAGTTATTATGTATGTATGTATGTATGTAAACCTAAACCACACGTACGCACACACGCACGGCGCGGAAACTCTTTCTATCTGCTACTTCTACTGACTTTTGAAACCGGCGACTAAAAGAGAGAGAGGGTTTCGATTTTCTACAATCAGATTCAGAGTCCGCAATTGCCTTTTCCCATTTGCCCACTAGTGTCTTGCCATGTCACCGAATTAAGATAATTACATGTTTATTGTGCAAAATACACTGGAATTACTTTTCTTTTCTTTTTTTTTTCTTTTCTTTTTTTTTTTGCCTTTTGACTTTTTGTTGACTTTTCAAGAACTTGCCATATCATTATCATTTTATAATTTTTTTTCTTATTTTTTCTTATAATTTCTAAGTTGATAAAAATCTTAATTTGATTACAATTCAAATTCTACTACAATTTATTTGTTCATATGGATACCACTTATTTTACTGAAAATTGAAAACAATAAAAAAATAATATAAAAGTTACTGTTCATATTATGGTTACTGTTTATTAGCCCAAATGCACTGTTCATGTCTCATGAATAGTGCAATAGGCACTGGTTTATAAATAAATAAATAAAATGCAGACGCGGGAGAGAGACACGCAAACCAAATGCTCACAAATGGAAAACTATTTTAAATTATAAAATAATTTTACTATTAACTTTTAATTAATACTTTTTTCATATACGACTTTATATCATATTAGCTTTCTTTAAAGTATTGATATCTATTACTTGGCAATTTCCATCACAACAGATTGTCAATGTTAATCATTCCATCTAAAAATTACGGTTAACCATAACATTATATATACAAATTCTTGGCAAAATTTGCCAAACAGTGCAAATTTCGAAATTTTTAAGCCGGATAGCACGCGTTCAAAGTTATTTTGTTAGTTAGACTGTTTTTGAAAGTCGATTTTGCCAAAATTGACTTCCAGGGCACCCCCACAGCCAACATATAGTCTAACATGGTTTAAATAAAAATGAAAAGCCACGTGGAAAAGCCACCTAGAAGTCGAGTTTAGTAAACTCGATTTCCTAAAAGTCGAGTTCACTAAACTCGACTTCCAGGTGAGGTAAAGACATGTCACAGGTGGACTAGAAAGTCGAGTATGGTGTACTCGACTTCTATAAGTCGAGTACACCATACTCGACTTCCAGTAAATGTCCACCGGCCCAACTAACTCAACTAACTCAGTAAATGTACACGGTAAAAATTTATTTAAATGGAACTCGAGTTTACCAAACTCGAGTTCCAATAAATCTTACAGCTACCACAACTATCTCAGACTTATACACTCAACTCTCACTTTTCACTCAACTCTCACTTCTCACAGCTCTCTCCCACGCCAAAACTCACTTTTCACTCAACTCTCACTTCTCACAACTCTCTCCCACGCCAAAACTCTCCCTTTCAGACAAAAAGCTTTTCTTCTTCTACACAAATCACATTCATCATTCTACAAATTAAAGTTTTTCTTCTTCTTCTTCAATTTGTAGGTAAATATTCAAACCTTTTTAACTTTTGTTTTTTTTTTTTTTTTTTTTTGTTACCTGGATATATACTTTACATTTGGTAGATATATATATATACACACATACCACTTTTATATTTTTGATGAGTAATGTGTTGTTTATTATCATCATTATTATTATCGTTTTTTTGTATTTGTTATTTGTGCTTTGTAATGGGTTGTTATTTGATATGCAATGGGTTTTTCTTTGTAATGTGTTGTTATGTATAATGTGAATAAATGGATAACATATTATTTATTTGCAAGGTGTTGTAATGTCACTTTTATATTTTTGATGAGTAATGTGTTGTTATTATCATTATTATTATTATTGTTTTTTTGTATTTGTTATTTGTGCTTTGTAATGAGTTGTTATTTGATATGCAATGGGTTTTTCTTTGTAATGTGTTGTTATGTATAATGCGAATGAATGGATAACATATTATTTATTTGCAAGGTGTTGTAATGTGTAATGGTTTGTTAGTTGTAAGATGCAACTTCAACACTCAATTTTTTAAGGTTAGCAACCATGTAAAAATTTGTTTGAGTTTGAAAATTCGAATTTTTGCTTGGAGAGAATAAAATTTCAATTGATTATAATTGTTTGGTGGACTATGTTATCTTTATATTTGCCTTGAGGCAATATTTTGTAGTTCATATCGAATAAATGTGTTATATTCGTCACTAACTTTTAGTAAACTTATTTGACTTATATAGGTTTGTAATGAGTTCGATTGATTTTTATCTATATTATGGTGGGGAGCCCTGCAGTGAGAAAGCCCTGCTGGACGGACAAAACGGCGTAGGAAAAGAGACACCGGAGAGAGAGAGAAGAACGGCGACATTGGGTTGAGAGAGACACCGGAGAGAGAGAGGAATGAAGACAATGGAGGCTGAGAGAGTTTACCCCATCAAGGATTTTTTTAACCCCTGCTTGAAGTTGAGTTCAGTGAACCCGACTTTCAAAGAAGTCGAGTTCACTAAACTCGACTTCTGTGTGTCTACGTGGCTTTTTTGCCTCTTTTTTTAATCCAGGTCAGATGTATATTTAGTGGGAAGTCGATTTTGGTAAAATCGACTTTCAAAAACAGTCTAACTAACAAAATAACTTTGAACGCATGCTATCCAGCTTAAAATTTTCGAAATTTGCACTGTTTGGCAAATTTTGCCCAGATTCTTCATTATTAATACTATGGCTCTCTCCTCCCATATGGTGATTAAAAAAAAAATTCTCAATCTCAAATTGCTATTTTTTTTTTTTAGAATTGTTCTCAAATTGCTCATAATACCAAGAGTCCTTTTCCATTACACACCGTCAGTGGTAGGCAACGAAGCAAAGCTCTTTCATTAGCTCATCACACCAAGAATTACAATTCATTCATGTTCATTGCCTCAAAAGTGAGTGTTCAGGTTATTATGAATTTTGATGCTGAATAATAATTTTAATGCGTAACAATTTTACCATTAGCTTTGTTTTCAATGCCTGAATCAATTCCCATGAAGTCTCCCTTTTCTTAACTCAACAATCTTTTTTTGGTGCATGGTGTTTTTTTTTTTTTTTTGGAGCCAATATTTTTTGTTTTGCTTGGTATTAAAGGAAAAATGATTTGGCTAGGAATGGGATCCTTCTAATAAAACGTAGATTCGAGGGAAAACATGGCGTGTTGACTGAGACCATGTTTAATGTCCTTGCTAGGAACAAGATAAGTTCTGGTATTGGAACAGTTTAGTAGTGACCTGTTAGATTTTACTAATAATACAATTTTAGTCCTTTTATCTATAGTAAATTATAAATTGATGATAGTTCCTGCCTTTACCAAGTAGCTAATTTTTCCAATTTAAATGATGAAATTTGCATAGCTATTCATTTGATTGATAAGTTTGTTTAAAATTGTTTTGGTTTCAACGATGACCAGTGTTTATTTTGGGGAGAGTCTCCTCAAGTTTTGTTGTTGTTCTTCGATAAATAATTAGCAAAGAAGGATAAAAGTGTACAGTTATTATTGAATTGCATAATTCTTGCTCTCATTTGTGAGCTTTGCAGGGTTACGTGTACTGCATGGTGCTTTTAAAACCAATTTGGAAGTTTGTAGAATTGGTGGTGTGTTTAAGTTTGGAATAGTTGTGTGTCATAGTGTTTACTAATTGAATTTGAGACTCTAACATTAACTGGTCATTTGCTTAGAGAAATTAAACAACTACATGGAAGATTTATGTGTTTGTATGTTTGCTTTGTTTATTGTGAGCAGGGACGGACCCACGTTGAGCCCAAAGCCCGAGCCCAAAAATGATTTTTTGAGCTGGTAAAATTTTCCAAAAAAAAAAAAAAGGGGGGGCTTAGGCCCCCCTTGGTTTTTTGCTCGGGCCCTCCTCCCAAAAATCATGAACCCCCCAGCCCATCATCCGGCTAGTTCCCAGCCCATCATCCGGCCAGTCCATGTAAAAAAAAAAAAAAAAAAAACACTCAGCTCTCAGCTCTCAGTAGTTAGTGGTCCAACACCAAACAGAGAAAGCAAAAACACAAAGGAAAAAAAAATGAAAGGGAGAGGTGAGACAAAGGATAGAGAGGCGAGACTGAGAGACCCACTCCACTCACCCACGCCAACGATGACGACGAGACCCACACTGGCAGTTGTTCGATCTGAGACTGAGAGACCCACTCCACTCACTCACCCATTTTCTAGTACCCACACCGGCGAGAGTCGCAAGTGACTCCACTCACCCACGCCGACGACGCCGTCGAGACCCACACCGGCGGTTGCTCGATCTGAGACTAAGAGACCCACTCCACTACTCACCCATTTTCTAGTACCCACACCGATGAGAGTCGCGAGACCCACTTGCTATCGCCCACGCAATACCCACTTACCGCCTCCCACGCCGGTTGCTCAATCTGCTCAGCCTAGTTTCGTTGCTCCAGCCTTCACAGTTCACAGGTATTTACTCTTATCTTTTCCTTCAAAGTTCAAAACCTAATAAAATGTTTGTGACTTTGTGATCTGAGAATCTGAGATTGCCTTGTGGACTTGTGGTGTTTCATGTTTGTGTTTTTACTAATGAGTGATGAACTAAACTGATGTTGGTGATTGTAAATTGAATATTTGAATCTGTGTTACTACCTGTGGTGTTTTTTTTTTTTTTTTTTTTTTTTTTTTTTTTTGGCTTTTTGGCTTTTTGTTTTGTGACTCTATCACCCTATGTTTGTGACTCTCTTTCTTGTTTATACAGATAAGAGAGATAGAGAGATAGAGAGTAGAGTTTGTAGAGATTAGTTTTTTCTTTGTTGACTGGTAGTTGGGCATAATAGGGACAAGTGGAGTTGGGCAATGGACAAGTGACAGAAAAAAAAGAAAAAAAAAAAAAGAAAAAAAAAAAGGTAAAGTTAAAAACTTAAAGAAAAGTTTTTGTTAGTAGTGCAGGGAATAAATTTATAGTGTCGGTGGTGGGATTCATTAGGTTAATGGGTCAGTGTCAAAAAGATGGAGACAACCCAAAGACATAAATAAGGCTGACCAAACACAAAGACATAAATAAAGGCAAACCAAACACAAAAAGAAAAAAACAAATCATATATTATAGAAAATTGTCACACAAATTTAAAAAAATAACGGTGATTCTTATTTTATTTGTAGATCATGAAAAAATCAACTACAATGCTTAATTTTTTCAAAAGAAAATGTTCAAATTCTTCTGAAGTCAACATGGGATTGCCAACAACTAATATTGCTATTCTAATTTCAGAAAATGTGGATGCTCCAATTCTAGAAAATGTGGAGGATGCTCCAATTCTAGAAAATGTGCATTTCTCAATTCCAGAAAATGTTGATGTTCCAATCTCTCAAACACAATTTCAAAGAGTTGATCTTGATTCTTTGGATTATGATCCCGAAACACGCAAACAAATATGGGAATATCATGTTAATCAACGTGATGAAATTCGACGGGCTTACATTAAAAAAGGTCCGCACCAACTTCCTCTAAAGACATACAAAAAAAGTGGAAAGCGCAATCGTAGCTTTCAAGCTTCTTGGTTTGGATTTAATTCAACATGGCTTGAATATTCTCCTACCACAGATACAACTTATTGTCTACCCTGCTTTGTCTTTAATAATCCAAATGGGGTTGTGGGACAAAATACATTCACTGTTGGTGGATTTAGGAATTGCAAAAAGGTTGGGGGCAAAGATTGTTCTTTTCAAAGTCATATAGGAAAAGATCCTAACTCAGCTCATAGAGTTGTCGAGCAAAAGTGTAAGGATTTGATGAACCAATGGCAGCATTTACAAAGGGTAGTTGATCATTTCACTACTAAATAAATTGCAAATAATCGGTTGCATCTAAAGGCCATAATTTTTATTGTTCGATATCTTGCCTTTCAAGCTCTAGTTTTTAAAGGTCGAGATGAAAGTTGTAGTTCATTAAATCGTGAGAACTTTTTTGAATCATTGGGTATTGTGACTTTTTGGAATGAGAAGGTTGCTGAAATAATAGAAAAAGCTCCCAAAAATTCAACCTACACATCACCTAGGATTCAAAAGGAAATTCTACATGTTTTCTCAGCCAAAGTGAGGAAGGCCATTCGGGAAGAAATTGGTGATGCAAAGTTTTGCATAATGGTTGATGAAACTCGTGATTAGTCCATGAGAGAGCAAATGGCTATGGTTTTTAGATATGTTGATGCAGAAGGCTTTGTCAAAGAACGTTTTTTTGGCCTTATTCATGTTACTGACACTGCGGCTTTGACTCTAAAGAAGGGGATATATTCTTTGTTATCTCAACATTGCCTAGATATACAAAATATTCGAGGACAAGGATATGATGGAGCAAGCAACATGCGAGGTATGTGGAATGGATTACAAGCTTTGATTTTGAATGATTGCCCATATGCTTACTACATCCATTGTTTTGCACATCACTTACAATTGGCATTAGTAAAAGCATCAAAACAAGTTAATGCCATTAGTCATTTTTTTCTTGCATTGCTTTTCTGATCAAAATTGTTAATGCTTCATGCAAATGCAATGAGCAATTGAAAGTTGACAATGCTAATGAAATAGCACGTTTGATTGATCTTGAAGAGCTTGAGACTGGAAGTAAACTTAATCAAATTGGCAATTTACAACGACCTGTAGAAACACGTTGGAGTTCACATTTTAGATTAGTTTCTAGCTTATTAAGGATGTTTACTTCAACTGTTGAAGTTTTACCAAATATAATTGATGATGCAATTGATGGAGAACACCGGGTAGAAGCAGAGTCAGCTTATGAGGGTTTAACTTCATTTGAATTTGTCTTCATCTTACATCTTGAAAAGGAAACTATGGAGATCGCTGATAAACTTTGTCAAACTTTGTAAAGCCAATTTTAAGACATTTTAAATGTCATGCATTTAGTTTCATCTACTAAAGCACTTATCCAAAAATTTAGAGATGATGGATGGGATGGCTTACTCACCACTATGATATCATTTTGTGAGAAGCATTGCATTGATGTCCTGGATATGAATGCTCGTTATGTTCCGAGGCGAGGTCGAGCTCGTAATTAACAAGATAACGTTACAATTGAGCATCATTATCGAGTAAATATTTTTTATGCTACAATAGATTCTCAACTACAGGAACTAAATTATCGGTTTAATAAAGATGCAATGGAGTTACTTAGGCTTAGTTCAGCTTTAGAACCTCGAGAGGCATTAAAATCTTTCAAAAGTAGTGATCTTTGTTTGTTGGTAGAGAATTTCTATCTATAAGATTTCACAGATTATGACAAATAAGTGTTGAAGAATGAGCTTTATCATTTTGAGCATAATGTAGTCCAGGATCCAGAGTTCAAAGAATTGAAAAGTTTATCTGAGTTGTCTCAATGGTTAGTGAGAACTAGAAATTCAAAACACTACAAACTTGTTTATAGAATGGTGAGACTTGTGCTTACTCTTCTAGTTTCTACTGCTACTACAGAGCGAGCATTTTCAGCTATGAAAGTTGTCAAAACTAACTTTCGAAACAAAATGGAAAATGATTTTTTGACGGTCTCTTTGATGTTATACATTGAAAATGATATAGCTTCGACATTTAGTATAGATTCAATCGTAGATGATTTTGAAAATTTGAAAGAGCGTCAAGTTCCCTTTTTATAGATGATTGTATAAAGAAATAATAGTGTTTCGTGTCTTTTATTTTTGTTAGTATATGATTGTATCTTAATATATTAAGAAACAATGATTTTTGGGTATTTGTCTTGGTTGATAGTTTATTAATACTATATGAATACGTATTTGAAATTTTTTTTTTCGCTTATCTCCGCCACCCCCCCCCCCCCAAAACTTAAAATCCTGCGTCCGTCCCTGATTGTGAGCCTTATTATGCATGCAGGTGAGACAATAAATTTGTGCAATCCTACTAGCCAAGAAGCAAAGGCAACCATGAAATTTCAAAGGGTGATTGGAAATGATAATTTAAATGGAGGTGTTTACTGGATGACATGACTTAACAATTCCTATTGAGAAAAGTATTAAGTAGTTTCATTGGTTTTATAATATTCACTTATTTTATTATTATTATTTTTTTTTTTTTTTTAATTATGCAACAAGTCAATTGTATATCAATGATATGTTCTCCATGACTAAGTTTTGGTTATATATATAGCTATTCAATTATGCCTATGCATCGCACAGGTTAGTGACTAGTTAGATTAAATAGCATTTTTTTTTTTTTTTTGTGGGTGTGATTAAATTGCAAATTTAACATTGGGGTGATTTTAATTTTGTCCCTTAAGTTTATTTGTTCCCCTAACATTATCAATCATATTTTAGAGAGAAACTTCAAGATGTTTTCTGTGAAGGCATCCAAAGTTCAAATTTTCTACTATAAACTATTGATGTATCAAAAATATATATTTCAAAGAGAAAGAGGGTTTCGATTATCTATTGTCAGCTTTTTCAATTTTCTTTCTATTAATCCAATAGTTCTTTTCCTTGTCAGCAAATCATGGAAAAGAAAAATGTGTTCCTTACCATAATAAAATTTTCCATTTTACTTATTATTATTATTAACTGTTTTTTAGAGAGAGTTTCAACCTATGGCGTCTGCTCTTGATGATAGCTCTTTATCATCCAACCAAGACACCAAACCAAGACACCCCTGTCAACAAATCATAGAAAAGAAAAATGTGTTCATTACCATAATAGAATTCTCCATTTTACTTATTATTATTATTATTAACTTTTTTTAGAAATAGTTTCAACCTATGACGTTCGCTCCTGATGATAGTTCTTTATCATCAGACCAAAACACCAATCAGTTTTTGGTTTAGCAGGGATTGAACCTTAAATCTCTTATTCAATCATCAGAGACTTTACCAGTTGAGCTAATTGGAACCACTTCCCTATATATTATCTCTATATATTAAGAGGATTCAAAAAGTTAGTTATGGCTTCAAAAAATGTAAAAAAATATCTCTAATCTAATTAAATAATCCTTATTCTTAAAAAATAAAAAATAAAAGAGTTAAAATTTTAATTCAACAAAATTCAAAATTAAAAAAAAAAAATTACCAGAGAAACTTTTTTCCTAAAAATTAGCGTACTTTCTATCTGAAAATATCTCACGTACGTTTGATACATTTTTTTTCCTAAAAACTAGCACGCACTAAACCCAATCGTTTACTCCATTTCAAATCCTAAATTTTATTTTTATAAAAATCCTTTCATATTTAACCTCACTAAAAATCCTTTCATGTTCAAGTGCAAAAATTTTGGACTAACCAACTTTCAACTTGCATAACTTTCCTTAATCCAAATGATATAGAGTTAAAAGCATTTAAATCTACGATTTGAAATCTTTCAAATGGCACTAGAATCAATAATTTGAGGTCTAGAAGTCCCTCAACCAAGTGCTCAAAAATTGAACCTATAAAGTGGCAAAATTGTAAATGAATTAAAGCCTGAAAAAGTAAACTCAAACGCACCCACATTTCAGGTTCACCTACCAAGCACGAACAAAATTTCTCTCCAAACTAGTTTGGAGAGAAACCCTACAAACTCATCATATATTTTTATATTGAGTGTGAATTTTGAATCTAACTGTTAGATTGCATGTTCTTATTACATCCTTAATGCTTACAAAATTTCAAGAAGATCAGAGGTCAATTGCTATGTCATCAAATAAATGTTATAATTTCAAGTTTTTGTGATCTAAAGTTGTATATAAAAAATAAGTTAATTGATCAAATAGTAAATAACATCTAATTTGAACGAAATTTAATACGCATGTTAACAACATAAGGAACATGAAATTTAATGGTTAGATTTTCAAAATTCACACCCAAAAAAGAAATATATGAGAACTTTGAAGAGTTTCTCTCCAAGGTTCGACTTTCCATCCACTAAGAGCATCAGTACCCAGTCTTGCATACACTCTAATATGTTATATTTTACCATCAAAGCACAAAAAACCCATTACCTGGTTTGCCAATTCTAAAAAAATTTACAATTATGCTACAGTACCATCCTAAATCTATGATGGTATTGTAGCAACATTCTAAACATAAAAATATTTTATTTTATTCCCAAAAATATCTGACTTTTTTCTCTCTCTCTCTTCATTCTCTCTCTCTCTCTCTCTCTCTCTCTCTCTCTCTCTCTCTCTCTCTCTCTCTCTCTCTCTCTCTTATGTTGCTCTCTCTTCTCTTCAAACCCATTCTCTTCAAAGCTAAAACCCATGGTCATGAACACCATCACTAAAGACACCCATGGCCGGACCCACTGTCACAGTCCACTGCAAGCCACCACCCACTCTCTTATTATTTCTCTTCTCTTTCTTCCTTTGCACTCTTATTGCAGATCAGCAGATGGTGTCGAGATTGGTGTTTGGGGTTTGGTTGTTTGAAGATTGGCATTTGGCAAGTGGAGATCGGCATTTAAAGTGGTGGAAATCGGCGTTTTTATTTGATTGGGACCTTTTCTGGCCCCAATCCTTTGAGTTTAAAGTTTCTAATCACGTTTTTATTAACTGTGATAGATTTGACTAAGGGGAACGGTAAAAAGTCAAGCCTAGGAGCCTTTTGCTTTAAGGTATTCATTCTTGCTTTCTTTTTCTTTTCTGTCTTTCTTTTCAGTTTTAATCTTGTTTTCTTTGTCTTGCTTTATGTTTATATGTTTGCCTTGTTTAGTTTTATAGTTTCCTTTATGTTTCGAGCATGCTAGGTTGCTAGATTTACGTTTTCTATCTTGCTTTGCTTCTACTCTATTTTTCTGTTTGGTTTGCTTCTAGGTTAGGGTTTTTGAACAACCCTGCACACGCATGACATGAGCATGCATATGCAGGCCAAATCCTGTGTACATGGGATTTGGCCTGCGTGCATAGGCCTTTGTCTGCGTATGCAGGCATTTGCCCAGAAACCCTAATTTAGGATTCTGCTCTATTTTGTTTGTTTGTTCTTCATATCTTGTTTGTATGTATCTGAGTCTCTATTTTGCATACTTGCTTATCTTTAATATGTTTAGATTAGGGTTTTATGTTTATGTCTTGTTTAAATTTCATGAATATGCATTCACATGTCCATGCACAATGCCATAGGTGCTGAGATGTTTTAAGGCCAGTAAGTTAAGTCATGCATTCACATGAACATGCGTGGTTTTTGTTCAATCCTCCCTTGATATACGTGTACGAAGTTGATGCCATGATATGTTTTGCTTGCTGCCATGTGGATGCTTGTGCTTTGCTGCCATGATTTGTTGTTGCCTTGTTTAAGATGAATGGTATGATAGGGTTTCACATGCTAGGGTTTTTCATGTGCGTATGGGTTTGGCTCTCTTTTGTTTAAGGGTAGATATGTATGTGTTTTGGGATGAATGATGCCATGATTGTATGCTTAGATGTATGCTAGTGTGTGTGTGAGTTTAGGAAATAAGTATTGAACGTGATTTTACAGAGTTTAAGATGTAAGACACAATGATGGGAGGCCAACCTTAAGGTTGGGCAGTCTTGGGTGCCTAACACCTTCCCAAGAACGTACCTAAACTCTGAACTCACATCTCTGGTAGTAAGATCAATGGTCCTTCCTCGAGAGGATGCTATATATATGGTTCCTAGACCATTGCAAAAACAAGGTGGCGACTCCAACATCCCCCTTGTGTCCACACCCTCTTCTCCTTCTCTATTGAAATAGAGAAGTCATTGAACCCAAAGCCTGAAACTGTGAAACCATTGAAACCCAAAGCCTCTCTCTTCTCACATCTCTCACAAATTTCTTACCCATTTCTCTAATCTCTTCTATCTCTATACCGAATCCCTTTATCCTTTCGCTCTCCTTCCTCTTTGTTCTCATCTCAAAACAGAAGCTTGAAGGGAGGGAATTTAGGCTTCTATTTGGGTCAAATCAAAGCTTTATGGATTTCACTGGGTTTTGTTTTTTTTTTTTTTTTTTTGGGGGTTAGGGTTTGGTTTTGGGTTGTTTTTCTATCACGAGCTTGGACGTCATTGGCGTTCGTCGAGCATTTCAAAGCTTGCTCGTTGATTCAACTTCAAATATCAGAAAGTTATCTCTGTTTTCTTCAAGTAAGTTGAACTATGCGTAGGGTTTTTGCTTTTCAAATTATGATAAATGTAATTGAAATTCAAAGATGGTAATTTAGGGTTTTAACACTTCTATTTTGCTGGAATTTTACTTTTGTTGTATCTAATTTATTGTTAAAAATGTCTTTACATTGGAATTTTTAGTCTGATGGAAGTTTATATTTGTTGTTTCTAATTTATTATTATAAATGGTTTTACATTTGGATATTTCTATTCTGCTGAAAAGTTATATTTGATGTTTCTAATTTATTGTTATATATGGCTTTACATTTTGAAATTTCTAGTGTGCTGGAATCTTACATTTGTTGTTTCTAATTTATTATAAAAGATGGCTTCCCATTTGGGATTTTATACTAAGAGAAATCGTAATGGTTGCTTATGATTGCTTTAGTTGGTTGTCTTGTTTAATCATCTCACATTCTTGGTGATTTCGGTGCTTTGTAGGAGTGTCTTTAATAAGTAGGTTGTGTCATTATCTACATTATATATTTATGGATTCACAAGCAAACCTACCATTTTACACTAGTTTCATTCAAGGAGATATTGATGTTGACTCACATTTTGTGGATATATTTCAAAATAATCCAATGTACGTTTCTAATTCTCCACCTAAAGTTCAAATTGTCATTCCTAAGAAAACAAAATAGGGTAACAACTTCAGTGTAGAGGAAGATAATCTCCTAGTATCGGCATGGCTCAATACTAGTGTGGACGTCGTACACAGTAATGAGCAAAAACAAGAGACATTTTGTGAAAAAATTTGGCAATATTTCTGCAAGCACAATGCCTTTGGTACCATATGTACTCCTACCATAGCTAAAGTTGAAGCAACACCTTAAAGCATAAAATTATATTGCAATAGTGTCAAAATATCCATTCACCAATAGTTCAAAAATACTAATTAAACATTTAGGGAATTATTGTTGTTGAGTCCATGTTTTTCATGTCATTGTTGGGTTAATTCAATGAGAAAGTTATATGTATTTTTTTTTTTCTCATTTTAATGTGTTTTTCTCGGCAAATTGTATTTGGGTAGAAAGTATTTGAGCATGGTCAAACTATGGTGGCGCCCTCTATGCAACATGCATACAAGTGACATACGGCAAAAGATTCCATTTAATGTGAAATTACATTTGCTTTTAACTTTTGTTATTTTTGTTTCAAATGTTTCCAAAACAAATGCCATATTCCAATTTTTTTTTTCTTTTTTATAATAAATAGCATTACTCCATTAATGCATCACAATTAATTAAGGAAAATGTTACGTACACAACAATTTCACCAAAAATCTTAGATGACAAGTTGAAACAGGTTATAATATAGGCCCACTACTAAAATTACTTTTTTGCCTATTAATAACAGTCAATAACAACTTATTACATAAGATTTGTTATTAAAATACTGTGGCCGCAGCATTACTCATTAATACATTGACAGAAATGCAAAATTTTCATTTTGATAAGGTGGAATGCTCTAAATGAAGAGAATTCTCCTACATGAAAATCATTACATTTTGCTCCATTAATATGCCACAATTAATTACTCTCTTCATCCCATTTTGTTTATTATGTTTAGAAAATCCAATTTTTTAAGAGAATATCATTTAATGTATTATCTTTTAAATAAAAAGGTACAAGTTTCCAAAATTACCCTCATTAATTTAAATTTTAGTAAATGAGGGGTATTGAATTTTTAAATAAAATAATGGGTATATTAGGAAACTTATTTGTTGATTTTTCTAAGAGGCCTTCATTTTGTGACATCCCAAAATGGATAGAATGGAATAGAGGCCAAATAATTTGGGACAGATGGAGTAATATATTGACATAAATAAAAAATTTTGATTTTTATGAGATGAAAAACTAAATAAAGAAAAATCTCATAAATGAAAATGCATTTACTCCATTAATAGATGACAACTAATTACTACATTGGCATTGATGCAAATGTTTGATTTTGATGAGGTGTAAGGCTAAAGGAGGAGAAATTATTAGGTCACCAGGAGGACTGCTAATGTGGTCCTTCCTGACTTTCCAACCAATAAAATGCTGTTATTTATACAAATGTAATATCATTTGGTATTTTTTTATTTTTTATTCTTTGTGCTTATTAAGAAGCCCACACGTACATTTGCATAGATTGCATCATCTCATTAGTCAGGAAGGACTACATTAGCAGTCCTCTTCGTGTAAATAATAATTTCTCCTAAGGAGGAGAATTATCATACATAAAAATCAATGCATTTATTTCATGGGTTCCGTTAATGGGTGCCCTTAAAACATTTTTTTAATGAACCATTTTAGAAAATTTTTAATACCACTGTCATGAAATAATAATAATAATAACAACTAGCCTCTGAGCACGCGCTCACGTGTGTGCTTAGAGGCTCTTCTATTTTTTGGGTAAAGATTAATAATTTGCATTTGTAGGGATCGGATTTGAGCACTATCACCATTGGGTGAATGGATTCAAACCCAGTTAGCCCAATACAATAAATTTGTAGAGCGTGGGTCAAAGAACTAGGCCCTAGCGAGAATTACAACAACTAAACATGATAACACCTGGGTTGGATGGAAGGAGTACAGGATAAAGTATGGAGTTAGGCTCCTTGGCCATTTTTCTCAGGGTACATAGCTCCTAGTATGTCCTTTATGCTTTGTTACAAAGAAGGCACCAGATGCTACAGTTATTGTTCTTCCCCCTCTCTTGGGAGGTCTCTTACATTATATATCTCCCTTTCCGCTAATCTTGGCCCTCCATTTGTCGATCATACATGCCATTACTTGAGTGCCTGTCCTATCAGCAGCCTTCCCTAACATTCTGTGGACTGCAACAACTAAGGCAGCACTGTTCAAGGGTCTTTTCCTCATTAATGCGGCCAGAACGTTAGTTGTGGTCATTTAATGCGGAGGTGACAGTTCCTCCCTGAATTGCTCCTTCATCATGCTTCTGTGGCTGTCACGCTGTACCGGTTCTTTCTCTTGAGATGCTCTGGGAGACTCCCCTTGATGGTGTGTTGCTATTCCCTTTTATGGTCTCAGCTGTCCGAGGACAGAATCGTCCTCGGCGATATTTCTTAGGCACCTGGGCTTCTTACTTTCATCCTCGGACCCTAAATACCTCCTCGGCGTGGGCCCTTGGGCCTGGTACGAAGTGGGCCGGGACTGTTTGACTCTTTGGCCCCACAATAGCCCCTCAAAATCTTGCTGTCCGCATCCTCGGGCGGAGATGAGGATTTTGACGTCCTGGGCCTATTTTGTGTCTAGTCAAGTCTTGTCCCCCGTCAGTGCCAGGGTCTTTTCATCTACCCAAGCCGCGTTACTGGCATTTCGGTGCGCGTAACGTGTCCTTCATTAAGTTCAGACGGCTCTGTGCTCCCCACGTTCAACGAGGTGATGGTAATCCAACGATGGGATTCGCCTCGCATTTATGGGCGGGAAAACCCGCACGGTTCCTCGATTTGGGGTATAAATACCCACTCGAACTGCTTTCCCTCTTTTCTTTCGCAATCAAGAGCTCTTCCGCGTGTATCCTGAGTCCAGCCAAATTCCCAACTACACTTCCAGCACAAAAAGCATGTCCAAGGAGCTTCTCCTCATTTTTGTAAGTTACTCTATCCCTCTCTGAACTTTCTTCCTCTCTACTCCTCCTTCTCTTTCATTTGCCCTTTCTTAGGTCTCTTAGGCGTCACTTAGGATGGGTAGATTTAAGAAGTTAGTCTACACTGAGGAGGCGATGGAGAAATTCATCGCCGATTATAGGATACCTAATAATATGGGCTTGAGGTATTGTGAGGAAGGGGAGTGGCTCCTTCGGAGGAAGGAGGGCGAGGTGGTGATTCCCATCATCGCCTTCCTCGAAGGTGGCATGAGAATCCCCATAGGGCCGGTGACGAGGGGCTACCTTACGTACTTCCGGCTAGCCCCCACCTAGTGCGCCACCAACGTCTTTAGAATTCTAGGTTGTGTGGACGCCTTGAACGAGAAGATGGGGCTAAGGTTGACCCATCACGACGTAAACTGGTGCTACAACCTTCAGCGCCTAAAGGGCAAGTCGTACTACATGAAGACAAGGGAGGATAAGGTTCGGCTTATCCAGTGCCTCCCTGAGTCCAACAAGGGGCTGAACAAGGATTTTCTCATCGTGTCCGGAGAGTGGCACGATGGCCTACATTGCCCAACGACAGAGGGGACACCAGGTGGGGCAGTGGGAGTAAGAGGGGGTTCAATTTTTTAGAGTTGATGCAATTTGTACCGTTTGGTTACTAACACGAATGTGTCTTCTTTCTGCAGATCCGCACGCCTACGTGCGTCACTTCAGCCTGGTCAACAGGGAGGATTTGCAGAAAGTGCTAAGGGCGGAGATTTTCATGAACGAAGTCGACAATCAAGTTAGAGCTGTTCACAAGATCCTGGGGTACACTCCGATTCAAAAATCGTTTGCGGTTCTGAAGTACGTGATCAGAGCAAAAGACCCTCGGCTGCAGAAAATCACTGTAGCTGAGCACGGGTTCCTATTCCCCGAAGAGCCCTTCACTCCAGAAGGTGTTACATCAGCAGGCCCCTCCTCCTCCCACAGATCCGTAGAGGCCACAAAAGAAAACCTAGAGAGGGAAGAGGAAGTCATCGATTTTGGCCCTGTCGAAGACGAGTTTGACGTTTTTGACCAAGTCCACCAGTCCGAGGATCCTCTTGGAGACTTGGGTGACCTTCGTCTAACCGAAGCGGACT
Organism: Quercus ilex subsp. ballota; assembly: GCA_032727855.1. Lineage (NCBI taxonomy): Eukaryota > Viridiplantae > Streptophyta > Magnoliopsida > Fagales > Fagaceae > Quercus > Quercus ilex. The sequence continues at coordinate 34,345,130 of CM064917.1, forward strand.
TCCTACCATCAGAAACCTCTCCTCGGCCTGAGATGGGTTACAAGAGGAAATCCCACTCCAATCTACTTGACCTGATCGAAGGCCAACAGGAGAAGTCCCAGCTAAAGCTTCCTCTTCCTCCTCCTAAGACTCAGCCTGCCCAGACCAGGTCGGCTTCTACCCAGTCTAGGCTTCCTCCTCCTCCACCTCAGACGAGTCTGTCGTTCAGGCCCAAGCCCACTGATCCTAAGCAAAAGAAGGATAAGGGCAAAAGGCCTATTGGGGACAAGTTTGGGTCTTCCCAAGAGGGGGACGACACTCGGCGGCCCTCAAAACAACTGAAGATAGGCCCCCAAGGCCAGGATAGACAGGTCACTGCCCAGCCCGAGGCTCAGGCCTGGCTTCCCGCCCCAATGCTCCATGGGGAGCCTCTGAGGGATGACTCCTCCCTCAGGGATTTTAAAGAGGGCGAAGGTGCGCATGTGGCCGACGTGCTGGAGAGGTGCCTGTTACTTCCAGCGGACATGGCCGAGCTGGAGACTTTGAGGAGCAAGCAGGTCTTCCTCAGCCTTAAGCGATACTTGGGAATGGTAAGACCCTCAACACTTGTGATTTTTCTTACTTCAGTTTTTCTTCCTTTTTCTGAGCTTGGCTTATTATGCGTTCGTATTAATTGGCAGGCCGTCCAAGCCACCTTTAGACTGGAGGGGGCGGCCAACGACCAAGAAAAGGCCCTGGATGCAAAGCTTGAGAAGCGCTTAGAGGCCACACGAACCTCAAGATCTCCGAGGCTGATCTCGCCACGGCTCGAAAGGAGCTAAAGGCGATGACCAAGGCTCGAGACAGCGCAGTGTCAGGCCTCACTGGTGCCTAGAAGCAGGCCCGAGATCAGACGAGGCGTCTAACTGAGGCAGAGGAACAGTTGGAGATCGCAAAGGAGTTGGTTGTTGATCTAACAAAGAAGGTGGCTGCTACTGAGGAGGCCAAAAATGCGGCTGAATGGGCCAAAGACGAAGCTCTGAAGGCTAAGGCTGAGGCTGATTTCAGTAGGGTGGAGGCTCAGGCTTCTAAGGAGGAAGCCAAGGAGGCAACTTACGCCGCGGGGGTAGCCGAGACGGAAGCTGCCTTCAAAGTTCAAGTCCCCGGGGTATGTAGGCGCTACTGTTCCTAGGTTTGGAGTGAGACCCTCAAACAAGCTGGGGTCGAGGCCTCCTCCAACCTGTGGAAGGCGGAGAGTATGTACTATCCCCCTGCCATCCGCAAGGCCGCTCACAATAGCTCTGAGGCTGAGGTGGTTGTTGAGGAAGCTGGTGCTACTCCAGGTGAGGGAGCTTCGGTTGTTGGACTTGCTGGCGAACCTGTTAAAGGGGGTGATCCTCCTGGGGTGGTTGAATCAAGTAAAGGCCTTAACGAGGAAGCACCCTAGGAGGTTGCAAATCCCTCCTCCAATGCCCAGGTCTCTTCCGTCGAGGAGGCAGCTATCCTTGCCGTGCCTTTGCAGGCTATCCCTCTAAGTCAGAGCTCAGAGGATCCTGAGGTTGCCATAGACCAGCCACCCACTTGGGGGGGAGGGGAGATTAAGCGGAAGGAGTAGGCCCCTTGGCGCCTCTGTTTCACCTTGTTTTGGACATTGCAAGGACACGTCTGCCCTGTCTTTGCTTCTGTTTTGCTGTTTGTTTTGTCTTTGTCTTTTTTTCTTTTTCTTTTTTTTTAACATTGTAATGTGACTCCTGGCATATAACTTCTATGGACTTAATGTAGCGCGAGTCTTATTTCTTCTTATTTGTTTTGGTTATTTATTCATTTACGCGTTATCCATTCTCTCTTTTTACTTGTATAATCCTAACTTCAATTGTATCTCAGCCAACCACGGCAGTAATTATAATAACGTGAGGGCGTGTATGCAAGCGAGAACCTACCTTTCCTCTGTTGTTAATGTAGGGCCAAGGTGGGCCACGGTCACTTACCCCTTTAAGAGTGGGTTGGACCAGGACCAAGTCCACGACCCCCAAAACGCTTTAAGTGATGCTCATGGGCCCAATTTTTTAACTTTGCTATAGAAGAGGCCGTTATCGCGTGCAATGACCACAATAGTCATCGAAGTAGCTTACTAAACTGAATTAGCCCGCTCGTAGGCTTCGCTTGATGCTTAGGCAGACCTTGTATGTCCCAAGGGCTAGGTAGGATTCAGATTCTTCCTAACACAGGTCCCCTTTGAGGTGGTTAGTTTCCCCATAGGCTTGAGTCCGAGGACCATGCAAGGCATTGGTTCTGTCTAACACTTAGAATCTATCTTGAAATAGTTAGTTTCCTCATAGGCTTGAGTCCGAAGACTATGCAAGACCTTGGTTCTGTCTAACACTTAGAATCTATCTTGAAATAATTAGTTTCCTCATAGGCTTGAGTCCAAAGACCATGCAATGCCTTGGTTCTATCTAACACTTAGAATCTTCCTTGAAGTAGTTAGTTTCCCCATAGGCTTGAGTCCGAGGACCATGCAAGACCTTAGTTCTGTCTAACACTTAGAATCTATCTTGAAGTAATTAGTTTTCCCATAGGCTTAAGTCCGAGGACCATGCGAGGCCTTGGTTCTGTCTAACACTTAGAATGGCCGTTAAAACGCGAGACACATAATCATGATAGACTTAAAATCTGAATCAAAAGAAACTTTTTCATTAATAATAATACCTTTTCAGATTATTTACATTCCATGGACGAGGTACAGGTTTTTCATCTAAATCTTCTAAGTAGTATGCACCTATCCCCGCTACTGATGTAATTCGGTAGGGCCCCTCCCAGTTGGGTCCCAGCTTCCCCTAGGAAGGGCTCTTGGCGACGCCTACCACTTTCCTCAACACTAGGTCACCTGGTGCTAATGGTCTTAGCTTCACATTGGAATCATACCCCTACTTGAGCTTCTGATGGTAACAGGCCAGCTGGATCATTGCTTTCTCCCTCCGTTCTTTGATCAAGTATAGGCTTTCCCTTAGCAGTTCGTCATTGTTACCTGGGGTAAAGGAGCTCGTCCTCAGCGTTGGGAAGTTGGCCTCCAAAGGGATAACCGCCTCGGCCCCATAAGTCATGGCAAAGGGCATCTCCCCTGTTGACCGCCGCGATGTGGTCCAGTAGGTCCACAGGACGTGGGGCAGCTCTTCCACCCATCTCCCCTTGGCATCGTCTAATCTCTTCTTAAGCCCATTGACTATGATCTTGTTGACAGCCTCAGCTTGTCCATTTCCCTGAGGATAGGCTGGAGTTGAGTACCGATTTGTGATTCCCAGTTCGCAACAGTACCTCCTGAAGGCCTTGCTGTCAAATTGGAGCTCGTTGTCCAAAATTAGGGTGCGGGGGACCCCGAACCGTGTAACGATGTTTCTCTAGATGAACCTCTTAGCATCCACATCCATAATGTTCGCCAAGGGCTCAGCTTCGACCCATTTAGTGAAATAATCCGTGGCGACCAGCAGATATCTTTTATTTCCTGGTGCCTTGGGGAAAGGTCCCACAATATCCAAGCCCCATTGGGCAAATGGCCATGGGCTGGACAGCGGGTTAAGGACCCCTCTTGGCTGATGGATGTTTGGGGCGAACTTCTGACACTGGTCACACCTCTTAACATACTCTAGGGCCTCCTTCTGCATCCCCGGCCACCAATATCCCTAGGTGATGGCTCGGTGTGATAAAGATCTACCCCCTGTGTGGCTCCCACATATCCCTTCATGTAGCTCCTCAAGCAATAATTCCGAGGCCTCAGGGTGGATGCACATCAAGTATGGCCCGGAATAGGAGCGTCTGTATAGTTTGTGATTCTCGGACAGCCAGAACCGAGGAGCGTTTCTTTGTACTTTCTCAGCTTCTGACTTATCTTCGGGTAGGATATCATTTTTGAGGAATCTCACTATAGGATCCATCCAGCTGGGGCCCACTCCAACATGGTGGACGTGAACCATGCCTTTTGTTCCCTCACTTACTCTCTCCAGATGCTCGACAAGTATAGTCCGTGGCAGATCTCCAGCCAAGGACGTGGCGAGTGTGGCCAGCGAGTCTGCATAGGTGTTTACGCTCCTACAGACATGTGATAAGCTGAAAAGGGTGAAGGTTGACCGCAAGCGTTTGACCTGGCTCAAGTATTCTTGCATCCTCACGTCTCTAGCCTCCAACTCTCCATTTACCTGGCCCACCACTAGCCGAGAGTCCGAGAACACTTCAATTTCTTTCCCTCCCATTTTCTACACCATAACTAGCCCTTGAAGCAACACTTCATACTCAGCTTCATTGTTCGTGGCTGAGAACCCGAGCCTCAGGGATTTCTCTATGACAGACTTTTCAGGGGACAATAGGACTAGCCCCACTCCGGATCCTCTCTAGTTCACAGCGCCATCAACGTACATCTTCCAGCACGGGGGCCCTGGGACACAAATTGCCCCAACTGATTTTCCATCCATGTCCCTCCTCTCGGCTACCTCTTCCACTATTGGTTCGACAAATTCAGCCACCAAGTCAGCCAGGACCTGGCCCTTTACGGAGGTCCGAGGCATATACTTAATGTCAAAAGCTCCTAGAATTGTATTCCATTTAGCGATCCTTCCCGTATAATCGGCAGCCCGAAGTACTGACTTCAAGGATAGTTGGGTTAGAACAACCACCGTGTGAGCTTGGAAATAGTAGGGCAGCTTTCGCGTAGCATGGACCATGACAAATATGCCTTTCTCCAAGGGCAAGTACTTGACCTCAACTTTGTGCAGTGACTTGCTAATGTAATAGACTGGTTTTTGAACGCCATTGTCATCTCGTATCAGCACCAAGCTCACAGCGTGGAGCGCCACAGCAATGTATGCGTATAGGACCTCGTCGGCCTCCGGATTAGACATGATAGGTGGCCGAGCTAGGCACTCTTTGAGTTGCTGGAAGGCCATGACACACTCCTCAGACCACTCGAATCCTTTCCACTTGTTAATCAGGAGATAGAAGAGTCTGCACCTGTCAGCCGACCTGAAAATGAATCGATTCAGAGCCGCAATCATTCCAGTGAGCTTCTGGATCTCCTTCGGGTTTTGCGGAGGCTTTAAATTATGGATTGCCCTGATTTGGTCGGGATCAACCTCGATCCCCCGGTAGGTAATGATGTAGCCTAAGAACTTGCCAGATCCTACGCCGAACGAGCACTTGGAAGCATTTAGGCGTAGCTTGTGCCTTCTCAGGACATCGAATATACAGCTGAGGTCCACCAAATGCCCGGACACTAGTTCGCTCTTCATCACCATATCGTCAACATAGATCTCAATGTTTTTGCCCAACAACGGCTCGAACATTCTCGTCATCATCCTCTGATAAGTAGATCCAGCATTTTTCAAGCCAAATGGCATAACCTTGTAGTGATAGTTCCCAATGGGTGTCACAAAGGCTGTCTTTTCTTGATCCTTCAAGGCTAGTGGGATCTGATGATAACCCTGAAAGGCATCTAAGGAGCTCATCTGAGGATGGCCTGCAGTCGCATCTACCAGCTGGTCTATCCGTGGCATTGGGAAGGGGTCCTTCGGGCATGCTTTATTCAGGTCCGTGAAGTCTACACAAACCCTCAATTTCCCACTTTTCTTCTTGACCACCACAGTGTTGGCCAACCATTCGGGGTAAAAAATTTCTTTAATCGCCCCTGCGCGCTTAAGCTTATTGACCTCTTCCCTAATTGCATCAACATGCTCTTTTGATAGGCGCCGAGGTGGTTGCTTCTTGGGGATCACGGATGGGTTGACGTTAAAGTGGTGACAGATGAAGGATGGATCAATCCCTGGGGCATCGCAGGGGTCCCATGCGAACACATCAATGTTCCTCTTGAGGAACTCAAACAACTCCTCCTTCTCCCGAAGAGGCAGTTGGGCTCCGACCTGAAAGAACTTCTCCGGGTCATTGTTGACGACCACTTTTTCTAGGTCTACACATTTTGCTTCCTTGGCGGCCGCATCAGTTGGCGCCACTGACGTCCTTGATTGCTATAAGCTTTCGACCGCGACAGCCGAGGACTCTGCATCTTGCCGATGCGAGATAGCTGCCACCATACACCGCCTTACAGTGGACTGGCAACCCTGGATCTCGAGAACTCGGTCCCTTGACGGGAATTTCATCTTCTGATGCAGCAAGGAGGCAACAGCCCCCAGGGTGTGGAGCCAGGGCCTGCCCACGATGGCCGTGTACGGGGAGTAGGTGTCCACCACGATAAAGTTCACTTCCACCACCTCTGGGCCAGTCTGGATGGGCAACTTAATCATGCCCCTTGGATTAACGAGCTTCCCATCAAAGCTCATTAAAGGAAAGCTGTAAGGTGTAAAATCCATGAGCTTTAATCCCAGCCTCTTGTATAGGTCGGGGTACATAATCTCGGCTCCACTGCCATCGTCCATCATCACTCTTTTCACATCGTACTTGCCGATTCTGAGGGTGATCACCAAAGTATCGTCGTGGGGCTGGGTGGTCCCATCCTTGTCCTCCTCAGAAAAGCTTAGGGTTGGGTGAAAGCCTCTCTTGGCCCTCTTCGGCTCTGACTGGGACTCCTTGGCGGGCACTTGGGTCACAGAAAGCACTCGCGAGGGGCGCGTGCATGTTCTTCCCAGCGCAGCCAAGATTACATTAATCGTGCCAGTGGGCTGCCCCATGGCGGTGTCCCTCCGTGGCTCCTGGTAGGTCTGGCCCTGATGACTGCTGGAATGGTGTAGGAGGTGCTTTAGCTTTCCCTCCCGAACTAGCTGGTCTAGGTAATTCCAGAGGTTCCTGCAGTCCTCCGTAGCATATCCGTGGTTGATGAGAATGCAAAATGTCATATTTTTATTCCTTAATTTTTAGTCTTTTATATTTATTTGGTGCCTAAATGTACTCATTATTCTTATATTTTGATTTAGGATGCAAATGGAGGCATAAAATGCAAAACGTAATTAATTGGGCGATTCTGGACAGCTTTGACATTGCTTCGTAATCTTGGCATAACTCTCTCATTAGAGCTCCGATTGAGATGATTCAAGATGATATGGAATTCCAAGAGAAAGCTCTACAACTTTCATGTTTTGAGTTTTGAGAGATACGGGCTGCATCAAGGTCGAAATCGGGCTTGAAGTTGCTGCACCTGCACTATTGACGTTCTGGAATGTTCCTTTGCTTGATATTCTAATAAGCGGATTTGATGCGGTTTATTTTTGGAAGGTTCCAGATCTGATGCACGAAATTTCCAATTGAAAAACACCACCTTTCTAGTTATATTAGGACTTTGTTTTATTTTTAATATTTTTCCTTAATTAGTCAGATTTGGATGTTATTATTTAGAATATTTTTAGGAGATTTTGTAGGCTTGGGAAAGGGGGAATTAACGTGTAAAAGGGAAGGAGAAATCAGAATTACAGAGACACACATGCCTCTCTCTCCCCTCTTCTCTGATTTTCTCCTTTGAGTTTTCATCATGGCCTTGCGTGGCTAAAATTTTTATACTTGGTTGAAGGAAACTGAAGCCTCGGAATCAATAAAACTGTGAGATCTAATTTGTTTTTATTGTTCAATTTATGTTTTGAATATCGAATGTTCTTCTGTGCCTATTTTCATGATTGTCTTGTTTAATTACTAGGAGGCCTACTAGTTTATTATTCATTGCAATCTACTGCTAGGTTAGATATCAAATCCGTAATTGTTTGATCTCTCTAACTTGTGAAGCAACCAAGATTTAATGATTTGCTGCGTCAGAAATTATTAGATCTTAGGAAGAACGCTCGACTAAATTAAATGCAACTGCTTGTGTTTGTGTTGTTTAGCTTCATCGATCTCTCTAGTTCTTAAGGCTGCTACTCAATTAAATCTTTAGCGCTTGTCTTGGGTTGTTTAGTAGTTAGGGTTTATTAGATCGCTTGTTTTCTAATTAACTGCAACTAAGGAGAGATAGGAAAATAGTTCCAGCGGTGAATATTCAAGGTGTGAATTGATATACTCTTGCATCGATGATCAGTTGTAAAATTCCGATGGTGGATGTTGACTTGGACCAAGGTTTGTTCTCTTGATTGATTTCAATATTTTGATTTGAATTGTTCCTTAGTTGTTTTTCTTAAAATTGTTTTCATTATACTCAAACCCCCCCTCCTTGTTCACGTAGCATAAAATTAGGCTAGATACTCTCTGTGGGAACGATCCTTACTTGCACTACTACATATATTTTTAGGAGTATAGGTTTTATTTTTGGTTGCCTACGACAGCACACCAGTGGTCCTAGTGGTATTGGCAGTAACGGTTCTGATTGCGCCTCTCAGGATCCCCTGCCATCTTATTCGACCACTTGAAGTATGGTTCATTCCTGATCTTTTCCAACACTTTATGTACTGGTTCTCAGAACACGACGCTGACAGTCTGGGCATTGGTCGCTCCAGATTGTCCTATGAAATCCCTCCTCGGGCGAGCGTTGTTATACCAGTCCGACTTGAAATCCCTCCTATCCTGAGGGATAACCTTCTCCTTCCCCTTGCCCTACAGCAAATCTTCCTCTACCCGCTTGTATTTATTGATCCGATCTATCAACTGCCGCACGCTAGCGGCGGGCTTACCAGTTAAAGACTTCCTCAGGCCATGCCCCATTGGTAGTCCGTTCTTGAATGTATGGATGGCGACATCGTCGAACTTGCCGTCCAGCTCATTGTAAATCTCCCAATACTTGTCCGAGTAAGCCTTGAGAGTCTCCCCGTCACACATGGACAGAGACAGTAACGCGCTCATGGGCCGAGGAGGTCTGCTATTTGTAACAAAACGGGAATCAAAGGCTTGGGTCAGCTGTCTGTACGAGTCTATGGAATTCGTCTTCAAGCCGTTGAACCACCTTATTGCCACAGGTCCCAAGCTGGATGGGAAGACTTTGCACATCAGCGCCTTGTTCTTAGAGTGAACAGTCATCCTATGGTTGAACTGGCTCACATGCTCCACGGGGTCCATTCTGCCGTTGTAAACGGTGAAGGTTGGCTGCTGGAACCGTCGAGGGAGCATCGCCTCTTCTATACGACGTGCAAAGGGTGACTTGGAGAACCGGTCCAGTGCCCTGCTCATGGCGTCACTCCCTAAGCCCCTAGGAGGTGGGCTGTCACGTTTACGCCTCTGGTAGCGCTCCTCCTCGTGAGAGAAAGTCTCGCTCGAGGGTGTTCTTGACCTTTGCCTGTAGTCGTCATCACTTTCGTCGTTAGATGGCAAGTTAGGGCTGGATTCGGATCGCCTTCGCCGTGCATGGCGTAGCTTTCTCTTCAAATCATCTATCTCTCGCTGCATGGCCACCTTATCATCCTGTCTCTAAGATGCGTGACTTTTAACCTCTTCTGATTGCGTGGCCTGGCCACTATCGTGCCTCTGGGGCACGTGGCCACCCCTACGGGTGTGGCTTCCTCTAGTTTGTGAGGTATGCATGCTTCCCTCTCAAAATCGTCCATTCTCCTCGTTTTGGCCGCGCCCGGGGTCGCCATAGTTACCCTGATGCTAGGATTTAGCCGGTTTGGGCCGATGGGAACTCCCTTAGTGAGGGCCTGATCCTACCATGCTTGGTTGTTGTCCTCACTAACGCACGAATTCTTCCCACAGACGGCACCAACTATAGGGACTGAATTTGAGCACTATCATCATTGGGTGAATGGATTCAAACCCAGTTAGCCCAGTACAATAAATTTGTAGAGCGTGGGTCAAAGAACTAGGCCCTAGCGAGAATTACAACAACTAAACATGATGACACCCGGGTTGGGTGGAAGGAGTACATGATAAAGTATGGAGTTAGGCTCCTTGGCCATTTTTCTCAGGGTACGTAGCTCCTAGTATTTCCTTTATGCTTTGTTATAAAGAAGGCACCAGATGCTACAGTTATTGTTCTTCCCCCTCTCTTGGGAGGTCTCTTACATTATATATCCCCCTTTTCGCTGATCTTGGCCCTCCATTTGTTGATCATACAGGCCATTACTTGAGTGCCTGTCCCATCAGCAGCCTTCCCTAACATTCTGTGGACTGCAGCAACTAAGGCAGCATTGTTCAGGGGTCTTTTCCTCATTAATGCGGCCAGAACATTAGTTGTGGTCATTTAATGCGAAGGTGACAGTTCCTCCCTAAATTGCTCCTTCATCATGCTTCTGTGACTGTCACGCTGTACCGGTTCTTTCTCTTGAGATGCTCTGGGAGACTCCCCTTGATGGTGTGTTGCTTTTCTCTTTTATGGTCTTAGCTGTCCAAGGACAGAATCGTCCTCAGCGATATTTCTTGGGCACCTGGGCTTCTTACTTTCATCCTCGGACCCTAAATACCTCCTTGGCGTGGGCCCTCGGGCTTGGTACGAAGTGGGCCGGGACTGTTTGACTCTTTGGCCCCACAGCATTTATTATAATTTGGGATTTCTACTTTTTCCAATCACACAAAAAAAAAAAAAAAAAAAAAGAGGAATACGTGGGGTGAGTTTTGTAGATTGGAGGAGTTTTAAAACTAACAAAAGAGTGATCCTATTTTGTAAGGAGTTAGTGAGTAGAAGTAGGAATTTAAATCAACGTAAAAGTAGGAGTTTATTAGAAACATGAAGGCATTTCAACATAGAAGTAGGAATTTATTATTTTTGTCAATTTACTATTTTAACCCCATTTTTAAGTTTTAGGTAGGGGTATTTTTGACAATAAAAAAAACAATAACTAACTTTCTTTTGCCAATTTACTATTTTAACCCTATTTTTAAGTTGTTGGTTAATTAATTTAGGAGTATTTTTGACAGAAAAAAAAATAATAACTAACTTTCTAAATCTTCTTAATATATACAGATAACAACTAGCCTCTGAGCACGCGCTCACGTGCGTACTTAGAGGCTCTTCTATTTTTTGGGTAAAGATTAATAATTTGCATTTATTATAATTTGGGATTTCTACTTTTTCCAATCACACAAAAAAAAAAAAAGAAAAAAAAAAAGAAGAGGAATATGTGGGGTGAGTTTTGTAGATTGGAGGAGTTTTAAAACTAACAAAAAAGTGATCATATTTTGTAAGGAGTTAGTGAGTAGAAGTAGGAATTTAAATCAACGTAAAAGTAGGAGTTTATTAAAAACATGAAGGCATTTCAACGTAGAAGTAGGAATTTATTATTTTTGTCAATTTACTATTTTAACCCCATTTTTAAGTTTTAGGTAGGGGTATTTTTGACAGTAAAAAAAAACAATAACTAACTTTCTTTTGCCAATTTACTATTTTAATCATATTTTTAAGTTGTTGGTTAATTAATTTAGGGGTATTTTTGACAGAAAAAAAACAATTACTAACTTTTTGAATCCTCTTAATATATACAAATAATTGTCAAACAAAGTTAGTTACTTTTTTCTTTTTCGTAAAAAATTTCTAAAAATACTTCTTCAACTAATGCCCTTAGAGTATATGTTAACTTTTTCTTTATTTAATTAATACATTTACATAAATGCAAATTTTTTATTTTAATAAGATAAAAGGTAAAAGAGTAATACTAGAGATACAAACTTTTTTACAACAAAATTTTACAAACAGCTGAAGTAGCAAAAGATTATTGGTAAATGAAAAAGTGATCTTAAAGGTGGGTTTAGATGAAAATTAATAAAAAGTTGGTCACATCAATAGTTTAAAAAAATATTGTAAAATAGTTTATGGTTATAACATTATTCAAGGTAAAATGAAGAGAATTCTCATTCCTTCTCAAGAAATGTACTAAACTGGTACCAAAATATTTTATTTGTATGAATAAATTAGATCTTTTACTAGAACATAATTAAAAACTTTACTAATTTGATGATAGGAGTAAAAATATAGGAGCTAAATTAAATTTAACCAAAAAAATCTAATTAGTAATAATAAATTGGTAAATCAGTAAATTGACTATATTTTGATAGCCTTTTTTTTTTCTTTTTTTTTTTCTTTTTCTTTTTAAAGTTTTCACAAGCTTATCAAACCACTCATTGATCTGACAGCGAAAATAGATGGGTTGGATGCATTTTGCACACTAGAATTTATGAAGGATTAATGACCTAGTGGCACCGATATATTTGGTAAGTGACCCAACCCTCCCCATTAACAACGACTTTATGGGTCAGACTCAATATTTCCACAACTACCTACCTGCCTCCCGTCCCAAAAAAGTCCATCCCCTCATCAACTTTGTAGCACTAGCACCACCCACACCAAAACAAACCATACGCACGTTTTTTCTTCTGCAAAATGAGTGCTAATAATAAACCATCAGATTCTCATTCCTTGGTCCTCCCATGGAAGACCCGGATCTCCGTCTCCGCCCTCTCCGCCGTCACCGACTTTTTTCGCCGATCCGACGGCACCGTCAACCGCCACATCCTCTCTCTCCTCGACGTCAAAGCAAGCCCTAATCCCAACCCCGTGAAAGGCGTCAAATCTTCAGACATCATGGTCGACCCTTCTCGCAACCTCTGGTTCCGCCTCTTCGTTCCCACGGACACGGACACGGACGCGGACACTTCCCTCCCCGTCGTCATCTTCTTCCACGGCGGCGGCTTCACTTTCCTCTCCCCTTCCTCCTTCGCATACGACGCCGTCTGCCGCCGCTTCGCTCGTAAACTCCCCGCCGTTGTTATCTCCGTCAACTACCGCCTCTCCCCGGAACACCGCTACCCATCTCAATACGACGACGGATTCGACGTCATTCAATACCTTGATCGCGGCGAACTTAAACAACTCCCAGATTTTGCGGACTTGTCGAAGTGTTTCTTAGCTGGAGACAGTGCAGGTGCCAACCTGGCGCACAACGTGGCAGTCCGGGCAAGTCGGGAAGGGTTCCAGTTCCGGGTCGTTAAAATAATCGGGTTGATTTCGATCCAACCGTTTTTCGGAGGAGAGGAGAGAACCGATTCGGAGATTCGGTTGCGGAAAAGTCCAATCGTTTCGTCGGAACGAACTGATTGGCTTTGGAAGGTGTTTTTGCCGCAAGGGTCGGATAAGGATCATGAGGCAGTTAACGTGAGTGGGCCCAAAGCGGTTGATATTTCGGGTTTGGAGTATCCGGAAACGGTGGTGTTTGTTGGGGGATTCGACCCGTTACAGGATCGGCAGAGGAGTTACTATGAGTGGTTGAAGAAATCTGGGAAACAGGCTCGCTTAATCGAGTATCCAAACATGATGCATGCGTTTTATGTGTTTCCAGAATTGCCTGAGTCGTCTCAGTTGATAGCACAGGTCAAGGATTTCGTTTCCCATAAATGTAAAACTACTTCCAATTCCCAATAATAATATTATTCCAAGAAAGTAATATGAAGCGTATACACTCTCACTCTCTCTCACGCACTGGTGTCAGTGTGTAGTGTATAATAAGGTGTGTATTATTATTTTATTTTTATTTTTTAACCCTATTTAATTGTTGGGTTGTTGTCGGATAACAAAAAGTGTACCATGCAGCTAGTTGAATTTGCCTATTGTGTCCTGGTGCATCAATCGGTGGTTAGGGAAAACCCCAAATACTAGACACATGATGTATGACACTTTTATCATCAATAAAAAAATATTTCTATTTTCTATTCATAAAAATATATATATATATTTATATATATATTGCCTTTCCGGAACCAGAAGTAATATTAGATAGTAATTTAGATATAATCATAATCATACAATTGCGGACAGTTTTTTTTTTTTTTTTTCCTTTTTGGCTGTACATTAGATTGCATCCATTTATTTTATACAATGAACACTAGTAGTTTGTTGACCCTTAGCTAAAAAACAAACAAAAAAGAAGAAACAGACACGAGCTGTTTATTTAATATGGTTGGTAGTTTTTCATATACACATTAAATGCAATGAAAACTAGGGACTCTGCATTATCTTCAAGTTACAAACTAGGGTCTTGTTTAGATTGCATCCATTTATTTTATACAATGAACACTAATAGTTTGTTGACCCTTAGCAAAAAAACAAACAAAAAAGAAGAAACAGACACGAGCTGTTTATTTAATATGGTTGGTAGTTTTTCATATACACATTAAATACAATGAAAACTAGGGACTCTGCATTATCTTCAAATTACAAACTAGGGTCTTGTAAAGTTTAATCTTTTTTACACAGTAAATTTATAAAGGATCTTACGGTTAAAAAATGTCATTAAATGCTATTATTTTTCACCTCATTTGTAATTAATATTAGCATTTTCTTTCTCCTTATTTATTTATTTTTTCACTTGATTAAAGGGTACACTACTATTTTTAACAACTTGCATTTCTATACTTGGAAAAAAGAAAAACTATATGAGACAAATATCTTAAGGCGCAATCTTGGTTTTTGGCTATAAAAAAAGAGCATATCTTAAGGGGCAACCCGAAGCAGTTGCAATTCAGTAAGTATGAACTTATTCTCCATCTTACTATCTTAGTTGCTTCCTTATGTAGATCCATTTAAGACTTGTGAAGCTGTAACACTCTACGTTTTTCTTTTGTGTCTATGATAGGCCAACTGAAGCATTAGAGGCTATTAAAGAGAGGAAGGCCAAACTCGGTCTCAAAGTGGCTGTTTTTGGTTTACTAGGAGCTCTCTAGTACAAGTCTGAGCATTAGCACTTTGAAAAAACTTCCTAGGCCAGCGATTTACCCTGCTATGGGCCCACCCATCGCGAATAGTGATTAATCTCTAGTTGAAAGTTTTGAGAAAACACTGTGAGAAACCCAAAAAAAAAAAAAAAATTGCAATTGCTTCAGATCATAATAGTACTAATTGAAAATGAACTTGTTCTTCTCGATCAAATAAAAAATGAACATGAACTACTATTTTCAAGCACTTAGTTGAAGTTACTTGACCATTATGTTTTTCACCGATTATCTATCTTAGCTATTTTTTTTAAAGCAAAAATGCAAAATTGACCCTCTAACTTTCATATTTTTTATTTATTTCAGTTCTCTAAATTTCAGTTTTGTCAATTCAATCCTCTCACTTTCAATTTTTGTCAATGCAAGACTCGGTTACAACTCAGTTAATGGCTGTCGTTAGAACTCTTGAAACAACGTTGTTTTGCATTTTTTTTATTAATTAAAAAAAAACACACACACACACACATTAAGGGGAACAACCCCTTCCCCTGAAATCAAAATAAAGACTTGAAGAATACCTAAATGTTTTCACGTATTTAAGATTCACACTTTGAAGGAATCTGGGAGAATCCGGGTTTAGTGGATCTGAACACCATCAGTTTTGTTTGTGGGTGAGGAACTCATGGTTTTTGGATATTTGGGGTTGAAACTTTGAAACTTTGATGAGATTGTTATGTGTGTTTTTGAATTGGGTTTTTGGGGGGAGATGGATATATAAGGTGTATAGTCAAAAAGATTGTGCGTGAAAAATAGGGATCTGAGAGCTCTCAGAGAGAGAGTTGGGTGAGTTTAGAAGAGGTTGACACAACTACAACAACGACCCACTGTACAAAAAAGATAAACACTCAAGTAGCATCACCAAAATCAAAATCTGCGCAGACCCTTCATTTTCAATGCATAAAAAAGTAAAGCAGCATTTGTAAGTATCAAAATCTAAATAATCTCTTCAACCAAACTGCATCATTGCTTTGCAGGGGAAGGCGTCGTCATTCCCCTTAAATTTTTTTTTTTGGGCAGATTTTTCTTGTTTTCTTTTAATTTTGAATTAAAAAAAAAATGCAAAACGGCATCATTTTAGGAGTTTTAAAGGCAGCCACTAACTCAGTTGTAACGGAGTCCTGCATTGACAAAAATTGAAAGTTAGAGGACTAAATTGACATAACTGAAATGAAAAAATGTGAAAGTTAGAGGGTCAGTTTTGCATTTTTGTCTTTTTTTTTAAGTATAGAAATGCAAGTTGTTAAAAATGGCAGTATGCCCTTTAATCAAGTGAAAAACAATAAATAAGGAGAGAAAGAGAAAATGCTAGTATTAATTATGAATGAGGTGGAAACCAATAGCATTTAATGATATTGTTTTAGCTGTTAGATCTTTATGAATCTACGGTGTAAAAAATGTGTAAATTTACAAGAGTTACACCAGTTGTAACTTGAACCCATCTCTATATATATGTATGTATGTATTATTACCTGTAATAATTGGTGAACAATATGCAATCCTATAATGGACCAATAAAAAAAGTGTAAATGAATTAAAAATGACACATTAACACCCATTCAGGGATCAATATGAGAAGTTTTTTTTTTTTTTTAAAGGGGAATATTCATTCAATTAAAGGGGTACAAGGTCATGATACAAAGCATCCATGGCTGGTAGGGGAGAGTCCTCCATCCAGTACAAATCCTCATCTAGTGTATGTCTAGCATATTAAGCCAAAGCATGGGCTACCCTATTCCCACCCCTCCTAATACAGCAACACTAGACCAATGCAATCCCCTTATCAAATGACAAATATCATCCACAACATTGCCAAATAGTGAAGTATTTTCCACAAAAGAAGAGATGGCATGAATAACATTGCTGTTGTCACCCTCAATAATCATCCTTGAAAAACCAGCATCCACAACAAACTCTATAGCTCTTCGGCAAGCAAGTAACTCAGTTTCTTCACTGGTGCGCACCTTCAATCCACTAGCAGTCATAGCAGCCATAAACTCTCCCTTTTCATTTTGAATAATTGCTCCATAACCAACTTTGCCTAAATCCAAAAATAGTGCTGCATCAAAATTGAGTTTGTACGCCTCTGATGGTGGTAGTCGCCATACATCTCCACTTTGTTGCTGCCTCATCTGAACAATCAGCTGGGTTTGGGCACGTTTGAAATCTTCAATGCACTCCTCTGCTCTTTTGTTCAAGCCATTCGGACTCTTCAGTTTTCCTCCATGCAGCAAAGTGTTTCTCTAATTCCAGATCAGCCACACTTAGGTCCAGAACAGTTCCAGCTCTTCCATAGACAGGCATTCCATAAAATCCTCCATCAGGTACATGATATCGGACTGTCCATGCTTACATTTCTGTAGTTTACGACCACTTCCAACCCAAATGTCTTGAGCCGCTGCACAATCCCACAGAGCATGGATGGTGGATTCCGATTCTCTTATACAAATCAAACATTTATCGTCATGGATTATCTTTCTTCTGGTTAGATTCACTGCCGTTGGTAAAATCTCATGGCAAGCTCGCCATGCAAAAACTTTGATTTTATTTGAAATTTGAAACTTCCATATTGCAGCCCAAACATTTTTTGCAACACAACCCCTATATGTTCCAACCCAAGATGCATCAGTTAGGAGTCTCCTAGCCACATGATAAGCGAACTTGACAGTAAATACACCCCTTGGATTATGCAGCCAAAATATAGTATTAGATACATATCTTCGGCTAAATGGAATTTGGCATATTGCATCAGCTTCGTCCCTGTGAAAAATAGTCATAATGTCTTCATATCTCCATATATTCAGCTCTAGATTGATCAGCTCAAACACCATCAGTTCACCCCAATTTTCTTGGACCGGATTTAGGACTTTGTTTGTGGGAAAATTAGGGAGCCACTGATCCTTTATAGCATTGATTGAAGTTCCATTACCAACCCTCCAACAGTGGTCAGATTGAAGGATAGGCTGTGCAGCCATCAAACTTCTCCACATATATGAGCAATTAGGTGATTCTTTAGCCTCAAGAAAGATGATCTTGGAAAGTACCTTGCTTTAAAGCATTGATAGAGCAGTGAATCATTGCCTTGAACCATCCTCCAACCTTGCTTGGCCAACATGGCTAGATTAAAAGCTCTCAAATCCCGAAAACCCATTCCTTCTTCTTTCTTTGAAACAGTTAGCTTATCCCAACTCTTCCAATGAATTTTCTATTCATTGCCCACTTGACCCCACCAAAATTTTGCATATAGTGCATCTAATTCATCACAAAGTTTCAAAGGGATTTGAAATACACTCATAGTGCAAGTGGGTATGGACTGTGCCACAGCCTTGATGAGGATTTCTTTGCCAACTCTAGACAATAACATGCCCTTCCATCGTTGGAGCTTCTTCTAGATTCTGTCTTTCAAGAATGAGAATGTGTGATACTTGGCCCTCCCAATCAAAGTTGTTAGACCAAGATAAGTTTCAAACCGATCGACTTCCTTCACTCCCAGAACCTCCAAGATCTGACCCTTTTGCCTATCCAAAGTATTACTACTAAAATAAGTTGAAGACTTTTCCAAATTAATACTTTGCCCAAAAGCTCTTTTATAGGTTTGGAGGATCTTTGCTATGGTTTCCCCTTCACCCCAAGATGTCTGACAAAATAGCAATGAGTCATCTGCAAACATAAGGTTAGTGACCTTTGGTGCCCCTCTACAAATGGAAATTCCCTTGATCCACCCTTCTGATTCTGCTCTTTTTAGCAATGCAGTAAAGCCTTCTGCACACAATAGGAATAGTTAGGGTGATAATGGATCTCCCTGGCAGATTCCTCTGGATGGATGGATCATGCCATAAGATTTCCCATTTATCAGAATAGAAAAGGATGGTATTGTCACATAGCTCATCACCCTTTCTATCCAATCAGCAGGGAACCCGAACTTCTCCATAATCCGTTGAAGAAAATGCCACTCCACACGATCATAGGCCTTATTGATATCCAGCTTCACTGCCAAGGAACCCTTCTTCCCTTTTTTTCTAGAGTGCATGGTATGAAATGTCTCATAAGCCACCAACACATTATCAGTGATTAAACGCCCCAGTACAAAAGCACTCTGAGTGGGTGAAATGATTTGAGGCAGTACCTGTTTCAACCTATTTGCCAACACCTTGGAAATAATTTTGTAAATAACATTACACAGGCTTATGGGTCTAAACTTAGACATTCTCTCTGGATTTTTAACTTTTGGGATAAGTACAATATTTGTATGATTAATATCAGGGAGCATATTACCATTATTTAAAAAATCCAAAATAGCTAGAACAACAGAATCACCCACAACATGCCAGAATTTATGATAGAAAAGGGCATTCATACCATTAGGTCTTGGAGCTTTTGTTGGTCCCATTTGAAATAGAGCCACCTTCACTTCTTTAGCAGTAAATTCAGTGGATAGGAATTCCCGCATGTCATCAGTCACCATACACTGCACTGCATTCAAGCACTCCTTCATCTGATCCTCCACTCCTGCATGAAAAAGTTTATCAAAGTAGGCTGAAGATACCTCAACCACCTCCTCCAACTCCTCCACCCACTGCCTTTATGTCTTCCGGATACCTCATATATAATTTTTCTTTCTTCTTTGTGCTGCTTCAGCATGGAAAAATTTTGTATTCTTATCTCCATGTTTTAACCAATTTATTCTAGACCGTTGGGCCCAGTAAATTTCTTGCTTTTGTAGAAGTTCATCCATCATTTTACTCAAACTCAAAAATTCAGCTTTGGAAGCTTTAGTAAGTTCAGCCTCATTCAATCTCTCAAGTTGTTTTTGAATTTCTTTGATGGCAATGGTATCCGGATCAGTTATGAGAGAACCCCAAGCCATGAGTTCCGCTCCACAAACCTTTATTTTTTCCTGTACTGATGCCAAATCGACCCTTTCCTCCCCTGCCTTCCCCCAAGCCTCCTAAATAACCTCTTCACATTCAATCTGGAGCAACCATGATTCCTCAAATTTGAAGCTTCTCCCACGTTGTTGCCTTGGTTGTGAAAAGGATTGAACATGTAGTAAAATTGGAAGGTGATCCAATGCATGAGTTGACAAATGCACAATTTTACTTAACTGAAATTTGTCTGTCCATTCCTTATTGGCAACACCTCAATCAAGCCGAATCTTGGTATTAGCTTCCCCGGGTCTCTTATTGCTCCAAGTGTAGGGATACCCCTTAAATCCAAGGTCTTGAAGGTGACAAGAATTCAAAGTCTCCCTCAAAGCTTTAATATGTGAAAATTGTGGCTGCCTTGCACTCTTCTTTTTTGAAGCATGTAAATAAGCATTAAAATCTCCAATTACCACCCATGGTCCCACTACAAAGGTTTGTAAATATTTCAATAATCTCCAAGAATTTTCTTTCTGTTGTGCTTCCGACCACCCATAGAAACCAGTTAGGTACCACACAAAACCATCTTCTTATGTGACTTTAGCTAAAACATGGTTAATAGTGAAATTAATAACCTCTAAGCTAACTTCATTCTTCCATAAAAAAGCTAATCCTCCCCCAAAATCCAGATGTTTAACAATGATCTTATTCTGAAACAGTAGATTTCCATACAATTTTTCAAAACCATCCTTATCAAGTCTTGTCTCCATTAGAAAACATACCATGAGAACTTGCTCCCTCACAATCTTACGAAGGTTTCGACCTGTCCAAGGGTTCCCAAGCCCTTGGCAATTTCAGCTTAATAGCCTCATTGCTCCAGGCAAGGGTGGCTTTCCACCCCCGCCGATACATGGCCTTTGGTTTCCTCATCAGTGCTCAGTCTTCCTTTCTTCAGAGTCTGCTGTTCAATTTCCCCCCCTTATGTTTCACGTGTTTCTCTCTTGTCCAAGCCAAGTAATGTGATAGCCTTAGTGAAGCCACTTAATCCAAAATCCATTCTGTTTATACAGGTCCATGTTCCTTTGGGCTTATAAATGCTAGGCCCAGTCAAATCCGGGGTTAAAGTAGGACTAACAGGTTCAAGACTATGGCATTCTAGGGGTAAAGACTCCACATGACCCTCATCTATTTTAGAAGTAATCAAAACCGTGTCATAATCTTCATTTAAAACCGTGGCTGGCTGTTTAGTGTACTAATTTTTAGGACCTGATTCCCCTATATCAGAGTTTGTACCCATTACGTTTGCATGGCAATTAATACTCACGCTATCAATGTGCGTGATTTCAGCACCTTTTCCTTGAATCACAGAATTATCCTTATCTGCATTGCTAGGGTTTCCAGGGCTGAACACATGCGCCTCCATCCTCCCCAACGAACCACCTTGCTCCACCTGAGCATAGCTCTTCTCTGCCTCACATCCAGTACCCTCCTCAGTGGTAAATTTCTGACCTGCTTCTTTACTACCTAGAGCCCTTAACCGATCCCCCACTGCCTTAAGAAAGTCTCCATATTGATATTTGATACAACCTCCTTTTTTCTCCACAGCATAATGGACTGCACAATGCTTCAGATCATGACCTAAAATTTCACAATAGTGACAGAACATGGGCAACCTCTCATACTTAAAGGACACCCACGACTTCACACCATCTGATCCAGCAATAAAACCTCCCCTTTGAATAGGTTTTGAGATTGGTAAGGCCACTCAGACTCTCATAAACATACTGAGATCGTCCTTCTTTTTCTTCCATTCCACCTCCTCAACCTCCCCTAATCGACTCCCAACTTCCTTTGCTACTTAAGGGGAAACCATATCAAATGGTGCACCCTATATTTGGACCCAAAGGGATGCAGACTCCAGTCATATATTTCCCACAGTCATGCCCTTCTTCCTCCGTTGCAATAATAGTAACTGATTATCAAAAGACCAGGGGCCTCCTCTCAAGATCTGATCCAAATCAAACTCTGATTGGAATTTGAATTGGAAGAGATTCGGCCCTACTTCAAGAATCTACATTGATTCATTCAATCCCCACACTCGCCTTATTGTTCCAATCAAGCTCAGATTGCAACTTTCAACAGCTTCCCTTCTTCCATCATCCATCATTCGAAATAGCAATAGTTTCTTCCACTTCAGATGTTAACTTCATCTTGTCAAGGCTATCACACACATCATCTGCCATTCTGTCTTAGGAAATTAAAAAGATTACCCTTTGCACACAGCCAAGGGAGGGAATACTCGTACTAGTATGAGAGGGAGAAATGTTATATTTACAACATTTTCACAATAAATCTTAAATGGCTGGTTGTTACAGGTTATTATTAGTAGGACAAAAAAGTAATTTTATTGATAGATTCAAATTATAACCAATAATAACTAATCACTTATAATTATTTGTGAAAATATTATGAAAATATTGTAGATGTAGTACTTCTTTTCCATTCATGCTACATTTGAAGTTTTTGAAGGTTTTGGTACATTCATTAATCATAGGTTGTTTCTAGTATGGGCCAATTGCTTCAATACCACTCTTTACATTAGAGATTCTCCTGAACTCTTTTTGAGAGTCAGCCATAAAT